>JAOPSE010000012.1:59226524-60426524 GCA_029449295.1 Zea luxurians | reverse complement strand
TCTTCGGTGTTCTTTTGCGCCCTTAAGGCGTTGCTAAGTATTAAACCCTATATGAAAAAATAAATGGGTTAATATAAGAACAAAAGAATAATTAATGTAACACCCGGATTTTAGGGGTCCAAAACCCGGGGTTAACATAAACACCAGGTATGCTGGGACCAAGTCTCATACATATGATGTATAGTGGCACAGGATCGAATGTCACATCTTTATATATAACAGAAGTTCTATACAAAATAAATAATTACATTATAAGGAGACAACGGTCCAGCAACCCAAAGTTGACTGGGAGACGACGACCTAGACCACTCACGAACTCATCGCAGCATCCTCCATGAGCATCATCCTGCAGTACCTGTTCTTGACCTGTGGTGTATGTGAGACAGCAAGAGTGAGCTCACATACGTTCATCGCTCAACAAGTTGTGGGGAATAATGTGCATGAACTCACCAAAGGTGGGAGCTCATAAAGTGTAAGGCTTACCAAAGAAGATGGTTAGAGCTGAGCATTGCTTTTAAAGTTGGTCAAAATTTTATTAGCAATTACTAAGTATAAGTAAATACCAACCCCAGTAAATAGTAGAACAAAGGTAACCACTTCTCCTGCGATGCAATGCATATGACAAATTGAATTTAGTTCCATAAATTAATCATGTGAGGGTCCGAGCTGCTCATGACCGTGAGCACGGCTAGTATACCAGTTTTACACTCTGCAGAGGTTGCGCATCTTTACCCACAAGTCGTGTTACCCATCTGCCAAGGGGTCATGAATCCCATACACCTCTACCAAGGAAGTGAGGCAGGGTAGCACTACGAGGCCTTTACAAAGTTCCACTAGCTTCCGAAAACCCGCTACAGTTTATAGGAAGATCCAGTACAGGAATCCCTTGCAGGACCGCCATCGCAGCAAAATCCTCCCGAGGGCACTTCCCGCACTGACCTCTCCCCTACTGCCCTTGCCCCTTTCGGGTAAGGTAGTCTTCCACTAGCTTTCCTAATTAATCAGCCAAGGGCATCCCATACTACCCTTGTGGTAGCACTGTTTTCCCGGGTGGTCGCTCCATGTTCCAATTAACATAATGATCTTAACATGAACATTAAATAACAACTGATAACAAAATGTGTAATCATGAATAATGTATCTCCATACCCAAAACCACATATAGCACTAGCAAGTACTACCCAGAAAGATCAGTGGTAAACAAGGTATAAAGATAGACAAACTAGGGTAACCTATTGGGTCCCATCAAATTAACCTATGCAGATCATTATGATTAATCAGAACATGGCTGGGTAAAAAGAAGTGATCAAGGGCACAACTTGCCTGGGCCTTGAGAATCCAGGTACCAGGATGATTCTTCAGATCCTCGTGACTACACTGCTAGTCGTAGCAATACAAACATACATAGTATAGGCAAATTTAACATTACACCAAACATAAGAACAAAATATACAGTAATAATCTACACATTAAAATAAAACCACAGGAACTGGAATCACTAAATTTGGAGTTGTAGATTTTAAGTTATGATTTTCCTAAGGTTTAATGTGATTAAAATATGATTAAATGATAAATAAATTTTCTGACAGAGTTCATGTCAAAACAGTGATTCTAAATGGTAGAGAATATTATTACAAAATTTTAGGAATTGGAATGACTCAATTTGGAGCTAAAATGAATTAGTTATGAATTATCTAAGTTCTAGCAATTATTTTTATATTAAAAATTCATTTTCTATTTATTTTCTCTGGTTTTATAAAATCCTGGACCGGGCGTCAATTTCCAGAAAACACAGGGGTCTCGGGGTAATATTTCTAAGACTCAGCGCATAGTCAGACTGGACGGCGGGTTGATATCTAAATACTATAGGGTCTCTTTAGAAAAATTACCACGGTGAAGGGTTACGGGCGATCCTCGGCCGTTGGATTAGAAATCAAGCGCCCGGATTAGACTCGGGGCAATCCGAACCGGTACGCAGCGTGCGCCGTTGGATCCGAGATCAACGGCACGGATTTAATGAACCCCAGATCTACACTGCGCCGCTGGATCTCGCATCAACGGTCGCGGTTCGTTTGAGCGAACGGGTATTGCTTGATCTAATCGGGACCGTCGAAGAGCGATCGGACGGTCCACGAGTCGCCCCCAACTACAGCTCGCACAGAGGCGGCGCCGCCCCGCTTCCACGGCGGACGCCATCGCCGGCGAGGGTAAATCCCCCCGTTCCTACCCCCATTTCCTAATTAAACTTGGCTACGCGATGTATAAGGCTTAAGGAAGGCGGAGGTAGGTTTATTACCGCGGATTGCTGACTCGACGGCGTTGGCCACGGTACGGTGCGGATTCGAGCGGAGCTGGGACACTGGTGAGCAATCGACGACGCCGCGAGCACCAACCGCGCCAAATGAGGCCACGGTCGAGTCGCACACCGCAGGGCGAAGCTCCCCAATCCCAATCCGAGGCCCGAATGGCAACACAGGCGAAGTTCCGCGGCGGCGGGTGAAGCTCGATCCCGGCGGCGGTGATTTTGGTGCACTGCGGGATGAAAGGGTGGTCGGGTTCTCGGCGATGGGGCGGGGACTTTGCTACTTGTAGCCGCGCGAGACGGAGTCGAGCCACGGGGAGATCGGCGACATTTGCGGGGAGGATCCGAGCGATCCGCGCGAGTCCGCGCGAGCTGCGCCCCGTTCGGGAGTTCGTTGACGACGCCTGACTTGCGGGGTCCATCGGCCAGCGTTAGCCGAGTCTAGGGAGGCCGACACAAGGACCCCACCGGTCAGAGACCGCGGAAGGCAAGCGTGCGCGAGAGGGTAGCTGACGGGTGGCCCCGGCCTGTCGGCGCATTACACAGCCAGGGCTGGTTAGCTGGGCCGCGCGGGGGCCGATTCTTTAGGTGGGCTGAAAATGGATAAGCCGGCCCAGGTAACTCTTTTATCTTTTTTCTTTTTTTTTTCTGTTTTCTGTTTTCCTTTTTCATTTTATTTTTCAATTCCCAATTTGAATTCCAAATGTGACTTTGAATTTGTACTCAAAGTATAGATAAATTTTAATCATACCAGTAGGGTTGAGTTTGTATATTTATAAATTTTTGTCTTATATTTTCTATTATTTCTTTATTTATTTTAGTTCTTTTAGACAAGCTTTTAACCATATAGTAGAATAATCCCTACCTCATTAATTCTAGGGAAATCAAATTTAGACTTATATATGTTAAGAAATAGTTTAACCATAATTCTTTTATATATCCTAACCCAAAGGCAATTTAGATTATCTAAGTATCTTTAATTATGTATTTTTAACTTATTCATGAGTGGAAACTTCTAAATTATGATTATCCTTAAGGAAAGGTGTTTTGATTTGAGATCTTTTGAGAATTTTTCCTTGTCTTCACAAGATTGAACTTTAGGGTGTTACAAATCCTACCCCCCTTAAAAATAATCTCGTCCTCGAGATTTGTAAGGAAAAAGGGTGCATGCTCATATTAATTCAACACATATGCATAAACAAAATCTCGGCATGATGCATATCTTATTAGCAAAACACAGGGTCAAATGGACCTTATTATTATTACTAAAATAGTAAAATACTACTACTGGTTAAACTAATATTTAAGTCTTGCAAATAGTAAAATATATTTATATATATATCTATATCTATGTTTATCTCTTTATTCTTGTTGCTCGTTGACTTCTTCACCGACTACTTCATCTCCAACTGGCTCTTCTTCTTGAATTTGAATTTCAAGTTCACCGGGTTCAGCTTCTACTTCTGTATGATGGGCATATCCTCGGTTGATGGATAAGGGCTGACTCTTCCCTGCTGAGGCTTGTCCTTGCTTCATCGGAGCCGGTGTAGTGTAGGCAGCTCTGTTGGGACATTAGTTGGCATAGTGTCCCGGTTGTCCACATTTGAAGCATGCCCTGACGGCGGTTGTGTTAGGAGCAGCGGGTCCTCCTGGAGTGCTTGCTTTTGAAGGAGCAGTTGGTGCCTGTTGAGTTTGTTGTCCGGAACTGCCACCAGCTGGTGTATTGGGAGTGGTAGTATAGCGAGGACGGGAACTACTTCCAGCCTGCCCTTGGTTGACAGCCTTTCTTTTCTCTCCAAAGATACTCCTCTTGTTTTCTACAGCAATAGCTTTGTCAAGTAGTCTTTGGAAGGATGGGAAGGTGTGCGATACCAGTTGATATTGCAAGGGCCCAATCAAACCATCCAGAAAGAGCTCCTGCTTTTGCTCATCATCCTCAACATCTCTGGGAGCATATCGCGATAACTGGATGAATTTGTCTCTATATTCGCTTACGGACATACTTCCTTGCTTGAGTGATAGAAACTCCTTCCTCTTAAGCTTCATGAGTCCAGCAGGAATATGGTAATTCCTGAATTGTGTGGAGAATTCTTCCCAGGTAATTGTATCGGCGGCAGCATGAGCTGCACAGTACGCATCCCACCAATCTGCAGCGGGACCAGCAAGACGACCCGAAGCATAGAGTACTTTCTCTCGATCCGAGCACTGGGCTATGTTGAGCATCTTCTCGATGGACTTTAACCAATCATCTGCTTGCAGTGGATCTGCGGAGTTGGAGAAGGTTGGTGGTTTGTGGCTCATGAATTCCCGGTGCTTGTCCCGGGGTGGAACAGGTGGTGGAGGTGGAGGAAATGGCCCTTGTTGTTGTTGCTGCTGTTGTTGAAGTTGTTGCTGCAGCTGTTGTTGTTGTACCCTCCTTTCCTGGCGCATTTCTTCCCGCTCTTGGCGCATTTCCCGACGTGCATCCTCTCTTTCCTGGTGCATTTCTTGGCGTTCTTGCCGCATTTGGGTGCGCATATCTGCCATGGTGTCTGCCATTTGCTGCATCATTCTCATTTGAGCTGCGACGAGTGGATCAACTCCGCCTTGTGGAGGATTAGGAGGATTCATTGCTGCGGACTGTGGTTGAGGTTGTTGGTTAGCAGGTAAATCAGTTCCGCCACCCCGCCTGGTATTGACCATCTAAGTTAGAAGCATATGGTAAGATAGCTTTACAAGGGAATCATTTAATAGATAGAATGAATAAACTAATAGTTGGTTATGTATTGGAAATTTCTTTGGCAGGGCTGAGCCAGATATTCTATGTCAAGACTAGGGTAATTAGTTGTACGAGGTGATTGTCCAAAGGTAAGATAGAATGTGTCAAGATGAGATAGATACGGAATACTACATATATTTTCTGAGGGGATAATCTAGTTTGTCTAGTTATCTTACAAATGCTATCCTTTATACCTAGATGTATATGCAGATGTAATTGTGGACATTACTCCACAACCCATCACACTCAATCAAAGATCCAAATCAGACAAGTATCATAAGAACAAACATTCAAGCATATAAATATTTACAAAATTAGTTTTGCTTTTGTTCCTAAGAATTAGGTCTCCTATCCCTAAAGTCACTTTAGGCACAGGATTTCAAAGTGTGAAATCCACATTTGTCTTTAGAAAGAAAAGATAAGAATAATCAGAGTAAAGCGGAATTAGATGAGAAAAGATTAGGAAAAGTTTAGAAAAGATCAGAGTAGCAAAGGTAAGTAGACAGGGGTTGTCCAGTTCTATCTAGGTTTCGTCCTACAGTCAACATTCCTCTGATACCACTTCTGTAACACCCGGATTTTAGGGGTCCAAAACCCGGGGTTAACATAAACACCAGGTATGCTGGGACCAAGTCTCATACATATGATGTATAGTGGCACAGGATCGAATGTCACATCTTTATATATAACAGAAGTTCTATACAAAATAAATAATTACATTATAAGGAGACAACGGTCCAGCAACCCAAAGTTGACTGGGAGACGACGACCTAGACCACTCACGAACTCATCGCAGCATCCTCCATGAGCATCATCCTGCAGTACCTGTTCTTGACCTGTGGTGTATGTGAGACAGCAAGAGTGAGCTCACATACGTTCATCGCTCAACAAGTTGTGGGGAATAATGTGCATGAACTCACCAAAGGTGGGAGCTCATAAAGTGTAAGGCTTACCAAAGAAGATGGTTAGAGTTGAGCATTGCTTTTAAAGTTGGTCAAAATTTTATTAGCAATTACTAAGTATAAGTAAATACCAACCCCAGTAAATAGTAGAACAAAGGTAACCACTTCTCCTGCGATGCAATGCATATGACAAATTGAATTTAGTTCCATAAATTAATCATGTGAGGGTCCGAGCTGCTCATGACCGTGAGCACGGCTAGTATACCAGTTTTACACTCTGCAGAGGTTGCGCATCTTTACCCACAAGTCGTGTTACCCATCTGCCAAGGGGTCATGAATCCCATACACCTCTACCAAGGAAGTGAGGCAGGGTAGCACTACGAGGCCTTTACAAAGTTCCACTAGCTTCCGAAAACCCGCTACAGTTTATAGGAAGATCCAGTACAGGAATCCCTTGCAGGACCGCCATCGCAGCAAAATCCTCCCGAGGGCACTTCCCGCACTGACCTCTCCCCTACTGCCCTTGCCCCTTTCGGGTAAGGTAGTCTTCCACTAGCTTTCCTAATTAATCAGCCAAGGGCATCCCATACTACCCTTGTGGTAGCACTGTTTTCCCGGGTGGTCGCTCCATGTTCCAATTAACATAATGATCTTAACATGAACATTAAATAACAACTGATAACAAAATGTGTAATCATGAATAATGTATCTCCATACCCAAAACCACATATAGCACTAGCAAGTACTACCCAGAAAGATCAGTGGTAAACAAGGTATAAAGATAGACAAACTAGGGTAACCTATTGGGTCCCATCAAATTAACCTATGCAGATCATTATGATTAATCAGAACATGGCTGGGTAAAAAGAAGTGATCAAGGGCACAACTTGCCTGGGCCTTGAGAATCCAGGTACCAGGATGATTCTTCAGATCCTCGTGACTACACTGCTAGTCGTAGCAATACAAACATACATAGTATAGGCAAATTTAACATTACACCAAACATAAGAACAAAATATACAGTAATAATCTACACATTAAAATAAAACCACAGGAACTGGAATCACTAAATTTGGAGTTGTAGATTTTAAGTTATGATTTTCCTAAGGTTTAATGTGATTAAAATATGATTAAATGATAAATAAATTTTCTGACAGAGTTCATGTCAAAACAGTGATTCTAAATGGTAGAGAATATTATTACAAAATTTTAGGAATTGGAATGACTCAATTTGGAGCTAAAATGAATTAGTTATGAATTATCTAAGTTCTAGCAATTATTTTTATATTAAAAATTCATTTTCTATTTATTTTCTCTGGTTTTATAAAATCCTGGACCGGGCGTCAATTTCCAGAAAACACAGGGGTCTCGGGGTAATATTTCTAAGACTCAGCGCATAGTCAGACTGGACGGCGGGTTGATATCTAAATACTATAGGGTCTCTTTAGAAAAATTACCACGGTGAAGGGTTACGGGCGATCCTCGGCCGTTGGATTAGAAATCAAGCGCCCGGATTAGACTCGGGGCAATCCGAACCGGTACGCAGCGTGCGCCGTTGGATCCGAGATCAACGGCACGGATTTAATGAACCCCAGATCTACACTGCGCCGCTGGATCTCGCATCAACGGTCGCGGTTCGTTTGAGCGAACGGGTATTGCTTGATCTAATCGGGACCGTCGAAGAGCGATCGGACGGTCCACGAGTCGCCCCCAACTACAGCTCGCACAGAGGCGGCGCCGCCCCGCTTCCACGGCGGACGCCATCGCCGGCGAGGGTAAATCCCCCCGTTCCTACCCCCATTTCCTAATTAAACTTGGCTACGCGATGTATAAGGCTTAAGGAAGGCGGAGGTAGGTTTATTACCGCGGATTGCTGACTCGACGGCGTTGGCCACGGTACGGTGCGGATTCGAGCGGAGCTGGGACACTGGTGAGCAATCGACGACGCCGCGAGCACCAACCGCGCCAAATGAGGCCACGGTCGAGTCGCACACCGCAGGGCGAAGCTCCCCAATCCCAATCCGAGGCCCGAATGGCAACACAGGCGAAGTTCCGCGGCGGCGGGTGAAGCTCGATCCCGGCGGCGGTGATTTTGGTGCACTGCGGGATGAAAGGGTGGTCGGGTTCTCGGTGATGGGGCGGGGACTTTGCTACTTGTAGCCGCGCGAGACGGAGTCGAGCCACGGGGAGATCGGCGACATTTGCGGGGAGGATCCGAGCGATCCGCGCGAGTCCGCGCGAGCTGCGCCCCGTTCGGGAGTTCGTTGACGACGCCTGACTTGCGGGGTCCATCGGCCAGCGTTAGCCGAGTCTAGGGAGGCCGACACAAGGACCCCACCGGTCAGAGACCGCGGAAGGCAAGCGTGCGCGAGAGGGTAGCTGACGGGTGGCCCCGGCCTGTCGGCGCATTACACAGCCAGGGCTGGTTAGCTGGGCCGCGCGGGGGCCGATTCTTTAGGTGGGCTGAAAATGGATAAGCCGGCCCAGGTAACTCTTTTATCTTTTTTCTTTTTTTTTTCTGTTTTCTGTTTTCCTTTTTCATTTTATTTTTCAATTCCCAATTTGAATTCCAAATGTGACTTTGAATTTGTACTCAAAGTATAGATAAATTTTAATCATACCAGTAGGGTTGAGTTTGTATATTTATAAATTTTTGTCTTATATTTTCTATTATTTCTTTATTTATTTTAGTTCTTTTAGACAAGCTTTTAACCATATAGTAGAATAATCCCTACCTCATTAATTCTAGGGAAATCAAATTTAGACTTATATATGTTAAGAAATAGTTTAACCATAATTCTTTTATATATCCTAACCCAAAGGCAATTTAGATTATCTAAGTATCTTTAATTATGTATTTTTAACTTATTCATGAGTGGAAACTTCTAAATTATGATTATCCTTAAGGAAAGGTGTTTTGATTTGAGATCTTTTGAGAATTTTTCCTTGTCTTCACAAGATTGAACTTTAGGGTGTTACAATTAAAAATTCATAAACTCCCGGATACACAATTTTTGTACCTTCAGGCTGTTATATGCAAGGCTATCCGCAAGATCGTCCTTCGTCATGGCACAGAGGCCAGCTTTAAGCTTCGAAAACCCCATACTTCTGGCCATCTCCCGGCAGATAGATAATTCCTTGTTCTCTGGGAGGCAATATAAAAAGTCATCTTCATCTGTGCCATTAAACACTAAGGCCCCTTTCGGGTACTTCAGTTCTCGGGCATAGTGTTTAGCTTCAAAATTTTCTTCTTCAGATAATCTTTTTCCCGAAGCGTGTCGAATAATATAATCAAGGACTTCGGAAGACGCTTCGGGAGTAGGTGCGAAAGCTTTTTCAAGCAAAATCTGTTTTATAGCTTCTTCTCCCGCTGCCTTTTCTCCAGTTTCCGAGGATTTCTCCTTGACGGGCTCTGAAGGCCCAGCTTCGGCACCGGCCTGGCTCATTGTAGCTTCGGCTTCGGTTACTTTTGCCTCGATTTCAATCTGCGCCTTCGAAGCTTTGGCAATTTTCCTTGGAGAAGAGCATGAAGCTTTTATTGTCTCCAGTACATCTAGTACACTAGCCATCCTTTTTCTCTTGGGGGTCGCTGCTAGACCTTTTTGTGCCTTCGGCACCTCCACTCCTGCCGAAGGGCTTAGAACTTCCAATGTTTTCGTCTCTTTGATTTTTGGTTCTTCAATTTTGTCAGTCTTCGGCATTGCAGCCGGCTCTTCAATCCTATGCATAAGACCAGGACCTTTGGCTTCAGTAGCTGAAGAAGTCTCACCGCCAAATTCAGGCACTATGGCCGGTTCAATGTAGCACGGTCGGTGAGTAAGGACCTTCAACTTTTTCCTCTTTGGTGCAGGCTCGCTTGAGGTAGCCAAAGCAGCAGCCTTCCCAGAAGTTGCACCCTTTCTTTTCAACCCCCACGGCGGGTAGCGATAGTCAGGGTACACAAATTCGATAGCATCAAAAACTCTATTTAGCCTTTTCTTTTTTCGGCTCCCGAAGGCCGCAGATAGTGCATTATCTCCAGACTTGGAGTATGTTCCAAGTAGTTCATCACTAGTATTTTCAACACACTTCAGCCAGTCATCGTCTGGTTTGATAAATTGGTCTCCAAACCTGAAAGTATATTTCAATCGAACCAAACCACCTTCGCTAGGGTTAGTGATGGTTTCCTTTGGCATTTCCCAGCCATCTATCAGTGGCCATATCCTATAGGCTATGTGTTCTTGAACCAAATCTCTTGTCCCGATAAAAGAACAAACTGTACTGAAGGCCCTTCGGCATGCTTCGGCTGCCTCATCAACTTCTACCTTCGGTTTCCGAAGGCCGAAGCGTGACCAGATGGGTCGCATAATGATTCCTTTAATATCTTCTCTTGCTTTCAAATCATTTTTCATGTAAAACCATTCTTCCATCCAGGCCCCGGGCCACCTCTTTCGAAACGTTGGCACTGGGTAGCTTGCGCCATAGCGAGCAACAAATCTGTAGCACCCAAAGTTGTTATGATATTGTTCCTTACCCCAAGGCTTCGTCTCATACGAAAGCTCGTGCATACTGCAAAAACATCTTGCGCTTGGTTCTAGACCTTGACTCCTCACAACACAGACGAAGATCCCCATTCTGATAATAGCTTCGGGAGTGATCTGGTGAAGGAAAATCTAATATATCTTTAAAACTTCAACCACAAATCTACTTAATGGGAACCGAAGTCCAGCTTTGAAGAAACTTCGGTAAATTACAACTTCGTCTTCTTCAGGAGCAGGAGTGGCTCTGTCTACGTCAGCCCTCACAATAGAAATATATCGAAAGTACCTTCCTCCCATATTATAAAGATGACTCTGTTTGATAGTTGATTTCCCGAAGACTGTGTGACTTGGTCGCCAAGGACGATCTTCCGAGTCTTCCCCTCCACTCTCCACATCATAGCTGTCGCTATCATCAGTATCTTCAGACAAGCCTTCTAATATTTCTTTAGTTATCTTCTCTGTGTTTGTTTTTGCAATTGACTCAATAAATCCAGCGGTCTTCTCCTCAAGGAGCTTCTCCTCCTCGCTCAGCTTCGTTTCAGCAGCAACTTTTTTGTCTTCAGACATCTCTTTTTCGAAAATGGCGAAAATATGTCCTTAGAACCGAAGCTTAGAAAATCTAAGAAACTAAGCAACTGTTGGTAAACAAGAGCTAAGAAATTGAGCAAAGCAGAGCAGGTGGCAAGTAACGTACCAAATGTACTCGGGGTGAGTTCTTATTTATACGCCCAGCGCGCCCCAAGTTGGAGGGCCCCATCTGTCATTGACTGTTGCTATTCTAGCAAAGGGAAGGTATTTTTTCGGACCTTTGGCTCAGGGCCTTCGTCCATATCGCAATCTGAATTCGTTACTTCTAACAAATTAACCTTGCGAGGGGCTACTGTTGGGGGCCTTCGTCTTCCGAAGGTCCTCAAAAACATGATTTAACAATGTTTCCGGAGTTGTAATGCATAAACAGGTACCTTCGGATTCGAATCAGAACCACAGTGGGAGAAGCACTAACAATATGAAGAATGATGCAGTGCCAAAGCTACGCGCAAGGGAGCTTCGGCATGACAGCAGGAAAGGGAACCGACTTAAGGGGGAAAATGCTATTTAGACCCCAATGAGTTACCTTATAGTCATTAGCAAATGTAAAGGGCATGAATGTAATTTTACGTGGGCTGCGTCTCATGCCTATAAATAGATGAACAGTACCCCCGTACTGTTCACGCTGACTTGGCATTTGCTTTCGCATCACGCTCATACCTTTACTGTCTATCAAGTCGAAGGTATCAAATGTAATTCAATATTGTTTTTATTTTTTCATGATAACATAATGAAGATGAATTTATAATGCTATATGATTGTTCATGTTACCTTTTGTATTTTACACGCTTCTTCTATTACCATCTTACCTTTGGTATTCGAAGTTATGTCCTTCATGACCTTCGTCTGAAGATCATTATATCCTAAGGGAAATAATGTTTTGAAGGACGAAGGGCGTTAATATTTAACATTTTATGTTGCCTTGTTCTTGATTCATAGCATTTGAGAACAATTCACCAACATGTGGTTTTGGATGTTAAGATAATTATTACACATGGTCATTCTTTATTATTGTTATTCTATTCTGTTCATGATAAGACTATTATGTTAATTGGATCATGGAGCTTAACTTGAGAAACATGTGCCACCACAAGTGTGGAATGGGATGCCCTTGGCTGACTAATTAGGAAAGCTAGTGGAGGTCTACCTTACCTGAAAGGGGCAAGGGCAGTAGGGGAGTTATCGGTGTAGGGAGGTTCTTGGGTTGATTTTACTGCGATGGCTTTTCAGATGGGGGATTCCTGCATTGCGCTCCCTAGAAACTATAGTGAGTTTTCTGAAGCTAGTGGAACTTTGTAAAGGCCTCGTAGTGTTACCCTGCCTCGCTTCCTTGGTAGAGGTGTATGGGATTCATGACCTCTTGGCAGATGGGTAACATACCTTGTGGGTAAAGGGTACAACCTCTGTAGAGTGTAAAACTGGTATACTAGCCGTGCTCGTGGTCACGAGCAGCTCAGGACTCACATGATTAATTTATGGAATTAAACTCAATTTGTCATTTGCATCGCATTGTGGTTTTATTATTAATTTTGATCTATTATTTCTCTGGTTTGTATCTACTTACATTTAGTAACTGCTAATAAAATTTGACCAACTTATTAAAAGCAATGCTCAACTTTAACCCTTATTTGTTGATCAGCCTTACACATTACATGAGCTCCCACCTTTGGTGAGTTCATGCACATTATTCCCCACAACTTGTTGAGCTATGATCTTTCGTGAGCTCACCCTTGCGATATATAACCCTCTCCACAGGTGAAGAGTAGGTAGTCCAGGAGGAGGTCTACAATGAGGAGTACGAGCTTATCTAGGTGGCGTCTCCCAGTCAGCTTTATGGCGCCAAGGAATAATATTTAGTTCACTTTATTGTTCTCTTTTATTTTTGTAAGATACTTCCGCTATGTAATAATGATTGTGACATTTATCTCTATACACTTTGTCGTTATATGTGTGTTCTTCTTCGGCGCACATATGAGATGCTCCCGACTTTATCTCTTAAATCCGGGTGTGACAACCGCGCACACCCTCCGGAGCCCGGAACACGCACAATAAAATTACTTGTAGGAGCGAGGTTCGAAACACCGATAGTTGGTGCGCCAGGTAGGGGACTTGCTTGTTCCACGACAAAGTTTTCCAAACTCCGGATGGCCAGCAACGACATCGTTTCAGTCTAGACCCCCCAAATGGCCATCCATTTCGGGAGTTTGGATTTCGTCGTCAACAACAAAGGGGAGATGACCAAGGCCCCAAAAGCTCTAGTCCCTTTGACGACTGACCTACCCAACGTTGCCAGAGGTCTCGATGACCTCTAGCTCGGTCCCCCTCAAGAGGAGTGTGGGCCACAAGGTCAAGGGCGACGGCAGGGGGCACAGGGGGCAATGTCCCCCCTAATGCTCCTCTAATTCTATAGGAGATGTTAGTTTTTTAAGCTAATTCTCATGTAAATAGTGTAAAAAATGCTTCTAACAGCCCCCTAATCTAATTTGGCCCCCTAATTTTGGATCCTGGCTTCGCCCCTGCACAAGGTTCACCATGACCAGCTCGTACCGAGGTTATAGGGGTATTGGACCCCATCTAGGATTCATTCCTGGACATCCTCCTGTCAAGATTGGAGGACAGGCTCTCCTCTCTACCTAGCATGGCAAGTTGCAACCCCATCCAAGAATGACTTGCAGCCAACATTGCGGGAGATGACTTTAAGCTCAGAAGGAACTTCTCCTAGTGTTACCATACGTGCCACGATGTCCGCCATGCCCCAGCTCAACCCGCTCCCGCAGGACCCTCTGTTGGTCCTGAGCCATTCACGGAGCAACTAGTGCCCCACGGCCGAGAGGCAGGGCGGGCCACGATGGAGGACGGGGCAACCACGCCTAGTAGCAGGGTGGAGGCATGCCACGATGATGAACGCATGTCACTGTTTGGTTTACGGCAGGGGCGGATCACCAAGGTAAAAAATCATGGCCGCCGCAGCGCTTCTGGACAAACTCCCCAAGGAGGATACACTAAGCGAGCGAAAAACCCACCAGGAAATCCGGGATCTTCTTGGTCTCGCTGGCGGCAGCAGGCCGAGAGCTCCATGTCTCGATGTCATGAACAAGAAACTAACCGGTGCACAACCTCTACACCGACATGAAACGATGCCACGTCGTTTCAACACCCTAAACTCAAAGAAAGCATGACCTAGATCACACTTCGCCGATGCCAAAAGCAAAGTCGAAGTGCGCGGAGCGCACCTAATGCTAAACCCTAACCCTAAACCCTAGTCACGGGGCTGAAGAGGAGGGACGAGACGGGTCCGACGACACCCATTGGTACAACCAACGTCATGGAGGTCGTTCGAACCCTGATGGAGACCCAAGCTTGAGCCCGCCACCACAGGGGCCTCGGGACTTTAGCCATTGCATTCTTCGAGCATAAGTGCAGCAGTGGTATAGGGCGCCCGCCAATATCACAAAATATTCGGGAGAATTAATGTGACACCCCTGGTGTTACTAGAACTAAAACTTGGCATGACATCATGTGCATTGGCATGGTTGTGTTGTAATACACTTAGAACGCATTCACTAGGTTTAAGAAAGCTCTAAGTATGATGATGTTACTAGTAGTAACTAGAGAGTTCCAGTTTGATCCCAAAAGTGAAATTTATAATTTGGTCATATTTTGCCAAAAGTCAAAATATAAAACTTGTTGAGTTTTCCAAACCAAACAATTTTCATATGTAGATATTTCCAAGCTTTATAGCAAAACGTGGAGAAAAACTCACAAGTTAGTTTTGACCTAGGGTTTGGGTTTCTGAAAATGTTAGTAACTAGCTATATTTGGACCCTTATAACTTTTGATCTGGGCATGTTTTGAAGATGATCACTATATCAAATCTGTAGAGCTATATGAGGTGCACAAGTTTGATTAATTTGCCCAACCCTAAAACCATATGGAACTGCTTATAAACCTTGCCCCAAAGTGGGATGTAAACCCAGGAATTTCAGACTGTAAATTCTAAAACTGAAGATTCTGTGTTCTGAAGCCAATTTAGAAGCCCGTTAGTGTCCAATCCATGCAGTTATGGACTTGGGGTATTGTAGTCAAGTGGCAGACCATATGTTGTTGTATAACTTTGATTAAATAACATGCCCCTAAAGCTGTATAGAAATGGTAGAAAACTTGGTCCAAAGATCCTATACTCTAATCTGAATTTTCAGACTTAGTATAAATTCAGACTCTGAATTTGTGTGTTGGTCCAAATTTAGTGTTCTTTACTGCTCAATCCATAGGGTTTGGGTTAGTGATCATTATACCAAAGTGGTAGAGTATCTATCAGGGTACACGTTTGTTTAAGGGTGATGGACTTGGTACTACATAAAACATGGAGTAAATGGTGCTTAAAGACAGGCTATAGAGTTCTGAAATTTCTGATGTGGAACAGTGCACTGTATTGAAGTTGGTGAGTTTGGCTCAACTTTAGAGAGTTCTTGTGACAAATCCATGCAGTTTTTGACCAGGTAATCTTTAGGGAATTGGTAGACCATATATAGGAGTACAAGATTCCTTCAGGGCTTGTTCGGTTATTTTCAATCTATATGGATTGGAGGGGATTGATACGGATTGGAGGGGATTTTGACTTACTAGGGATTGAAACCCCCTCAACCCCCCTCAATTCATATGGATTGGGGTACAACCGAACAAGCCCTCAGTGAGTTTAGGTTGATTCCACATCAAAAAGTGAAGGGAAGGCTATCCAAAGTGGATTATCAGGTTCTAGGTTCAGACTTAACCCAATGGCTAAGTACTAAATTTCAGCAGGAGTTTGCTTTATTCAAGCATCTGTATTAACTAATCCATGCAGATTCGAGTGGGAACTGTGTAGAAAAGTGGGAGACCGTGTGTAGAGGAACAAATCCCTTTAAGTAATTCTGATTTGGTGCCATAATAATGTAGCAGTAAAAGTTGCCTCTAGAAAGGTGTTGTCAGTCTGTGTGGGTTCACAAAAACCTAGTTTAGTGTTAACATCCCAACTTTAGAGTCTTGCTGTGTTAAATCCATGCGGTTGCGACCTATGTTCTCTAGAATAAAGTTGTAGATCGTACATTAGTGAACGATTTTGGTTAAGGAATATCAGGTTGTTGCCATATGAAATAATGAAATAAAAAGGCATAAACAGGAGGAGTTCAGGTGGATGGTAGGGTGCAAATTCAGTTTGGACAGGTCCAAACTCTGAAAAATATTTTTCCCTCCCTGCTGTATTCCACTCGAATGGTCTAGGTTGGGGATAAGGAAGGAAGTGACTTGGGAGCTTCTAGTATTGAGCCAATAGTGTTTCACGTTATGAACTAGATGAGTGCCCGTGCGTTGCAACGGTTATATATAATACCATTATAACTTATATGTTAGACTACCCGTCTAGGGTTTGTGTTATTCCCCTTGTAATGACCGTTATACCCCATGTGTATTGGGCCTGGCCCAGTTACTTACTCTATTAATATCACTCCCAACCCCTGTTTAGGGTATGGGTTCACATTCCAACATGGTATCAGAACAGGTTTAGGGTTTTTTTTTTCCTGCAACCGCTGCAGCCGCTGGGAGCTCTCCTCCCCTGCAGCCGCCACCCCTCCAGCCGCCGGCCCCCAGCCAGCCGCCGGCCCCCATCCCGCCGGCCCATCTCCCTCAAACGCCCGCGCCGCCAGCAGGCCCGGCATCCCCTGCCTGCCGCGCCGCCGCGCGCCGTGCTCCCCCAGGCGCGCCGCCGTCCGCGCCTCCGGCCGTCAGGGCCGCGCGCCGGCCGGATCCGACGCCCCCCCAGCCGCCGCGCCGGCCGGACCCTCCAGCCGCCGCGTCAGGAAGCCGCCCAGCCTGGGCCGCGCGCCAGGAAGCCGCCCAGCCAGGGCCGCCGTCGGTCCTGCAACCGCCGCGCCAGGAAGCCGCCCAAGGCCGACCTCGCCGATCCCACGCGCCCGGCCGCCTCAGGCCCGCGCCCAGACGCGACTCCGCGCCTTCTCCCTCTGCTCCCACCGGACCGCGCACCTGCGCCGTCTCCTCCAGCCGCCGGTGCCGCGCGCGGCTTGTGTCCTTCCGCGCCAGCGCCGCCGGATCCGCCCCGGCTCGCTTCTTCCCCTTCTCCGTCGGCCGGCGTCCAGCCGGACTCCTCCCCTCGCTCCCGTCATCCGCTGGTCCCCAGCCGCCCTTCTCTCTGCCGCGAGCACTCCCCGCTGCGGCCTCCTCTTCACTTGCCGTCAGACGCTGTCGGCCCCAACTCCTAGCCAAGCCGCCCGGTTTCCCCACACCGATTCCATGACGTCACCCCCGCTGTACATGAGCTTCACCTCGCCCGTCGCTCCTGTTACTGTGCGTGCCCTCCTCCACAACGGCCAGCTCATCCGGGGCATGTTCGTGTCCTTCGATCCAGTCTGGAACCCTATTCTCCGGGACTGCGTTGAGATCCACCCTCAGGCGGGCCGCCACGTGCCTGGACCGCTTACCTTCCCATGTGCTGCGATCGCCTCCCTAGCGGTTGAGCCCGTGTCATCTCCCTCCCCACCTAGAGCCTCTATCGGGGCACCTTCTTTAGCCCTCTCCGCTCACACCGTACCTTCGCCACCAACACCTCTCCCTCCCACCACCGATTGGGTGGTTGACTCCGGGGCCTCCTTCCACACTACCCCCACAACTAGTTCGTTACTCCACTCCCATCCACCACACCCCTCACATCCTTCCTCCATAGTCGTTGGGAACGGTTCCACCCTCCCGGTCACCTCAGTAGGTGCATCGGTTCTTCCTGGACCATTCTGCCTTAACGACGTCCTTGTTGCTCCTGGACTGACTCATCCCCTCCTCTCGGTTCGTCGCTTCACTAGTGACAACCAGTGCTCTATGGAGTTCGACCCCTGGGGTCTCACCATACGCCACCTTCCCACACATGCTGTGCTCGCTCGCTGTGACAGCTCCGGCCCCCTCTATTCCCTTCACTTGCCCACCACTCCCCACACCGGAGTAGCCTCATCTCCTGCCCTTACTACTACCACCACATCATATGCTCTTGCTACTACCACCACCTCCTCCGCCATTTGGCACCGTCGCCTTGGGCACCCTGGACCTGACGTCATGTCCCAGCTTGCCGGCCACTCTGACATATCCTATACTCGGGGCTCTTCTGCGCACCTCTGTCATGCTTGTCAGCTTGGCCGTCACTCCCGTCTTCCTTTTTCCACCTCCACGTCCAGGGCTGTTCAGGCCTTTGATCTTGTCCACTGTGATCTCTGGACGTCTCCTGTCCTTAGCCTCTCCGGCTACAAATACTACCTGGTCATTCTGGACGACTACTCTCATTTCCTTTGGACTTTCCCCCTTCGGCTGAAGTCCGACACGTTCACCACCCTCACTCACTTCTTCGCCTGGGTATCCACCCAGTTTCGGCGCCCGGTCCGTGCCCTGCAGTGCGACAATGGCCGCGAGTTCGACAACAACGCCTCCCGTTCATTCTTCCTCACTCACGGCGTCCAGCTGCGTCTCTCGTGCCCCTACACCTCTGCTCAGAACGGCCGGGCCGAGCGCATGATCCGCACCACCACCAACATGATCCGCTGTCTTCTCTTTCAGGCGTCTCTCCCTGCACCCTACTGGGCAGAGGCCCTTCATACCGCCACGCATCTCCTCAACCGTCTTCCCTCGAAGGCGGTGAGCCACCCTACACCTCACTTCGCCCTGTACGGCACAGCCCCTTCCTACGACCACCTGCGCGTGTTTGGCTGTGCCTGCTACCCTAACACTTCCGCTACCGCCCCTAACAAGCTCTCTCCTCGCTCCACTCGCTGCCTCTTCCTCGGCTACTCCCCTGACCACAAGGGGTACCGGTGTCTGGACCTCACCTCCCACCGCATCATCATCTCTCGTCACGTCGCCTTCGACGAAGATGTGTTTCCCCTTGCAGGCTCCACCACACCCACCGATCTCGACTCACTCCTCGAGTCCGATCCGGTTCCCCCCCCACCCCCGGCGCCACGCCTTGCGCCGTTACCTGCTCCTCGTGCGGCCCCCACGACCTCTTCCGCGACACGCGCGGCCCCGTCGACCCCGCCTGCACCTCGCGCGGCCCCGTCGGTCCTGCCTGCGCCACGCGCGGCCCCGTCGACCCCGCCTGCGCCACGCGCGGCCCCGTCGCTCCTGCCTGCGCCACGCGCGGCCCCGTCGGTCCTGCCTGCGCCACGCGCGGCCCCGTCGACCCCGCCTGCACCACGCGCGGCCCCGTCGGTCCTGCCTGCGCCACGCGCAGCCCCGTCGACCCCGCCTGCGCCACGCGCGGCCCCGTCGCTCCTGCCTGCGCCACGCGCGGCCCCGTCGACCCCGCCTGCGCCACGCGCGGCCCCGTCGACTCCGGCTCGATTCGCCAACCCCGCCCTCGTCTACCATCGCCGCGGTCACGCCACTACCTCGGCGCCCCCCGACTCGGGCCCGTCGACGAGCGCGGCCCGATTCGTCGACCCCGCCGTCGTCTATCACCGCCGTGAGCCGGCCCCACCAGCCGCTCCCGACGTTCCGGCGGCTCACTCCGAGTCGTCCGTATACCACCCGGTCGCCATCCACCGCGACCCCGGGCACGTCCACCCGATGGTGACTCGGCGCGCTGCTGGCGTTCTCCGCCCCGTCGACCGGCTCATCCTGGCAGCCGCTACGACCAGCACTCCACCCGACGCTTCCCCGGTACCCTCCTCCGTTCGCACTGCCCTCGCCGACCCACATTGGCGTCGCGCTATGGAGGAGGAGTACGCGGCCCTCTTGGCCAACCACACCTGGGACCTGGTGCCGCGTCCACCAGGCACCAACGTGGTCACCGGCAAGTGGCTATTTCGCCACAAGCTGACCTCGGACGGCTCCCTCGACCGCTACAAGGCCCGTTGGGTCCTTCGGGGCTTCACCCAGCGCCCCGGAGTGGACTACGACGAGACCTTCAGCCCTGTCGTCAAGTTCGCCACTGTTCGCGCCGTCCTCTCCCTCGCCCTCTCCCGCGACTGGGCGATCCATCAGCTCGATGTCAAGAATGCCTTCCTCCATGGCACTCTGACGGAGACTGTCTACTGCAGCCAGCCCACCGGCTTCGTCGACGCTGACCGTCCGGACCTGGTTTGCCGGCTGAACCGGTCCCTGTACGGCCTCAAGCAGGCGCCACGGGCTTGGTACAGTCGCTTCGCCTCCTACCTGGCCTCCGTCGGCTTCGTCGAGGCCAAGTCGGACACGTCCCTGTTCATCTACCGGCGCGGCGATGACACCGTCTACCTCCTGCTCTACGTCGACGACATTGTGCTTACGGCATCCACCGCCGACCTCCTTCACCGCACGATCGTCGCCCTTCAGCGGGAGTTCGCGATGAAGGACCTGGGGCCCCTCCACCACTTCCTCGGCATCACCGCCGAACGTCGGCCTCAGGGTCTCTTCCTCCACCAGCGCCAGTACGCCATCGACATCCTGGAGCGGGCTGGCATGTCTGACTGCAAGCCCTGCTCCACGCCTGTCGACACTCAGGCGAAGCTTTCTGAGGACGACGGGCCTCCAGTCGCCGACGCGACGTCATACCGGAGCCTCACCGGCGCGCTCCAGTACCTCACGTTCTCCAGGCCCGACATCGCCTACGCCGTCCAGCAGGTGTGCCTGCATATGCACACTCCGCGGGAGCCCCATCTCACTGCGCTCAAGCGGATTCTACGCTACCTCCGCGGCTCCCTCGACTACGGCCTCCTACTCCGCCCATCCCCGACGTCGGAGCTCGTGGTCTACACCGACGCTGACTGGGCTGGCTGTCCCGACACGCGCCGGTCCACCTCCGGCTACGCCGTCTTCCTGGGCGCCAACCTCGTCTCTTGGGCCGCCAAGAGGCAGCCCGTCGTCTCTCGCTCCAGCGCTGAGGCCGAGTACCGTGCCGTGGCCAACGGCGTGGCCGAGGCCTCCTGGCTGCGCCAGCTCCTCCACGAGCTCCACAGTCCCCTCCAGCGCGCCACCCTCGTCTACTGCGACAACGTCAGCGCGGTCTACCTCTCCACCAACCCCGTGCAGCATCAGCGCACGAAGCATGTGGAGATCGACCTGCACTTCGTCCGCGAGCGTGTCGCTGCCGGTGACGTCCGCGTTCTCAGCGTCCCCACCACGCTTCAGTTCGCCGACATCTTCACCAAGGGGTTACCGTCGAGTGTCTTTTTAGACTTTCGATCCAGTCTCAACATCTGTACAGGATAGAGTTGTGACTGCGGGGGGGTGTTAGACTACCCGTCTAGGGTTTGTGTTATTCCCCTTGTAATGACCGTTATACCCCATGTGTATTGGGCCTGGCCCAGTTACTTACTCTATTAATATCACTCCCAACCCCTGTTTAGGGTATGGGTTCACATTCCAACATTATATACAAAATATGTGTTATACTATTATGAGAAAAATGTTTCATAATCTGAAAGTGAACCGATTCCTGTAAAAAATTTATATGATTTTTTTTTCTAAAATCCTGCTTTCCAAAGGAGCCTTAGAGAGTGCAAGTTGACATGCTAATATTCCGATATTTAAAAATGGCACGTCAGTTTGTTTAAGCAAACTGTTAACTACTATGAATCTACCTGTGAGGTTCTCAACTATATAGTTTTGTGAATCGAGGACATGCTCGGTTGGGCAAACCATCGTGCTAAAGTTGATGCCGGAGGAATTCACGAGAGCTTAGCTGATAGAAGAGATAAAGTACAATCCCAGTCAAGCACTCAAGCACGCAAGTCAACTTATCAGAGAACATTTTCACTAGTAGAAAAAGGCTCAAAGCCTGCGGGGACGATATATTTTTACAGGCGGATTCGGTTATCCACCGACTGTGTTATTTCTAGTGGCGGTTTCTTAAGAAAACCGACACTAGAAATCGTATTTCTACTGGCGGTTCCTTAAGAAAACCACCAGTAGAAATCCATGATTTGTAGTGGCGGTTTTCTTAAGGAACCGCCACTAGAAATACGATTTCTAGTGGCGGTTTTCTTAAGGAACCGCCACTAGAAATCATTTTTATCCTTAATTTTTCGAGTTTTTCAAACGGCCTCGTATGACAAAACCACCAAAATAAAAGTTGTAGATCTCTAAAAGTTATGAAACTTTGTAGTTGACAACTTTTTTATTTGAACTCATTTCGGTTCTCAAAAATTGAATCTAAGTATGTCAAATTTAAAATTCAAATTTTGCAAACTACCTCGGATGAAAAAAGTGTCAAAATAAAAGTTGTAGAACTTCAAAAGTTATTTATCTTTGTAGTTGACAACTTTTTTATTTGAATTTGTTTAGTGTCTCAAATAAGCAATTTACACTCAAATGGTTGTAATATGTGGAGAAAACAACTACAAACAAGACACAAGACATGTCATAGACGGAGTGGTAGGGGAGGGTACGCGCGAGGGTGAGGTCGACGGTTCGAATACTAACAACCGCGTAGCGCGCGAATTTTGCGTGAAAAATACCGCGACTTGCGACTTCGACGGGTGGGGTGGGGTGGGGTGAGGCCCCCCTAATAAAAATAAATTTTTTAACTATTTTTAAAATATGTTTTATGTTTCCTGGAAACGATTTGCACTGGCGGTTTTATTACGTCGACCGCCAGTGAAAATCGATTTTCACTGGCGATTTTATTACGCCAACCGCCAGTGAAAATCGATTTTCACTGGCGGTCCTCAGTTACCCGCCTGTAAAAATGATGATTTCTACTGGCCTCTAGCACTGGCGGTTACGAAAAACGCCACTATAAATAGGTTTACAACCGCCACTATAGAACTTCTCTGTACTAGTGTTTGCTGCAAGTGAGGCCATCTTGAGGAGCGACTGGCACACTGAGGCTACTGACACCTCCGGTACGACACTGCTAGTAAAACTTATTTCACCCTCCTATAGGAAAGAGAAGAGACAACATTCTTTTGTATAAGCAGACATAGAGCCAACATTCTTTCGCATAAAGTTCTGAACCGATGGCTATGAACTATTCTAAAAATTGACTTGCTAATTTGCATATAGATATATATTTCATTATGATGTGAAAACAATTTGCAAGTATGTGTGATATGTTGTTTTACTAAACGACTTGACCAATCTATATTTTCGGTACAAAATGACTAAAATTAGTTATCATAGTTATAATTGATATTAAACGCAAAGAAAATCATACAGAGCATCGATGTAGCAAACTCACGTAAAAAGTATCACGGTTGGCCGGAACATGACCCGGTTTTAATTTTTTCCTTTTTTTAATAAAAGTCTATATTATACTTGAGTATAAAATATAAAACAAAAAATATGGGTGTCATGTTGGCTAGATAGATGTGAGTTTAAAGCAAACAATCATGGTTTTAATGACATTCACATTTACATACTTGCACGGCTGCGCACATGCAAGCTTTGCATGGAGCGGAGATGTTTGCATGCATGGTTGCATGCATCAGTTTAGTTGCATACTTGCATGCGTGATGCGTGTGCGGGTTTAGGTGTTGCATGCAGACTGGGACCGGCTGCATGCGAGGAAGGAGCGGGGGCATGAATGTGGTCTACATTAGACTCTTAATAGTTAGTAGAGATTTTTTTTAAATAAAAGTCTATATTATACTTGAGTATAAAATATAAAACAAAAAATATGGGTGTCATGTTGGCTAGATAGATGTGAGTTTAAAGCAAACAATCATGGTTTTAATGACATTCACATTTACATACTTGCACGGCTGCGCACATGCAAGCTTTGCATGGAGCGGAGATGTTTGCATGCATGGTTGCATGCATCAGTTTAGTTGCATACTTGCATGCGTGATGCGTGTGCGGGTTTAGGTGTTGCATGCAGACTGGGACCGGCTGCATGCGAGGAAGGAGCGGGGGCATGAATGTGGTCTACATTAGACTCTTAATAGTTAGTAGAGATTTTTTTTAAATAAAAGTCTATATTATACTTGAGTATAAAATATAAAACAAAAAATATGGGTGTCATGTTGGCTAGATAGATGTGAGTTTAAAGCAAACAATCATGGTTTAAATGATATTCACATTTACATACTTGCACGGCTGCGCACATGTAAGCTTTGCATGGAGCGGAGATGTTTGCATGTATGGTTGCATGCATCAGTTTAGTTGCATACTTGCATGTGTGATGCGTGTGCGGGTTTAGGGGTTGCATGCAGACTGGGACCGGCTGCATGCGAGGAAGGAGCGGGGGCATGAATGTGATCTACATTAGATTCTTAATAGTTAGTAGAGAAGAGATATTAAGGACTCCATAGTTATCCCTGGTGGGAACCTTTATTTGTTTCTCTCGGTCAAAAGTCATTCCTTTCAACGTGGCCACAGGTTCATGCGTGGAGCTCCATGGTGTGTGCACGCAGCTGCCTGTATCAGCAGCCGGCCGGAGACATGTCGAGTAGTCGGGATAAAGAAGCTAAGGGCCTGTTTGGGAATGCAGTTTTGAAATACTGTAGTTTTGAGATACCATAGTTTACAATTGTACATGACAAAAATACTACGGTATTGCTTTACTATAGTAAAACTATAGTATTGCTCAAAACCGAGATCTGTTTGGTTCTATTGGAAAAACAAAGTATATGTAGAGAGAAGAGAAGAAAACCGAGGTCATGAGTGGAGTTTCAAAAACTCCAAAAATACCACAGTTTTGGGTAAACCATGGTATTTAAAACTGAGTTTTGACTATACAAACCAAACATCTTTTAAGCTCAAATACTATAGTATCATCAAATACCATAGTATTGTTTCAAAACTACAAAAATACTACGATTCAGCACCGCAAAGCCCCTCGTGTGTCCATCAACCTGTACTGCATATGCGCAGTAAAAAGGATCGCTCTTCCTGCTCTTGCTGTCAAAGTTAAATGGGTCACACCTCACATCTTCTGTCCCTGCCCAAAAACCTGTCTCTGACCACCTAAGATCACCATGGCCGAGTCCATGGCCGAGTCCGAGGTTTCGATATTCCCATCACTGGTAAGCACACCGTCAACGTTGCACTTCATCATGGGTAGGCTACCATGTTTTAGTTTCATGTCTTTGGCTTAGCGTTCTATTGTCCATAACCGGTAGCGAAGCTTGTGGAACCGCCCGTTGATTTCTACCATTGTCAATGGCCCTGAACGCTGGCATGACGTCACGAACCGACGCCGTGAAACGCCCCAACACTGATTAGGCAGAACCACATATTCTTCGACTTGGTTTGCATAAGCATCGCGATGAGAGTTGAGATGCCCTCCCCTTCGTATAGGATAGTTGTTCTGGCCGCCTTGACCGCGGTTCCCTAGTGTCTGTTCTCGTCGGCATCAAGGGCATCATGTTATAAATTTAATGAAAGGGAGAGGCCTCGGTGCAAATGTCCACAACACAAGGAATAGTAGCATGGGTTCCTGCGAAATTATTTTTGAGCCTAGAGTGCTTATCAAGAAGTAGAGACGGTAGTCGTAGGGCTTGAGCGTGGGTGCGGTTTTCTGGTGAGCAGTGGGCCGCTAGGGTGGATTTCAGCCCATTACTGCTCCATAGTTCCCTTTTAACCATTAACTGATAATTTGGTTGGGTTGTGACAATTAAACCCCAAACTCTGGTTGGGGACTGCCAGCGTGTCACGCGCGAGGAGAGGACCACGACGATTTTATAATCTGTAACCTGTCCCTATACTTGGCCTGGCTGTATCTAAAACTGGGCCAACGCTATATCCAAAACTGGGCCAACCTTGAGGAAATCTTCGTGGGAAATTTCTAAGGCACCTACGTTTGCCGAGGCAACCCGTGGGACCTCAAGAGCTGCCGACAGAAGTCTGACGAAACCTTGAGAGACTACATCTGACTTTCTCACAACAGTGCAATGAGCTGACTAACCTCGCCGATGCTGACGTTATCAGCGCATTCATTTCAGGAACCATGAGTGAAATGTTGGTGCATAAGCTAGGGCGCAAAAGTCCGTGAACCATGAAGGAACTTTTGTACATCACGATGACCCACACATCAGGGGAGAATGCGGTGGGAACAATCTTCCACCACCGCAAGCTGAAGGCCAACGACATTATATTAAATCCGGAAAAATGCGTCTTCGGCGTTCCACGAGGCATGGTATTTGGTTTCCTAGTCTCTAAGCGAGGTATTGTGGCCAACCCAGAGAAGGTTTTGTCCATCACGAATATGGGGCTCATACGGGATCTCAATAATGTTTAGCGATTAATGGGATGCTTGGCTTCCCTCAGCCATTTTGTATCATGCCTTGGGGAGCACGAGTTACTGCTCTATAAACTGTTGAGGAAAATCAACCATTTTAAGTGGACAATAGAGGCATAGGGGCCTCTTGATGGCCTCAAGGGTCTCTTGACCCGGGCCTCCATCTTGGTCTCGCCAGAGGATAAGGAACCGCTCCTGCTTTACGTCGCAGGGATCGCCCATGTGGTCAGCTCGGTGCTCATCGTCGAAAGGTAGTAGGGAGAAGGCACGCGACCGCTTCAGCACCCCATCTACTTCATAAGTGAAGTCCTCACCGGCATGAAAACACGCTAACCTAGGTACAAAAACTCATGTACACTGTCTTAATCACTAAACGAAAGCTTAGACATTATTTCAAATCGCATCCTATCACTATGGTGACGTCGTTCACCCTGGGCGAAGTGACCCGCAATACAAATATTTCTGGGAGGATCACCAAATGGGCTCTCGAGTTGATGGGATATGGGATCTCCTACACTCCATGTACAACGATCAAATCACGTGTCCTTGTCGACTTCGTCGCGGAATGGACCGAGACCTAAATGGAGCTAGCACCAACCACCGAGAAATGTTGGATCATGCATTTTGATGGGTCACTAACAAAGTAGGGAGCTGGCGGTGGCCTCATTTTTATGTCGCCATCAGGAGAACATCTGCGATACATTGTGTGACTATGTTTTCAAGTTTCTAACAACGTGGCCGAGTATGAAGCCCTCGTGAAGGGCCTACGCATTGCCGTAGAGCTAAGTGTTCGGCGTTTGGACGCTCGGGGGGGGGGGGGGGGGGGGTTCTCAGCTTGTTGTAGGATAAGTAATGAAGGAGTTGGAGTGTTGCGACCCCAAGATGGTAGCGTACTACCGGGAGGTACGACAATCAGAATACTAGTCTGATGGCCTTGAGTTAAATCACATAACTCGATGAGATAATGAAGCAACAGATACCCTGGCAAAGATGGCATCAGGACGACCGACCGTCCCATAAGGAGTATTTGCCACTGACCTTTTCAATCCTCCCATCCGATACGAGAGGCCGACCAAAGAGACGAGCAAACCACGGGCATGGAGCCATTGGTCCTAGAACCGGTCGATATTGTGGAAGGGACAAACCTTCCAGCCAACCCCGTAGACGACTAGAGAACGTTGTATCATAGTTTCTTAACCAATGGCCTACTTCCCTAAGACAAAACAGAGGTTCAAATGCTTCATTGATGGGTTAAATTCTTTGTCATGATTGGAGGAGATCTGTACAAAAAGGGCCATATCGGGATAAGACAATTGTGCATCTCGATCGAACAGGGAAGACAACTCCTGGAAGACATCCATGACGAGACCTATGGATACCACGCTTCCCCTAGGAGCCTCGTAGGAAATGCCTTCTGGTAGGGTTTCTACTGGCCCACCGTGATGTTAGACGCACACCAGGTGGTGAGAACTTGCGAGGGATGCCAGTACTACGCATGGCAGACCCACTTGCCCGCACAGGCACTCCAGACCATTCTGGTTACCTAGTCGTTCATCGTCTGGGGACTTGATTTGGTTGGGCCTCTCAAAAAGGCACCTAGGGGCTACATACATGTCCTGGTCGCGATTGATAAGTTCACTAAGTGGATCGAAGCGTGGCCAATCGTGAAGGTAACCTCTAGGCAGGCTATGAAATTTGTCACCAACATTGTCCATCGCTTCGGGGTACTGAACTCAAACATAACAAACATCCGTGTCGATTGGGCCATCGTGGCCCACCCTCGAGCAAACAGACAAGTCGAGCAGGCTAACAAAATGATCATGAAAGGCCTCAAGTCCCAAGTCTTCATCCACCTTAAACAACTCAGGCAACAATGACCACAGGCACTGACCACAGTCCTTTGGAGCTTGAGGACGACCTCAAACTTCTCAATAGGTTACACACCTTACTTTATGGTCTATGGAGCCAAGGCATTTCTCCCCACCGACATCGAGTACGGTGCCCTAAGGGTAAAGTTACATACAAGCAAACAAAATGAGTCAAATCTGAAGGACACGTTGGATCAACTCGACGAGGCTCGCGACGTAGACTCTTACGGTCAGCGCGATACCAATAGGCATTACAAAGGTACCATAGCCACCACATTCGAAAAAGGACCTTGCAAGTGGGAGACTTAGTACTCCAACGGGTTTAGACCAACAAAGACTGACACAAGTAGTCCCCGCCATGGGAGGGACCATTTGTAGTCGGAGAGGTACTTCCGCCAGGCACCTACAAGTTGAAGGACAAAAAAGGAAGGACACTCGCTAATGCATGGAACTTTGAGAAGCTGTGGTAATTCTACCCGTAGCAGGGCCCTGACGCTCCCAAACCAACCTACATCCGACCCCAGATCATACGCCCAGGGGATCGAGCGCAGGGGGAGAAGGGGAAAGTGCATCACACCAGAGAGCCAGCCTCTTCTGCTAACAAATTTTGCGTCCTTCTTGTAAGTGTGACATTTATACTCCTCCAAACAAATATAGCCATGCTAATACCTCTCTCTTTTGCCTACCCGATTCATGCAGGGTCTCGAGAAATTTGAAGGGAGCAGGGAGTGATTGGGCCACCCTTCGAGAATGCCTCGGCCTAAGGAACTAGATGAACATCGAAGGATCGCTTTCTAGCAAGGACTCGAACTCGTTCATGAACAAAAATGGATCACCTCCTGGTAAGGACCCAAACCCACTCAAATTCATTCGATAGGAACCAAAGACAAAAAAAAACTCATGACAAAACAACCATGAATTTCTGGAGTTCAAAGGCCGGTCTGCGAAGGGCTCATGACCGCTCCAACAAAAATAGAGTGAGGGGCAGCTAGAGACTGGCACACTAGCGGCTAGTACCCTAATGTACAGAGCATTAAGGGCGTTAATAGATCGTGTTTGAGTTCTAGGAGAGTCTGACTCATGGTTTATCATAGAGAGAGGCAGCGAGCCGTCGGTTCCCGTCGAACAGAATCAACAACTATATGAGTTGGCACCCAAAACTATGAGGACAGTCGAGGAAAGTGTGATTCTGCTCACCTCCCCTCATTTCAGAGAAGGGGATGTGCAGGGGAGAGTAAATAAAATAGACAAGATGAGCCCCCAAATGGACCTCTAGATTGAGCAGGGGCTCGAGGGCTCACCTCGCACAAGTATGGCGGACGGACAAAAGTTGCACGGATCGAAAGACTTTGTATGAACTCCTAACTAGTAACAAACCCAATGTATCTTGTTTCAGAGTCTTTGGGAGAAAATGTTATATTTTGGTAAATAAAGTTAGAAATTCTAAATTTGCTCCTAAAGCCATAGAATGCTTTTTACTTGGTTATATTTCAAACACAAAGGCATTAAAAGCCTTCCACAAATCCTCTGAATGTGTTGAGATGTCTTGTGACGTCGTGTTTGATGACACTAAGGGATCTCGAAAAGAGCAAGTTGATCTTGATGAAATAGATGAGGAGGCTCCAAGCATGACGTTGAAAAACATGTACATAGGAGATGTATGTCCACAAGAGCCTCCACAACTGCAAGATCAACCATCCTCCACACAAGCTCAACCCCCAACTCAAGATAAGGATCAAGAAGCTCAAGATGGCGCCAATGATCAAGGGGGAGTTAAGGAAGAACAAGAAAAGGAGGATGAAGATGAAGAACCACCACTCAAAAGCAAAGTGCTACACCCAATAGTTCACCACACTATTTAAAGAGACCATCTGGTGGACAAGATCCTAGGAGACATAAAAAAGGGAGAAACTACTCATTCTAGAATTGGTAATTTTTGTAAACATTACTCCTTTGTGTCGTCTATTGATCCTTTTAGGATTGAAGACACTTTGAAGGATCTAGATTGGGTGATGACCATGTAATAAGAGCTCAACAATTTCAAGAGGAATGAGGTATGGAATCCTAAATAAAATGTTGTAGCAACCAAGTGGGTGTTCCACAACAAACAAGACGAACATGGTGTGGTGACAAGGAACAAGCTAGACATGTGGCCAAAGGGTATGCATAAGTCGAAGGTTTGGATTTTGATGAAACCTTTGCACCCGTAGCTAGGCTAGAATTCATTCATATTTTATTGGCCTATGCTACTCACCATGGTTGTAAGTTGTTTCAAATGGACATCAAGATCGCATTCCTCAATGGACCTATCAAGGAAGAGGTCTATATTGAGCAACCTCCTAGCTTTGAAGATGATAAGTATCTTGATCATGTATTTAAGCTCAATAAGGCGCTCTATGGGCTTAAGCAAGCACCAAGATCATGGTATGAATTCCTAAGAGATTTCCTTATTGCTAATTTGTTTAAGGTTAGGAAAGCCAATCCTACTTTGTTCTCTAAGACAATCAATTATGACTTGTTTATATGCCAAATTTATGTAGATGATATTATCTTTGGTTCCACTAATCAATGGTCTTTTGAAGGATTTAGTAGGATAATCCTACTTTGTTCTATAATCTTACTTTGTTCTCTAATTTGATATTATCTTTGGTTCCACTAAGCCAATCCTACTTTGTTCTCTAATGCCAAGAAGTTTGAGATGTCCATGATGGGAGAGTTAAAGTTCTTTTTAGGATTTCAAGTCAAGCAACTCAAGGATGGCACCTTCATCTCCCAAACTAAGTACATGCAAGATATCTTGGAGAAGTTTGGGATGAAGGATGCTAAACCCATCAAGACACCCATAGGAACCAAAGGGCATCTTGATCTTGACATTGGACATAAATTTGTAGATCAAAAGGTATACCAGTCTATGATAGGTTCTCTTCTTTATTTATGTGCATCTAGACCGGTCATTATGCTTTCCATTTGTATGTGTGCAAGATTCTAAGCCGATCCAAAGGAATGCCAACTTAGGGCCATTAAGATAATATTGAGGTATTTAGTCTACACTCCTAATTTTGGGTTTGGTATCCTAAGGGGTCAAATTTTGAACTTATTGGATATTCCGATGCCGACTATGCCAGATGTAAGGTTGATAGGAAGAATACATCTAGGATTTGCTAGTTTTTGGGATGATCCTTGGTGTCTTGGAGTTCAAAGAAATAAAATTCTGTTGCCCTATCCACCACCGAGGTTGAGTATATTTCTGTTGGGCTTCGTTGCGCACAATTACTCTAGATGAGGCAAACCCTCAAGGACTTGGCTACAATCTAAGCAAAGTTCCAATTCTATGTGACAACGATAGTGCTATATGAATGGTCAAAAACCCTATTGATCTTGGCCACACTAAGCACATAGACATCTGGTATCACTTCTTGAGAGACCACTCACATAGAGGAGATATCGCTATAGACCATGTGAGCACCAATAAACAGTGAGCCAATATCTTCACCAAGCCTCTTGATGAAAAACAATTTTATGAGATTAGGTGTTGGCCACTTGTTTTTATTCCTTAAGGATACCAAAAACAAGGCAAGACAAGTTGTTAAATCAGAAGCTTCTCTCTTCAATTAACACTTCTTCAAAGGTTAATTCAAGAGAGAAGATAGAAAGTATAAAAATACATTAATAAAAGTAGTATACAACCTGTGCAATGTAAAATGGATTACTCATCTGAATGTGCAAGCACATTGTTTCATACCTTTACAATACATCAAATGATTAGAAATATAATTTTGGTTATACAATTAGAAGTACGAAGACAAAGGAAGTACACAACTTCATAGTTAGAGCCATTCAACTCACTCCAATCAAAAAGCGTCCTTATACATGGCAACATTCCTCTATTTATAGTTGTGGGAAAATTTTTGTATGAAATTACAAACATGGCCATGAACCCTATACATGTCAAGTACAAATATTATGAGGGCAATATTGTATTTTTTCATCCATATATCGTGTTGATCAAGCCTTCTGCATTCTTCACCTCCTCCTCTTCGTAAGTCATCGCGTATCATCCAAAGTAACCTCCTTTGGCTTCGTTTGACTTAACACTTCCATAGACTCGAAGCCTCTTGAATTTGTCCCTTCTATTAGCTATGGTTTAGACGAAGATGAGTGTGTTTACCCGAATCTTGCTCTATTGACGATGTTGACGCTTCGGAGACCTTTGGCAATGAAGGCCTTTCCTCAATAGTAGCCCCTTGCGAGATAAGGGCATTTTCATAACAAGCTCAAGTCACGGAACATATTTGGGAGGCCTTGCGCCAAAGGTTCGAAAAGCACCTTCCTAGGGCTCGTTATTGAAAATGACAAAAAATAAGTAGCTTCAGAATGGGCAAATGTATATTTACGGTCCACTAGGTAGTGAAAAAGTAACACTACAACTTCTCGTCTTCCGCGCCCGCTTTATGTATAAAAGCAGAGGAGCACTATGAAATGAAACAACATTTATTGCCCTCACATTCACCTGTTGCTGCTTTTTTCTCCACCTACGAAGCATGTCGTTAGCTGTTAGTTTTAAAGCGAGCTTTGGGGGCGCTTTCCTTTTTATGGTCAGGATTCGCACAACCGCTAGGCTAGCCACTCCCACATCATCAGAGGCCCTTCAGAGGGACGAGATCACTTCGGATACCACAACGATTTCCATAGTCATGAAGGCTTCTATAGCGCCAAAGTCATATAATGATTTGAAGGAGGAAGAGTATGAAGGTCGACCAACAAAGCCATGTTTGAAATGGGTTAGTCTATTTTGTAGGATGAAGATTTTAAATCTATGAAGGGGGTTGGCTATTTTGGTGACAAGGTCAAGGTTCGTCTTGCTGGCAATGAGACTATTGGAACCGACTGACACATGGTCGAGTAGGCCCAAACAATGGGAAGTAGGAATGGTCAGGTGCTCAACAAAATAATGGGTAGGGAACGACAGTGTCTTGTTAAGCGTGTCCTGTCAATGTACAGTGTGGGAGTATTTATAGGTAACCAGGTGGGTGTGTGTTGGTGACTTGTTCTCAAATGCTATAAATTAAGAACAAGGCAACATAAAATGTTAAATATTAATGCCCTTCATCCTTTGAAGCATTATTTCCTTTAGGATATAATGACCTTCAGACGAAGGCCATGAAGAACATACCTTCGAATATCGAAGGTAAGATGGTAATAGAAGAAGCGTATAAAATACAAGAGATAACATGAACAATCATATAGCATTATAAATTCATCTCCATTATGTTATCATGAGAAAATAAAAACAATATTGAATTACATTTGGTACCTTCGACTTGATAGACAGTAAAGGTATGAGCGTGATGCAAAAGCAAATGCCAAGTCAGCGTGAATAGTACAGGGGCACTGTTCATCTATTTATAGGCATGGGATGCAGCCCACATGAAATTACATTCATGCCCTTTACATTTGCTAATGAGTGGTAACTCATCGGGGTCTAAATAGCCTTTTCTCCTTTAAGTCGGTTCTCTTTCCTGCTGCCATGCCGAAGCTCCCTTGCGCGTAGCTTACATCAATCTTCGTATTGTTCGTGCTTCCCCCACTGTGGTTCTGATTCGAATCCAAAGGTGCCTGTTCATGCATTACAACTCCGGAAACAATGTTAAATCGTGTTTTTGAGGACCTTTGGAAGACGAAGGCCCCCAACAGTGTGCATGCCCTTCTAAGTACGATTATGCTCCTGGTTACCTGCTTCTCCCCCAGAATATTCCCCCTTTAGGGGTCATTACGTGTCATTATAGCGAGTTTAAGTATAGCTTGATTAAATATACCACAAACCCAACCCCAGGATGGGGCTTACAAATGAGCATGAATGGCCAGCGAGGCATCGCATGAGCCCATTCCACATACCACGTGGGCAGGGAGCGGGTAATTTCGCTCGGGGGCACTGGGTCTTCGAACCTTGCTAAGACTCAACGAAGTCTGGAAGAGCCCCCGCTTTAAGCAATAGGTCCCTTCGCCTCCAAGCCTTCGTCAGTTTTCCAACCGAGGCTTTGCCTTCAGTACAGGTTGAAGTACCCTTCGCCTCCTGTGTCTATGATGGAACCTTCTCAATTTATATTTAAAGTAGACCAAACGAGGGGGCGGACGGCCTTCGCTCCAACAGAGACGACCTCGAAGCCGAAGAACAATGAAGTTATGGTTTTTAGAAGCTTCTTTCTGGCTGGTCTTTAGCTGCCGATGTAAAGGATGATTTCGAAGGTTCTTAAGAAATTTGAGGTATACATGAATCAGTTAACTCCTTATGCTATCGCTATGCTTGGTGTTTTTATATGGACTATATGAAGTTAGGGGATTCACATTGAAGCTGATGTTTCTGCAGAGTGCACGAGTTGCACTATCAAACGAAGGCCAGACCTTCGAGTAAGCCTCATAACAACTTCAGGTGTCATAACATTGCCTATTGAAGGGATTATGTTGCTCTTGTGGTTGCCTACCAGACCAACTGGCATAGCGAGTGGAAAAAGGAGTGGTTTTACGCTGAAGTAGATTCTGAGCAACGAGACAATTTTAAACATATGGTGATGAATCCATTGAAGGTTAGCTTCGGTCTAAAGAGACCAAACCATAGAATGAGTGGAGCTATTCAAGATGCTAACAAAGATTATAATGTTGTAGTTGAGAGGATAGGCACTTGGGATCTGATTGAAGAGTTCCTTGCATACAACGTGTTTCATGCACAAACTAGATGGAAGGTGTCGAAGGCATCAAAACCGAAAGAAGGCGTCAAGAAGGGGATGAGAATCTTGTATCTTTACCTTTTGATTTCTAGGAACTAGCTTTGTTTTGGGCTCCTTCTCTAGAGTGGTTGAATTTCATTGAATCGAGGTGTAACGAGATTGTGGTGGGGAACTATCTTGTTAAGGAGGATGAAGCCTTGACTACAACTTTTGGGACCCAAGGGAAGCAAAGGTTTAATAGGGTCATGGATGCCTTGGGCTTTGACTATCCATATTACTCCAAATCGACCAATACCGAAGCTAGAGAAAAAAAGGAAGAGAGGTACAAAGTTGACTGGCAATAAGGTCTCTAAACGGGAAGAGAGAAAAGAAGTTGATGGTAATGACGAAGCTAAGGCTGGAGAGAGCGATAGCGACGAAGATTCGCCTTCCAATAGGGCCACTCCTTTAAAGAGAAACAAGGCTAAGATTGCTGAAGCTAGGGCTGAAGACAAAATTACAAAAGAGCAGGGGAAAGGGAAGTGCATCTACTTTGTCTTTGGGATACACTCAGATACTTGAGGTAATGGCTCAATCTTTATCTTTTTCCACTATGAGTCCACTGGGATCAGATCTGACTAGCCTATTATTGACTGCGAAGGGTGTGGGTGGAGAAGAGAGAGAGAAGGTGATGCTTCAGAGCCTACAATGGTAGAGGACTCACCAGAGAAGGAGGAGAGTCCCTAGATTGAATCTCTTGTTGATACAATTTTTGGAGCTTCTTCACCAGAGGTGGAAGAGAATCCTCGACTTCTATGTCAGACATCTTGCTGACGACAACCTAAGTGAAGAAGTTGCTTCGAAGCTAAAGGAGCAAGATGAAGCTCTTGGGTATACCTCTGGTGCTACAATCTTTGGTGGAGGAAAAGTTGTCCTGGTCTGTGTTCCTGATGCTAGGGAGGCCAGCGTGGTTAAGAATGTTGTTCGAAGCGTTGGTTTCTAGAAATCGAAGAAGCACGGGTGAGTCGGTCTTGCTCCTGTCCTTTCTCCGTGCTGCCGCCGAGGAGGACACGGTGGCGCCTGCCACACTAAGGTTATCTTGGCGATGAGGAGTACAGGTCTGAGATATTGGACAACCAAGACCTGTAGCGCGGCAACAGTCAGCATATGTTACGGAGTTGGTGTTGTTGTTGTGTCGCCTCGGTGGGTCCAGGGCTGGGAAGGCACTTGCATTCTCTCACCCTTCTCGGACTGATGCCTGGTACGGGTGCCTCTCGGTTTGGAGCTACTCCGGCTGGACTTCTTTCTCCGCTTGTGTGCTCTCTCCCTATATGTATCTAGCAGTATACTACCTATGTCGCCTCTAGATGCCCAGGTCTTCGTCATGTCCTTCTTCGGCAATGAACAGGTATGCCCTCCTCTCCCCTTCCGTTCCTGCTCTACGAAACCTTGGAAGTGGGGGAGGCAAGGGATGAGGGTCCCTGATTTGCTGCCTATGGTACCCGTTCGATGGCTCAGCATCGCCTATCTACATGGCATTTGCCTTACCACGGTGTCGACTCGGTTTGCTTCTACCACTTCTATGTACCTGTCACCCATCCTTCTGTCATTGCAAAAATTATTGTGTTGTTCCTATATTGTTTTGGGTGTTAGTGTTTTGTTGTGCTAAGGACTGAATATAATTTTGGTGTGCTAATACTTTATTTATTGTTTGCACATGGTTTGTGTTCTTCTGATGATGGCTCATGGATCCTGCAAAATATGTGTTAGAATTTGGAGATCCATGTGGGCACTACCACAGGGTGCTCGTGCCTTGCGTTTTTGGCTCTTGCATGCATTAGTTTGTTTCTGAGACCACATTGATGCAATAGACTCCATGGTGTTTGAGGTTGCTGAATTGGATGGATCAGCAATAATTTGTCACGCTAATAGTAAAAGGAAAGGTAATTTGTTGGTTTTAAATGTTAGTAATTGCTATGAAGTACCATAATTTGTAACGAGCACATCCAGTTTTTATTGATGTCTGACTTTAGCAACCACTCCATATTTTGATCTATCTTTTTTATAAGTTTGAGTTTATGTGACTTATTTTAGAAACTTGAGGTCACAAACTTCCTCTTATTTGGTCTCTGTTTGATAGAATTATGTCATTCTATAATCTATATTCGCTCAGTCAGTCGTTGTGAACTCTGTTCTAATCGCTCCCTTTATTGGTCATGTTGTACCAAGACATACTAGATGGAGTAAACAACAACATCAGTTAGTCAAATAAAAAAAATATTATGTGGAGAGCGAAAACAATCAATAAAAATTATAAGATTATTTTGGTAGATAGTTTACATGGTTATTATTGTGACCTGTCGCAACGTACGGACAACCTGCTAGTTAACCTAGTATATATATATTAGTGGGGGTGTTCGAACCGGTTTTGAGCCGGCGGACAGTCCGGCCCTGAGGCCGGACGGTCCGCGGTCCGGACGGTCCGCGCCTGTGGGCCGGACGGTCCGCGCGTGCGCAGAACAGATTAGGGTTCCGAGTTTTGTGCTACGGTTGTTAGCTATATTCGCGGGATTAGCTCGGAATCAGTTGTGTAAAGGGTCCAGCCCCCCTCCTCTATAAATAGAGAGGTCTACGGCCGATTTGTAATCATCATCAATCGAATCAATACAACTTCTATTTCGCATTTATCTTAGGAGTAGTTCTAGTCTAGTTTAGGTTTAGCCTCTCGATCCCCAAATTCTTCGTCTCTCTTCGACTCTACGTCGATTAGAGGAGTCTAGGTCGGCCGGCCCGAGCCTAGACACAACCTAGGATCTCTACTCCCCGACGGGGTCCCTCCCGGGAGCGAGATCCAGGCGCCGTCGGCGATCTTCCGCCGTCCCTGCGTACGCGCGGACCGTCCGGCCCCAGGGCGCGGACCGTCCGGCCGTCAGGCAGGAGCCCTAGCCGCGCACCAGGTCGCGGACCGTCCGGCCCCAGGCCGCGGACAGTCCGCCCTTGCGCAGAGAGCACCACCGCGCCTCGCACCAGGCCGCGGACCGTCCGGCCCCTGCGCGCGGACCGTCCGCCCCTGTGCAGAAGGCACCGCCACGGTTCTTGTTGAGTGTTTGGCGCTCCAAAAAGGCGTCAACATACTTTTTGGCGACTCCGCTGGGGACAACACATCTAAGCTCATCAGATCGGCCCTCAATGGCCGGTTCAAAGGATAGCTCTGATATTTCTCTAAACAACATCATAGAGCCGACTTGGGAAACCTTGCCGGCTGACGAGCAGCTCCAGTTCGAGGAGCACAAGGAGCGGATGATCCAGGAGGCGAAAGCAAAGTTCTTGGCCAACTTCAAAGTGGACAGGAACAACAAGGTCGTCCGACATCGGGCGACGGATCCGGCTTCGCTCCAACCCACGCCAGATATCCCCAATGTAAGTAATACCAACGATCTACAATCTCTTAGAAATTATGTAGAAGATCAGCGTGAACAAATGCAGAACATTATAGGGGGTATGCAAAGCGATCTTAAGAGACTAGTACGTGCATTCGATAAATCTAGTACCGCAAATTTTCCTTCGCACGAGGTTGAGTTAGGAGATAATGCGCGTAACACATCGGCTACAGGTTGTCACGACCAGTCGCAACCCCTTTATGGGATGCCGATGGACACGTACCCTAAGCAACCGCAAATCAGCAGCAAACCAGCCGATCTGCACATGCCCGGACCGTCCGCACGTGAGCACGGACCGTCCGGGCCAACAACAGTCGGGCCTATTTTTAATGAGTTACCTAGATATGCGCACGAGCCACCACATATGACACAGAACCCAAACTACCCAGCCGGACGGTCCGCATACAATAACGGACGGTCCGCATATGACCACGGACGGTCCGGGTACGTATCCGGACAGTCCGCGCATAAGTCTTTTGAGGAGGATTATTACATGAATCCTCGCCCGTCCCAGCAACACTTCCCATCACACTATGCAATGCACCAGCTCACTAATTCAGGATCCAAAGCCCAGGAAAGCTTTCCGGCCCCACCTGGAAGGCCGGAAAGAAACGATCAAACGTATGAGCCATATAGAGTGAATGGAAATGCACCACGTAACTCAAACCAATGGGGGGAAAGACAACATGCTAATATCCAGCTAACCCCACCTGTGTTTGATCAAAGAGCCGGTGGTCTCGCACCGGCTGCCATTGATATAATAAGGGAAGAAATAGCCGGGGCGTTCCGAGATAAGCTCGGGGTAAGCATGGTCCCTGGGGGGCAATCATATCGGAAACCCTATGACAACCGATTTGATCACCACCCATACCCACAGGGAACCAGGATACCCGAATTCACAAAATTTTCGGGTGATCAAGGAAAGAACACACGTGAACACATAGGCCAATTTTTAGCACAATTAGGAGAGTTGGCCGACATAGAGGCATTTCGCATACGTTTGTTTTCGTTATCTTTAACAGGAACTGCGTTTGCATGGTACGCCACTTTACCTCCTAATTCCATTTCATCATGGGGAGATTTAGAACAAAAATTTCATGATCATTTTTTCTCCGGTGACTATGAATTGGATTTGGTAGATTTAGCGTCGTTGCGACAGACAAAAGATGAATCGGTTAATGATTACATCCGGAGATTCCGAGATACAAGAAACCGATGCTTTCAAATTCATTTAGCAGAGAAACAGCTAGTAGGATTAGCTTTTAATGGTCTGCGATATTATTTAAAAGAAAGATTAGAAGGCATCCAATTCTTTACACTAGCACAATTACACCAGAGAGCTTCGGCTTGCGAAAGCCGGAGCAAAGAAACTGCTAAAACAATGCGTCACAACGTACATATAGTAGAATATGACCAAAGTAGCTCAGATGACGAATCAGCAGAAGTGTATGCTGCTGAAATGGTTTGGCCAAAACAGGCCAAATCTTCGGTTTGTTCCTCCTTGCAGCCGGTTCAAAAGAAACAGCAAGAGGAGGTTAAGTTTACATTTAATGTTGGTAAATGTGATAAAATATTTGACGAACTACTCAAAAATGGCAATATTAAAATAAATCACACTGTTCCATCCGCCGACGAGCTAAAACGTCGTGCATATTGCAAGTGGCATAACTCATTTTCTCATGCCACTAATGATTGTAATGTATTCCGTCGACAGATTCAATCGGCCATTAACGAAGGACGATTGAAATTTCAGGAAATGCAGGTGGACACGGAGCCCTTTCCAATGAACATGATCGACTTTGAGGGCAAGAAAGTCCTGACTCGGCCAAACACAGCTGATGAAGGCAAAGGCAAAGAAATAGTCATCGGCAATGCAAAAAAAGCCGATGAGGGTCATAAAGTTTCTTGCAGGAAAGTGGTAGCGGAGAAGACTCCCGATGGAGGGGAGACTCTAAAGGTGACCATCACAGCCTCCAGTACTGGGGGGCAAGCGCAGACAGGGAGACAGATGCAGGAACCCGTGCTGCGTATCCCGGACGGTCCGGCACGTAGGCGCGGACGGTCCGGGACCCCACCGGACGGTCCGGAGAGCTCCGGCGGACGGTCCGGCCATGCTCAGGACTCGCAGCGACCACGTACCTTCAAACCACGACGACCAGAGATAGGTACGTGGAAAACAAATACATTTAAAGCAGCTGGTCAGCTGATCAAGCCTGGCCCGACTTTCGATCAATTGTTGTCTAAATATGTGAAAAAGAAGGCTGGCCCCAGTGACCGGCCACCGAAGCGACCCCGCTCACCCATTCATGAGCAACGTCAGGTCAGGACGATTGGACCACCTCACCAATCGGAAGAAATGAAGGGTCCTATCGTACAATTGAGACCCAACATGCCGACATGGACCCCTCCACCTCCTTATCCATCCATGCCATATCCATACACATACTTACCTCCACCATATGTCCCAAATCAAATGTGGGGCATGCCACCATATCCATTTGGGATGCCACCGTACCCCGCCTGGGGGGCACCCCAAACATCCGTTTTTGATAGGTTGGCACCGCCAGTGCAAGACCGATTGAGCACTGCTGAATCCGGTCACCAGGCACAGGCCCAACAAGGTTGCCGGACTACTCGGCCTCCTAGGCCGACCAATCCGGCAGGGGGGCATATGCCTGCAGCAACCCAAAAAACAACAAAAAGAGACACCATCAAAATAGGCACCGCAGATGTTGTCATACAGGGAGACAATAAAGGGCCGATGATTTTCGGCGAATCGGCCGACACAACCGAAAAGGATACGGCTACCATCAAAATAGCCGATCCAAAATACTCCATGCCTCGATGGTGCCCAGCGGGATTGACACGATCTCAAAAGAGAAAATTACAGCGCCTAAGAGCAAAGGAGAGCCAGGAGAAGGAGGCGGAAAAGACATTTAATGACACACATCCGCTATACCCGCCACCGCAAAAGAAATGGAGACCGAAGGCCGTTGAGGAAAAACAAACGGCCACAAAAATAGAAAGTCAACCTGCACCAGGTGCGGACCGTCCGGTCCCCGCACACGGACCGTCCGCCGTTCACCAGGAAGATTCTGGACAACCTGCACCAGGCGCGGACCGTTCGGCCCCCGCGTGCGGACCGTCCGCCGTTCATCAGGAAGCCTCCAACAACACGACAACATCAATGGAAGAGGACGACCTGCTAGGAGAAGACCTGGTCGACTACGAGGCTTCTCCAGAACGCCAAGGTATGGATGTAAATATTATTACATTTTCTTCCGATTGTACTATCATTGGCGACGATGAACCTGTTGCTGCCCAGTTTGATTTTGGTCCTAAAGAAGCCGCCTTTACCAAACCAAAGGAATCGGTAAATCATTTAAAGCCGCTCTTCGTGCGCGGTCACATTGATGGAATACCGATTGCTAAGATGTTGGTGGATGGAGGGGCGGCTGTAAATCTAATGCCTTATTCATTATACAGAAAATTAGGTAAACAAGATGACGAACTTGTCAAAACCAACATGACCCTCAGCGGTGTTGGGGATAGTTCGATTAAAGCCAGGGGAGTCACGTCCGTTGAATTAACCATCAGGACTAAGACCCTTGCTGCTGCATTCTTCGTCGCTGATGTAGAAGGGAATTACAGTTTAATTCTAGGCAGAGATTGGATTCATGCCAATCAATGTGTACCGTCTACATTACATCAAATGCTAATACAATGGGTAGGCGATGAAGTAGAACAAGTACATGCTGATGTATCGGCCTGCATCGCTGTGGCCGATGCCCCTGTACTCTGGACTTATGAGACTGCTACATGTCTCACAGGAGTAGATTTTTCTGATTATCAGTTCATAAGTATAGATAAGAAAGGTTTCATTCCTGTAATGCTAGAGCCGATGGAGAATCGGCTAAATCCTAAATAAAGTTTAAATGATGAATACACATGAAGTTCATGAGTCGTTGATCACGGACAATTCGGCTCTCAAAGCCGGATGGTCTGGTCTTTCACAAAACAGTTCGGGCTTTAAGACCGAACATCTACCACAGCGAAAAGACAGTATTACGGGTGATCCGGTCCCCGAGACCGGAAAGTCCGCCATCACACAAAGATCATCCAATTCCTCTGTGGGGGACATGATAGAGGAATTCAGAGATCTTGATAAACTAGGACAGGGGTTTACATCGGCCGATCCATTGGAGGAGATTGACATAGGAGGTGGTAAAACTCCAAGGCCAACTTTTGTAAACAAGACCCTGGAGGCCGATCCTAGAGATGAGATGATCGGTCTATTAAAGGAGTATTCAGATTGTTTTGCTTGGAATTACACTGAAATGCCTGGACTAAGCCGAGAGATTGTCGAACATCGGCTGCCCATTAAGTCTGGTTTCAGACCTTTCAAGCAGAAAGCTAGAACGTTTCGTCCAGATCTTCTCCCACGAATCAAGGACGAAATCCACCGGCTGCTAGAAGCTAATTTTATTAGACCTTGCAGATACGCAGAGTGGATCTCCAATATTGTGCCGGTGGAGAAGAAGGAGTCAGGTAAACTTAGAGTATGCATTGATTTTCGTAATTTAAATAAAGCAACTCCTAAAGACGAATATCCCATGCCCATAGCCGACACATTAATCAATAATGCATCAGGGAATAGAATTATTAGCTTTCTTGATGGTAATGCCGGATATAATCAGATTTTCATGGCCGAAGAAGATGCGTCTAAAACGGCCTTTATATGTCCAGGCTTCATTGGTTTATTTGAATGGGTTGTCATGACATTCGGTCTTAAAAATGCTGGTGCTACTTATCAGAGGGCTATGAATCTGATCTTTCATGAGTTGTTAGGAAACACTGTGGAAGTCTACATTGATGATATTGTAGTCAAATCGGCTAAGTTTAGTTCCCATATAGCTGATTTGCGCAAAGCCTTTGATAAAATGCGTCGGTATGGTTTAAAAATGAACCCACGTAAATGTGCTTTTGGGGTGTCAGCTGGTAAGTTTTTAGGATTTGTCATCCATGAACATGGTATAGAAATAGACCCTGACCGAATCAAGTCTATTCGGAATGTGGGGCCTCCGACTTGTAAGGTCGAAGTGCAGAGGTTTCTCGGCAAGGTGAATTATTTACGAAGGTTTATTTCTAACCTAGCCGGGAAGATTGATGCCTTCACCCCTATCCTTCGGCTTAAGAATGATGCTGAATTCACTTGGGGGGCAGAGCAGCAGGAAGCATTTGATCTCATTAAAAAATACTTGTCTTCGACTCCCGTGTTAAAAGCACCACAAGTAGGAGCACCATTCAGATTATACATTGCAGCTGAAGACAAGGTTATTGGGGCTGTTCTAACACAAGAAACTGAGGGGAAGGAGCATGTGGTGACATATCTAAGCCGAAGGTTGGTGGATGCTGAAACAAGGTACACTTTTATTGAAAAGTTATGCTTATGCTTGTTTTATGCGTGCACCAAATGTAGATGTTATTTACTGTCTAGTCATTGCACTGTTTCTGGTCAAGCCGATGTAATCAAATACATGTTGCATAACCCAATTATGAGTGGTAGAATTGGTAAGTGGGCTTATGCACTCATAGAATATGACTTGGCCTATGAACCATTGAAATCTATGAAAGGCCAAGTCGTAGCGGATTTTATTGTAGAACATCGGGTTAATGATATTCATGAACTAGACATGTCATACCTCACTATTACTCCTTGGACTTTATATTTTGATGGATCGGTTTGCAATGAAGGGCAAGGAATTGGCATTGTACTTGTTTCACCAAGTAATGTCTACTTTGACTTCTCTAGCCGATTAAAAACTTATTGCACTAATAATCAAGCTGAATATGAGGCCCTCTTATTCGGTTTAGAACTTTTAAATAGTATGGGAGTAAAACATGTGAAGGTATTTGGTGATTCTCAGCTGGTTGTCCAACAAGTGTTAGAGGAATATCAATGTTTTGATGGTACTCTAAATAGTTATCTTGAGAAATGTTGGAGCATAATCCATTCTTTTGACGAATTCAGTATTCGGCATGTCTCTAGAGTTGAGAATCATAGAGCTAACGATTTGGCACAGGATGCATCAGGTTATCGGATAAAGAGAGGGAAATTTCACAAAACTGAAAATCTGATAACCAGTGCAGAGCCACATTCCCAGGTCGCGGACCGTCCGCGTGACGACGCCGGACCGTCCGGGGTTACCAGAAACGTCCTCTTAATTGATTCGGCTGACAATGAAGCCGATGCAAGTGATTGGAGGACACCTATACTTAATTATTTGCAAAATCCCAATATCAGGACAGATAAGAACATTCGGCGAACAGCTTTCAAGTATGTGTTGATGAGTGATGAACTTTACCGCCGAACGGTTAATGATATCCTGCTTAAGTGCTTGGGCCCAGATGATGCTATATTAGCCATGGCCGAAGTACATGAAGGAATTTGTGGTACCCATCAATCAGCTCCAAAGATGAAGTGGTTGTTGCGAAGGTCTGGTTTTTATTGGCCTAGTATGACAGCTGATTGTTTCAAGTACTACAAGGGGTGCCAAGTGTGTCAAAAATTCGGCGACCTACAGTTGGTCCCTGCAGCCGAATTACATCCTATCATCAAGCCTTGGCCATTCAGAGGATGGGGATTAGACTTTATTGGAGAAATTCATCCTTCGTCATCAAAGGGGCATCGGTTTGTGTTAGTTGCCACTGACTATTTCACCAAATGGACTGAAGCCGTTGCTCTAAAGAACATGACGCACAAGGAGGTAATTGAGTTCATAACTGAGCATATTATTCATAGATTCGGCATTCCCCAGACCTTGACTACAGATCAAGGTACTTCTTTTATGTCAAAGGAGGTACGTGAATTTGCTGAATTATACAGAATTAAGCTGCTTAATTCGTCTCCATATTATGCTCAGGCCAATGGACAGGCCGAGTCTAGTAATAGGACGTTGATTAATTTGATAAAGAAAAAGGTATCTGATAATCCTAGACATTGGCATAAGATTTTGTCTGAAGCTTTATGGGCTCATAGAATATTTAAGCATAGTGCTACTAAAGTATCTCCTTTTGAGCTTGTCTATGGGCAGGAAGCAGTGTTACCTGTGGAAATAAGTTTGAATGCTGTCAGGTTTGCCAGACAAAATGATCTAACTGCTACTGATTATTATAATTCAATGATGGATAATATTGATGAAGTGACCGACAAGAGGATGATAGCTTTGGGAGCAATAGAAAAGGACAAGATCATGGTAGCCAGGGCCTACAACAAGAAGGTCAAAGCAAAATCATTCCAAGTAGGAGACTTGGTGTGGAAGACCATTCTACCTCTAAGGAATAAAGACCGAAAGTTCGGGAAATGGTCGCCAAGCTGGGAGGGTCCTTATAAAGTGAAACAGGTGATGTCTGGTAACGCTTATTTACTACAAACATTACAAGGCAAGGATTTACCTAAGGCTTTGAATGGGCGTTTCCTCAAACAGTACCATCCTAGTATGTGGCAAGATGCCTAAGAAAACCGATGTGATCACATCGAGTTAGTTGCTTTTAGTTCGCTCAGCTCCACCAAAAGGCAGGGGGGCATATGTTCGAACCGGTTTTGAGCCGGCGGACAGTCCGGCCCTGAGGCCGGACGGTCCGCGGTCCGGACGGTCCGCGCCTGTGGGCCGGACGGTCCGCGCGTGCGCAGAACAGATTAGGGTTCCGAGTTTTGTGCTACGGTTGTTAGCTATATTCGCGGGATTAGCTCGGAATCAGTTGTGTAAAGGGTCCAGCCCCCCTCCTCTATAAATAGAGAGGTCTACGGCCGATTTGTAATCATCATCAATCGAATCAATACAACTTCTATTTCGCATTTATCTTAGGAGTAGTTCTAGTCTAGTTTAGGTTTAGCCTCTCGATCCCCAAATTCTTCGTCTCTCTTCGACTCTACGTCGATTAGAGGAGTCTAGGTCGGCCGGCCCGAGCCTAGACACAACCTAGGATCTCTACTCCCCGACGGGGTCCCTCCCGGGAGCGAGATCCAGGCGCCGTCGGCGATCTTCCGCCGTCCCTGCGTACGCGCGGACCGTCCGGCCCCAGGGCGCGGACCGTCCGGCCGTCAGGCAGGAGCCCTAGCCGCGCACCAGGTCGCGGACCGTCCGGCCCCAGGCCGCGGACAGTCCGCCCTTGCGCAGAGAGCACCACCGCGCCTCGCACCAGGCCGCGGACCGTCCGGCCCCTGCGCGCGGACCGTCCGCCCCTGTGCAGAAGGCACCGCCACGGTTCTTGTTGAGTGTTTGGCGCTCCAAAAAGGCGTCAACAGGGGGCCTTCGATGGCTTTAGTTTACATGTAGTGTAGGTAGTTGCCGATCGAGTGGACACATCTTTTGGAGCAATAGATTGAGGCATCGAAACGCTTTGAGATTTTGCACGGGAAAATGAAGCGAGATTTTTGGGCTGTCAATGGCCCACGGCCACTGCATACAGCCTGCAGCTAACTGGCATTTGAACAGAACACCCCGCCCCCCAGAAGAGCATGGGTGTCAACCTCGCAATCGCAATGATGCAAAAACATGGCACGAGAAGGCATCATTCCGCCGTAATTACCTGGTGGCATCATTGATCCCATGTGCATGCCCGCGTGCCTGCGCATTGTCGTGCTAATCCTCTTGGTTACTTTTGTGAACACATGTGATTAGTCAAAATACTCACGTGTGTAAATATTCTAAACCAAAACTATAGTATTTTAAACTGTGATAATTTCATAACTAAAATATATTTTAGTATTTTAAAAACTATGGTTTTCGAAAACTCTATTCCCAAAGATGTGATTAGTCAAAAAATTTAAAATACCATTTATTTTAAAATAAAATTTAAAATAGTGTCAATTATTTTATTATTATTTTAGAACGGACAGAGGATAGACGAGCAAAGGCAGCGAGGGGTCATGAAGGCCAGCCAGGTCAAGGGTGCAGCATTATTATGAAGCGCAGGCAGTGTTCCTGAAAAGAAGAGAAAGGATAAATAAAGCAGGATTCCCTATGACCAGCGGCGCGACAGATGCACATCGGCCTGCCTGCGATCACCAGTTGTGCTTCTTCACGCGTAAAAGATCAGACAACACAAGGACCACCCACCCAATCACAAATACAATTCACAGCGTCCGCTAGGTTCAGGCTCCTTCCATTCCATTGCTTAAGAACATATTAAAACCCTAGTAGCTTTGCGACAGAAAGTAATCCAGACCAACGCCGTAGTACGTACGTAGTACAAAAGCTGGTTGTACGCAGGCACTATTACTTGTCTTCTTCAGTTGTTCTCAAAGTCTGTAACTAGTCCAGTTATAAAGACACCCCATCCCAACTTATAGTTGATTTTTCTAGAGTCAAGTCATCTCAAGGTCTCGACTTTGACTAAATTTAAATAATAAAACAATAACATTTATAATACTCCCTCTTTTCCAAATATTAGTCGTTTTAGTTCCCGTTTTGTTTGGAGCTGACTAAACTGTAGTCACTTTTAGTTCTTAAAGAAGCAAACATGATAACTAAAATGAGATGACTAAATGACTAAAGTAGGATTTTTATCTCGCTTGCCCTCTCATCTTTCTCCGTGCAGCAGGTAACCACTAAATAATATAGGTAATACAGTCATTATTCGCACTAATTAATACTTTTTAGTCGGATTTAGTCACTGTAACTAAACATGATACTTTAATGACTAAACTTAGTTTAGTCAGATGACTAAAGAAACCAAACGAGCCCTAGCTCTTGGTTTTATGTATATATTCAAATGGATGAATATGAAAATATACATATTGTTGACACCTTTTTGGAGGCGCCAATCACTTCAAAAGAACCAGCAGCGGTGCTCTCTGGTCAGGCGCGGACGGTCCGTGGCACAGGGCCGGACGGTCCGCGACCTGGCGCGAGGCGGTGGTGCTCTCTGGTCAGGCGCGAACGGTCCGCGACCTGGCGCAGGAGCTAAGGTTCCCTGCCTGACGGCCGGACGGTCCGCGCCCTAGGGCCGGACGGTCCGCACGTGCGCAGGGGTGGCGGGAGATCGCCGGTGGCGCCTGGATCTCGCTCCCGGGAGGGAGCCCGTCGGGGAGGAGAGATCCTAGGTGGTGTCTAGGCTCGGGTAGACCGACCTAGACTCCTCTAATCGACGTAGAGTCGAGGAGAGGCGGAAGATTTGGGGATCGAGAGGCTAAACTAAAACTAGACTAGAACTACTCCTAATTGTACAGGAAATAAATGCGAAATAGAAGTTGTATTGATTCGATTGATGATTACAAATCGGCCGTAAACCTCTCTATTTATAGAGGAGGGGGGCTGGACCCTTTACAAACTAATTTCCGAGCTATTTTCACAAATTTAGCTAACAACCGTAGCACAAAACTCGGAACCTAAACTGCTCTGCGCACGCGCGGACCGTCCGGCCCACAGGCGCGGACCGTCCGGACCGTGGACCGTCCGGCCTCAGGGCCGGACTGTCCGCCAGCTCAATTTGGTTCCAAACATATGCCCCCCTGCCTTTTGGTGGAGCTGAGCGAACTAAAAGCAACTAACTCGATGATCACATCAGTTTTCTTAGGTATCTTGACACTTACTAGGATGATACGCAGTGGCCTTAGTCCCGATGGCTGACTCAACGGACGTGACTCCTTTAGCTTTGATCGAACTGTCAGTCCCAACACCGCCGAGCGTCATACTGGTCCCGACCAATTCATCACCTTGTTTTCCTAATTTTATAAGTGTTCTGGCGTAGCTCCGTGGTCGACCAGGTCTTCTCCTTGCAGGTCATCTTCCTCCATGGGTATTGGTACGTCGTTGGAGGTGTCTTGGTGTAGCGCGGATGGTTCGGTCTCAGGGGTTGGACGGTCCGCGCCCTGTACGGTTGGTCCGGTCTTTATAGCCGGACTGTCTACCATACCTGCAAAGAGCTGCATAGATGTTGTTTTATTTTCTATCTTTGTGGCCGTTTGATTTTCCTCAACGGCCTTTGGTCTCTATCTTTTCGGCGGTGGTGGATACTGTGGATGCGTGTCATTGAATATTTTTTCCGCCTCCTTCTCCTGATTCTCCTTTGCTCTAAGGCGCTGTAATTTTCGCTTTTGCGATCGTGTCAATCCCGATGGGCACCATCTGGGCATGGAGTATTTTTGATCGGCTATTTTGTTGATAGTCGTTCCTTCTTTTTTGTTTGTGTTGGCCAATTCACCAAAAATCATTGGCCCTTCGTTATTTTGTTGTACGACGACATCTGTCGTTCCTATTTTAATGACGTCTCCTTTTTTCGTACTGTTAGAGGTTGTACCTGTATGCCCCCTGCCGCATTAGTCAGCCTTTGTGGCCGAGTTGTTCGGCAATCTTGCTGGGCCTATGCTCGTGGACCAGATTGAGAGGCTCTCAGTCGGTCTTGTACTGGAGGTGTCAACCTATTGAATACAGATGTTTGGGGTGCCCCCCAAGCGGGGTACTGTGGCATCCCAAATGGGTATGGTGGCATGCCCCACATTTGATTTGGGACATATGGTGGAGGTATGTATGTGTATGGATATGGCATAGGTGGATATGGTGGTGGAGGTGTCCATGCAGGAACGTTAGGTCTTAATTGAACATTATGACCTCCCGTCTTTTCCGATTGGTGTGGTGGTCCAATCGGCCTAACCTGCTGTCGCACATGGGTGGGTAAGCGAGGTCGCTTTGGTGGCCGGTCGCTAGGGCCAGCCTTCTTTTTCACATATTTAGACAATAATTGATCAAAGGTCGGGCTGGATTTTACCAACTGACCAGTTGCCTTGAACGTGTTAGTTTTCCACGTACCTATTTCTGGTCGTCGTGGTTTGAAGGTACGTGGTCGCCGCGGCTCTTCGGCGTTGCTGGACCATCCGCTGGAACGCTCCGGACCGTCCGGTGATGTTATGGACCGTCCGCGCCTGGGCACCGGACCGTCCGCGATGCGTAGTATGGGTTTTCGCGCATATCCCCTTGTCTGCGCTTGCCCCCCAGTGCCGGAGTTTGTGATGGTCACTTTCAGTGTCTCTCCTCCATTAGGAGTCTTCTCGTCCACCACTTTCCTGCAAGAGTTTTTGTTGTTTCCATCGGCCTCCCGTGAGTTGCCGATGATGACTTCTTTGTCTTTGCCCTTATCGGCTGTGCTGGGCCGAATTAGGACCCTTTTGCCCTTGAAGTCGATCATATTCATTGGAAAGGGCTCCGTGTCCTCCTGAAATTTCAATCGTCCTTCGTTAATGGCCGATTGGATTTGTCGTCGGAACACATTACAATCGTTAGTGGCATGGGAAAATGAGTTGTGCCACTTGCAGTATGCGTGACGCTTTAGTTCGTCGGCAGGTGGAACGATATAATCAATTTTAATGTTACCATTTTTAGTAATTCATCGAATATCTTATCACATTTGCCAACATTAAATGTAAACTTAATCTCCTCTTGCTGTTTCTTTTGAACTGGCTGCAAGGAGGAGCAAGCCAAAGATTTGGCCTGCTCAGGCCAAACTATTTCGGCAGTGTAAATTTCCTTTGGTTCACCGTCCGAACTACTTTGATTGTGTTCTACTATATGGACATTATGATGAACCGTTTTGACTAGTTCTTTGCTTCGGCTTTCACAAGCCGAAGCTTTCTGATGTAATTGTGCTAGCGTAAAGAACTGGATGCCTTCTAATTTCTCTTTTAAATAATAGTGCAATCCATCAAAGGCTATTCCCGCCAGTTGTTTATCTGTTAAATGAATTTGAAAGCATCGGTTTCGCGTATCCCGGAATCTCCGGATGTAATCACTAACTGATTCATCCTTTTCTTGTCGTAGGGCCACTAAGTCTACTAAATCTAGCTCATAATCGCCAGAGAAGAAATGTTCATGAAATTTTTGTTCTAAATCTCCCCACGACAAAATGGAATTAGGAGGGAGCGTGGCATACCATGTGAATGCAGTCCCTGTTAAAGATAACGAAAATAAACGTACACGAAATGCTTTGGTGTCGGCCAATTCTCCTAACTGTGCTAAGAACTGGTCTATGTGCTCACGCGTGTTCTTTTCTTGGTCACCCGAAAACTTTACGAATTCGGGTATTCTGGTCCCCTGTGGGTATGAGAGCCGGTCAAACTGGCTATCATAAGGTCTCCGATATGACTGCCCCCTGGGGACTATACTAACTCCGAGCTTATCTCGGAACGCCCCAGCTATTTCCTCACTTACTATATCGATGGCAGCCGGTGGGAGACCATCGGCTCTTTGACCCAATATGGGTGAATTTGTTTGGATGTTGGTATATTGTTTTCCTCCCCATTGGTTTGGGTTTTGCGGCGCGTTAATGCATGCCCTATGAGGCTCATAGGACTGGCCATTCCTTTCTGGCCTTCTAGGGGCCGGAAAGTACTCACTCTCACGGGTCTGATAGATTATATTATGGTGATGGTGTGTCGTATGGTGTGATGGGGAGTCTAGCTGGGACGGATACGGAGTTGGATATCCATCCTCCTTAAAAAACTCTGTGTCGGACCATCCGGTTAAATACGCGGACCGTCCGGCTCCGTGCGCGGACTGTCCGGACATGTGGCCGGACCGTCCGACATTATATTCGGATTGTCTGGCGCCATACGCAGACGGTCCGAATGGGTTATCTAGGGTTTGCACGACATGTGGCGGCTTGGGTGCAGGTCTCGGTAATTCGCTTCTAAAAATGGGATCAGCCGCCGCTGGCCCGGACGGTCCGCGCTCATGTACGGACGGTCCGAACATGTGCAGATCGGCAAATTTATCGCCGATGTGCGTGTGAGGCTGTCGTTGCCTAGGGTACATGTCCATCGGCATCCCATAAAGGGGTTGTGACTGGTCATGGCAACCTGTAGCCGATGAATTATGTGTGTATTCCCTCAATTCAACCTCGTGCGAAGGAAGATTTGCCATAGTAGACTTATCAAGCACACGCACTAGCCTTTTATGATCATTTTGTATATCCCCTACGATACGTTGTAACTGTTCTCGTTGTTCGTCTATGTAAGCTCTAAGAGATTGGAGTTCATTGGTGTTACTTACATTGGGGGTAATCGTAGTAGGTCGGAGTGAAGCCAGATCTGTCGCCCGTTGCCGAACGACTTTGTTGTTCCTGTCCACTTTGAAGTCGGCCAGGAACTTCACCTTTGCTTCTTGGATCAGCTGCTCCTGGCGCTCCTCGAACAGGAGCTGTTCTTCAGCCGACAAGGTTTCCCATGTCGGTGTGATGATATTGCTGGTGGAAACTTCAGAGCTATCCTTTGAACCGGCCATTGAGGGCTGATTTGATGCGTCTATATTCGCTTTCCCCAGCGGAGTCGCCAAAAAGTATGTTGACACCTTTTTGGAGGCGCCAATCACTTCAAAAGAACCAGCGGCGGTGCTCTCTGGTCAGGCGCGGACGGTCCGCGGCACAGGGCCGGACGGTCCGCGACCTGGCGCGAGGCGGCGGTGCTCTCTGGTCAGGCGCGGACGGTCCGCGACCTGGCGCAGGAGCTAAGGTTCCCTGCCTGACGGCCGGACGGTCCGCGCCCTAGAGCCGAATGGTCCGCGCGTGCGCAGGGGCGGCGGGAGATCGCCGGCGGCGCCTGGATCTCGCTCCCGGGAGGGACCCCGTCGGGGAGGAGAGATCCTAGGTGGTGTCTAGGCTTGGGTAGACCGACCTAGACTCCTCTAATCGACGTAGAGTCGAGGAGAGGCGGAAGATTTGGGGATCGAGAGGCTAAACTAGAACTAGACTAGAACTACTCCTAATTGTACAGGAAATAAATGCGAAATAGAAGTTGTATTGATTCGATTGATGATTACAAATCGGCTGTAAACCTCTCTATTTATAGAGGAGGGGGGCTGGACCCTTTACAAACTAATTTCCGAGCTATTTCCACAAATTTAGCTAACAACCGTAGCACAAAACTCGGAACCCTAAACTGCTCTGCGCACGCGCGGATCGTCCGGCCCATAGGCGCGGACCGTCCGGACCGCGGACCGTCCGGCCTCAGGGCCGGACTGTCCGCCAGCTCAATTTGGTTCCAAACACATATATATAAAACACATACATAAAGTATTATATGGACCTATTAATTAACTAAAATGAATTTTAATTTCGGATGGAGGGAGTATCGAATAGTATAGTACAGGTAGATTTTTATTAGTTATATTTCTATAATATACATATTTAATGTTATATATCTTATAATTTTCTGTTTAATTTTGGCAAAAAAATATATGATGCTTTCATTCCCTAAAACAGAGAGAAAAGTGATTTAAATGGTACTACTACTCCATCTCATGATTTGACTTATACGCGATCCTTAAGGCTAGGAACTCTAATTTTTTATTTAGTATAACATATGTAAGAAAGTAACCTACCTAGATGTGTAATTATGATTAGGTGTGTTACTATCTCTCCCATAAAAGATTTATTCAACCTAGGTTCTAATCTTATCACTAGCCTATCAAGCTAAACTAGAAAAGTAAGCACACAACCTTGGTAAGTAATAAATAAAGCATAAAAAATTAATTCAGATAGATACAAACTCTCGCTAACGACCTCGATATTGTTAATGAAGTATTGAGAAGCTTACTTTTACTTCTAGTCCTTGTTGTTGGAGTCCCTCACAAAGGCCAAACTCCCAGTCGAGTAACTCAGCGGATAGCTCCCTGGCCTTTCTCACTCTTAAGTGTCTCTCTGAGATGGCCTCTCTGAACCATTTTCTGTCTATTCAATATTAAGCTTTTAGCCAAAACCATCATGACCCTCATTCTCTCCGGTATTATGATAGCGACCACACCACAAGCATGATTGTTGTGGTCTCAGAAGCCTACAAGCTCCTCTAAGTAAAAAAATAGTGATTAATGACAAAATAAGATTATTGTGACTAACTTGTGTTTTGCATAAACAATGTGATTTAGGTCACAATAATGAAGATCAATTAGGATTTTGTGGTATTCGTGTCCTTACTAATGAAAATCAAATGTTAAGGGTCAGCTAGTTATAAGTGTTAATAGAGTTGTTGGACACTTATAGTCATGATAGGACCTTTATTTTGCTTCGGTCATACTATAAAGGGCCATGAAATTAGTAGATTAACCTAGGCAAGTATAGTTAGAAGTAATAATGCACACTTGTGAAAAATAGTCTATACAAACCCATGAGAGCCCATGAGAAGTTTGAAACAAAACCCATCTCAAAAGAGATCATAATAAGTGAGTTGGTCGTGCTACAGTATACTGAACGTACGAACATAATTCGACACTATCACTCTAGAGTTCCTTATTTTTATATAAGTTGTAATCATCTCTTTACATGCCTTATGAACTTCATGTTATCCTTAGAAATATTCACCTCGATTATCATAGTTCGTAGAAATAGCTAGTGTAGGTTTTTTTTCATCTACCCATAAATCCATAAGGAGTTCATGATGCCACACAACCTCAACAGAAGTTGTATCTAATGCTATTAGTTTTGCTTCCATAGTTGACCTCGTTAAGATGGTCTACATGCAAGACTTTCATGAAACAACATCACCTCTACGAGGTAATACATATCCACTTGTAGCGTAAATCTCATCAACATCAGATATTTAGTTTCTATCATAATAATCCTCTAGTACCTGGTACAGTGAATGTCATAGTTCATTGTATCTCTCAAAAAGCACATTACTCTCCCAAGAGCAAGCTAATAATCATATTCCAGATTTGACCTATTTGGTTAATTCATATAAATCTCCTCCTCTAACTGTTCATTTAGAAAAACTGTCCTAACATTCATCTCATGAAGGAAAAGCCCGTGTGAGGCTGCTAGAGAAAGTAACACTCGAATTATAGTCAGTCGAGCAACAAGTGAATAAGTATAAAATCAATCTTCACCTTTTTTCAGGTATAACCCTTACCACAAGCCTTGTCTTGTACTCTTCATTAGTACCATCAATCCTAGTCTCTTTCTTGAACACCCATTAATTATATCCTGCAAGTTTGCACTAATAAGAACATTCAACGACTTCCCAAGTTCTATTAGACATAATTGAATCCATCTCACTTTGTACTGCTTTCTTCCAAAAAGCCAACATCGGGAAAGGAATATACTTCTTCAATGGTTTTTGGTGTGTTATTCACAAGATACATAATATGGTCATCACGAGAGACTTTGCAAACAATTGCCTCTTACTCTTTCAAGTCACTACAACATCATTCTCCTCAAGATTTTGATAATGGGGTTACTCGATTTTTACTATCAAAATAAATTTAGGGTATTATAGATTTTATGTCTAGATGTTTTAGGTGCATTTTTCATAGAAAATTTACTTTAAAAATTTGTAGCATCTCTGAACCCAATAATAATACCAACATACATATATGGTACTCTAGAGTTCATTAAGAACCTATATCCAATGTTATGAAAAGCATAACCAAGATAAACAATATTAGGTCTAAGTTTATGCTTATTGTTATTTGACATATTTACTTTGGCCAAATAATCCTAAGTACGTAAAAAGGAGGGATTTAATCTTCTCTTTTCCTATTTCTCGAATTGAAGGGACAACTTTCTACGAATATATACCACTATATAATCCACCAGTTTAAACTTTACAAAATCCACCGAACCAAATCACTCCAGACTCATAGCCTCCACTAAATCCACCCAACAAAAATGCACACAAACTTAACACATCATCAAAATCAATGATTCAGATCACTGAATAACCCACTTTCCCTTAATCAAATCCAATGGATAATGTTATTTGGATTATCTCCCATCCCTCCCCTACTCCAGTCATCCTTCCTTGCGACTCCCTAGCCCCCCAACCTCCCCCTCCTGCATCCCCATGTCCCTGCTGCCCCTCCATTCGCCTCGTGCCGCCTTCGCAGTCGTTGACCCCTCCCCTCCTGCCACCGTCGATCCCTTCCCTCTGCGGGATTGTATCATTAACACAAGTTATATGCTAGTGTTATAAAGAAGCAACTTTATTTAAATCGGTCATTGCTCGCACGGGCGTACAGTACGAATCCAAAGCATTTTGTAGGCCAGCAGCAGATTTCCTTATCTTTTCCTGCTATGCTCTTGCAGTGCCATAATTATAAAAAGAAAACATTTGAATTGCTATGCTCTTGCAGTGCCATAGTTATAAAAGAAAGCATTTGAATTGGCTGACAACCGACAAACTGGTACGAGCATGTACAACCTCATTAATCTCATTAATTGAGGAATCTCTTATGGGGTCTCTGGTGAGTTAAGTGAAAAAAACAAAAAGACGGGGCTTTTCGCGAAGAGCTGGTCTCTTCAAGACTTCCTATAATATTTTTTTGAACGTAATGGCAGGATCTCTGCCTTTTCATTAAGAAGATTAGAATTGACCTAGTTTTAAGGAAAATTGGGCCCGAAACCTACATAGAGTGCCCAAACAACACAAGTAGTGACAACCTCACACACAAAGCCCATCTAGAGTCATCGTTGCCGAGCTCAACACAAGGTACGAGCAGCTCCGACTTCACCAGACGGCCGCACACAGCCAAAAGAACACGATGACGCCTACACCTTACACCTGGCACAGAAGGAGGAAGACCTCAACACACCCACACTCAAGGCAGCTCCGATTCTTCACCAGCGATCTTGATCCAACACCCACCTCTGGTTTTTGCTCGACCTCCAAAACAATCCAGACCACGAGGAAGGGGGTTCACCTCATGTCATCGTTGCCGAGCCACATCCCCTAACGTGATAGCTTCGACTTCACGTTGCAAACCCCACCTCCACCCGCAATCTAGACACTGGGAAGCTAAAGCATCAACCAAAGGCAACGTCAAGGCCGAGAAGAACTCAAACGTGACGCCTTCAGGAAGGGAGTGACGTCCAGGACGCCACCGTCACATGTCCAAGATGGACCAGCTTTCGCCCATGGAAGACAAAGCAAAGCGACGCCCTCAACAAGGGGAAGTGGCGCCCAAGGGCGTCACCATCGCCGAGACTTCCGCCCAATATGCCCTCCAACACTTGAAAGGCTAGGACCCTAGGTAAAAAGTGTCACACCCGGGTTTTTGGGCACCAAGACCCGAGCGCGAACATAATCATCAGGTGTGCTGGGACCAAGTCTCACACATATGATGAATCATGGCGCAAGATCGAATGTCACATCTTTACTACATAACAGGAGTTCTATACAAAATAAATAAATAATTACATTATAAGGAGACAATGGTCCAGCAACCCAAAGTTGACTAGGAGACGATGGCCTAGATCTCTCATGAACACATCGCAGCATCCTCCATACGCCTCATCCTGTGGTACCTGTTCTTGACCTGTGGGGGGTGTGAGACAGCAAGAGTGAGCTCACATACGTTCATAGCTCAACAAGTTGTGGGGAATAATGTGCATGAACTCGCCAAAGGTGGGAGCTCACGTGAAGTGTAAGGCTTACTAAAGAGGATGGTTAGAGCTGAGCATTGCATTTAAAATTAGTCAAAATTTTATTAGCAATTACTAAGTATAAGTAAATACCAACCCAATTAAGTAGTAGAACAAAAGGAGTAACAACATCACCTGTGATGCAATGCATATAACAAATTGAATTTAGTTCCATAAATTAATCATGTGAGGGTCCGAGCTGCTCATGACCGTGAGCACGGCTAGTATACCAGTTTTACACTCTGCAGAGGTTGCACATCTTTACCCACAAGTCATGTTACCCATCTGCCAAGGGATCGCGACTTCCCATACACCTCTACCGAGGAGGCGAGGCAGGGTAACACTACGAGGCCTTTACAAAGTTCCACTAGCTTCAGAAAACCCGCTACAGTTTATAAGAAGCTCCAATGCAGGGACCCCTCGCATGACCGCCATCGCAGCAAAATCATCCCAAGGGCCTCCCTACACTGACCACTCCCCTACTGCCCTTGCCCCTTTCGGGTAAGGTAGTCTTCCACTAGCTTTCCTAATTAATCAGCCAAGGGCGTCCCATTAAACCCTTGTGGTAGCACTGTTTTCCCAGGTGGTCGCTCCATGTTCTAATTAACATAATGATCTTATCATGAACAGTAATAATAAATAGATAATAAAAGTGTGATCATAAATATTGTATCTTCATACCCAAAACCACATAAAGCACTAGCAAGTACTACCCAAAAAGTTCAGTGGTAAACAAGGTATAAAGATAGACAAACTAGGGTAACCTATTGGGTCCCATCAAAATTAACCTATGCAGATCATTATGATTAATTAGAACATGAGTGGGTAAAAAGAAGTGATCAAGGGCATAACTTGCCTGGGACTTGAGATTCCAAGTACCAACTTGCTCTTCAGATGACACGTGTCCTCACTGCTAAACGTAGCAATACAGACAAACATGGTATAGGCAAAATTAACATCACACCAAACATAAGAACAAACTATATAATAATAATCTACGCTGCGTAACGAGATCGTAGAAACAAGAACCACTAAATTCGGAGCTACGGTTATGAAGTTATGCTTTTCCACAGATTTAGGAGTGGTGCACAAAGGAATTTCAAAATATGATTTCAATTCAGATTTTATAACAAAATAAAGTTACCAGGAGTTAAACAATATTATTATGGAACTAATGCAATTGGAATGGATTAAAAAGGAGTTAACATGAGTAAGATATGGATTTTCCTAGCTTTTGTGCATTTTTGTATTAATTTTGTGCCTAAAAACAAACTCCAGGGGTTAAAACGCAAAGTCTTCATTTAATCTTGTTTTCTTTATACTACAGAATGGACGGCGAGTTTATTACCTTAAATCACGAGGGCTTTTATGTAAAGTTGGCTCGGCTGTCATAACCCCGCGCGCATCACACCGTTAGATCATAGATCAACGGCACAAACTTTAAGTAATCGTGATCTCTCTAGATCCGTCCGATCAGATCCAACCGCTCAGAACAAACCGACGAAGGGGAACGCAGCATTCAATCTGAGACGTCCACTATGGATCGAACGACCCGAGTCGACTGTGTTCAACCGGTCGCCAGCCCCGGCGGTGGTGCCATGGCCGCCGCCATGGAATCTCCACCTGGAATTCCTAACCACATCGTGGATGGTGCAATACGAAGAGATCGGCTAGGCACTCGAGGCAATGGGGCCCATACCGCAGCTCGCATCTCACGTTTTCTCTCTCTCTCTCCGGTGCTACAATGGTGGGGGCTTCACGGCGTTCAATGGCTGATGGGCGAGCGAGGTGCCCCAGATTTATTTGCTGAGGAAAGCGGATTCCGGAGGGGAGGAAAGTTGTTACGCCCGCCCGATTTCAGTGGAGGAGTGGCGCGGCAACGCCATGGGAGAGGAATCCGCCGCCATCGTTATTTTGTTCCGCGCAATCGCTCGGCTGTTCACATGAGTCCTGAGATCACCACCGGATCACCAGGAGGATGCTCGGGACCTCAACCAGCAGAATCCATGGCTGAGGAACCCGAAATTTGTGGCGACCGAGGCTGGCGGGATTGCGTCCGTTGGCATGATCCGTTGAGGAAGAAACGACTGTCATCAGGGGCCCACATGACATTGACCGACGCGCACGTTCAGGGCGGTGTGGGGCTGATCACTGGGTCCCACCACACATCCACTGCGCGCGCCCGGCCAGGTAATTGTGGGGCTGAGCGGGGGAAAGCATAAATGGGCCGACCAGGGTGTTTTTGGGCCAAGGCGCAGGTCTGCCTCTTCCTCTTTTTTTCTTTTCAGTTTTCTATTTTTTTCTTTTGAATTCTATTTTGAATTTATAATTTCACACAAGATTCAAATTTAGGATTTGAGTTCAAATGCACATACAAAAATCCAGCATGAAATGCAATTATATTTTTGTATTAAATACTTTATTTATTTAAGAATGTCTCCAATCTACAACATATACACACATTGTTTGTAGTCAAATTAAAAGTATATTCAAAAGTTCATATTCATCCATTTTGATAGAAAAGATTTTCTAATGCATAATCTTTTACTAATAGATTGTTTAACTAATTTCTACATAGTTTACTACGACAATCATTCATAATTGGACCTTTTATTTAACCACTTGTTTCAAAACATAACTATTTTTACTTTAGAATATATTTTTTCCTTATTATTTTTTTCGAAGATTTATAATCTAAATTTTATAAGTCAAATTTAAATCTGAGTCTATAAACCCTAATATTATTTTTATTTGTTTAATCATTTGGAAGGATAAATCATATACTAGAGTCAATCCCATTATTACTCCACAAAGGGAACAAAGTGACTTCCTACTTTCTCAAAATGTATTTTAGGGTTTACAAATCCTACTCCCCTTAACAGAAATCTCGTCCCCGAGATTTGTAAGAAAAGGGATACCATAGGTTTGGTTTAGAATTTTAGTTTCTCATTTGGTTTAGAAATCCAAAGTTTTGTTTCAAATTTTTACATACCAACTAGTAGATGATTTGGAAAATATGGATATTGTATGTTTAGCCATCTATTATGTCAGATGAGGTACGGTTATGGAAGGTATAGGTTGTGGCAAGGAAGCGTATAATAAGGAAAGACTTCATCATGAATTCTGGATCTTGATTCTTCTGGCGATTCAACTTGATCTTTGAAGACTTGAGTTGATGCTTATCCTTCTTTGACGTGGTTGGTCTTCTTTGGCCTTTCTTCTTGGAGTTGCCATCCGAGTTAAGGACATATAGTTAGGATAGCTAGGGTACACGAGGTAGGTAGGTTTGAACAGAGTTGTATTTTGCTTTCGGAACAAATGAACTAGGCAGCCTGTGATGTAGGTTATATTGTTGTTTATGGACGAGTTGGTATAAGACATTAATTTAGGTTAGGTTATGTTTGTTGAAGCAAAGTCTAACCCATATCACCAGATTAACTAACATGTTAATAACTTACTTTTGATTGGATCATATTAGATTAGATGGGATCTAGATTAGATCGGTTAAGATATGAGGTCAATTAGATCTATTAGGATAAGATTACATCTTTTCGAGATAAGATGAATCTACTAAAGTAATAGAGTATCTTTTAAGATAAGGTAGATCTATTAAGCTTAACATATTTTAGTGGGGGATAATCCAAGTTGGCTAGTTATTTTATCAACATTTTTTACTATATGTATATACAGATGTAATTGTGGACATTACTCCACAACGCATCACACTCAATCAAAGATCCAAATCAAACAAGTATCACAAGAACAAACATTCAAGCATACAAATATTTATAAAAATAGTTTTGATTTTGTTCCTAAGAATAGGTCTCCTATTCCTAAAGGTCACTTTAGGCACAGGATTTCAAAGTGTGAAATCCACATTTGTCTTCAGAAGTAAAAGGTAAGAATAATCAGAGTAAAGCGGAAATAGATGAGGAAAGGATTAAGAAAAGTTTAGAAAGAATCAGAGTAGCAAAGGTAAGTAGATAAAGGTTGTCCAGTTCTATCTAGGTTTCGTCCTGCAGTCAACATTGCTCTGATACCACTTCTGTCACACCCGGGTTTTGGGCACCAAGACCCGGGCGTGAACATAATCATCAAGTGTGCTGGGACCAAGTCTCACACATATGATGAATCATGGCACAGGATCGAATGTCACATCTTTACTACATAACAGGAGTTCTATACAAAATAAATAAATAATTACATTATAAGGAGACAACGGTCCAGCAACCCAAAGTTGACTGGGAGACGACGACCTAGATCTCTCACGAACACATCGCAGCATCCTCCATGCGCCTCATCCTGTGGTACCTGTTCTTGACCTGTGGGGGGTGTGAGACAGTAAGAGTGAGCTCACATACGTTCATAGCTCAACAAGTTGTGGGGAATAATGTGTATGAACTCGCCAAAGGTGGGAGCTCACGTGAAGTGTAAGGCTTACCAAAGAGGATGGTTAGAGCTGAGCATTGCTTTTAAAGTTGGTCAAAATTTTATTAGCAATTACTAAGTATAAGTAAATACCGACCCAATTAAGTAGTAGAACAAAAGGAGTAACAACATCACCTGCGATGCAATGCATATGACAAATTGAATTTAGTTCCATAAATTAATCATGTGAGGGTCCGAGCTGCTCATGACCGTGAGCACGGCTAGTATACCAGTTTTACACTCTGCAGAGGTTGCGCATCTTTACCCACAAGTCATGTTACCCATCTGCCAAGGGATCGCGACTTCCCATACACCTCTACCGAGGAGGCGAGGTAGGGTAACACTACGAGGCCTTTACAAAGTTCCACTAGCTTCAGAAAACCCGCTACAGTTTATAGGAAGCTCCAATGCAGGGACCCCTCACATGACCGCCATCGCAGCAAAATCATCCCAAGGGCCTCCCTACACTGACCACTCCCCTACTGCCCTTGCCCCTTTCGGGTAAGGTAGTCTTCCACTAGCTTTCCTAATTAATCAGCTAAGGGCGTCCCATTAAACCCTTGTGGTAGCACTGTTTTCCCGGGTGGTCGCTCCATGTTCTAATTAACATAATGATCTTATCATGAACAGTAATAATAAACAGATAATAAAAGTGTGATCAAGAATATTGTATCTTCATACCTAAAACCACATAAAGCACTAGCAAGTACTACCCAAAAAGTTCAGTGGTAAACAAGGTATAAAGATAGACAAACTAGGGTAACCTATTGGGTCCCATCAAAATTAACCTATGTAGAATCATTATGATTAATTAGAACATGAGTGGGTAAAAAGAAATGATCAAGGGCACAACTTGCCTGGGACTTGAGATTCCAGGTACCAACTTGCTCTTCAGATGACACATGTCCTCACTGCTAAACGTAGCAATACAGACAAACATGGTATATGCAAAATTAACATCACACCAAACATAAGAACGAACTATATAATAATAATCTACGCTTCGTAACGAGATCGTAGAAACAAGAACCACTAAATTCGGAGCTACGGTTATGAAGTTATGCTTTTCCAAAGATTTAGGAGTGGTGCACAAAGGAATTTCAAAATATGATTTCAATTCAGATTTTATAACAAAATAAAGTTACCAGGAGTTAAACAATATTATTATGGAACTAATGCAATTGGAATGGATTAAAAAGGAGTTAACATGAGTAAGATATGGATTTTCCTAGCTTTTGTGCATTTTTGTATTAATTTTGTGCCTAAAAACAAACTCCAGGGGTTAAAACGCAAAGTCTTCATTTAATCTTGTTTTCTTTATACTACAGAATGGACGGCGGGTTTATTACCTTAAATCACGAGGGCTTTTATGTAAAGTTGGCTCGGCTGTCATAACCCTGCGCGCATCACACCGTTAGATCATAGATCAACGGCACAAACTTTAAGTAATCGTGATCTCTCTAGATCCGTCCGATCAGATCCAACCGCTCAGAACAAACCGGCGAAGGGGAACGCAGCATTCAATCTGAGCCGTCCACTATGGATCGAACGACCCGAGTCGACTGTGTTCAACCAGTCGCCAGCCCCGGCGGCGCGCCCGACCACGGCGGTGGTGCCATGGCCGCCGCCATGGAATCTCCACCTTGAATTCCTAACCACATCGCGGATAGTGCAATACGAAGAGATCGGCTAGGCACTCAAGGCAATGGGGCCCATACATCAGCTCGCATCTCACGTTTTCTCTCTCTCTCTCCGGTGCTACAATGGTGAGGGCTTCACGGCGTTCAATGGCTGATGGGCGAGCGAGGTGCCCCGGATTTATTTGCCGAGGAAAGCGGATTCCGAAGGGGAGGAAAGTTGTTACGCCCGCCCGATTTCAGTGGAGGAGTGGCGCGGCAACGCCATGGGAGAGGAATCCGCCGCCATCGTTATTTTGTTCCGCGCAATCGCTCGGCTGTTCACACGAGTCCTGAGATCACCACCGGATCACCAGGAGGATGCTCGGGACCTCAACCAGCAGAATCTATGGCTAAGGAACCCGGAATTTGCGGCGACCGAGGCTGGCGGGATTGCGTCCGTTGGCATGATCCGTTGAGGAAGAAACGACTGTCATCAGGGGCCCACATGACATTGACCGACGCGCACGTTCAAGGCGGTGTGGGGCTGACCACTGGGTCCCACCACGCATCCACTGCGCGCGCCAGGCCAGGTAATTGTGGGGCTGAGCGGGGGAAAGCATAAATGGGCCGACCAGGGTGTTTTTGGGCCAAGGCGCAGGTCTGCCTCTTCCTCTTTTTTTCTTTTCAGTTTTCTATTTTTTTCTTTTGAATTCTATTTTGAATTTATAATTTCACACAAGAATCAAATTTAGGATTTGAGTTCAAATGCACATACAAAAATTCAGCATGAAATGCAATTATATTTTTGTATTAAATACTTTATTTATTTAAGAATGTCTCCAATCTGCAACATATACACACATTGTTTGTAGTCAAATTAAAAGTATATTCAAAAGTTCATATTCATCCATTTTGATAGAAAAGATTTTCTAATGCATAATCTTTTACTAATAGATTGTTTAACTAATTTCTACATAGTTTACTACGGCAATCATTCATAATTGGACCTTTTATTTAACCACTTGTTTCAAAACATAACTATTTTTACTTTAGAATATATATTTTTCCTTATTATTTTTTTCGAAGATTTATAATCTAAATTTTATAAGTCAAATTTAAATCTGAGTCTATAAACCCTAATATTATTTTTATTTGTTTAATCATTTGGAAGGATAAATCATATACTAGAGTCAATCCCATTATTACTCCACAAAGGGAACAAAGTGACTTCCTACTTTCTCAAAATGTATTTTAGGGTTTACAAAAAGTATGCAGCCTCTGCTGTCGCCACCTCCCTGGCTTCTGTGTAAACCCTCCAGAGGGCCACTGATGGGCCGGCTCACGCAGTAGCCGCAAAGCTGTGTCGGCCGCCATCCCTCCGGCTGGGCACACAGAACCAGGAACACCTTGTCGTGTGCGCCACACTCGTTGCCACTGAAACCGCGAAGAGAGCAACACCTTCGCAACTGACACTCGCACGCAGCACGCCCCCACTCTCCAGGCCATCACAGCCCAAAACGGCCAAAGGCGGTGGCGCCCAGCCAGGACCGCCGACGGCATAGCCCGTCGCCGTCGTCACCATGCCAGCCATAGCTGCGTCGTGCTGGTCGTGCCAGTCGCAGCTGCCGCCCGATGCCAGACGTCGTGCCCCCGACGCGCAGGCGTGCGCCCCTGCCTCGCGTGCACCGAATCCGGCCCGGGCCCAGCCGGATCTCGGGCCACCTGCCACCCGCCGCCGGGGAGAACTCTCCGGGGGGCGAGGCGGCCGCGCCTGGCTGGTGCCACCGCCACGGCTGGACCTAAAGCACACCACCCACGCCACGGCCCGGCACACGACCCGCCGATCGCCGCGGACGCAGCCATGGTCGCCACCACCCTACCAAAGCCCCAGCACGACCATCTTGTCCAGGGCCTCTGCCAGCTAACAGTACTCGAGCAACACAGACGCTGGAAGACGTCGCACAGGAGCCCGGAGCCGACCGAATCACCCTGCCGCCGCCTTCACCAAGAACCGCGCGAGCATCCCGCCAGCTAGCTCCGACGGCGGCAAGATAGAGAGAGGTGGGAGAGGAGGTGGAGGTAGAGAGAGGTGGTGGCGGCTAGGGTTGGCGCCGCCCGAGCTGGGGGCGTCCAATGCGTCCTTAAGTTGGCATCTATACATATCGTTTTTAACTACATTGATAATCTAAGAGTTCGGAGTTGTATAATACAGTCTCTTAGACCAACTCCAGCAGACTCTCTCTCCCTATCCGTATTTAGCACGACCAACAGTATACAACGAGACTCCGTATCCGTCTCCATTTTCAGCAGACTCCGTATTTGCACTCCGCATGCAGTCTATGACAGCTGGGGCCCGCGAGCAGCCGCGAGCGCATGCAGTCTTGTGCGGAGAGGAGAGAGAAACCGTGGAAAAGGGGAGTGCAAGTACACGGCGTGTGTTTTGCGGAGACGGATGCAGAGGCTGCTGGAGAGCGAAATAGTGACTTAGAGCGTGTATAATATGGATACGGAGTGGGATAGCCAGTGCTGCTGGAGTTAGCTATCTTTTTTACCTAGAAAAACCGTTCCATGAACCTAAAGGTTGTACATGAACCTAAAGGTTGTACATGCCCTAAGCTGAAACTGACATTGTACTCTCCAAATTCCTTCTAGGAATCCAAAGTAAAAGAGACAGAGAGAGGCGAGTAGCCCAAAAAAACTTAACTCATCATTAGCTTTATAACAGTGGTGATGACAAAAGTGCAACAGCTCTTACAGAGTACATTATATTCTACATATGGCATAATACATGCATGTCGTTATAGCACTAATAATTAAACAGCCTAACTTGACCTCTCCCCACCAAATCCCACAAGCCCAAGTAAACACTTCACCAGTTGTTCCACGTTAACCTCCCCCCCTCGCGGCTACCTGCCGGCAAGGTGCCGGCCGCGACGACCACCACAAGACATCAGCAGGCCTACGCCGACGACTTGCGCACAAAGTACCTGTAGGCGGCAACCTTCCGCTTCCGGGAACCAGAATTGTCTATGGACAGCACCATCTTGCCGGCTTCCCTTGCTGTGAAGGCATTGTGCACGGGCTCCTCGGCGGTGGCCGAGACCATCCTCGTCTTCTCCACGCAGAGCGTGTAGCTGTCCTCGGCCGCCGGCACGTACTCGGCGCCGTACTCGAGGTCCCAGCCCCCGACGACCAGATCCCACGTTATCGTTGCACCGGCCTGATTTGCAAAAAGGCAATGCATTAATAAATGATCTTCATGGAAAGTAAGTTCACATTTTGCTTATCCCTGGAAAAAACACACACACACACATTTGATTGTTTCTGTACATCGGACAATTTCAGTTGATCCTGGCTGGCATGTCTTGATAGCCATGCTAGTTTCTTCGACACGCGGACACTACCATGTGCAAGACTCACATGAACATTGCCCTGAAGTACGAGAATCCAACACAGTGCCCAACTAACTATTCACAGGGAGTGAAGTGAACTGACACTGACGGCAATAGCAAGATTAATAAATCAAGCACTCCTTGGTACTACTACTCTAGGGAGCAGACACTTATCAAGAGCTCAATCCCAATTAGGCAAAAACAAACAAAAGATTCTACTAGCTAGTAGTGGTTGCAAAGCTTTACACGAAAGGCCTCGTTTACCCTGTTACTAGTAGAGGTAATAAAAAAAAACAAAAGAATAGCGACGGACTTCTCTAAACTTTCACAGGGCCGCATGCATGCGCCAGGAGCAGAAGAGATGACAGCACGTCGAAACTCGCGCCGTGGCGTGAACTGCAGACTAAAGTAAAAAAGCTAAAAAAAAAGTTGCACTGCCTGTCGTGTGTGTGGTGTGCTGTGGCAGCGTTGTATCTAAATTTCACAGGGCCGCATGCATCGCCAGAACAGAACAGCGCAAACTATACGTGCCAGCCAATCCGTACAAGATTTCGATCAGAATTGTAGTAAATAGTATTGGTATTTATTATTATATATCTAAATAAGTTTGTTGTAAAAAATATATTTTATGACTAATCTAATGCTATTTATTCTGTATTATAATGGTTTATCTTTTTTATTGAAATTTAGTCAACATTTGAACTTTTTAACCTCTGAAAACCAAGAATTGTATTTTTTAGGACGGGGTATACTGCAGCCTACTTTCGTATCCTCACGAAATTCTCTAAACTTTCACAGGGCCGCATGCATCGCCAGAACAGAACAGCGCAAACTATACGTGCCAGCCAATCCGTACAAGATTTCGATCAGAATTGTAGTAAATAGTATTGGTATTTATTATTATATATCTAAATAAGTTTGTTGTAAAAAATATATTTTATGACTAATCTAATGCTATTTATTCTGTATTATAATGGTTTGTCTTTTTTATTGAAATTTAGTCAACATTTGAACTTTTTAACCTCTGGAAACCAAGAATTGTATTTTTTAGGACGGGGTATACTGCAGCCTACTTTCGTATCCTCACGAAATTCTCGCATCGCATACGAGGTCACGACAGTTGACAGCGATGGTGTGCAGTGCTGGACAGTGCAGTGTGCAGGTGCGTTGCGAAATTTAAGCCCCTGCAAGATCGAAGGGATTCACATGCAATGGCAAGGAGTTTTCCTTTTCTGAGAGATGAATGGATCGGAAGCTGCTGGAAACGCATGACCTGTGTGAAACGGCTAATGGCAAAGCTGTCAGCTCTCTCTCTCTCCCTCCTCCCTCGTCATGTGAAGTTGTGAACACCCTCTCTCTCTCTCCTCATGTGAACTGGAAGAACCGGAAGACATGACACTCGGGCAACGGGCAGCATCCCATCCTCGCTGCCTCGGCCATGGCCCGTGCCAGTCCAGTTTTCGCAAGAGATGCAGCAGCGGCAGCTCTGCTCCAGAGAGCAGTGTGTTTGCTGGTAAAAAGGCAGCGCCGCAGCGGGGTGCAACAGCACAGTGCTCAAAGTCGTTTGCTTTTGCAGCGTGCCCAGCGACGAGCTTGATGGACCGCCGCTCCCACACCACAGATTTCAAAAACTAAAAAAAAGGACTATATCCCTCACATGCACATGCGCCTGGGCCAGTCGCCACTGCCAATTCGGCTACCCGTACTGGTGCGTGTATAGCTCATGCTCACCTGAATACATACACCTAGTACTAGTACTGCGTGTCACGGCAGAAAAAAAAAGATTGAAGGAAATTATGGTCAGCACAAAGAGCGGGAATCAAGCAACCTAGGACATGGTGAAAGCCCGAAAAAGCTCAACGAGTCTTGTTCTTGCTCGAAAAAGCACGCACGCAATACCCCAGGTGGTGATGTGATGCAATTGTTTAGCCCGCAAAATTGGCAACCCGGACACAAGCAGGTGAGAGTGATGGATAAGCCAAATTAGAAGTGATCCCAGAAAAATGCTAGTTTTTAACCATGTGGTTTCTTTGCATCCACTGGAATCTGCATTTGTTTGTACCTACGTTACGTAGTACGCAGATTTGAACAGTGCGAAATCGCAAATGCCAAGAATCTGAAAGTGTGTCGACAGCGGTAATACAAAATTGGGTGGGTATAGTATATACCTCGATACCGTCGATCTCCAGGAAGACCTTCTCGCCACCCTTGATGGTGAACTCGGACGCCGGCTTCGGTGGTCCGTTCTCGAGGTCACCGGTGCGGCTCAGCCCGCCGTACTGCACAGGCACCAGCTCCGGCCGGATGAACCTGCGATTGAAATTGCAGGAGCAACCCGGGCTTAGACTTTTTATTAGTGTCAATTTTTTGCGTTGCAGGTGCGCGCAATGTGAAGGAAATCGGTTATGTGGCCTGGTAGCTACTGTACTTGTAGAGTGTCTCGGCGACGTTGCCCTCGCGCGCGATGACGAACTTGCTCTTGGTGCGCTCCGTGAGGAAGGGCGAGATCATGGAGAAGAGCACGGAGAAGTACCACGGCACGTTAATGAACACCTGCGGGCCGGCCGCATCGTTTAAGATGATAGCTCAGGAGTCAGGAACACGAATTCGAAATGCCAGGAAATGCACCAGTTGGTTACCTTCCGCGCTACCATCTCCGGGTAGTTGTCCTGGAAGAGGGAGAGGATCTGGTTGCTGGCGGCTCTGAGCTCCCGCTTTGGCATGTCCTTGAGGTCGGTGACCTGTATGATGGCGTTGACGCCCCCGGGCCTCAGGGTGAGCGCGCGCACGCCACGCTCCATGACCTGGACGCGCCAGCGGAGGAAGCGCGCGAGGCGGTCGCCGTCGCCGAAGACGCGCTCGTACATGTCCCTGTCTTTGAAGACGCCGTAGGCGTTGTAGCAGACGGGGTGGCCGTCGCGGTCCCAGCCGTGCATGTAGGCGACGATGCCCTCCAGGTCCTTGAAGCCCAGCTCCTCGTCCAGCACGGCGTCGGCGCCGAACTCGGCGCGCCAGGCGGCGCAGCGGAGCAGCATGGCGTGGGCGTCGCGGACGCGGAAGTCCCGCGCGCGGAGGAACTTGAGGAGCACCACGTCGGCGCGCTCGTCGACCGGGGCGGGGGTTGGGGCAGGGGCGGCGTCGTCCGCGGCCGCGGGAGGAGAGCGAGGGTTCAGCGGGACGCCCCAGATGGTGATGGGGTCCGGGTGGGTGGCGAGCAGCGCCTTGAGGTCGGCGAGCGCGCGGAGCTCGGACGCCGGGAGCGCGGCCGCGACGTACGAATCCTCCTTGAAAGAGGAGGAGCGGAGCAGCGCAGTGGCGTCCATGAGCGAGGACATGAGGCTGCGCTTGGCGCCCTTGGAGGTCGGGGCTGCCACGGGCGCAGGCGGCGGGGTGGTGGTCGGAGACATGACGGTGGCGTGGGGCTTGCGGACGTGCGGCGGGGTGGGGAGGGGAAGCTGGGAAGGGGACAAGGCGTCTGCGGGAATGGTGGGAGCTGCGGCGAGGAGAGGAGGAAGAGGTTTTGAAATGGGAGCAGGATTTGGAGTGGAGCGGAAGAGCGTTATGATGGCCGCGCCTCGCTCGCGTGGGGTTGGGGTTGGGGCCCGGCTGCCCGGCGGAGAAGGAAGAGGAGGGCCGCCTGCCTGCTACCGGATCAGGATCGCTGCTGGCGCGGCCGCCCGTTCTCCCGCGCCGCCGATTTTAAGAGCGGACGACGAAAAACATGATCGAAGTGAAGGGACTCTCTCTAACGTTTAGATTATTGGTACTAAAATTTAGCACTATATTTTTAGCTAAATTTTACTTAGAGTATCTTCAAAAGTATTTCTAAATTTGACTTCTCTAAACTATCAATTGGAGAGTTATTTGCATCAAAACATCTTTCTATATCTTTTCGATCTCGAACATTTTTTTATATCTTGTTTGCACTCTAAACAGTCATTCACGTTTTCTATATTTAGCTAGCAAGAAACTCGAAATAGAAGATGACTATATTTGGATATTCATTTAGATAAACTGTTGTAGGGTATTTTTTTTAAAAAAAATCTATTTATATAGATTAGAAAAAATATAGAGAGCCTCTTAGAGTTGCTCGAAAACTACATAAGTGCTAAAAGTGAAATACTAAACTTTATCATCCAATAGCAGTTTATCTCCTTATATTGCGCTAAACTTTAGTGTATGAGATCCAACCAGTCCTTAAGCCTATCACCAGCATCTCTCATATCACTTCCTCTATCCCACTTTATATTTTAAACTTCATTATACAAACAATATTATTTACTGTGCAAAACAATATTTTTTCCTCTATCCCACTTTATATTTTAAACTTCATTATGCAAACAATATTATTTACTGTGGAAAACAATATTTTACAACACTACATACACGATCTACTGGACACCAAAATTATGGTATATTTAGCGCCCCTTCTACCAAATATATCCTATGTACTCTTTCATCATAAAACTTTTATAACACATTCATTCCGTTAATCTTCTCTCTCATCATATCATAAGGTAAGTTTTCACTCCCATCTTTCTTACGTTGTGATGCGAAATTTTAAAGATGAAAGGGAGGCTAAGGATTCGCCGCCTCACTATGTCGACACACCCTTTTTCATCTATTCCTTTGAGTTGTTATCCAGACGATCCTGAGATGGAATGTTTTTTAAATTGGAGCGATTGCATAGGATGAACAAATCCCGCGTCAACTAGTAAAACGGGTCCAGTTGTTCATGGAGTAGATAATTTTCATGAAGGTTGATTCTGGGCTCATGGAAATAACTCTGATTCCGACTCAGAGGTGGAAGAAAACATTGCTTTACAAAGGCACGTGAAGTTCCAAGCTCGATGGTGACAGGTATGAGATAGCAAGTTTCAACACATGTATCGTCGTTGGTTCCACAACAAATCCCGCGTCAGATCCGAGTTATCTCCGATGCCATCAATAGCTTCCGGGCATAGGCCTGTTGGATCAATTTTTTCACCGCCGTTGGTGTCTGAGGCAAAACGAAATGAGCGACATGCATGGTAGGGACGTCTTCCCGTGCCAGCGTATTTTAGTGATTTTAATGAGATCCGAGCATCGTTTTGAGTTGTAACTGCGATATTGTGTTCTTGCACTCGTTTTTTTTGCTTTCTTATGTGCATTGCTGCATTGTGTTTTTATTGGTGTATTCTATCTCCCTCCCTTACTCTAGTTTTGATTGTGATCATCTTGTAAGGATGTGAGAGACTCCAAGTTGTGGAGATTCCTCACAAACAGGATATTGTTATAAGAAAGAAAACCGTGACACTCAAGTTGATATTAGTGATCACTTGAGAGGGGTTGAGTGTAACCTTTGTTCGAAGGAGGACACCATAACGTGGAGGTAGGCTTTGATCGAACCACGAGATAAAATCGATGTGCCTCGTGTCTCATTTACCTAATTGCGATTTCCCTTCTTCCTAAGTTCCTAACTTCACTTGTGATATTGATCTAAGTTTAATTATCTTGAGAGAGCAATCAAGTGAAGGGAACCTTGTCTCACTTCTCCCTCTCTCAAACTTGGTTTGATTTACACTAACTCAATTTTTAGACCAAGTTTGGATTGTTTTAAGTCATTTTTGCAAGATCACCTATTCACCACCTCTAGGTGCTCTCACTAACCAGAGTATGAGATTATGTGTTGTGCAACCATGTCAATCGCTTGTGGTGTGCAGGTGTGCAACACAGGGACGATGGTCGACGGTGAAGTGAAGGTCATATGAGTTTGTGTTGATGGACCAGGAGCGACGAAGGACAAACGCTGGGACTTGACCGAGGGACCGAAGAAGATGGGTGACTAGTCGTGGTGGCTGACACTTAGGACATACATGCGTGAGGATGTGTGGAGTAGACCATGTTGCCGACGCGGTTGAGAACTAGCGAGACACATGTCCAGGACGTGGGATGCGTATGTGGTACGCTACTCACGATGGTTTGGTGGTTGAGCCTCAAAATCACCTAGCACTATGGATGGCGAATTTTGCCGAGTTTGGTTCTCAAAACTTAGTGATGTGGTTCCGACGGGAATCAGAGGCAGCATGTGGCATCATGGCGAAGGGTGCGTCGAGGCGAAGCAACTTCGTGTAGAGCGTGTGGTCATCAGATGCATATCCTAGGAGTTAGTCCATTTTTCCTCTCGTTAAGTGGATGAGCTCTATGTATCTAGGGGTAGTTTAGACTAATGAAATAACCCCTATAAATAGGTGTGAGGGTTGTTGTAACACGCCTGGTGTTTATCTTCCATTTGTCAGTGACGATGAACTGAAGCACGGGATATTGGTGAGAATATTAGTTTCTATGTCCAAGTCATCTTCCTCTATCCGAAATTCAACATTGTTTCCGTCTTTAACTATTTGGACTCTTCCTAAAGTTTTCGGTGTAAAATAATCCTGATTCCCTGCATTAACCGGGAAAATGTGTCCGAGGAGCTATGTTTGAGATTTGTTTCTCCAACAAGTTATCCGTGGCCATGGAATTAGGTGTTCAGACTGTGGATGAATTATCGAGTTTTGAATTAACACAAATCAAGCACGATCTAAATATCGATTTTGATGTCATTTGGTTTGATCTATCGACATCTCGCTTAAATTCTATCTCAAGTCTCGTTGACCTATATAGTGGTGATCCGATTCAGTTATACCTCGTTCAAACTCTAATTTTGGAGTTTGAATTTATGTGTTCTGTTGTTGAAGAAAAAGAGAGAAGAGATTCATGTTTACCAATGTTATCTACCCCTTATCCTCTCATAGCCTAGGCCTTGTTCTTATCTCGTGTTGGCCTAGAGCTTCTCAGTCTACCCTATCCTCTACAGTCACCGCCCCCCAAGCCAGAGGCCGATGCCCCTCTCCTCCACCACGCTGCTTTGTAGGAAATGGTGACGCCTAAGAGTGGGTGAATTAGGACTTCTAAAACTTCTTTCTAAACTAGGCCACAATTAAATCCCTAGAACAAAACCTATGCAAATAAACAATCTAGAATATGCAAACTAGGTTTACTCTATGTGTTGCTATCTCTACCGCAAAGCCTAAGTTTCAATCCTAAATAATCTAACTAGAAAGGAGAGATTGAAACTTAAGTATTTAATGTAAATGCGGAAGGTAAAGAGCAAGGGTAGAAATGCAAACTCCCATGGACGACGTCAGTAATTTTACCAAGGTATTCGGAACTACGGAAGGTCCCGACTAATCCTCGTTGGTGCCCCTACACAAAAGGGTAGCACACGCGAGGGCCAAACACCACGGTCGAGTAACTCCGTAGGAGCTGCAGGTCTTCTCCACACACAAGTGGTGCTCCGCTTCCGACTCCTCTCGGATGCTCCCCACCGTCTCCATTATCGAGCTTCCAACCAAAACTCCATGGGCCTCGTTCCCTCCGGTACACGGTGGCGGTCGTGGCACAAACTCGGTTGTCACGATCTCGCAAGACTCTCGCCTCACTCGGTACAATATTACAACGACTCACGCAAGAGCCAAGGGGTTATGTGGGTTTTTCTAAACTCACTCAACTAAATAGGATTCACCTAGAGCAAGCGCATAAGCGGTCTAACTAACCTAAGCACTTCGCAAAGCACCTACGCTAATCACCGAGTGATTCTATTAAGCACTTGGGTGTTTGAGGACTTGAAAATTTATATAGCATGTGTTGGTATGTTGCATGGGCTCCCACACCTTCAAATGCCTGGTTTGAGGGGTATAAATAGCCTCCCCTAAATTATAGTCGTTGGACAGAAAAGCTGTTGTTTCTGTCATTGGGCGCACCGGATAGTCCGGTGCCCTGGCAACGTTAGTCGACTGTTGAGGTCTGTAGCAGTCGACCGTTGGAGCTAACCATTGGTCAGACTGTCCGATGCACACCGGACAGTCCGGTGCTACAACGCCTGAGAGTCCTCGGTTGCAGACCCCGCTGCATAGACAGTCCGGTGCGCTACTAGAGCGCTGGCTGACTGCCCTCTTCTTGGATTTCTTCAATATTTCCTTGGGCTTCTCTTTGGTCTTGAGTCTTGGACTTCTACACATATTTTAGGTATTCTTTTGAGGTGTTGCATCCTTAGAACCTCAGTCCAATCCTCTTCGCATCCTGTTAACTACAAACACGAATACTAGCAAACGCATTAGTTCACGGGCTATGTTGATTGAAAGTCGACTAGAGGGAGGTGAATAGGCGAAACCTGAAATTTATAAACTTTAAACACACACTAGGTCCAGGGTTAGCGTTAGAATTAAATTCAAGTCCAAAAGAATATTTCTCTTGCTAAGAGTTGCTCAAAGGATGCAGATGACTTATGGGAGCAAACTCAAATTAACACTAGCAAGGAAATGTTAGAGAGAGGAAAGAGGGCAAAGAAATCAAGCGAGTAGCCACAGTGATTTGTTTTATCGAGGTTCAGTTCCAAAGAACCTAGTCCCCGTTGAGGAGGTCACGAAGGCTGGGTCTATTTCAACCCTTTCCCTCTCTCTCAAACGGTCACTTAGACAGAGTGAGCCTTCCCTTAATCACACGGGTCACTAAGACCCCGCAAGGACCACCACACACTTGGTGTATCTTGCTTAGCTTTACAAAGCACTTGAGAATAAGAATGGGAAAAAGAAAAGGCCAATCCAAGCAACAAGAGCAACAAAAGTACACAAATGTAACGCCCTGAATTTGGGGGTAGATTTTTTTTCTTCTTTTCCCTCACCAAATTCAGGCGTTACCCTTTCCTTTTCCCTTTTCTCCTCGCTAAACCTTGATCTTTTCCAAAGTATAGCGGGATTCGGCTTGAGATCCCATGTAAAGCAAAACCCTAAAATATTTTATTTTGTGTGATGCACCATGCCGAACCATGCATACCTTTTGATTGTTTAAAAATGTGAAGGCATTCATCTAGAGGAAAATAGATTTTAGAAAAAGAAAAAAAAACCTTTTTTCTTCTCCTCTCCCCCTCCTTCCCCATTTTCGGCCCAGCCGCCCCCCTTCCCCCCCGCGTGGGCCTCGCGGCGGCCCAGCCACGCGCCCCCCTCCCCCTTTGGGCCCAGCCGGCCCAACCGCCCCCTCCCCTTTTCTTTTTCCAAAAATCCCCTCCCCGCGGACCCCGCCCGTCATCCCCCCTCTCTCTCCCTCACCCTAACCCTAGCCGCCGTCGCCCCCGTCCGCCCCCGCGCCGCCGTCGCCCCTCCCTGGCGCCGCCGCCGCGCCGGCCTCCCTCTCCGGTGAGGTTTCTCCCTCCCCCTCCCTCCTCTCCTCCCCTCCCTCCTCCTTCCCTCCCGCCGGCGTCTCCCGCCCCCGCGCCTTGGGCGCACCCGCCTCGGCCCCGACAAGCTCGGCCACTCCGGCGAGCTCGGCCCCAGCCCCGGCCGCCCCGGCCTCGCCCGCGCCCGGCTGGCTCCGCGCCCGGTCGCCCTCGGCCGCCCCACGCTCGGCCGCCCGCTCGGCCGCCCTCCCCGCGCCGCCCCCGGCCCGGCCGCCCCGGCTCGGCGAGCTCGGCCGCCTCCGGCGAGCTCGGCCCCGGCCACCCCCGGCTCGGCCGCCCTCGGCCCCTCGCGCCCGGCCGCCCGCTTGGCCGCCCGCCCCTCGCCGCCGCTCGGCCGCCCCGCCTCGGCCACCCCCGGCCCCGGCGCGCCTCGCTCTGGCGAGCCCGCCCTTTGCCACGCCCCGGCTGCCCCAGCTCGGCCGCCCCCGCGCGAGCCCCGCTCGACCCCTCGCGTCCGGCCGCCCCCGTCCGCCCCGCCCTCGACCGCCTCGCCTCCGGCGAGCCCCGTGCCCGCTCGGTCCCGCCCCGTGCCCCGGCTCAGCCGCTCCTGTCACGCCCCGGCTCGGCCACCCGCCCCCGCGCCCGGCCTCGCCCGGCCATGTCCTCGTCCGGCCATGTCCTCGCCCGGCCGCGTCCTCGCTCGCCCGTGCTCGCTTGCCCTGGCATGCTTGCCCGCTCGCCCCGCCGTGCCTTGCTCGCGTCGCGACGACCCTCGGCGTGGCCTCGAGCTCGGCCTAGCGTACCTTCGGCACGCAGCCTCGAGCTCGGCCAGCGCACGGCCCCGACGCGTGCGCGACTCGTTCGCGGCACGTTAAGTGTGGCTTTGCGCGTGCGCGTGTTCGCGCAGCGTTCTGGCGTAGCTCGTCGTGCTCGCGACGCGACGCATAGCGCCCTGTCGCGCTCGCGACACGATCGTCTACCCCTAGCCCCCGTCTACCCCCCCGTATCCTATGCACGCTAATCACGTTGTTTATATTAATAAGATAGGAGTCTCAATTCGGAAATTGGTTATGTTGGTTAATTTGTATAGCTAATCGTCTATCTTATTCGATGTTAATCTACTAAAAATGGTCACGTTTACATTAGTGCATGTAGCTAATTCTTATCATTGAAGCTAAGTAGACCTGGAGCACATAGCATTTAGTTGTTCGTCTACCCGTAGTGCGTCTCGGGCATAAGCTTTAACCCTCGCGAGACCTTTCCCCGCCTCTTTCTAACCATGGTAAATTCATCATCGTATGTGATATTCTATGCATATTTACTTTATTTGTTCTTTTGTAATGGTGTACTGTTTGTTTCCTAATTTGAATGGATGGATGTATGTATGCTTGCAATCGCATAGAGAACGATCCGGTCGAAGAGCCCGAGGAACTCACAGGAGAAGCCCCTGAGCAGCAGTCGGTTGGTGGAGGCAAGTGTCCTTTGACCTATCTCTGTCCTATTCATTCTTTAATTCACCTCCCGCATTACACATTTATACTTAAGGATTGACTAGCTTTTGTTATCCATGTCCTTGTTTACCTACTTGGGTCGGATTATTATTGGTTAGCTTTATGCTATTGCTGAACATTAATCAATGAACATGATGAGAATTATTTATGATACGCTGTTTTCCCCTCTTTTATTAAGATGTTATACTTGTGGCCTTTAAGGAGGCTTGAGCGGTTTCTTGAGTGCCTCTCCGTAAGGACCTGTTCTATGGATGACCGCCCGGGAAAACAGTGCAACCATGAGGGTGGAGTGGGACGCCCTTAGCTGAATAATTAGAGGAACCGGGGTGTAGTTCGCTTAGCCGTTGTGCCGTCAATGGGGCTCGGTGTATGCGGCTCGCTCTGCCAAGGTTGATTTGTCCCTTGGGGAGGAGTGCGGTACATTTAGGAAACCTAACGGGCGGCTACAGCCCCGGGGAATCTTTGTAAAGGCTACGTAGTGAAACCCTGCCTATACACCTTGGTAGTGTTTAAGGGTTTGATCGGCCCGAGGCAAGAGGGAATCACGGCTTGTGGGTAAAGTGCACAACCTCTGCAGAGTGTTTGAAAACTGATATATCAGCCATGCTCGCGGTTATGAGCGGCCAAGGGAGCTCCAATGATTAGTGGTACTTGATCAGAGACATTTTGGTTTACAGGTGGCAATGAGACTGATGGTTTTGGTTATGACTATGGTGCTGGTAAGTGGTATTCTTTCCGTTTGGAAAGGGTACATCGGGCTAATAACTTGGGTTAATGCTAAAACCTGGCTTTCTATTAGTAAATAATAATCTGACCAACTAAAAGCAACTTCTTGAGTTACCCCCACATAAAGCTAGTCCACTACAGCCAAACAGGATACTTGCTAAGTTTGTTGATGTGTACTCACTCTTGCTCTACACACCAAACCCCCCCATCCCCAGGTTGTCAGCATTGCAACCACTGCTCAGGCGAAGATGAAGCTGTGGAAGGAGACTTCTAGGAGTTCCAAGACTACGACGAGTTCTAGGTGTGGGTTAGCGGCAACCCCCAGTCGGCTGCCTGTGAAGGCCACGGTTATCCACGTTTCTTTTCTGCACTTTGATTTATTGTAAAGACTATATGGACGTCTCAGACGTATGATGTAACCGACTATTATTTCCCTTTTAATACTATTTTGAGCACTGTGTGATGATGTCCATGTTATGTAACTGCTGTGTACGTGAATAACTGATCCTGGCACGTACATGGTTCGCATTCGGTTTGCCTTCTGAAACCGGGTGTGACATAGCTGGTATCAAAGCCGTGCTGACTGTAGGACCGCTAACCTAGAGTAGAATGGTCGTTCTAAGGACTATAGACCTCTGTCCTTGCCCTGACTTTGATATCCCTTCAAAAGTTGGTCATATCGACCAAAACTATGTTCTACTATATATTATACCTTGCTGAAAATTGTGTTTATTCTAATCCTTCATTTATTTATGGTTCATTATTTGCTGGTCATACTAGTTCTGTTCTCACTCTTTTGCTTACGGTGTCTTTTGTAGATGGCTCGTCTTAGACACACTGCACGAAAGTCCGTCATCCCCTTCTTACCCTCCCGCCTTGCTGAGCGTCCGCTTCGCCGTTCCGTGGCCGGACAGTCCAGCCACTTGGAGAGACTGCACCACCGCCTGCATGAGGAGCAGGAACGTCGACGACAGGAGCAGCAGGGCTCTTCTTTCTCGCTCCAGCAGGAGATAGAGTCTGTGAGGAGCTGCTCTCCTGTGCTTCCCCTAGAGGCGCCCCCTGCACCACCACTGGGCGCCCCAGCCCCTGGAGTAGCTGCTGGAGGAGACCCAGACGACGGAGGTGGCGACGACAGCTCGAGCCACGACACCGACTTCTCTGCTGACCATGAGCCGAAAGGATAGGTTGCTCGACCCATCACTCACGACGCTGCTCGCGGGTGTCACTTCCACGATGCGCTTGACACCCTGCTACGTCGGGCACTTAACCGGCGTACTTGGTCCATCGAGTATCGCTGTGTGGTCTACCAGCATAGTCGCGGGGTCTACCCGGACCGCTGGGAGGCGACCTGCTTGGTGCGCCGTCCGGAGAACAGTCTCCAGGGTGTAGAGGCCTGCTCAGAGCACTATTCTATCTCTGAGCGGGACTCAGCTGAGGCAGCCATGCAAGATGCTGCACGGCGTGCGCTTTCGCACTACTGCTCGGTTCTCGGTGGGGTAGCTGACGGTCTCGACCTGAAGTATTACCCCCGCCGTCCATCTGGCAGCACAGGAGGCGTGATTGTTTCACCTGCTGGCGAGGACAATCCTAGGTTGAGCAGCACAGTCAACCTAGCCGCCGTGCTAAACACGGAGCTGGACCATGCACTAGACGAGCTGAGTAGGGCTCGTGCTGAGATCGCGCTGCTGCGGGCTGAGCGCGCGGAACGTCGTCACCTGGATGATGGTTCCCCCGCTCCCGTTGGGACTCAGCACCCGTACCGCTCACCTCGGCGTGGACACCAGTCTTATGGCAATCCCGACTGCAAGACCAAGATAAATCTAGAACCATAGATCGCTAGAGTCGGATCTTGTAATTAATACAAAATATATACGTAGAAGCTACAGTCTTAGCGTTAGTCTCGCTTTTAGTTAGTCTTAGTTAGACAGGGTAGTTTGCTATATCCTGTGCATTTATGTTTGTCATGATGAACTATGTTTGGTTTGGATCTTTGTAATGACTGTCACCAGAGTGTGGGTATCCCCTGCATTATGGTTTACCTGTTATATGTTAATGGAGTTAGTTATATAGTTGGGAAACCTTTTACTCCACTTTCCTCTTTATCTGAGAAGCTGTGTTGGTCTGTGTTGGAGATCAGTGAAGATGCTCATCTGTTCAGTGCTGTTGAAGAATTCTATACTCTTTTCTTATGCTGCAAGATTTGCAAGATCAGTTCTGATGTGTGGTTGCATTCTGCAGATGTCAGAGAACAGGCGCAGAGGAGGAAGGCGTGCTCAGCAGGAGCGAGCCGCTCCGCAGGATGAGGTGCCCCAGCAGCAGCACCTGCCGCCCCCGCCCCCGATGTCCATCGAGCAGATGTTTCTAATGCAGACTCAGGCAGTTCAAGCCATCGGTCAGACTCTGGCCGCCATTCAGCAGCAGCAGCAGCAACAGCAGTAGGCTCCACCTCAGCCTCAGATGCCTCAGATGCCCAGAGATAAGCGTGCTGAATTCATGAGAGGTCATCCCCCAACGTTTGCTCACTCTTCTGACCCCATGGATGCTGAAGATTGGCTGTGCACTGTGGAGCGGGAGTTGCATACCGCTCAGTGTGATGACAGGGAGAAAGTCTTGTATGGTCCCCGCCTGTTGAGAGGAGCAGCTCAGTCATGGTGGGAGTCTTATCTCGCCACCCATGCCAACCCCGACGCCATCACTTGGGAAGAGTTCAGAGGTAGCTTTCGTCAGTACCATGTGCCTGCAGGTCTGATGACAGTGAAAAAGGAGGAGTTCTTGGCCCTTAAGCAAGGGTCATCATCTGTCAGTGAGTATCGAGACAGGTTTCTGCAGTTGTCTCGCTATGCTCCTGAAGATGTCAACACCGACGCCAAGCGACAGTACCGTTTCTTGAGAGGCTTGGTTGACCCTCTGCACTATCAGCTGATGAATCACACCTTCCCGACATTCCAGCATCTGATTGACAGAGCAATCATGACAGAGAGGAAGCGTAAGGAGATGGAGGATCGTAAGCGCAAGATCAGTGGACCCCAGCCTGGAAGCAGCAGCCGCCCTCGTTTCTCAAGCAACCAACCTCAGCAGTTCAGGCAGAACCAGCGTCCACCTCAGCAGCGTCAGCAGTTCCAAAGACAGTACCCTCAGCACCAGTATCAGAACCGTCAGAGCAATCAGTCAGGAGGTCAGTTTCAGAGGCAGAATCAGCAGGCACCTCGTCTTCCTGCCCCAGCAAGCCAGCAGAACAGTCAGGCAGCACCAGCTCAGGTTGGAAACAGAGCATGTTTCCACTGTGGAGAGCAAGGCCACTGGGTGATGCAATGTCCGAAAAAGGCAGCCCAGCAGCAGTCAGGCCCCAATGCCCCAACAAAGCAGAATGTGTCTCAGCCTGGAGCAGGCAACCGCTCTCAGCCGCGTTACAATCATGGAAGACTGAACCACTTGGAGGCTGAAGCAGTTCAGGAGACCCCCGGCATGATAGTAGGTACGTTCCCAGTCGACTCCCATATTGCAGAAGTGTTATTTGATACTGGAGCAACGCATTCTTTCATTACTGCATCATGGGTAGAAGCACATAATCTTCCAATTACTACCATGTCAACCCCCATTCAAATTGACTCAGCCGGTGGTAGAATTCGAGCTGATAGCATCTGTTTGAATGTAAGTGTGGAAATAAGGGGGATAGCGTTTCCCGCTAACCTTATAGTAATGGGTACCCAGGGAATAGATGTCATCCTAGGGATGAATTGGCTAGATAAGTATCAGGCAGTTATCAGTTGTGATAAAAGGACAATCAAGTTGGTGTCCCCACTAGGAGAGGAAGTGGTGGCCGAGTTAGTCCCGCCTGAGCCGAAGAGAGGAAGTTGTTATCAGATGGCTGTCGATAGCAGTGAAGCAGACCCAATTGAGAGTATCAAAGTTGTGTCTGAATTTCCAGATGTGTTTCCAAAGGATTTACCGGGTATGCCACCAGAGCGGAAAGTTGAGTTTGCCATAGAGCTTCTTCCTGGAACCGCCCCCATCTTTAAGAGAGCTTACCGAATATCCGGACCAGAGTTGGTTGAGCTTAAGAAGCAGATTGACGAACTGTCAGAGAAAGGTTACATCCGGCCAAGCACCTCGCCTTGGGCCGCCCCTGTCCTATTTGTGGAAAAGAAAGATGGCACCAAAAGGATGTGTATCGATTATCGAGCTTTGAATGAAGTCATGATCAAGAATAAGTACCCTTTGCCCAGAATAGAAGATCTGTTCGACCAGTTGAGAGGAGCCAGTGTGTTCTCCAAGATTGATATGAGGTCGGGTTATCATCAGCTCAGGATTCGACCTTCAGACATTCCGAAGACGGCATTCATTACCAAGTATGGTTTGTATGAGTTCACTGTGATGTCTTTTGGTTTGACAAATGCACCGACCTTCTTTATGAATCTGATGAACAGTGTATTCATGGATTATCTTGATAAGTTTGTGGTGGTATTCATTGATGACATTCTGGTTTATTCTCAAAGCGAAGAAGAACATGCAGATCATTTGAGGATGGTATTGCAGAGATTGCGAGAGCACCAGTTGTATGCAAAGTTGAGCAAATGTGAATTCTAGATCAATGAAGCCCTGTTCTTGGGTCACATAATCAACAAAGAAGGATTGGCTGTGGATCCGAAGAAAGTGGCAGACATTCTGAACTGGAAAGCGCCAACGGATGCTCGAGGAATCAAGAGCTTCATTGGAATGGCCGGATATTATCGGCGATTCATTGAAGGGTTTTCGAAGATTGCGAAACCAATGACAGCGTTGCTAGGCAACAAGGTTGAGTTCAAGTGGACCCAGAAATGTCAAGAGGCCTTTGAAGCGCTGAAAGAGAAGTTGACATCAGCGCCTGTCCTAGTCTTGCCTGATGTGCACAAGCCCTTCTCTGTGTACTGTGATGCTTGTTACATAGGTTTGGGATGCGTATTGATGCAAGAGGGAAGAGTTGTGGCTTACTCGTCCTGACAGCTGAAGATTCATGAGAAGAATTACCCAATCCATGATCTAGAGTTGGCCGCAGTGGTTCATGCACTAAAGACATGGAGGCACTATCTGTATGGACAGAAATGTGATATTTACACAGACCACAAGAGTCTGAAGTACATATTCACTCAGTCAGAGTTGAATATGAGGCAGCGAAGATGGTTAGAGTTGATCAAAGACTATGAGTTGGAGATTCACTACCATCCAGGTAAAGCGAACGTAGTGGCAGATGCTTTGAGCAGGAAGAGTCAGATCAATCTGATGGTCGCTCGTCCGATGCCTTATGAGTTGGCCAAAGAGTTTGACAGGTTGAGTCTCGGGTTTCTGAACAATTCGCGAGGAGTCACAGTTGAGTTGGAACCTACCTTGGAGCGAGAAATCAAAGAAGCGCAGAAGAATGATGAAAAGATCAGTGAGATTCGGCGACTGATTCTAGATGGCAAAGGCAAAGATTTTCGGAAAGATGCATGTCGGCGTTTCGAGACCGGGGGGTCCCTAAGCCGACGAGTGAGTGTGCCGCGTGCCCCAGCCCAGATGGGTCGAGCGCGTGGGCGAGCGCGAAGGGGGGAAAGCGAGGTGGCCGGAGACGGGTCGTGAGAGAGGTGGAAATCCCGCGGCCTTCGTGTTCGTCCCGCGCCCAGGTCGGGTGCGCTTGCAGTAGGGGGTTACAAGCGTCCACGCGGGTGAGGGAAGCGAGCGGCCCCAAGAGAGCGCCTGCCCCGTCCTCGTCCCCGCGCGGCCAACCTTCTCTAAGAAGGCCCTGGTCCTTCCTTTTATAGGCGTAAGGAGAGGATCCAGGTGTACAATGGGGGTGTAGCAGGGTGCTACGTGTCTAGCGGGGGAGAGCTAGCGCCCTAAGTACATGCCAATGTGGCAGCCGGAGAGATCTTGGCACCCAGCTGGTGTGGTGTCGTGGCTGTCGGAGGAGCAACGGAGCCTGGCGGAGGGACAACTGTCGGAGCGGTTGGGTCCTTGCTGACGTCCCCCTGCTTCCGTAAGGGAGCTGAGAGCCACCGTCGTCACGGGGCTAGCGGGGCGCCATCATTGCCTATCTGGCGGAGCTAGCCAGATGGGACGCCGGTCTTGTTCTCTGCGGCCCGAGTCGGCTCGGGGTAGGGTAATGATGGCGCTTCCTGTTGACGTGGCGGACTTGTGCCCTAGGTCGGGCGACGTGGAGGCTCCTCCGAAGCTGAGGTCGAGTCTGTCTTCCATGGCCGAGGCCGAGCCCGAGCTCCAGGGTCGGGCGAGGCGGAGGTCGTTCGGCAGAGGCCAGGGCGGAGTCCGACCCCTGGGGTCGGGCGAAGCGGAGTTCGTCGTCTTCCGGGGCCTTAGCCCAAGTCCGAGCCCTGGGTCGGGCGGAGCGGAGTTCGCCGTCTTCCGGGGCCTTAGCCCAAATCCGAGCCCTGGGTCGGGCGGAGCGGAGTTCGCCGTCTTCCGGGGCCTTAGCCCGAGTCCGAGCCCTGGGTCGGGCGGAGCGGAGTTCGCCGTCTTCCGGGGCCTTAGCCCGAGTCCGAGCCCTGGGTCGGGCGGAGCTTCCTATGGCGCCTTTGGCAAGGCCTGACTGCCTGTCAGTCTCACTCTGTCAAGTGGCACAGCGGTCGGAATGGCGCAGGCGGCGCTGTCCTTCTGTCAGACCGGTCAGTGGAGCGGCGAAGTGACGGCGGTCACTTCGGCTCTGCCGGGGGCCACGCGTCAGGATAAAGGTGTCAGACTACCTTTGCGTTAAATGCTCCTGCGACTCGGTCGGTCGGCGCGGCGATTTAGTCAGGGTTGCTTCTTAGCGAAGGCAAGGCCTCGGGCGAGCCGGAGATGTGTTCGCCGTAAAAAGGGGGCCTCGAGCGAGACGGAAACACCTCGGGGTCGGCTGCCCTTGCCCGAGGCTAGGCTCAGGCGAGGCGTGATCGAGTCGCTCGTATGGACTGATCCCTGACTTAATCGCACCCATCAGGCCTCTGCAGCTTTATGATGATGGGGGTTACCAGCTGAGAATTAGGCGTCTTGAGGGTACCCCTAATTATGGTCCCCGACAGTAGCCCTCGAGCCTCGAAGGGAGTGTTAGCACTCGCTTGGAGGCTTTCGTCGCACTTTTTTGCAAGGGGACCAGCCTTTCTCGGTTGCATTTTGTTCCGGTGGGTGCGCGCGAGCGCACCCGCCGGGTGTAGCCCCCGAGGCCTCGGAGGAGTGGTTTCACTCCTTCGAGGTCTTAATGCCTTGCGCGATGCTTCGGCTGGTCTGGTGGTTCCCTCATGCGAACTGGCCGTAGCCCGGGTGCACGGTCGGGGCCCAAGTTCTCGGGCTGGTATGTTGACGCTGTCAACGGTTCGGCCGGAGCCGGGTTTGCGAGAGCAGCCCCCGAGCCTCCGCACAGGGCGAGAGGGCGATCAGGGACAGACTCGGCTTTTTTACATACGCCCCTACGTCGCCTTTCCGCAAGGAGGAGGGGGGAGAGCGCCATGTTACCCTCGATGGGCACCGAACATGGTGTCTCCGGTGAGCTGCAAGCGGGTAATCCGAGTGGACGTCCGTGCCCCGTTCGTTGGGGGTCGGCTAGGGGCCCAGAGGCACGCCCAAAAGTACCTGCGGGTGATCTGCCAGACCTGGTCCCCTGGCGATGGGGTCCGAGGGCTCGATGCGTCCCTCCGATGGGATTCCGTTACAAGATCGCTCCCGCTGGTCTCGGAAATGTCCTAGGGTACCTCGGGAGCGCATCCCGAGCCTCGGTTATGTATCGAACGTACCCCTGGTCATCCCTCGCTCGGTGTCTGAGGCGACTGTGAACCCTTCGGGGGCCAGCCTTCGAACCCCTGATCAGTAATGGGCGCGGAGCCCGAGTAGCCTGAGGCGGCCGTGGAACCCTTCGGGGGGCCGGCCTTCGAACCTCTGACTAGTAGTGGGTGTAGGGCCCACGCGATCTGAGGCGGCCGTTGAACCCTCCGGGGGGCCAGCCTTCGAACCCCTGATCAGTAAGGAGGCTCGGAGCCTAGTTCCTTCACGGGGAAGGATCCCTTTCGGGGTATCCCCCTTTCCCGGTCCCTGTCGCAAGTGATAGAGAAAGAGGAAAAAAGGAAAAAAGGATACGAAACCGAACGACGCGGCGTACCTTTTTTGGCGCGGTCGTTTCGGCGAAGGCGAAGCGTCGCCCGCTGCTCCTGCCAGAAGCGCCGCCTGTCCAGCCGCGGAGTTGATGCGACGTGGCGAGTAGTTGGCGGGGCTGCCGTTGCGCGTGCGCGAGCCGTCCGAGGAACGGATCACGGGCGCGTTGTCTTGACGCCGTGAGAGGGGGTTCTCTCGCTGCCTCCGGATGGGACGTGAGCTTGGCTGACGACGTGACCGCTGCTCCCGCGCGCCTGCCACCGTCATTACTGCCGGCCCACCTTTGGCCGCGTCGGCCGCCGCGTCAGGCTGGCGCTGCTGGGTCGCGCGTTGGGTCGCCTCGAGTCGCGGTATTGGTTCCGCAACCGAGGAGGCGCGGTGGTGGCACAGGCGGTACAGTTGCTTGCATGCAGCATCCGGCGCGCCGGTCGCGCGACGCGTGGGCCTGGGCCTCCATGCTGGCGTGTCGGGAGTCGGAGAAGCACGTCCACTTGGCGCGGTTGCATGCCGCCTGCATGGCTGCCTGGCCCTTTCGCCCGTTGGTCTGGGCGAAAGTGGAGGGTCACTTGTAACCGCTGGGCGGTTGCGTGCACCACGCGCGGCGGTTTGGCTTCTTCCGCTCGAAGCCGGTCTGCACGACATGCGGGACCCAGCCCCCGCGCCGCAGGGGAGGGCTTTGGAGCGTGTTGGAGAAGACTCAGCCCGTGACGGTTGGGGGCGCAAGCAGGGAGAGTCGCCTTTAAAAGGAGGGCAACCCCTTTCGTAAGGCGACCATGTCTTCTTCCTCCCTGATGCACCGTGTCTTTCCACCTTCCAAGCCCCCGGATGGGGGAAACCGCCGTCTTTTCGCCCCATCGTTGGAGGAACGCAACTCCGTGGGAGTTGGTACCTTTCAGCCATCGTTTGGCTTCAAGGATTTTCATCCTGCAGCCCGGTTGCTCCCCTCCGCTGGTGGTCACCCGAGACGGTGACCACCAGCTCCTGGGTGGGGAGGAGCAAGCCGGGCTGCGATCTTGGTCCCACCCTCAGCTTCAAGAATGTTCATCATCCTCGCTGGGGTGGGTGCTGGGCTGAGCTGGCGCTCTACCTCCCGCACGGGTTCATGGGTCATCCTCTCCCGCAGCATTCGAGGGAGAGGGCGCTCACTGGACCTGCGGGCGGCCCAGACTTCGACAACGCGGGGCGGATCGACGGCAGGCGTCGTCATCTCCAGCGTGTCGGGTTCGTCGGCTTGGCTCCCGGCGGCCCCTTATGCAGGGGGGCGGCTGCCGCGCCGTGTACACGGGAGGACCACCCTAGATGCCGCGCGCTGCTAGGGCGGCGTTCGTGTTCTGGGGTGGTCCTGCCTTTGCACCGGGACGACGCCTTCACGCGGAGGCCGGTGCCCCACTCATTTGGGAGGACTTTAGTGGGGATCTGCCGGAGGGCTGATGGCTCCTGCCGTCGGTGCCGAGGCGGAGGCGGCTCGAGAAGTCCCCGTCGCCGACGGGATCACCGCCACCATCCGCGCTTCGGGCCTCCGGCTCTTTGTACTTGTCCTCGCCCCTCGAGCGTCGGTGTGGGCGAGGGCAAGACTGCAGCAGTTCCTACCCTGAGGCCTACGCTGCTGCAGTTCGGCCATCCGGAGTGGGGGCCGTTGTCGTTGTAGTCAGAGCGGGCGGCGGCGAGCTGCCCGTCAGTCTTCTGTAGCCCCGCAGGCCCGCCCCTATCGAGTGGGGTTGTTCGTACCTGCGGAGGGGAACCGGAGTTCCGTTTGTAATGGCACTTCGAATGCCAGGGTTTTTTGTTCATTTCGGCTTTCGGGGCCTGAACATGTATGTAATTACGGCGCGGAGCCGTGTTTTTTCCTCATTTTTGAGCACTAAGACTCGTCTGTTGACTATCTGATCCACTTCACCAAGCGTGAGTCGCCCCGTGTCAAGGTGACGAGTGAGGTATCCGTATCCCGGAGGCGTAGGAGTCCCTCGGCTCGGTCGGCCTTGCTGTCCGAGGTTCCTCTAGCTTATTAAAGAGACCCCTCGGCCGCTCTTCGACGAGCCGAGGCCAGGGGTAGCGATATCAGTATGAACAGAGGCGGAGTTGGCTCGAAAATGAAACCTGGTTGGCCGGAGCCTAGCCGGGTTGCCCGTTGGCAGGATCGACGTCGGAGTTGATCAGCCGAGGCTTCGGACCGGGCTGGCGCCCTCGAAAGATGGTTGGCCGAGGCCCCAGGGGTGACCGGCTGAGCCGCCTGCTTGGGCCGGATTCCCGGAGAAGTCCCTGGCAGCGATTGCCCGGGCGTGGTGATGACGTAGTCCTTCGGAGCGGAGAACCTCGGACCGCGTCGCCGTCCAAGGCTAGGTCGGGCCTCGCCGAAGTTTCCGTCGATGCCGAGGGTGTTGCTGCCCCCTTCCAGCGTCAAGACCCGAGCCTGCAGGATCAGATTGTCTTGTAGCGTGTGCCTTGCGCGACCGTCGAGGCCAGAACACACACCCTCGCTGCGTTGTAAAGCTACGTCTCTTTTCCTCTTGTTTCGAGTATCTGGACCTTTTGTCGGTAACAGGGATGTTTGTGCGAGCGAGAGTTGCTTCTCGCGGAAGGTGACGAGTGAGGTATCCGTATCCCGGAGGCGTGGGAGTCCCTCGGCTCGGTCGGCCTTGCCGCTTACGCGTACTTTCACCCGCCCGTGAGGCCCTGTCGCCGACTCGGTCGAGAAGGCTCGAAGGATCGCTTCAGCAGAAAGGCTTCCGAACGTAAAGACTTGTTCGATCCGTGGAGCCACTTTATCCGAACGTGAGTTACTTATCGCAGAAGGTGATGAGTGAGGTATCCGTATCCCGGAGGCGTAGGAGTCCCTCGGCTCGGTCAGCCTTGGCTGCTTACGTGTACTCCGTCGTTTCTAGGACCCACTTTTCGAAGTAGTCAAAAAGCACGAAAGATATTCTGGTAAAAGAGATTTTTTCGAGGAAAATTTTGACGCAGAGGGGGTTTCCCCCCTTTTAGCCCCCGAGGGAGGGTCAGGCTTTGCCGAGGCGAGGCCGACCCTTCCTTGTTGACTAAACTTTGCGTGGGTGCGGGGTATATGAACAACTTGGAAACATCTTAAGGGTAGAAGCGACGTAGCCGTTGGATGTTCCAAGCGTTGCCATAGACCTCGCCTTGGCTGTTGGTCAGCTTGTACGTTCCGGGCTTCAGAACTTTGGCGATGACGAATGGCCCCTCCCAGGGAGGCGTGAGCTTGTGCCTCCCTCGGGCGTCTCGCCGCAGTCGAAGCACCAGGTCGCCCACCTGGAGGTCTCGGGGTCGGACCCCTCGGGCGTGGTAGCGTCGTAGGGACTGTTGATACCGCGCCGAGTGTAGTAAGGCCCTGTCCCGAGCCTCTTCCAGCTGGTCCATCGAGTCTTCTCGGCTAGCTTGGTTGCTTTGATCATCGTAGGCCCTCGTCCTCGGGGAGCCGTATTCCAGGTCAGTGGGCAAGACGACCTCGGCCCCATAGACCAGGAAGAACGGCGTGAAACCCGTGGCTCGGCTCGGCGTTGTCCTTAGGCTCCAGACCACCGAGGGGAGTTCCTTCATCCATCGCTTGCCGAACTTGTTGAGGTCGTTGTAAATCCGAGGCTTGAGCCCTTGTAGAATCATGCCGTTGGCACGCTCTATTTGCCCATTCGACATGGGATGAGCTACGGCAGCCCAGTCCACCCGGATGTGGTGATCCTCGCAAAAATCCAAGAATTTTCTGCCGGTGAACTGGGTGCCGTTGTCGGTGATGATGGAGTTTGGGACCCCGAAGCGATGGATGATGTTGGTGAAGAACGCCACCGCCTGCTCGGACCTGATGCTGTTCAGGGGTCGGACCTCGATCCACTTGGAGAATTTGTCGACGGCGACCAGCAGGTGCGTGTAGCCCCCGGGCGCCTTCTGCAGAGGGCCGACGAGGTCCAGACCCCACACAGCGAAGGGCCAGGTGATGGGTATCGTCTGCAGAGCCTGAGCGGGCAGGTGGGTCTGCTTCGCATAGAATTGACACCCTTCGCAGGTGCGGACGATTCTAGTGGCGTCAGCCACCGCCGTCGGCCAGTAGAAGCCTTGCCGGAAAGCGTTCCCGACGAGGGCTCGAGGCGCTGCATGATGGCCGCAAGCCCCCGAGTGTATCTCTTGCAGGAGTTCCTGACCTTCGGCGATGGAGATGCATCGCTGGAGGATGCCCGAGGGGCTGCGGTGGTAGAGCTCCTTCTCATCGCCCAGCAAGACGAACGACTTGGCGCGTCGCGCTACCCGCCGAGCCTCGGCTTGGTCGAGGGGTAGCTCTCCTTGGCGGAGATATTGCAGGTACGGGGTCTGCCAATCTCGATCAGGCGTGACCCCGCTCCGCTCCTCCTCGATGCGTAGCGCCTCGCCCTCGGGGGCCGAGGGTACCTCGGGCTGAACCGAGGTCGCCTCGGGCTGGGCCGAGGGTACCTCGGACTGATCCGAGGACGCCTCGGGCTGGGCCGAGGGTACCTCGGACTCGGGCGTGTCGTTGATCTTGACGGAGGGTTGGTGCAGATCCCGGGAGAAGACGTCCGGGGGAACCGTCGTTCGCCCCGAGGCTATTTTCGCCAGCTCGTCCGCAGTCTCGTTGTAGCGCCGGGCGATGTGGTTAAGCTCAAGCCCGTAGAACTTGTCTTCCAGGCGTCGAACCTCATCGCAGTAGGCCTCCATCTTCGGGTCGCGGCAGTGGGAGTTCTTCATGACTTGGTCAATGACGAGCTGCGAGTCGCCGCGAGCGTCGAGGCGTCGGACCCCTAGCTCGATGGCGATTCGCAATCCGTTGATCAGAGCTTCGTACTCAGCCACATTGTTGAACGCCGGGAAATGGAGGCGCAGCACGTAGCGCAGGTGTTTCCCGAGGGGCGAGACGAAGAGCAGGCCTGCGCCGGCTCCCGTCTTCATCAGCGACCCGTCGAAAAACATGGTCCAGAGCTCCGGTTGGATCGGAGCCGTCGGTAGCTGGGTGTCGACCCATTCGGCTACGAAGTCCGCCAATACCTGGGACTTGATGGCCTTCCGAGGGGCGAACGAGATTGTCTCGCCCATGATTTCCACCGCCCACTTTGCGATCCTGCCCGAGGCCTCTCGGCACTGGATGATCTCCCCCAGGGGGAAGGATGACACCACAGTTACCGGATGAGACTCGAAGTAATGTCGCAACTTTCGCCTCGTCAGGATCACTGCATACAGTAGCTTCTGAACTTGTGGGTAGCGGATCTTGGTTTCGGACAGTACTTCGCTGACGAAGTAAACTGGCCTCTGAACGGGCAATGCATGCCCCTCTTCTTGCCTTTCTACCACAATCGCGGCGCTAACCACCTGAGTGGTCGCGGCGACGTAGACCAAGAGGGCTTCTCCATCAGCTGGGGGTACCAAGATAGGCGCCTTGGTGAGGAGCGCCTTCAGGTTCCCGAGGGCTTCCTCGGCCTCAGGGGTCCAAGTGAAGCACTCAGCCTTCCTTAAGAGGCGGTACAGAGGCAGGCCTCTTTCGCCGAGGCGTGAGATGAAACGGCTCAAGGCCGCGAGACATCCCATGACCCTCTGAACACCTTTTAAGTCCTTGATCGGCCCCATGTTGGTGATGGCTGCGATCTTGTAACACCCAAATTCTGAATTTGGGATTGGAAGAAGAAATCTGAGCAAAGTACCCTTGATAAATAATTAAATTTTATAATTCATTTTTTTAAAAGGTAAATGATCATAATAAATAACGATGGTTAAAATAAATCATAATAAAGATTAGACATTGGAAAAATGTTCCTATCAAAACAAAGGGAGAATTTTTGAATATACCTTTAATTCTACTACACACTCAAATAATAATATATTTCTATAATGAGGTGTGTGTACTTCATGTTGAAAACATTACCTAGTTAATATAATAATAAAATAAATGAAGAAATACTATGTAGTAATTGTGCATCATGTGAAAGTTTATCTTGTGCATAAATTTGAAATTTAGAATTTAAAACTTGGTTTGATGTGAAATTGAAATAAGAAAGGAAAATAGAAACAATAAAGAAAAAAAAGGAAAAACTCACCTTGGGCCGACTTCTCGCGCGCCTCGGCCCAACACTACATTCCCAGTCGCGCTCCCAGCCCAAACCAGCCGCGCCTGCGTCTCGTTTCCAAGTCACTGCCGTGTGGGCCCCACCTGGCCAGACGCTCCACGCAACCGGGCTCTCTCCTTCCCTCGCTGTCTGATGGGTCCCAGGCGTCAGCTATTTCTTCTCCCACCTGTGAAACAAACCGCAGCTGAGTCTTCGGGGTTGTTGAGATCGGGCGAGTCTCTCGCTGCCAATCTCCGCGAAATTCGTGACTCCTGTGGTTAAGTACCGGGCCGGCTACCTCTCTCTCCTCTCCATTCTTCTCCCACGGCCGTGCCCTTTCCCCGGGGTAGCAGCTCCCTGCTCGCCGTGCGGCTCTTCCATGGCGCCTTGGTCTGGCGACTCCGCGTCTGCTCCGTCCCTGCCCCAACAACTGGCCTGGGGGCTTCTTCGCAACGCGTGGGTGATGTTCATGACTTCGCGCGGCGGGATTTGTGGCCGATGCGCTCTGTATTCCTCACCGTCATTCTCACACCAACGCAGTTCCGCTCCTCGCCGTGGCCGACGTCACCCGAACAACCATCCATGGTAATATCCCCTTGATCTTGTTCGCCATGTTCCCCTGTACGTGTTGCACCCAGTCGATTTGGGAACCGTGTACCCGTGCGCCGAGATTGGGTAGCTCACCGGCGTGCGCCACCGTGCGGGTGCGCCCCGCCGCCGGTGGTTCATCGGGGGGGAAGAGAATAGGGGGATGTGTCGCGGGTCGTTGATCCGGGTGTGGGTGGCTCAGATTAATAGCCTCGTACCGGTTCGGCTGGGTTAGATCGTGACCGTAGATCTTTGAATGGGCGGGCTAGGTTGGTCTGAAACCTTATAAAATCCCGAGCGTTGAATCGAGATCTAACGGCCTAGGCCGCATACCGGTTCGAATTATGTCGGATCTAATCCTAGCCGTTGGAATTGATCTGACGGTCCAAATTAGAGCATACCCCTTCGCGCGTGCAAATTGCTAAAGAGCCCCTGAAACCTTTACAAATTAACCCGCCGTCCAACATGCGTTAAAACTGAGTCTAGGGAATGTTTCTATGTTGGCCCCTGGACTTTCTAGAATTTGTGTGCGCAGTCCAAGCAAAGATTAAATCAGGAGAATTAATTTAAGAAATGAGTTTTTAATATAAAAATAATTTCTAGAACTTGTTTAATTCATATAAAATTCATATTAAGTCCAAATTAGTCCATTCCAGCTCCTATAATTTAGTAATATTATTGTTTATCATCTAGTACCTCTGTTTCGACATGAAAGTCACATTAAAATTTATATCATATTTAATCTTGTACAAAACACAAAAGATCTTCAGAAAATCATAACTCCTTCATTTTAACTCTGATTTGGTCGATTCAAGTTGCGTTAGTCTCGTACAAGTATTTACTATGCGGTAACAACATTTATAATACCATTCTTTTATTCTTTATTTTATGTTGGTTAGTCTTGTTAATCTACTCACCATTATAATCTACTAAAATATGATCTAAGGTCAATTTATAATGTGGATTAAAGTGTAGATAGTTATTTAGAGAATAACCTCTCATATGATTTATATTAACTAAATTATGATATAGTTTAATATTTTAATCACATGAATCCTCTATAAAAATCATAACTCCTTAACCGTAACTCCGATCTTAGTGGTTCTCGATTCCGCGAGCTCGTAGTAACGCGTAGATCATTATTATGCAGTTTATTCATATGTTTGGTGTGATGTTAATTTTGTCTATACCATATTTGTTTGTATTGCTACGACTAGCGTGAGGTCACGTGTCATCTGAAGAGCAAGTGGTACCTGGATTCTCAAGGCCCAGGCAAGTTGTGCCCTTGATCACTTCTTTTTACCCACTCATGTTCTAATTAATCATAATGATCTGCATAGGTTAATTTTGATGGGACCCAATAGGTTACCTTAGTTTGTCTATCTTTATACCTTGTTTACCACTAAACGTTCTAGGTAGTACTTGCTAGTGCTATATGTGGTTTTGGGTATGGAGATACACTATTCATGATTACACTTTTGTTATCAGTTGTTATTTATTGTTCATGATAAGATCATTATGTTAATTGGAACATGGAGCGACCACCCGGGAAAACAGTGCTACCACAAGGGAGGAATGGGACCCCTTGGCTGATTAATTAGGAAAGCTAGTGGAAGACTACCTTACTCGAAAGGGGCAAGGGCAGTAGGGGAGTGGTCAGTGTAGGGAGGCCCTCAGGAGGATTTTGCTGCGATGGCGGTCCTGCAAGGGATTCCTGCATTGGAACTTCCTATAAACTGTAGCGGGTTTTCGGAAGCTAGTGGAACTTTGTAAAGGCCTCGTAGTGGATCCCTAGCCATTCACCTCGGTAGTGTCTAAGGGCCTTGCAAACCCTGGCGACATGGGATACACGACTTGTGGGTAAAGATGCGCAACCTCTGCAGAGTGTAAAACTAGTATACTAGCCGTGCTCACGGTCATGAGCGGCTCGGACCCTCACACGATTAAATTATGGAACTTAAACTCAATTTGTCATATGCATTGCATCGCAGGTGAAGTTGTTACTTTTGTTCTACTATTTAACTGGGTTGGTATTTACTTATACTTAGTAACTGCTAATAAAATTTTGACCAACTTTAAAAGCAATGCTCAGCTCTAACCATCTTCTTTGGTAAGCCTTACACTTCACGTGAGCTCCCACCTTTGGCGAGTTCATGCACATTATTCCCCACAACTTGTTGAGCGATGAACGTATGTGAGCTCACTCTTGCTGTCTCACATCCCCCCCACAGGTCAAGAACAGGTACCGCAGGATGATGCGCATGGAGGATGCTGCGATGTTTTCGTGAGAGGTCTAGGTCATCGTCTCCCAGTCAACTTTGGGTTGCTGGACCGTTGTCTCCTTATAATGTAATTATTTATTTTGTATAAAACTCCTGTTATATATAAAGATGTGACATTCGATCCTGTGCCATGATTCATCATATGTGTGAGACTTGGTCCCAGCACACCTGGTGATTATGTTCGCGCCCGGATTTTGGACCCCTAAAATCCGGGTGTGACAGAAGTGGTATCAGAGGAATGTTGACTGTAGGACGAAACCTAGATAGAACTGGACAACCATTGTCTACTTACCTTTGCTACTCTGATTCTTTTCTATACTTTTCTTAATCTATTCTTATCTATTTCCGCTATACTCTGATTATTCTTATCTTTTCTTTCCAAAGACAAACTTGGATTTCACACTTTGAAATCCTGTGGTTAAAGTGACTTTTTGGAATAGGAGACCTACTCTTAGGAACAAAAATAAAACTATTTTTTTTATCTATGAATTTGAATGTTTTGTTCTTATGATACTTGTCTGATTTGGATCTTTGATTGAGTGTGATGAGTTGTGGAGTAATGTCCACAATTGCATCTGCATATACACATAGGTATAAAAATATAATTATAAAATAACTAGACAACCTAGATTGTCCCCATTGGAACATATCTAACTTAAGAGATTTATCTTATCCTAAAAAGATCTCATTCTAACCAAATCATCTTATCTTAAAAGATTCTCCCTTATCTTAATAGATCCATATCATCTTAAAAGATACTCATCTTATCTTGAGAAGATTTTATGTCATCCTAATAGATCTAACTGATTCTACCTTATCCTTATGGATCCATCTTGTCCTAATAGGCATACATTTCCCATCCTAGGGTAACCACCATGATCTAAACCAAAGCTATTAGATCCTATCTATTTTACACTAGTCATATCCATCCTAATCTAGATTTTATCTAATCTATTATGATCTAATCTAGAGTAAGTTACTTAATGCTGGTACAAAAGGTAAGGCCATACTCCTAAATTCACTTAAGACTAAATTGGTGACTTAGATCAACTCATTCATACATGAACAACTTGACCTACATAACAGGATACATAACTTATCCAACCAATCTGGAAGCAAACAACCAAACCAAATTCTGACTAATCTCATTTAACTTATAGCTACCTATTAAAACCTCTTGCCCTTAACTCGAAAGAAGACACCAGGGTCTGAAAAGAAGAGCTCAACATCGACAAGGAAGGAGATGGGTCAAATCCAACTTCAAGAGGAATCAAGATCCACAGTTCAGGATGAAAGTCTTTCCTTATTATATTCTTCCTTGCCACAACCCATACTTGCCATAACCGTACCTCATCTGACCTAATAGATGGCTAGACATACAATATTCATATTTTCTAAATCATCTACTAACAATTATATAAAAACTTGAACAAAACTTTGATTCCCAAAACCAAACGAGAAACTAAAATTCTAGACCAAACTTATTGTATCCCTTTTCTACTAATCTCGAGGACGAGATTATTTTTAAGGGGGGTAGGATTTTGTCGGCGTTCCGAGACCGGGGGGTCCTCGAGCCGACGAGTGAGAGTGCCGCGTGCCCCAGCCCAGATGGGTCGAGCGCGTGGAGCGAGCGCAAAGGGGGGAACGGAGTGAGAGAGAGGTCGGTGGCCGGAGCCGGATCGCGAGGGAGTCGGAGAAATTCCCACGGCCTTCGTGTTCGTCCCGCGCCCAGGTCGGGTGCGCTTGCAGTAGGGGGTTACAAGCGTCCGCACGAGGTGAAGGGAGAGGGCGGCCCCGAGAGAGCGCCTGCCCCTGCCTCTCGTCCCCGCGAGGCCAACCTTCTTCAAGAAGGCCCTGGCCCTTCCTTTTATAGTCGTAAGGAGAGGGTCCAGGTGTACAAGACGGGGGTGTAGCAAGGTGCTACGTGTCTAGCGAGGGAGAGCTAGCGCCCTATGTACATGCCCAGGTGGCAGCCAGAGAGATCGTGGCACCCTGTTGGAGTGGCGTCGTGGCTGTTGGAGGAGTAACGGAGCCGGACGGGGGGACAGCTGTCGAGGTGGCTGGGTCCTTGCTGACGTTCTCCTGCTTTCGTAAGGGAGCTGGGAGCCGCCGTCGTCATGATCTAGCGGGGCGCCATCATGGCCTATCTGGCATAGCTGGCCAGATGGGACGCCGGTCTTGTTCTCTGCGACCCAAGTCGGCTCAGGGCAGGGTGATGATGACGCTTCCTGTTGACGTGGCGGTCTCGTATCCTAGGTCGGGCGTCGTGGAGGCTCCTCCGAGGCTGTGGCCGAGTCCGTCCTGCAAGACAGAGACAGAGTCCGAGCCCAGGTCGGGCGAGGCGGAGATTATTCGGCAGAGGCCGAGGCGGAGTCCGAGCCCTGGGTCGGGCGAGGCGGAGGTCGCCGTCTTCCGAGGCCTTAGCCTGAGTCCGAGCCCTGGGTCGGGCGGAGCGGAGTTCGCCGTCTTCCGAGGCCTTAGCCTGAGTCCGAGCCCTGGGTCGGGCGGAGCGGAGTTCGCCGTCTTCCGAGGCCTTAGCCTGAGTCCGAGCCCTGGGTCGGGCGGAGCGGAATTCGCCGTCTTCCGAGGCCTTAGCCTGAGTCCGAGCCCTGGGTCGGGCGGAGCGGAGTTCGCCGTCTTCCGAGGCCTTAGCCTGAGTCCGAGCCCTGGGTCGGGCGGAGTCTCCCATGGCACCACTGGCGAAGTCTGGCCGCCCGTCGGTCTTACCTTTTGCGTTAAACGCCCTGGTGACTCGGTCGGTTGGTGCGGTGATTTAGTCAGGGTTTCTCCTTATCGGAGGCGGGGCCTAGGGCGAGCCGGGGATGCGCCTGCCGTGAAAGAGGAGACCTCAGGCGAGACGGAGTCATCTTAGGGTCGGCTGCCCTCGCCCGAGGCTAGGCTCGGGCGTGGCGTGGTCAAGTCACTCGTGTGGACTGATCCCTGACTTAATCAAACCCATCAGGCCTTTGCAGCTTTATGCTGATGGGGGTTACCAGCTGAGAATTAGGCGTCTTGAGGGTACCCCTAATTATGGTCCCCGACAGTAGCCCCCGAGCCTCGAAGAGAGTGTTAACACTCGCTTGGAGGCTTGCATCGCACTTTTTTGCAAGGGGACCAGCCTTTCTCGGAGGTACCTTGTTCCGGTGGGTGCGCGCGAGCGCACCCGCCGGGTGTAGCCCCCGAGGCCTCGGAGGAGTGGTTTCACTCCTTCGAGGTCTTAATGCCTTGCGTAATGCTTCGGCGTGACTAGCGGTTCCCTCATGCGAGCAGGGCGTAACCCAGGTGCACTGTCGGGGCCCAAGTTCTCGGGCTGGTATGTTGACGCTGTCAACGGTTCGGCCGGAGCCGGGTTTGCGAGAGCAGCCCCCGAGCCTTCGCACGGAGCGAGAGGACGATCAGGGTCAGACTCGACTTTTTCTATACGCCCCTACGTCGCCTTTCCGCAAGGAGGAGGGGGGGAGTGCGCCATGTTACCCTCGATGGGCACCGAACATGGTGTCTCCGGTGAGCTGCGATCGGGTAATCCGAGTGGACGTCCGTGCCCCGTTCGTTAGGGGTCGGCTAGGGGCCCGGAGGCACGCCCAAAAGTACCTGCGGGTGATCTGCCGGACCCGGTCCCCTAGCGACGGGGTCCGAGGGCTCGTTGCCTCCCTCCGATGGGATTCCGTTACAGAGTCGTTCCCGCCGGTCTCGGAAATGTCCTAGGGTACCTCGGGAGCGCAGCCCGAGCCTCGGTTATGTATCGAACGTACCCCTGGTCATCCCTCGCTCGGCGTCTGAGGCGGCTGTGAACCCTTCGACAGGCCAGCCTTCGAACCCCTGATCAGTAGGGGGCACGGAGCCCTAGTAGCCTGAGGCGGTCATGGAACCTTTCGGGGGCCGACCTTCGAACCCCTGACCAGTAGTGGGTGTCGGGCCCACGCGATCTGAGGCGGCTGTTGAACCCTTCGGGGGGCCAGCCTTCGAACCCCTGATCAGTAGGGAGGCTCGGGGCCTAGTTCCTTCACGGGGAAGGATCCCTTTGGGGTTATCCCCCTTCTCGGTCCCTGTTGCAAGAGATAGAGAAAGAAGGAAAAGGGAAAAAGGGATTCGAAATTGAACTTCGTGGCGTACCTTTCTCGGCGTGGCCGTTTTTGGCGGAGGCGAAGCGCCGCCAGCTGCCCCTGCCAGAAACGTCACCTATTTCGCCGTGGAGTTAACGCGCTGGGGTGAGTAGTTGGCGAGGTCGCCGTTGCGTGCGCGAGCCGTTCGAGGTACGGGTCACGGACGCGTCGTCTTCACGCCGTGAGAAGGGTTCTCTTGCTGCCCCCGGATGGGACGTGAGCCTGGCCGATGGCGTGACCGCTGCCCTCACACGCCTGCCACCGTCATTACTGCCGGCCCATTTTTGACCGCGTTTGACCGCTGCGCCAGGCTGGCGCCGCTGGATCGCAGGCTGGGCGGCCTCGAGTCGCGGTATCGGTTCCGCAATCGAGGAGGTGCGGTGGTGGAGCGAGAGGCGCAGCGGTTCGCATGCAGCGCCTGGCGCGCCAGTTGAACGACGCGTGGTCTTGAACCGTCGCGCTGGCCTGTCAGGAGTCGGGGAGGCGCGTCCACTTGGCGTGGCTGCATGCCGCTTGCATGGCCGCTCGCCCCCTTTGCCCGTTGGTCTGGGCAAAAGTGGAGGGTCACTTGTAACCGCTGGGCGGTTACGTGCGTCGTGCGCGGCGGTTTGGCTCCCTCTGCTTGGAGCCGGTCTGCATGACAGGCGGGCCCCAGCCCCCGCGCCGCAGGGAGGGGCCTTGGAGGCGTGTTGGAGAAGACTCAGCCCATGACGGTTGAGGGCGCTAGCAGGGGGAGTTGCCTTTAAAAGGAGGGCGACCCTCTTCGTGAGGCGACCATGTCTCCTTTCTCCCTTATGCATTGTGTCTCTCCATCTTCCAGGCCCCCGGATGGGGGGAACCGCCGTCTTTTCGCTCCATCGTTGGAGGAACGCGACCCCGCGGGGGTTGGTACCTTTCAGCCATCGTTCGGCTTCAAGGATTTTCATCATGCAGCCCGGCTGCACCCCTCCACCGGCGATCGCCCGAGAAGGCGACCTCCGGCTTGATGGTGGGGGAAAGCGAGCCGGACTGCGGTCTCTGCCCCTCCCTCGGCCTCAAGGATTTTCATCACCAGGCCAAGAGGGAGGACGAGGCGAGCCAGGGGGCTGTCTCCGTGTGGGTCGGTTGCCCTTTTCTTCCCCGTGTTCCCGGGGTGAGAACGGCATCCTCCAGCATCTCGGAGACTTCCTCTAGCCATGCCGGGAGTGGGGGGTCCCGAGGCGCCGGCGGACGGAACTGGCTTCTCTACTGATGAGATTGCCAACTCCGTCAGTAGCCCTGGGTCTCCGTCTCCCGGCCTGAATGGCTGGCTCTCGTCCTCGAGGGGTGAGAGTCTTTCCGCTGCCCCGCAGGCCCGCCCCTATCGAGTGGGGTTGTTCGTACCTGCGGGGGGGGGGGGGGGGAACCGGAGTTCCGCCTGTAGTGGCACTTCGAGTGCCGGGTTTTTTGTTCATTTCGGCTTTCGGGGCCTGAACATGTATGTAACTCCGGCACAGAGCCGTGTTTTTTCCTCATTTCTGAGCAATAAGACTTGCCTATCGATTGTCTGAATCGCTTCACCAAGCATGAGTCGCCCCGTGTCCAGGTGACGAGTGAGGTATCCGTATCCCGGAGGCGTAGGAATCCCTCGGCTCGGTCGGACCTGTTGTCCGAGGCTCTTCTAGCTTAGTTAAAAAGACCCCTCGGTCGCTCTTCGACGAGCCGAGGCCAGGGGTAGCGATATCAGCACAAGCAGAGGCGTTGTTGGCTCGGAAATGGAACCTGGTTGGCCGGAGCCCAGCTGGGTCGTCTGCTGGCAGGCTCGGCGCCGGAGTTGATTGGCCGAGGCCTCGGACCGAGCTGGCGCCCTCGGAAGGGGTCGGCCGAGGCCTCGGAGGTGGCCGGCCGAGCCGTCCGCTTGGGCCGGATTCTCGGGGAAGCCTCTGGCGGAGGTTGCTCGAGCGCGGTGTCGACGTCGTCCTTTGGAGCGGAGGCCTTCGGACCGCGTGGCCACCCGAGGCCAGGTCGGGTCTTGCCGAAGGTGCTGCTGATGCCGAGGGTGTCGTCACCCTCTTCCAGCGCCGAGGTCCGCGCCTGCAGGGTCAAGTCGTTCTGTAGCGTGGGCCTTGTGCGGCCGTTGAGGCCAGAACACACACCCTTGTCGCGTTATAAAGCTGTGTCTCTTTTCCTCTTGCTTCGAGTATCTGGACTTTTTGTCGGTAGCAGGGATGTTAGTGCGAGCAAGAGTTGCTTCTCGCGGGAGGTGATGAGTGAGGTATCCGTATCCCGGAGGCGTGGGAGTCCCTCGGCTCGGTCGGCCTCGCCGCTTACGCGTACTTTTACCCGTCCATGAGGCCCTGTCACCGACTCGGTCGAGAAGGCTCGAAGAACCTGCTTCAACAGAAGAGCCTCCGTACGTAAAGACTCATTCGATCCGCGGAGTCACCTTATCCGAACGCGAGTTACTTATCACAGAAGGTGACGAGTGAGGTATCCGTATCCCGGAGGCGTAGGAGTCCCTCGGCTCGGTCGGCCTTGGCTGCTTACGTGTACCCCGTCGTTTCTAGGACCCACTTTTCGAAGTAGTCAAAAAGCACGAAAGATGTTCTGGTAAAAGAGGTTTTTTGTTCGAGGAAAATTTTGACGCAGAGGGGGTTAACCCCCTTTTAGCCCCCGAGGGAGGGTCGGGCTCCGCTGAGGCGAGGCCGACCCTTCCTTGTTGACTAAACTTCGCGTGGGTACGGGGTATAAGAACAACTTGGAAACATTCTTAAGGATAGAAGCGACGTAGCTGTTGGATGTTCCAAGCGTTGCCGTAGACCTCGCCTTGACTGTTGGCCAGCTTGTAAGTTCCGGGCTTCAGAACTTTGGCGATGATGAACGGCCCCTCCCAGGGGGGCGTTAGCTTATGCCTCCCTCGGGCGTCCTGCCGCAGCCGAAGCACCAGATCGCCCACCTGGAGATCTCGGGGTCGGACCCCTCGGGCGTGGTAGCGTCGCAGGGACTGCTGATACCGCGCTGAGTGTAGTAGGGCCCTGTCCCGAGCCTCGTCCAGCTGGTCCAGCGAGTCTTCTCGGCTGGCTTGGTTGCTTTCTTCGTCGTAAGCCCTCGTCCTCGGGGAACCGTATTCCAGGTCCGTGGGCAGGATTGCCTCGGCCCCGTAGACCAGGAAGAACGGCGTGAAACCCGTGGCTCGGCTTGGAGTCGTCCTCAGGCTCCAGACCACCGAGGGGAGTTCCTTCATCCATCGCTTGCCGAACTTGTTGAGACTGTTATAAATCCGAGGCTTAAGCCCCCGTAGAATCATGCCATTGGCACGTTCCACTTGCCCATTCGACATGGGGTGAGCTACGGCGGCCCAGTCCACCCGGATGTTGTGATCGTCGCAAAAATCCAAGAATTTTTTGCCGGTGAACTGGGTGCCATTGTCGGTGATGATGGAGTTCGGGATCCCGAAGCGATGGATGATGTTGGTGAAGAATGCCACCGCCTGCTCGGACCTGATGCTGCTTAGGGGTCGGACCTCGATCCACTTGGAGAATTTGTCGATGGCGACCAGCAGGTGCGTGTAGCCCCCGGGTGCCTTCTGCAGTGGGCCGACGAGGTCCAGACCCCACACAGCGAAGGGCCAGGTGATGGGTATCGTCTGCAGAGCCTGAGCGGGCAGGTGGGTCTGCTTCGCATAGAATTGGCACCCTTCGCAGGCGCGGACAATTCTAGTGGCGTCAGCCACCGCCGTTGGCCAGTAGAAGCCTTGGCGGAAAGCATTCCCGACGAGGGTTCGAGGTGCTGCATGATGACCGCAAGCCCCCGAGTGTATTTCCTGCAGGAGGTCCTGACCCTCGGCGATGGTGATGCATCGCTGGAGGATGCCCGAGGGGCTGCGGTGGTAGAGCTCCTTCTCGTCGCCCAGCAGGACGAACGATTTTGCTCGTCGCGTTACCCGCCGAGCCTCGGTTTGGTCGAGGGGCAGCTCTCCTCGGCGGAGATATTGCAGGTACGGGGTCCTCCAATCTTGATCTGGCACGACCCCGTCCTGCCCCTCCTCGACGTGCAGCGCTTCGCGCTCGGGCCCCGAGGGTTCCTCGGATTGAGCCGAGGACGGCTCGGGCTGAGCCGAGGTCACCTCGGACGAGGCCGAGGGTGCCTCGGGTTCGGGCGCGTCGCCTATTTTGACGGAGGGTTGGTGCAGATCGCGGGCGAAGACGTCCGGGGGAACCGTTGTCCGCCCCGAGGCTATCTTCGCCAGCTCGTCCGCAGTCTCGTTATAGCGTCGGGCGATGTGGTTAAGTTCGAGCCCGTAGAACTTGTCCTCCAGGCGTCGAACCTCTTCGCAGTAGGCCTCCATCTTCGGGTCGCGGCAGAGGGAATTCTTCATGACTTGGTCGATGACGAGCTGCGAGTCGCCGCGTGCATCGAGGCGTCGAACCCCTAGCTCGATGGCGATTCGCAACCCGTTGATCAGAGCCTCGTACTCAGCTACATTGTTAGACGCCGGGAAATGGAGGCGAAGCACGTAGCGCAGGTGTTTTCCGAGGGGCGAGACGAAAAGCAGGCCCGCGCCAGCTCCCGTCTTCATCAGCGACCCGTCGAAAAACATGGTCCAGAGTTCTGGTTGGATCGGAGCCGTTGGTAACTGGGTATCGACCCATTCGGCTACGAAATCCGCCAGTGCCTGGGACTTGATGGCCTTCCGAGGGGCGAACGAGATCGCCTCGCCCATGATTTCCACCGCCCACTTTGCGATCCGTCCCGAGGCTTCTCGGCACTGGATGATCTCCCCCAGGGGGAAGGATGACACCACAGTCACCGGATGGGACTCGAAGTAATGTCACAACTTTCGCCTCGTCAGGACCACAGCGTATAGCAGCTTCTGGACTTGTGGGTAGCGGGTCTTGGTCTCGGACAGCACTTCGCTGACGAAGTAAACTGGCCTCTGAATGGGCAAAGCATGCCCTTCTTCCTGCCTTTCGACCACGATCGCGGCGCTGACCACCTGAGTGGTTGCGGCGACGTAGACCAGGAGGGTCTCTCCATCAGTTGGGGGTACCAAGATGGGCGCCTGTGTGAGGAGTGCCTTCAGGCTTCCGAGGGCTTCCTCGGCCTCGGGAGTCCAAGTGAAGCATTCAGCCTTCCTTAAGAGGCGGTACAGGGGCAGGCCTCTTTCGCCGAGGCGCGAGATGAAGCGGCTCAAGGCCGCGAGGCATCCCATGACCCTTTGTACGCCTTTTAAGTCCTTGATAGGTCCCATGTTTGTGATTGCTGCGATCTTCTCCGGATTGGCTTCGATGCCCCGCTCGGAGACGATGAACCCCAAGAGCATGCCCCGGGGCACCCCGAAGACGCACTTCTCGGGATTGAGCTTGACGCCCTTCGCCTTGAGACACCGGAATGTCAGTCCGAGGTCGGAGAGAAGGTCGGAGGCTTTCCTCGTCTTGACCACGATGTCGTCGACGTAGGCCTCGACCGTGCGACCAATGTGTTCGCCGAACACATGGTTCATGCACCGCTGGTACGTTGCACCCGCGTTCCTCAACCCGAACGGCATTGTGACATAACAGTACATGCCGAAGGGCGTGATGAAAGAAGTCGCGAGCTGGTCGGACTCTTTCATCTTGATTTGATGATACCCTGAGTAGGCATCGAGAAAAGACAGGGTTTCGCACCCTGCTGTGGAGTCCACAATTTGGTCGATGCGAGGTAGAGGGTAGGGGACCTTTGGACATGCTTTGTTGAGGCCAGTGTAGTCTACACACATCCGCCACTTCCCCCCTTTTTTCCTCACAAGTACAGGGTTGGCAAGCCATTCGGGATGGAATACCTCTTTAATGAACCCTGCTGCCATCAGCTTGTGGACCTCCTCGCCTATCACTCTGCGCCTTTCCTCGTCGAATCGGCGCAGAGGCTGTCTGACCGGTCGGGCCCCGGCCCTAATATCCAGCGAGTGCTCGGCGACTTCCCTCGGTATGCCGGGCATGTCCGAGGGACTCCACGCGAAAACGTCGGCGTTTGCGCGGAGAAAGTCGACGAGCACTGCCTCCTATTTGGGGTCGAGCCCCGAACCGATCCGGATCTGCTTGGAGGCGTCGCCACTGGGGTCGAGAGGGACGGCCTTAACCGTCTCTGCTGGCTCGAAGTTGCCGGCATGCCGCTTCACATCCGGCACCTCTCGGGAGAGGCTTTCCAGGTCGGCAATGAGGGCCTCGGACTCGGCGAGGGCCTCGGCGTACTCCACGCACTCCACATCGCATTCGAATGCGTGTTTGTACGTGGGGCCGACGGTGATGACCCCGTTGGGGCCCGGCATCTTGAGCTTCAGGTAGGTGTAGTTGGGGATGGCCATGAACTTCGCGTAGCATGGCCTTCCCAACACCGCGTGGTAGGTCCCTCGGAACCCGACCACCTCGAACGTCAAAGTCTCCCTTCGGAAGTTGGAGGGTGTTCCGAAGCAGACAGGGAGGTCGAGCTGTCCGAGGGGCTGGACGCGCTTCCCGGGAATGATCCCGTGGAAGGGCGCAGCGCCTGCTCGGACGGACGACAAGTCGACGCGCAGGAGCTTGAGAGTCTCGGCGTAGATGATGTTGAGGCAGCTGCCCCCATCCATCAGGACCTTGGTGAGCCTGACGTCGCCAATGACAGGATCGACGACGAGCGGGTACTTCCCCGGGCTCGGCACGTGGTCGGGGTGGTCGTCCTGGTCGAAGGTGATGGGCTTGTCGGACCAGTCTAGGTAGACTGGCGCCGCCACCTTCACCGAGTAGACCTCCCGACGCTCTTGCTTACGATGCCGAGCCGAGGCGTTTGCCACATGCCCCCCGTAGATCATGAAGCAGTCGCGGACCTCGGGGAACTCTCCTGCTTGGTGATCCTCCCTTTTGTCGTCGTCGTGAGCCTTGCCACCCTCGGCGGGTGGCCCGGCCCGATGGAAGTGACGCCGAAGCATGACGCACTCTTCGAGGGTGTGTTTGACGGGCCCCTGATGGTAGGGGCACGTCTCCTTGAGTGCCTTGTCGAAGAGGTTTGCACCTCCGGGGGGTTTCCGAGGGTCCTTGCGCTCGGCGGCGGCGACAAGGTCAGCATCGGGAACGTCGCGTTTCGCTTGCGACTTCCTCCTGCCTTTCTTCTTGGCGCCGCGCGGAGCAGACGCCTCGGGAGCATCTCCCGACGGGCGGCCCTGGGGCTGCTTGTCCTTTCGGAAGATGGCCTCTACCGCCTCCTGGCCGGAGGCGAACTTGGTAGCGATGTCCATCAGCTCGCTCGCCCTGGTGGGGGTCTTGCGACCCAACTTGCTCACCAGGTCGCGGCAGGTGGTGCCAGCGAGGAACGCGCCGATGACATCGGAGTCGGTGATGTTGGGCAGCTCGGTGCGCTGCTTCGAGAACCGCCGGATGTAGTCCCGAAGGGACTCTCCCGGCAATTGCCGACAGCTTCGGAGGTCCCAGGAATTCCCGGGGCGCACGTACGTGCCCTGGAAGTTCCCGGCGAAGGCCTGGACCAGGTCCTCCCAGTTGGAAATCTGCCCCGGGGGCAGGTGTTCCAACCAGGCGCGAGCGGTGTCGGAGAGAAATAGGGGGAGGTTTCGGATGATGAGGTTGTCATCGTCCGTCCCACCCAGCTGGCAGGCCAGGCGGTAGTCTGCAAGCCACAATTCCGGTCTCGTTTCCCCCGAGTACTTCGTGATAGTAGTCGGGGGTCGGAATCGGGGCGGAAACGGCGCCCGCCGAATGGCTCGGCTAAAGACCTGCGGACCGGGTGGTTCGGGCGAGGGACTTCGATCTTCCCCGCTGTCATAACGTCCCCCACGCCGGGGGTGGTAGCCTCGGCGCACCCTTTCGTCGAGGCGTGCCCGACGGTCACGATGAGGGTGCTCCTCGCCGAGGTGGCCCGGGGCCGCAGGCGCGGTGTTGCGCGTGCGCCCGGTGAAGACCGAGGCTTCCCGCGTGAGTCGGGAAGTCGCGGCACGAGGGTCCGGGGTGTATCCCCGCCTTCGAGAGGCAGAGCTCTCTGCCCGCCGGGCCGCAGCGCCTTCCAGGAGATGCCTGAGTTCTCCCTGGATCCGCCGTCCCTCGGTGGTTGATGACTCCGGCATCGCGCGGAGGAGCATTGCTGCAGCGACCAGGTCCTGGCCAGTCCCGCCGGATGCGGGTGGCGGTTTGTCCCTGGCATCGTTGGCGATGCGGTGCTGGAGACCTTGGGGCAAGTGACGTATTCCTCCGGCCGGGGGTTGGCTCGCCCATACCTGCCCGATGTTCTGACGGATTGCCTCGAGCGCTCCTGCTCCTTCATCGAACCCGGCCTGCGCCCCGCGGACTTGCTCGAGCTGTGGGTCGTGACCTCCCGCCGAAGCGGGGACCACAGCTAGCTCCCGCGGGATGTCAGCGCGAGGCGCTGGCCTAGGGGGATCACCATCCTCCGGCATGCCGAGACAGCCGCCTCCGGAGGGATCCCCTAGCTCGATGTGGAAACATTCGCGACTCAGGCCGCAGTCCTTGTCGCCAAGGCTGCGGCTGCCGTCGGAACAGTCGGAGAGGCAGTAGTCACATGCGGTCATGAAGTCCCGCATGGCACTAGGGTTGCCAGATCCGGAGAAATCCCAGCAGATGCTGGGGTCGTCGTCTTCCTCGGACCCAGAGGGTCCGTAGGTCGAGACACCCGTCAATCGGTCCCAAGGCGACCGCACAGGAAACCCCAGAGAGGTTGCACTCGCCTCAATGTGAGCGCCCGCCAAAGCGAGATCGCCAGGCGGGCTGAGGCCGAGTCGAAATAACGAAAGATGGGTAGCAGTCGATACCTTTTTGTCGACGAGGAGCGATGAAGTCGCGTCGGGGGCTGACCGCGTCGTCGTCTTGGGTCCGAGGGTGACGTCCTGCAGGCCTTCCGTGAGCGTGCTGGCGTCGTCCACTTGCTCGGAGTCGACGTGTTGCGGGGGGATGGCGCTCGCGTCTGCCTTGAACGCGAGGGCGACGCTTGGCGTGTCCTCCGTCGAGGCGCCGGGGACGTTGATTTGCCCGACAGCCGTCGGAGCGCGACCTCCCGCTCGACCCTGGTTGCCCTGCCTCCTCCTCCTCCGATGGCGAGGGAGAGGATGGGGCGAGCTCGAAAGTTGTCCTTCCCCTACGCGGGAAAGACGTCGTCGATTCCGCCGCCAGCGGGCGGGCTGTCCGCCATCAATGTCGCCGTCGCGCGGCGGTGGAAGGAGTATCATGTCGTAGTCGCCGTCGAGCGAGATGAACTCGAGGTTCCCGAAACGGAGCACCGTCCCGGGTTGAAGAGGTTGTTGGAGACTGCCCATCTGGAGCTTGACGGGAAATCGGACGTCAACACGCAGCGTGCCCCTACCTGGCGCGCCAACTGTCGGCGTTCCGAGACCGGGGGGGTCCTCGAGCCGACGAGTGAGAGTGCCGCGTGCCCCAGCCCAGATGGGTCGAGCGCGTGGAGCGAGCGCAAAGGGGGGAACGGAGTGAGAGAGAGGTCGGTGGCCGGAGCCGGATCGCGAGGGAGTCGGAGAAATTCCCACGGCCTTCGTGTTCGTCCCGCGCCCAGGTCGGGTGCGCTTGCAGTAGGGGGTTACAAGCGTCCGCACGAGGTGAAGGGAGAGGGCGGCCCCGAGAGAGCGCCTGCCCCTGCCTCTCGTCCCCGCGAGGCCAACCTTCTTCAAGAAGGCCCTGGCCCTTCCTTTTATAGTCGTAAGGAGAGGGTCCAGGTGTACAAGACGGGGGTGTAGCAAGGTGCTACGTGTCTAGCGAGGGAGAGCTAGCGCCCTATGTACATGCCCAGGTGGCAGCCAGAGAGATCGTGGCACCCTGTTGGAGTGGCGTCGTGGCTGTTGGAGGAGTAACGGAGCCGGACGGGGGGACAGCTGTCGAGGTGGCTGGGTCCTTGCTGACGTTCTCCTGCTTTCGTAAGGGAGCTGGGAGCCGCCGTCGTCATGATCTAGCGGGGCGCCATCATGGCCTATCTGGCATAGCTGGCCAGATGGGACGCCGGTCTTGTTCTCTGCGACCCAAGTCGGCTCAGGGCAGGGTGATGATGACGCTTCCTGTTGACGTGGCGGTCTCGTATCCTAGGTCGGGCGTCGTGGAGGCTCCTCCGAGGCTGTGGCCGAGTCCGTCCTGCAAGACAGAGACAGAGTCCGAGCCCAGGTCGGGCGAGGCGGAGATTATTCGGCAGAGGCCGAGGCGGAGTCCGAGCCCTGGGTCGGGCGAGGCGGAGGTCGCCGTCTTCCGAGGCCTTAGCCTGAGTCCGAGCCCTGGGTCGGGCGGAGCGGAGTTCGCCGTCTTCCGAGGCCTTAGCCTGAGTCCGAGCCCTGGGTCGGGCGGAGCGGAGTTCGCCGTCTTCCGAGGCCTTAGCCTGAGTCCGAGCCCTGGGTCGGGCGGAGCGGAATTCGCCGTCTTCCGAGGCCTTAGCCTGAGTCCGAGCCCTGGGTCGGGCGGAGCGGAGTTCGCCGTCTTCCGAGGCCTTAGCCTGAGTCCGAGCCCTGGGTCGGGCGGAGTCTCCCATGGCACCACTGGCGAAGTCTGGCCGCCCGTCGGTCTTACCTTTTGCGTTAAACGCCCTGGTGACTCGGTCGGTTGGTGCGGTGATTTAGTCAGGGTTTCTCCTTATCGGAGGCGGGGCCTAGGGCGAGCCGGGGATGCGCCTGCCGTGAAAGAGGAGACCTCAGGCGAGACGGAGTCATCTTAGGGTCGGCTGCCCTCGCCCGAGGCTAGGCTCGGGCGTGGCGTGGTCAAGTCACTCGTGTGGACTGATCCCTGACTTAATCAAACCCATCAGGCCTTTGCAGCTTTATGCTGATGGGGGTTACCAGCTGAGAATTAGGCGTCTTGAGGGTACCCCTAATTATGGTCCCCGACAGATTTGTAACACCCAAATTCTGAATTTGGGATTGGAAGAAGAAACCTGAGCAAAGTACCCTTGATAAATAATTAAATTTTATAATTCATTTTTTTTAAAAGGTAAATGATCATAATAAATAACGATGGTTAAAATAAATCATAATAAAGATTAGACATTGGAAAAATGTTCCTATCAAAACAAAGGGAGAATTTTTGAATATACCTTTAATTCTACTACACACTCAAATAATAATATATTTCTATAATGAGGTGTGTGTACTTCATGTTGAAAACATTACCTAGTTAATATAATAATAAAATAAATGAAGAAATACTATGTAGTAATTGTGCATCATGTGAAAGTTTATCTTGTGCATAAATTTGAAATTTAGAATTTAAAACTTGGTTTGATGTGAAATTGAAATAAGAAAGGAAAATAGAAACAATAAAGAAAAAAAAGGAAAAACTCACCTTGGGCCGACTTCTCGCGCGCCTCGGCCCAACACTACATTCCCAGTCGCGCTCCCAGCCCAAACCAGCCGCGCCTGCGTCTCGTTTCCAAGTCACTGCTGTGTGGGCCCCACCTGGCCAGACGCTCCACGCAACCGGGCTCTCTCCTTCCCTCGCTGTCTGATGGGTCCCAGGCGTCAGCTATTTCTTCTCCCACCTGTGAAACAAACCGCAGCTGAGTCTTCGGGGTTGTTGAGATCGGGCGAGTCTCTCGCTGCCAATCTCCGCGAAATTCGTGACTCCTGTGGTTAAGTACCGGGCCGGCTACCTCTCTCTCCTCTCCATTCTTCTCCCACGGCCGTGCCCTTTCCCCGGGGTAGCAGCTCCCTGCTCGCCGTGTGGCTCTTCCATGGCGCCTTGGTCTGGCGACTCCGCGTCTGCTCCGTCCCTGCCCCAACAACTGGCCTGGGGGCTTCTTCGCAACGCGTGGGTGATGTTCATGACTTCGCGCGGCGGGATTTGTGGCCGATGCGCTCTGTATTCCTCACCGTCGTTCTCACACCAACGCAGTTCCGCTCCTCGCCGTGGCCGACGTCACCCGAACAACCATCCATGGTAATATCCCCTTGATCTTGTTCGCCATGTTCCCCTGTACGTGTTGCACCCAGTCGATTTGGGAACCGTGTACCCGTGCGCCGAGATTGGGTAGCTCACCGGCGTGCGCCACCGTGCGGGTGCGCCCCGCCGCCGGTGGTTCATCGGGGGGGGAAGAGAATAGGGGGATGTGTCGCGGGTCGTTGATCCGGGTGTGGGTGGCTCAGATTAATAGCCTCGTACCGGTTCGGCTGGGTTAGATCGTGACCGTAGATCTTTGAATGGGCGGGCTAGGTTGGTCTGAAACCTTATAAAATCCCGAGCGTTGAATCGAGATCTAACGGCCTGGGCCGCATACCGGTTCGAATTATGTCGGATCTAATCCTAGCCGTTGGAATTGATCTGACGGTCCAAATTAGAGCATACCCCTTCGCGCGTGCAAATTGCTAAAGAGCCCCTGAAACCTTTACAAATTAACCCGCCGTCCAACATGCGTTAAAACTGAGTCTAGGGAATGTTTCTATGTTGGCCCCTGGACTTTCTAGAATTTGTGTGCGCAGTCCAAGCAAAGATTAAATCAGGAGAATTAATTTAAGAAATGAGTTTTTAATATAAAAATAATTTCTAGAACTTGTTTAATTCATATAAAATTCATATTAAGTCCAAATTAGTCCATTCCAGCTCCTATAATTTAGTAATATTATTGTTTATCATCTAGTACCTCTGTTTCGACATGAAAGTCACATTAAAATTTATATCATATTTAACCTTGTACAAAACACAAAAGATCTTCAGAAAATCATAACTCCTTCATTTTAACTCTGATTTGGTCGATTCAAGTTGCGTTAGTCTCATACAAGTATTTACTATGCGGTAACAACATTTATAATACCATTCTTTTATTCTTTATTTTATGTTGGTTAGTCTTGTTAATCTACTCACCATTATAATCTACTAAAATATGATCTAAGGTCAATTTATAATGTGGATTAAAGTGTAGATAGTTATTTAGAGAATAACCTCTCATATGATTTATATTAACTAAATTATGATATAGTTTAATATTTTAATCACATGAATCCTCTATAAAAATCATAACTCCTTAACCGTAACTCCGATCTTAGTGGTTCTCGATTCCGCGAGCTCGTAGTAACGCGTAGATCATTATTATGCAGTTTATTCATATGTTTGGTGTGATGTTAATTTTGTCTATACCATATTTGTTTGTATTGCTACGACTAGCGTGAGGTCACGTGTCATCTGAAGAGCAAGTGGTACCTGGATTCTCAAGGCCCAGGCAAGTTGTGCCCTTGATCACTTCTTTTTACCCACTCATGTTCTAATTAATCATAATGATCTGCATAGGTTAATTTTGATGGGACCCAATAGGTTACCTTAGTTTGTCTATCTTTATACCTTGTTTACCACTAAACGTTCTGGGTAGTACTTGCTAGTGCTATATGTGGTTTTGGGTATGGAGATACACTATTCATGATTACACTTTTGTTATCAGTTGTTATTTATTGTTCATGATAAGATCATTATGTTAATTGGAACATGGAGCGACCACCCGGGAAAACAGTGCTACCACAAGGGAGGAATGGGACCCCTTGGCTGATTAATTAGGAAAGCTAGTGGAAGACTACCTTACCCGAAAGGGGCAAGGGCAGTAGGGGAGTGGTCAGTGTAGGGAGGCCCTCGGGAGGATTTTGCTGCGATGGCGGTCCTGCAAGGGATTCCTGCATTGGAACTTCCTATAAACTGTAGCGGGTTTTCGGAAGCTAGTGGAACTTTGTAAAGGCCTCGTAGTGGATCCCTAGCCATTCACCTCGGTAGTGTCTAAGGGCCTTGCAAACCCTGGCGACATGGGATACACGACTTGTGGGTAAAGATGCGCAACCTCTGCAGAGTGTAAAACTAGTATACTAGCCGTGCTCACGGTCATGAGCGGCTCGGACCCTCACACGATTAAATTATGGAACTTAAACTCAATTTGTCATATGCATTGCATCGCAGGTGAAGTTGTTACTTTTGTTCTACTATTTAACTGGGTTGGTATTTACTTATACTTAGTAACTGCTAATAAAATTTTGACCAACTTTAAAAGCAATGCTCAGCTCTAACCATCTTCTTTGGTAAGCCTTACACTTCACGTGAGCTCCCACCTTTGGCGAGTTCATGCACATTATTCCCCACAACTTGTTGAGCGATGAACGTATGTGAGCTCACTCTTGCTGTCTCACATCCCCCCCACAGGTCAAGAACAGGTACCGCAGGATGATGCGCATGGAGGATGCTGCGATGTTTTCGTGAGAGGTCTAGGTCGTCGTCTCCCAGTCAACTTTGGGTTGCTGGACCGTTGTCTCCTTATAATGTAATTATTTATTTTGTATAAAACTCCTGTTATATATAAAGATGTGACATTCGATCCTGTGCCATGATTCATCATATGTGTGAGACTTGGTCCCAGCACACCTGGTGATTATGTTCGCGCCCGGATTTTGGACCCCTAAAATCCGGGTGTGACAGAAGTGGTATCAGAGAAATGTTGACTGTAGGACGAAACCTAGATAGAACTGGACAACCATTGTCTACTTACCTTTGCTACTCTGATTCTTTTCTATACTTTTCTTAATCTATTCTTATCTATTTCCGCTATACTCTGATTATTCTTATCTTTTCTTTCCAAAGACAAACTTGGATTTCACACTTTGAAATCCTGTGGTTAAAGTGACTTTTTGGAATAGGAGACCTACTCTTAGGAACAAAAATAAAACTATTTTTTTATCTATGAATTTGAATGTTTTGTTCTTATGATACTTGTCTGATTTGGATCTTTGATTGAGTGTGATGAGTTGTGGAGTAATGTCCACAATTGCATCTGCATATACACATAGGTATAAAAATATAATTATAAAATAACTAGACAACCTAGATTGTCCCCATTGGAACATATCTAGCTTAAGAGATTTATCTTATCCTAAAAAGATCTCATTCTAACCAAATCATCTTATCTTAAAAGATTCTCCCTTATCTTAATAGATCCATATCATCTTAAAAGATACTCATCTTATCTTGAGAAGATTTTATGTCATCCTAATAGATCTAACTGATTCTACCTTATCCTTATGGATCCATCTTGTCCTAATAGGCATACATTTCCCATCCTAGGGTAACCACCATGATCTAAACCAAAGCTATTAGATCCTATCTATTTTACACTAGTCATATCCATCCTAATCTAGATTTTATCTAATCTATTATGATCTAATCTAGAGTAAGTTACTTAATGCTGGTACAAAAGGTAAGGCCATACTCCTAAATTCACTTAAGACTAAATTGGTGACTTAGATCAACTCAGTCATACATGAACAACTTGACCTACATAACAGGATACATAACTTATCCAACCAATCTGGAAGCAAACAACCAAACCAAATTCTGACTAATCTCATTTAACTTATAGCTACCTATTAAAACCTCTTGCCCTTAACTCGAAAGAAGACACCAGGGTCTGAAAAGAAGAGCTCAACATCGACAAGGAAGGAGATGGGTCAAATCCAACTTCAAGAGGAATCAAGATCCACAGTTCAGGATGAAAGTCTTTCCTTATTATATTCTTCCTTGCCACAGCCCATACTTGCCATAACCGTACCTCATCTGACCTAATAGATGGCTAGACATACAATATTCATATTTTCTAAATCATCTACTAACAATTATATAAAAACTTGAACAAAACTTTGATTCCCAAAACCAAACGAGAAACTAAAATTCTAGACCAAACTTATTGTATCCCTTTTCTACTAATCTCGAGGACGAGATTATTTTTAAGGGGGGTAGGATTTGTAACACCCAAATTCTGAATTTGGGATTGGAAGAAGAAATCTGAGCAAAGTACCCTTGATAAATAATTAAATTTTATAATTCATTTTTTTAAAAGGTAAATGATCATAATAAATAACGATGGTTGAAATAAATCATAATAAAGATTAGACATTGGAAAAATGTTCCTATCAAAACAAAGGGAGAATTTTTGAATATACCTTTAATTCTACTACACACTCAAATAATAATATATTTCTATAATGAGGTGTGTGTACTTCATGTTGAAAACATTACCTAGGTAATATAATAATAAAATAAATGAAGAAATACTATGTAGTAATTGTGCATCATGTGAAAGTTTATCTTGTGCATAAATTTGAAATTTAGAATTTAAAACTTGGTTTGATGTGAAATTGAAATAAGAAAGGAAAATAGAAACAATAAAGAAAAAAAAGGAAAAACTCACCTTGGGCCGACTTCTCGCGCGCCTCGGCCCAACACTACATTCCCAGTCGCGCTCCCAGCCCAAACCAGCCGCGCCTGCGTCTCGTTTCCAAGTCACTGCCGTGTGGGCCCCACCTGGCCAGACGCTCCACGCAACCAGGCTCTCTCCTTCCCTCGCTGTCTGATGGGTCCCAGGCGTCAGCTATTTCTTCTCCCACCTGTGAAACAAACCGCAGCTGAGTCTTCGGGGTTGTTGAGATCGGGCGAGTCTCTCGCTGCCAATCTCCGTGAAATTCGTGACTCCTGTGGTTAAGTACCGGGCCGGCTACCTCTCTCTCCTCTCCATTCTTCTCCCACGGCCGTGCCCTTTCCCCGGGGTAGCAGCTCCCTGCTCGCCGTGCGGCTCTTCCATGGCGCCTTGGTCTGGCGACTCCGCGTCTGCTCCGTCCCTGCCCCAACAACTGGCCTGGGGGCTTCTTCGCAACGCGTGGGTGATGTTCATGACTTCGCGCGGCGGGATTTGTGGCCGATGCGCTCTGTATTCCTCACCGTCGTTCTCACACCAACGCAGTTCCGCTCCTCGCCGTGGCCGACGTCACCCGAACAACCATCCGTGGTAATATCCCCTTGATCTTGTTCGCCATGTTCCCCTGTACGTGTTGCACCCAGTCGATTTGGGAACCGTGTACCCGTGCGCCGAGATTGGGTAGCTCACCGGCGTGCGCCACCGTGCGGGTGCGCCCCGCCGCCGGTGGTTCATCGGGGGGGGGGGGGAAGAGAATAGGGGGATGTGTCGCGGGTCGTTGATCCGGGTGTGGGTGGCTCAGATTAATAGCCTCGTACCGGTTCGGCTGGGTTAGATCGTGACCGTAGATCTTTGAATGGGCGGGCTAGGTTGGTCTGAAACCTTATAAAATCCCGAGCGTTGAATCGAGATCTAACGGCCTGGGCCGCATACCGGTTCGAATTATGTCGGATCTAATCCTAGCCGTTGGAATTGATCTGACGGTCCAAATTAGAGCATACCCCTTCGCGCGTGCAAATTGCTAAAGAGCCCCTGAAACCTTTACAAATTAACCCGCCGTCCAACATGCGTTAAAACTGAGTCTAGGGAATGTTTCTATGTTGGCCCCTGGACTTTCTAGAATTTGTGTGCGCAGTCCAAGCAAAGATTAAATCAGGAGAATTAATTTAAGAAATGAGTTTTTAATATAAAAATAATTTCTAGAACTTGTTTAATTCATATAAAATTCATATTAAGTCTAAATTAGTCCATTCCAGCTCCTATAATTTAGTAATATTATTGTTTATCATCTAGTACCTCTGTTTCGACATGAAAGTCACATTAAAATTTATATCATATTTAATCTTGTACAAAACACAAAAGATCTTCAGAAAATCATAACTCCTTCATTTTAACTCTGATTTGGTCGATTCAAGTTGCGTTAGTCTCGTACAAGTATTTACTATGCGGTAACAACATTTATAATACCATTCTTTTATTCTTTATTTTATGTTGGTTAGTCTTGTTAATCTACTCACCATTATAATCTACTAAAATATGATCTAAGGTCAATTTATAATGTGGATTAAAGTGTAGATAGTTATTTAGAGAATAACCTCTCATATGATTTATATTAACTAAATTATGATATAGTTTAATATTTTAATCACATGAATCCTCTATAAAAATCATAACTCCTTAACCGTAACTCCGATCTTAGTGGTTCTCGATTCCGCGAGCTCGTAGTAACGCGTAGATCATTATTATGCAGTTTATTCATATGTTTGGTGTGATGTTAATTTTGTCTATACCATATTTGTTTGTATTGCTACGACTAGCGTGAGGTCACGTGTCATCTGAAGAGCAAGTGGTACCTGGATTCTCAAGGCCCAGGCAAGTTGTGCCCTTGATCACTTCTTTTTACCCACTCATGTTCTAATTAATCATAATGATCTGCATAGGTTAATTTTGATGGGACCCAATAGGTTACCTTAGTTTGTCTATCTTTATACCTTGTTTACCACTAAACGTTCTGGGTAGTACTTGCTAGTGCTATATGTGGTTTTGGGTATGGAGATACACTATTCATGATTACACTTTTGTTATCAGTTGTTATTTATTGTTCATGATAAGATCATTATGTTAATTGGAACATGGAGCGACCACCCGGGAAAACAGTGCTACCACAAGGGAGGAATGGGACCCCTTGGCTGATTAATTAGGAAAGCTAGTGGAAGACTACCTTACCCGAAAGGGGCAAGGGCAGTAGGGGAGTGGTCAGTGTAGGGAGGCCCTCGGGAGGATTTTGCTGCGATGGCGGTCCTGCAAGGGATTCCTGCATTGGAACTTCCTATAAACTGTAGCGGGTTTTCGGAAGCTAGTGGAACTTTGTAAAGGCCTCGTAGTGGATCCCTAGCCATTCACCTCGGTAGTGTCTAAGGGCCTTGCAAACCCTGGCGACATGGGATACACGACTTGTGGGTAAAGATGCGCAACCTCTGCAGAGTGTAAAACTAGTATACTAGCCGTGCTCACGGTCATGAGCGGCTCGGACCCTCACACGATTAAATTATGGAACTTAAACTCAATTTGTCATATGCATTGCATCGCAGGTGAAGTTGTTACTTTTGTTCTACTATTTAACTGGGTTGGTATTTACTTATACTTAGTAACTGCTAATAAAATTTTGACCAACTTTAAAAGCAATGCTCAGCTCTAACCATCTTCTTTGGTAAGCCTTACACTTCACGTGAGCTCCCACCTTTGGCGAGTTCATGCACATTATTCCCCACAACTTGTTGAGCGATGAACGTATGTGAGCTCACTCTTGCTGTCTCACATCCCCCCCACAGGTCAAGAACAGGTACCGCAGGATGATGCGCATGGAGGATGCTGCGATGTTTTCGTGAGAGGTCTAGGTCGTCGTCTCCCAGTCAACTTTGGGTTGCTGGACCGTTGTCTCCTTATAATGTAATTATTTATTTTGTATAAAACTCCTGTTATATATAAAGATGTGACATTCGATCCTGTGCCATGATTCATCATATGTGTGAGACTTGGTCCCAGCACACCTGGTGATTATGTTCGCGCCCGGATTTTGGACCCCTAAAATCCGGGTGTGACAGAAGTGGTATCAGAGAAATGTTGACTGTAGGACGAAACCTAGATAGAACTGGACAACCATTGTCTACTTACCTTTGCTACTCTGATTCTTTTCTATACTTTTCTTAATCTATTCTTATCTATTTCCGCTATACTCTGATTATTCTTATCTTTTCTTTCCAAAGACAAACTTGGATTTCACACTTTGAAATCCTGTGGTTAAAGTGACTTTTTGGAATAGGAGACCTACTCTTAGGAACAAAAATAAAACTATTTTTTTATCTATGAATTTGAATGTTTTGTTCTTATGATACTTGTCTGATTTGGATCTTTGATTGAGTGTGATGAGTTGTGGAGTAATGTCCACAATTGCATCTGCATATACACATAGGTATAAAAATATAATTATAAAATAACTAGACAACCTAGATTGTCCCCATTGGAACATATCTAGCTTAAGAGATTTATCTTATCCTAAAAAGATCTCATTCTAACCAAATCATCTTATCTTAAAAGATTCTCCCTTATCTTAATAGATCCATATCATCTTAAAAGATACTCATCTTATCTTGAGAAGATTTTATGTCATCCTAATAGATCTAACTGATTCTACCTTATCCTTATGGATCCATCTTGTCCTAATAGGCATACATTTCCCATCCTAGGGTAACCACCATGATCTAAACCAAAGCTATTAGATCCTATCTATTTTACACTAGTCATATCCATCCTAATCTAGATTTTATCTAATCTATTATGATCTAATCTAGAGTAAGTTACTTAATGCTGGTACAAAAGGTAAGGCCATACTCCTAAATTCACTTAAGACTAAATTGGTGACTTAGATCAACTCAGTCATACATGAACAACTTGACCTACATAACAGGATACATAACTTATCCAACCAATCTGGAAGCAAACAACCAAACCAAATTCTGACTAATCTCATTTAACTTATAGCTACCTATTAAAACCTCTTGCCCTTAACTCGAAAGAAGACACCAGGGTCTGAAAAGAAGAGCTCAACATCGACAAGGAAGGAGATGGGTCAAATCCAACTTCAAGAGGAATCAAGATCCACAGTTCAGGATGAAAGTCTTTCCTTATTATATTCTTCCTTGCCACAGCCCATACTTGCCATAACCGTACCTCATCTGACCTAATAGATGGCTAGACATACAATATTCATATTTTCTAAATCATCTACTAACAATTATATAAAAACTTGAACAAAACTTTGATTCCCAAAACCAAACGAGAAACTAAAATTCTAGACCAAACTTATTGTATCCCTTTTCTACTAATCTCGAGGACGAGATTATTTTTAAGGGGGGTAGGATTTGTAACACCCAAATTCTGAATTTGGGATTGGAAGAAGAAATCTGAGCAAAGTACCCTTGATAAATAATTAAATTTTATAATTCATTTTTTTTAAAAGGTAAATGATCATAATAAATAACGATGGTTGAAATAAATCATAATAAAGATTAGACATTGGAAAAATGTTCCTATCAAAACAAAGGGAGAATTTTTGAATATACCTTTAATTCTACTACACACTCAAATAATAATATATTTCTATAATGAGGTGTGTGTACTTCATGTTGAAAACATTACCTAGTTAATATAATAATAAAATAAATGAAGAAATACTATGTAGTAATTGTGCATCATGTGAAAGTTTATCTTGTGCATAAATTTGAAATTTAGAATTTAAAACTTGGTTTGATGTGAAATTGAAATAAGAAAGGAAAATAGAAACAATAAAGAAAAAAAAAGGAAAAACTCACCTTGGGCCGACTTCTCGCGCGCCTCGGCCCAACACTACATTCCCAGTCGCGCTCCCAGCCCAAACCAGCCGCGCCTGCGTCTCGTTTCCAAGTCACTGCCGTGTGGGCCCCACCTGGCCAGACGCTCCACGCAACCGGGCTCTCTCCTTCCCTCGCTGTCTGATGGGTCCCAGGCGTCAGCTATTTCTTCTCCCACCTGTGAAACAAACCGCAGCTGAGTCTTCGGGGTTGTTGAGATCGGGCGAGTCTCTCGCTGCCAATCTCCGCGAAATTCGTGACTCCTGTGGTTAAGTACCGGGCCGGCTACCTCTCTCTCCTCTCCATTCTTCTCCCACGGCCGTGCCCTTTCCCCGGGGTAGCAGCTCCCTGCTCGCCGTGCGGCTCTTCCATGGCGCCTTGGTCTGGCGACTCCGCGTCTGCTCCGTCCCTGCCCCAACAACTGGCCTGGGGGCTTCTTCGCAACGCGTGGGTGATGTTCATGACTTCGCGCGGCGGGATTTGTGGCCGATGCGCTCTGTATTCCTCACCGTCGTTCTCACACCAACGCAGTTCCGCTCCTCGCCGTGGCCGACGTCACCCGAACAACCATCCGTGGTAATATCCCCTTGATCTTGTTCGCCATGTTCCCCTGTACGTGTTGCACCCAGTCGATTTGGGAACCGTGTACCCGTGCGCCGAGATTGGGTAGCTCACCGGCGTGCGCCACCGTGCGGGTGCGCCCCGCCGCCGGTGGTTCATCGGGGGGGGGGGAAGAGAATAGGGGGATGTGTCGCGGGTCGTTGATCCGGGTGTGGGTGGCTCAGATTAATAGCCTCGTACCGGTTCGGCTGGGTTAGATCGTGACCGTAGATCTTTGAATGGGCGGGCTAGGTTGGTCTGAAACCTTATAAAATCCCGAGCGTTGAATCGAGATCTAACGGCCTGGGCCGCATACCGGTTCGAATTATGTCGGATCTAATCCTAGCCGTTGGAATTGATCTGACGGTCCAAATTAGAGCATACCCCTTCGCGCGTGCAAATTGCTAAAGAGCCCCTGAAACCTTTACAAATTAACCCGCCGTCCAACATGCGTTAAAACTGAGTCTAGGGAATGTTTCTATGTTGGCCCCTGGACTTTCTAGAATTTGTGTGCGCAGTCCAAGCAAAGATTAAATCAGGAGAATTAATTTAAGAAATGAGTTTTTAATATAAAAATAATTTCTAGAACTTGTTTAATTCATATTAAGTCTAAATTAGTCCATTCCAGCTCCTATAATTTAGTAATATTATTGTTTATCATCTAGTACCTCTGTTTCGACATGAAAGTCACATTAAAATTTATATCATATTTAATCTTGTACAAAACACAAAAGATCTTCAGAAAATCATAACTCCTTCATTTTAACTCTGATTTGGTCGATTCAAGTTGCGTTAGTCTCGTACAAGTATTTACTATGCGGTAACAACATTTATAATACCATTCTTTTATTCTTTATTTTATGTTGGTTAGTCTTGTTAATCTACTCACCATTATAATCTACTAAAATATGATCTAAGGTCAATTTATAATGTGGATTAAAGTGTAGATAGTTATTTAGAGAATAACCTCTCATATGATTTATATTAACTAAATTATGATATAGTTTAATATTTTAATCACATGAATCCTCTATAAAAATCATAACTCCTTAACCGTAACTCCGATCTTAGTGGTTCTCGATTCCGCGAGCTCGTAGTAACGCGTAGATCATTATTATGCAGTTTATTCATATGTTTGGTGTGATGTTAATTTTGTCTATACCATATTTGTTTGTATTGCTACGACTAGCGTGAGGTCACGTGTCATCTGAAGAGCAAGTGGTACCTGGATTCTCAAGGCCTAGGCAAGTTGTGCCCTTGATCACTTCTTTTTACCCACTCATGTTCTAATTAATCATAATGATCTGCATAGGTTAATTTTGATGGTACCTGGATTCATCATATGTGTGAGACTTGGTCCCAGCACACCTGGTGATTATGTTCGCGCCCGGATTTTGGACCCCTAAAATCCGGGTGTGACAGATCTTCTCCGGGTTGGCTTCGATGCCCCGCTCGGAGACGATGAATCTCAGGAGCATGCCTCGGGGCACCCCGAAGACACACTTCTCGGGATTGAGCTTGACGTCCTTTGCCTTGAGACACCGGAATGTCACTTCAAGGTCAGAGAGGAGGTCGGAGGCTTTCCTTGTCTTGACTACGATGTCATCGACGTAGGCCTCGACCGTACGACCGATGTGTTCGCCGAACACATGGTTCATACACCGCTGGTACGTCGCACCCGCGTTCCTCAAACCGAACGGCATGGTGACATAGCAGTACATGCCGAAGGGCGTGATGAAAGAAGTCGCGAGCTGGTCGGACTCTTTCATCTTGATTTGATGATACCCTGAGTAGGCATCGAGGAAAGACAGGGTTTTGCACCCAGCAGTGGAATCCACGATTTGATCGATGCGAGGTAGAGGGTAGGGAACCTTCGGACATGCTTTGTTGAGACCAGTGTAGTCTACACACATCCGCCATTTCCCCCCTTTCTTTCTCACAAGCACAGGGTTGGCAAGCCATTCGGGATGGAATACCTCTTTGATGAACCCTGCTGCCATTAGCTTGTGGATCTCCTCGCCTATCACTCTGCGCTTCTCCTCGTCGAATCGGCGTAGAGGCTGCCTGACCGGTCGGGCTCCGGCCCGAATATCCAGCGAGTGCTCGGCGACATCCCTCGGTATGCCGGGCATGTCCGAGGGACTCCACGCAAAGACGTCGGCGTTTGCGCGGAGAAAGTCGACGAGCCCTGCTTCCTATTTGGGGTCGAGCCCGGAATCGATCCAGATCTGCTTGGAGGTGTCGCCACTGGGGTCGAGAGGGACGGCCTTAACCGTCTCTGCTGGCTCGAAATTGCCGGCGTGTCGCTTCACGTCTGGCACCTCTCTGGAGAGGTTCTCCTGGTCGGCGATGAGGGCCTCGGACTCGGCGAGGGCCTCGGCGTACTCCACGCACTCCACGTCACATTCGAACGCGTGTTTGTACGTGGGGCCGACGGTGATGACCCCGTTGGGGCCCGGCATCTTGAGCTTCAGGTAGGTGTAGTTGGGAACGGCCACGAACTTTGCGTAGCATGGCCTCCCCAATACCGCGTGGTAGGTTCCTCGAAACCCGACCACCTCGAACGTCAAAATCTCCCTTCGGAAGTTGGAGGGCGTTCCGAAGCAGACAGGAAGGTCGAGCCGTCCGAGGGGCTGGACGCGCTTCCCAGGAATGATCCCGTGGAAGGGCGCAGCGCCTGCTCGGACGGAGGACAGATCGACGCGCAGGAGCCTGAGGGTCTCGGCGTAGATGATATTGAGGCAGCTGCCCCCATCCATCAGGACCTTGGTGAGCCTGACGTCGCCGATGATGGGGTCGACGACGAGCGGGTATTTCCCCGGGCTCGGCACGTGGTCGGGGTGGTCAGCTTGGTCGAAAGTGATGGGCTTGTCGGACCAGTCTAGGTAGACTGGCGCCGCCACCTTCACCGAGCAGACCTCCCGACGCTCTCGCTTGCGATGCCGAGCCGAGGCATTCGCCGCATGCCCTCCGTAGATCATGAAGTAGTCGCGGACCTCGGGGAACTCTCCTGCTTGGTGATCTCCCTTTTTGTCTTCGTCGCGGGCCCTGCCACCCTCTGCGGGTGGCCCGGCCCTGTGGAAGTGGCGCCGAAGCATGACGCACTCCTCGAGGGTGTGCTTGACGGGCCCCTGATGGTAAGGGCACGACTCCTTGAGCATCTTGTCGAAGAGGTTGGCACCTCCGGGGGGCTTCCGAGGGTTCTTGTACTCGGCGGCGGCGATAAGGTCCGCGTCGGCGGCGTCGCGTTTCGCTTGCGACTTCTTCTTGCCTTTCCTCTTGGCGCCGCGCGGAGTAGACGCCTTGGGAGCCTCTTCCGACGGGCGGCCCTGGGGCCGCTTGTCCTTTCGGAAGATGGCCTCGACCGCCTCCTGGCCAGAGGCGAACTTGGTGGCGATGTCCATCAGCTCGCTCGCCCTGGTGGGGGTCTTGCGACCCAACTTGCTCACCAGGTCACGGCAAGTGGTGCCGGCAAGGAACGCGCCGATGACATCTGAGTCAGTGATGTTGGGCAGCTCGGTGCGCTGCTTCGAGAATCGCCGGATGTAGTCCCGAAGAGACTCTCCCGGCTGTTGCCGGCAGCTTCGGAGGTCCCAGGAATTCCCAGGGCGCACGTACGTGCCCTGGAAATTGCCGGCGAAGGCTTGGACCAAATCATCCCAGTTGGAGATCTGCCCCGGAGGCAGGTGCTCCAACCAGGCGCGAGCAGTGTCGGAGAGGAACAGGGGGAGGTTACGGATGATGAGGTTGTCGTAGTCCGTTCCACCCAGTTGGCAGGCCAGGCGGTAGTCTGCGAGCCACAATTCCGGTCTCGTTTCCCCCGAGTACTTTGTGATAGTAGTCGGGGGTCGGAAACGGGCCGGAAACGGCGCCCGCCGGATGGCCCGGCTGAAGGCCTGCGGACCGGGTGGTTCGGGCGAGGGACTCCGATCCTCCCCGCTGTCGTAGCGTCCCCCACGCCTGGGGTGGTAGCCTCGGCGCACCCTTTCGTCGAGGCGGGCCCGACGGTCGCGACGATGGTGCTCGTTGCCGAGGTGGCCCGGGGCCACAGGCGCGGTGTTGCGCGTGCGCCCGGTGTAGATTGAGGCTTCCCGCATGAATCGGGAAGTCGCGGCATGAGGTTCCGAGGGGTACCCCTGCCTTCGGGAGGCAGAGCTCTCGGCCCGCTGGGCCGCAGCGCCCTCCAGGAGATTCTTGAGCTCTCCCTGGATCCGCCGACCCTCGGTGGTTGATGGTTCTGGCATCGCGCGGAGGAGCATCGCTGCGGCTGCCAGGTTCTGACCGACCCCGCTGGATGCGGGTGGTGGCCTGTCCCTGACATCGTTGGCGACGCGGTGCTGGAGACCCTGGGGCAGGTGACGTATTTCTCCGGCCGGGGGTTGGCCCGCCCATACCTGCCCGACGTCCCGGCGGATCGACTCGAGCGCTCCTGCTCCCTCGTCGAGCCTGGCCTGCACCCCGCGGACTTGCTCGAGCTGTGGGTCGTGACCCCCCGCCGGAACGGGGACCACAGCTAGCTCCCGCGGGATGTCGGCGCGAGGCACCGACCTAGGGAGATCACCATCCTCCGGTATGCCAAGACGGTTGCCTTCGGAGGGATCCCCTAGCTCGACGTGGAAACATTCGCGGCTTGGGCCACAGTCCTTGTCGTCAAGGCTGCGGCTGCCGTCGGAACAGTCGGAGAGGCAGTAGTCACATGCGGTCATAAAGTCCCGCATGGCACTGGGGTTGCCAAATCCAGAGAAATCCCAACAGACGCTGGGATCGTCATCTTCCTCGGACCCAGAGGGCCCGTAGGTCGAGACGTCCGTCAATCGGTCCCAAGGCGACCGCACACGAAACCCCAGAGGGGTTGCACTCGCCTCAACGTGAGCGCCCGCCAAAGCGAGGTTGCTAGGCGGGTTGAGGCCGAGTCGAAATGACGTAGGATGGGAATCGGTCGGTACCTTTTGGTCGACGAGGAGCGACATAGTCACGTCGGGGACTGATTGCGCCGTCGTCTTGGGTACGAGGGCGACGTCCTGCAGGCCCTCCGCGAGCGTGCTGGCGTCGTCCACTTGCTCGGGATTGGCGTGTCGCGGGGGGACGACGCTCGCCTTCGTCTCAAACGCGAGGTCGACGCCCGACGCGCCCTCCGTTGGGGCGCTGGGGACGTCGGTTCGCTCGACAGCCGACGGAGCGCGGCCTCCCACTCGGCCCTGGTTGCCCCGCCTCCTCCTCCGATGGCGGGGGAGAGGACGGGGCGAGCTCGAATGTTGTTCTTCCACCACGCGAGGAAGACGTCGTCGATTCCGCCGCCGGCGGGCGGGCTGTCGGCCGCCATTATCGTCGTCGCGCGGCGGTGGAAGGAGTATCATGTCGTAGCTGCCATCGAGAGACACGAACTCGAGACTCCCGAAACGGAGCACCGTCCCGGGTTGGAGAGGTCGTTGGAGACTGCCCATCTGGAGCTTGACAGGAAACTGCTCGTCAACACGCAGCGTGCCCCTACCTGGCGCACCAACTGTCGACGTTTCGAGACCGGGGGGTCCCTAAGCCGACGAGTGAGTGTGCCGCGTGCCCCAGCCCAGATGGGTCGAGCGCGTGGGCGAGCGCGAAGGGGGGAAAGCGAGGTGGCCGGAGACGGGTCGTGAGAGAGGTGGAAATCCCGCGGCCTTCGTGTTCGTCCCGCGCCCAGGTCGGGTGCGCTTGCAGTAGGGGGTTACAAGCGTCCACGCGGGTGAGGGAAGCGAGCGGCCCCAAGAGAGCGCCTGCCCCGTCCTCGTCCCCGCGCGGCCAACCTTCTCTAAGAAGGCCCTGGTCCTTCCTTTTATAGGCGTAAGGAGAGGATCCAGGTGTACAATGGGGGTGTAGCAGGGTGCTACGTGTCTAGCGGGGGAGAGCTAGCGCCCTAAGTACATGCCAATGTGGCAGCCGGAGAGATCTTGGCACCCAGCTGGTGTGGTGTCGTGGCTGTCGGAGGAGCAACGGAGCCTGGCGGAGGGACAGCTGTCGGAGCGGTTGGGTCCTTGCTGACGTCCCCCTGCTTCCGTAAGGGAGCTGAGAGCCGCCGTCGTCACGGGGCTAGCGGGGCGCCATCATTGCCTATCTGGCGGAGCTAGCCAGATGGGACGCCGGTCTTGTTCTCTGCGGCCCGAGTCGGCTCGGGGTAGGGTAATGATGGCTCTTCCTGTTGACGTGGCGGACTTGTGCCCTAGGTCGGGCAACATGGAGGCTCCTCCAAAGCTGAGGTCGAGTCTGTCTTCCATGGCCGAGGCCGAGCCCGAGCTCCAGGGTCGGGCGAGGCGGAGGTCGTTCGGCAGAGGCCAGGGCGGAGTCCGACCCCTGGGGTCGGGCGAAGCGGAGTTCGTCGTCTTTCGGGCCCTTAGCCCGAGTCCGAGCCCTGGGTCGGGCGGAGCGGAGTTCGCCGTCTTTCGGGGCCTTAGCCCGAGTCCGAGCCCTGGGTCGGGCGGAGCGGAGTTCGCCGTCTTCCGGGGCCTTAGCCCGAGTTCGAGCCCTGGGTCGGGCGGAGCGGAGTTCACCGTCTTCCGGGGCCTTAGCCCGAGTCCGAGCCCTGGGTCGGGAGGAGCGGAGTTCGCCGTCTTCCGGGGCCTTAGCCCGAGTCCGAGCCCTGGGTCGGGCGGAGCTTCCTATGGCGCCTTTGGCAAGGCCTGACTGCCTGTCAGTCTCACTCTGTCAAGTGGCACTGCGGTCGGAATGGCGCAGGCGGCGCTGTCCTTCTGTCAGACCGGTCAGTGGAGCGGCGAAGTGACGGCGGTCACTTCGGTTCTGCCGGGGGGCGCGCGTCAGGATAAAGGTGTCAGACTACCTTTGTGTTAAATGCTCCTGCGACTCGGTCGGTCGGCGCGGCGATTTAGTTAGGGTTGCTTCTTAGCGAAGGCAAGGCCTCGGGCGAGCCGGAGATGTGTTCGCCGTAAAAAGGGGGCCTCGGGCGAGACGGAAACACCTCGGGGTCGGCTGCCCTTGCCCGAGGCTAGGCTCGGGCAAGGCGTGATCGAGTCACTCGTATGGACTGATCCCTGACTTAATCGCACCCATCAGGCCTCTGCAGCTTTATGCTGATGGGGGTTACCAGCTGAGAATTAGGCGTCTTGAGGGTACCCCTAATTATGGTCCCCAACAATGCAGAAGGTGTGATATGGTTCAAAGACCGCTTGTGCGTTCCCAATGTCCAATCCATTCGGGAGTTGATTCTCAAGGAAGCTCATGAGACTGCTTATTCGATTCACCCTGGTAGTGAGAAGATGTATCAGGATCTGAAGAAGAAATTCTGGTGGTATGGAATGAAGAGGGAAATCGCAGAGCATGTGGCTATGTGCGATAGTTGTCGAAGAATTAAGGCAGAGCACCAGAGACCAGCTGGATTGTTGCAACCGTTGCAAATTCCTCAGTGGAAATGGGATGAAATCGGTATGGATTTCATAGTCGGATTGCCTCGCACTCGAGCCAGCTACGATTCCACTTGGGTAGTAGTGGACCGTTTGACCAAGTCAGCCCACTTCATACCTGTCAAGACCAACTACAGCAGTGCAGTATTGGCAGAGTTGTACATGTCTCGGATCGTTTGTCTTCATGGTGTGCCAAAGAAGATAGTGTCAGACAGAGGAACACAGTTCACCTCTCATTTCTGGCAGCAGTTGCATGAGGCCTTGGGCACACATCTGAATTTCAGTTCAGCTTATCATCCACAGACAAATGGTCAGACTGAAAGGACCAATCAAATTCTTGAAGATATGTTGAGAGCCTGTGCGCTGCAAGATCAGTCCGGATGGGATAAGCGATTGCCTTATGCAGAGTTTTCCTATAACAACAGTTACCAGGCCAGTTTGAAGATGTCACCATTTCAAGCGCTCTATGGGAGGAGTTGTAGAACTCCGTTGCAATGGGATCAGCCTGGGGAAAAGCAAGTGTTCGGGCTAGACATTTTGCTTGAAGCCGAAGAGAACATCAAGATGGTTCGAGAGAACCTGAAGATAGCGCAATCAAGGCAGCGAAGCTATGCAGACACAAGAAGAAGAGAGCTGAGTTTCGAAGTCGGAGACTTCGTCTATCTGAAAGTGTCACCGATCAGAGGAATCAGAAGGTTCGGAGTCAAAGGCAAGCTAGCACCCCGCTACATTGGTCCGTACCAAATTCTCTCAAGGCGTGGAGAAGTGGCCTATCAGCTCAGTTTGCCAAAAAATTTGTCCGCTGTGCATGATGTTTTTCATGTGTCTCAGTTGAAGAAGTGCTTGCGTGTGCCAGAAGAGCAGTTGCCAGTGGAAGGTCTTGAAGTCCAGGAGGACTTGACCTACGTTGAGAAGCCAGTGCAAATCCTTGAGACCGCAGACAGAGTCACTCGAAGGAAGACCATCAGAATGTGCAAAGTCAGATGGAATCATCACTCCGAGGAAGAAGCAACCTGGGAGCGTGAAGATGATCTATTGGCTAAATACCTAGAGCTCTTTGCTAGCCAACCCTGAATCTCGAGGGCGAGATTCTTTTAAGGGGGATAGGTTTGTAACGCCCTGAATTTGGGGGTAGATTTTTTTCTTCTTTTCCCTCACCAAATTCAGGCGTTACCCTTTCCTTTTCCCTTTTCTCCTCGCTAAACCTTGATCTTTTCCAAAGTATAGCGGGATTCGGCTTGAGATCCCATGTAAAGCAAAACCCTAAAATATTTTATTTTGTGTGATGCACCATGCCGAACCATGCATACCTTTTGATTGTTTAAAAATGTGAAGGCATTCATCTAGAGGAAAATAGATTTTAGAAAAAGATAAAAAACCTTTTTCTTCTCCTCTCCCCCTCCTTCCCCATTTTCGGCCCAGCCGCCCCCTTCCCCCCCGCGTGGGCCTCGCGGCGGCCCAGCCGCGCGCCCCCCTCCCCCTTTGGGCCCAGCCGGCCCAACCGCCCCCTCCCCTTTTCTTTTTCCAAAAATCCCCTCCCCGCGGGCCCCGCCCGTCATCCCCTCTCTCTCTCTCTCTCCCTCACCCTAACCCTAGCCGCCGTCGCCCCCGTCCCGCCCCCGCGCCGCCGCCGCCCCTCCCCGGCGCCGCCGCCGCGCCGGCCTCCCTCTCCGGTGAGGTTTCTCCCTCCCCCCTCCCTCCTCTCCTCCCCTCCCTCCTCCTTCCCTCCCGCCGGCGTCTCCCGCCCCCCGCGCCTTGGGCGCGCCCGCCTCGGCCCCGGCGAGCTCGGCCGCTCCGGCGAGCTCGGCCCCGGCCTCGGCCGCCCCGGCCTCGCCCGCGCCGGCCGGCCCTGCGCCCGGTCGCCCTTGGCCGCCCCGCGCTCGGCCGCCCGCTCGGCCGCCCTCCCCGCGCCGCCCCCGGCCGTCCCCGGCCCGGCTGCCCCCGGCTCGGTGAGCTCGGCCGCCTCCGACGAGCTCGGCCCCGGCCCCGGCCACCCCTGGCTCGGCCGCCCTCGGCCCCTCGCGCCCGACCGTCCGCTTGGCCGCCCACCCCTCGCCGCCGCTCGGCCGCCCCGCCTCGGCCATCCCCGGCCCCAGCGCGCCTCGCTCCGGCGAGCCCGCCCCTCGCCGCGCCCCGGCTGCCCCGGCTCGGCCGCCCCCGCGCGAGCCCCGCTCGAGCCCTCGCATCCGGCCGCCCCCGTCCGCCCCGCCCTCGGCCACCTCGCCTCCAGCGAGCCCCGCGCTCGCTCGGTCCCGCCCTATGCCCCGGCTCGGCCGCTCCCGTCGCGCCCCGGCTCGGCCACCCGCCCCCGCGCCCGGCTTCGCCCGGCCATGTCCTCGTCCGGCCATGTCCTCGCCCGGCCGCATCCTCGCTCGCCCGTGCTCGCTTGCCCTGGCATGCTTACCTGCTCGCCCCGCCGTGCCTTGCTCGCGTCGCGACGACCCTCGGCGTGGCCTCGAGCTCGGCCCAGCGTACCTTCGGCGCGCGGCCTCGAGCTCGGCCAGCGCACGGCCCCGACGCGTGCGCGACTCATTCGCGGCACGTTAAGTGTGGCTTTGCACGTGCGCGTGTTCGCGCAGCGTTCTGGCGTAGCTCGTCGTGCTCGCGACGCGACGCATAGCGCCCTGTCGCGCTCGCGACACGATCGTCTACCCCCTAGCCCCTGTCTACCCCCCCGTATCCTATGCGCGCTAATCACGTTGTTTATATTAATAAGATAGGAGTCTCAATTCGGAAATTGGTTACGTTGGTTAATTTGTATAGCTAATCGTCTATCTTATTCGATGTTAATCTACTAAAAATGGTCACGTTTACATTAGTGCATGTAGCTAATTCTTATCATTGAAGCTAAGTAGACCTGGAGCACGTAGCATTTAGTTGTTCGTCTACCCATAGTGCGTCTCGGGCATAAGCTTTAACCCTCGCGAGACCTTTCCCCGCCTCTTTCTAACCATGGTAAATTCATCATCGTATGTGATATTCTATGCATATTTACTTTATTTGTTCTTTTGTAATGGTGTACTATTTGTTTCCTAATTTGAATGGATGGATGTATGTATGCTTGCAATCGCATAGAGAACGATCCGGTCGAAGAGCCCGAGGAACTCACAGGAGAAGCCCCTGAGCAGCAGTCGGTTGGTGGAGGCAAGTGTCCTTTGACCTATCTCTGTCCTATTCATTCTTTAATTCACCTCCCGCATTACACATTTATACTTAAGGATTGACTAGCTTTTGTTATCCATGTCCTTGTTTACCTACTTGGGTCGGATTATTATTGGTTAGCTTTATGCTATTGCTGAACATTAATCAATGAACATGATGAGAATTATTTATGATACGCTGTTTTCCCCTCTTTTATTAAGATGTTATACTTGTGGCCTTTAAGGGGGCTCGAGCGGTTTCTCGAATGCCTCTCCGTAAGGACCTGTTCTATGGATGACCGCCCGGGAAAACAGTGCAACCATGAGGGTGGAGTGGGACGCCCTTAGCTGAATAATTAGAGGAACCGGGGTGTAGTTTGCTTAGCCGTTGTGCCGTCAATGGGGCTCGGTGTATGCGGCTCGCTCTGCCAAGGTTGATTTGTCCCTTGGGGAGGAGTGCGGTACATTTAGGAAACCTAACGGGCGGCTACAGCCCCGGGGAATCTTTGTAAAGGCTACGTAGTGAAACCTTGCCTATACACCTTGGTAGTGTTTAAGGGTTTGATCAGCCCGAGGCAAGAGGGAATCACGGCTTGTGGGTAAAGTGCACAACCTGTGCAGAGTGTTTGAAAACTGATATATCAGCCGTGCTCGCGGTTATGAGCGGCCAAGGGAGCTCCAATGATAAGTGGTACTTGATCAGAGACATTTTGGTTTACAGGTGGCAATTTGACTGATGGTTTTGGTTATGACTATGGTGCTGGTAAGTGGTATTCTTTCCGTTTGGAAAGGGTACATCGGGCTAATAACTTGGGTTAATGCTAAAACCTGGCTTTCTATTAGTAAATAATAATCTGACCAACTAAAAGCAACTGCTTGACTTACCCCCACATAAAGCTAGTCCACTACAGCCAAACAGGATACTTGATGAGTATGTTGATGTGTACTCACTCTTGCTCTACACACCAAACCCCCCCATCCCCAGGTTGTCAGCATTGCAACCACTGCTCAGGCGAAGATGAAGTTGTGGAAGGAGACTTCCAGGAGTTCCAAGACTACGACGAGTTCTAGGTGTGGGTTAGCGGCAACCCCCAGTCGGCTGCCTGTGAAGGCCGCGGTTATCTACGTTTCTTTTCCGCACTTTGATTTATTGTAAAGACTATATGGACGTCTCAGACGTATGATGTAACCGACTATTATTTCCCTTTTAATAGTATTTTGAGCACTGTGTGATGATGTCCATGTTATGTAACTGCTGTGTACGTGAATAACTGATCCTGGCACGTACATGGTTCGCATTCGGTTTGCCTTCTGAAACCGGGTGTGACAACAAAGCACCCTCTCTCAAGTCCCTAATGGAATTGAATTGATTTGGAGGCTTGGAGGGGATTTGATCTATTGAATGTGTCTTGGAGTGAAGTCTTTTGCTCTTGCAATGAATGGGATGTTTAGAAAACTTGGATGCCAATGAATGAGGTGGTTGCGGGGTATTTATAGCCCCCAACCACTTCCTAGCCGTTGGCAAAGGCTGCTGGCGATGGTTGCACCGGACAGTCCGGTGCACCACCAGACAGTCACTGTTCACTGTCCGGTGCGCGCCACGTCAGCGCAACCGTCGGGGTTCGAAGTAGTTGACTGTTGGACAGGATAGTCCGGTGACCTCTGACTTCTGCACTCTGACTTCTGCCACGGCACTGTTCACCACTGTAGCTCTACACAGTCGACCGTTGGTGTGCAGGGAGCCGTTGCTCCGCTGGCTCACCGGACAGTCCGATGAATTATAGCGAAGCATTTAGACTAGCATTCTCATCTCTAAGATATGAAATTGAATCATTCAATCATTCATTTTTTCAATCTTAGAAACTAAACTAGCATTTTTCATCTCTAAGATAGAAAATTGAATTATTGCAAATGCTAAGCTCTTTAGACAAGTTTTCACATTTCTCTACTTCTAGAGCATAAGCATTTTTCAACTTAACAAATTTTTTATTTTCTTTAACGAGCAAGTCCTCTTGGCATTCTAAGAGATCATCCTTCTCGTTAATGGTCTCAATTAATTCATTTAATTTTTTTCTTTTGTTCCATGTTAAGGTTGGCAAAGAGAGAAATTAAATCATCTTCAGTATCGCTAGAACTACCCTCATCACTAGATGTAGTATATTTCAGGGTACTTCTAGAATGTACCTTCTTCTTCTTGCCGTCCTTTGCCATGAGACATTTGTGGCTGACGTTGGGGAAGAGGAGGCCCTTATTGACGGTGATGTTGGCGGCGTCCTCATCGGAGGAGGAGTCGGTGGAGCTCTCGTCGGAGTCCCACTCGTGCCCCATGTGCGCCTCGCTGCTTTTCTTCTTGTAGTATCTTTTTTCTCCTTCTTCTTCCCTTTCTTGTCTTCGTCCCTGTCACTTTCACTAGAATATGGACATTTAGCGATAAAGTGACCGGACTTACCACATCGATAGCACACCCTTTTGGAGCGGGGCTTGTAGTCTTTCCCCCTCCTTTGCTTGAGGATTTGGTGAAAGCTCTTGATGATGAGCGTCATCTCCTCGTTGTCGAGTTGGAGGCGTCGATTGGAAGCCTACTTGGTGTAGACTCCTCCTTCTTTTCTTCTGTTGCCTTAAATACAACGGGTTGCACCTCGAGTGTGGAGGTGGCGCCTTGCTCCAAGTTGATAATGTGTTTGGAGTCTTTGATCATAAGTTCAAAGCTCACAAACTTGCCAATCACCTCCTCAGGAGACATCTGCTTGTATCTAGGATCCCCACATATTAATTGAACTTGAGTAGGATTGCGAAATACGAGGGATCTAAGAATAACCTTGACCATTTCATGGTCATCCCATTTTGTGCTCCTGAGGTTGCGCACTTGATTGACCATCGTCTTGAGCCGGTTGTACATGGCTTGTGGCTCTTCCCCTTTGTTGAGGACGAATCAACCGAGCTCACCCTTGATCGTCTCGTGCTTGGTGATTTTGGTCACCTCGTCCCCTTCGTGCGCCATTTTGAGGATGTCCCAAATTTCTTTGGCATTCTTTAACCCTTGCACCTTATTATACTCCTCTCGAATAAAGAGGTGAGGAGTATAGAAGTTGCTTGTGAGTTGAAGTGCCTAATTTGGGCGGCCTCGTCCGAGTCGTAGTCCTCGTCCCCCACTTGAGGTGCCTGCACTCCAAACTCAACAATATCCCAAATACTTTCGTGGAGTGAGGTTAGATGGTGTCTCATTTTATCACTCCACATGCAATGTCTTCACCATCAAAATATGGTGGTTTGCCTAAGGGAATGGAAAGTAAAGGTGCACGTTTGGAAATACAGGGATAGCATAGGGCATCTTACTATACTTCTTGCGCTCATGGCACTTAGAAGTAGTGGACGACTCGGTGCCGGACCTGGAGGGTGATGAAGAGTCGGTCTCGTAGTAGACCACCTTCTTCATTTTCTTCTTCTTCTTCTTGTCACCCCTCTGATGTGACTTGATGGAGGATGAGGATTCCTCCTTGTACTTGTTGCCGGACTCTCTTGAGAGAGTCTTCCTCGAGCCTGCTGGCTTTTCACCGGTCACGATCTCTCTCTTGGCGTGATCTCCAGACATCACTTCGAGTTGTTTAGGCTCTTAATGAAGCACTGGCTCTGATACCAATTGAAAGTCGCCTAGAGGGGGGTGAATAGGCGAAACCTAAAATTTATGAACTTTAAACACACACTAGGTCCGGGGTTAGCGTTAGAATTAAATTCAAGTCCAAAAGAATATTTCTCTTGCTAAGAGTTGCTCAAAAGATGCAGATGACTTATGGGAGCAAACTCAAATTAACACTAGCAAGGAAATGTTAGAGAGAGGAAAGAGGGCAAACAAATCAAGCGAGAATCAAAGCGAGTAGCCACAGTGATTTGTTTTACCGAGGTTCGGTTCCAAAGAACCTAGTCCCTATTGAGGAGGCCACAAAGGCCGGGTCTATTTCAACCCTTTCCCTCTCTCTCAAACGGTCACTTAGACCGAGTGAGCCTTCCCTTAATCACACGGGTCACTAAGACCCTGCAAGGACCACCACACACATGGTGTCTCTTGCTTAGCTTTACAAAGCACTTGAGAATAAGAATGGGAAAAAGAAAAGACCAATCCAAGCAACAAGAGCAACAAAAGAACACAAAGCACCCTCTCTCAAGTCCCTAATGAAATTGAATTGATTTGGAGGCTTGGAGAGGATTTGATCTATTAAATGTGTCTTGGAGTGAAGTCTTTTGCTCTTGCAATGAATGGGATGTTCAAAAAACTTGGATGCCAATGAATGAGGTGGTTGGGGTGTATTTATAGCCCCCAACCACTTCCTAGCCGTTGGCAAAGGCTGCTGGCGATGGGCGCACCGGACAGTCCGGTGCGTGCCACATCACCACAATCGTTAGGGTTTGGAGCAGTTGACCGTTGGAGGCACTTGTCGTCTTGCTGCACTGGACAGTCTGGTAACCTCTGACTTCTACACTCTGACTTCTGCCACGACACTGTTCACCACTGTAGCTCTACATAGTCGACCGTTGGCGCGCAGGGAGCCGTTGCTCTGCTGGCTCACCGGACAGTCCGCTGGCACACCGGACAGTCCGGTGAATTATAGTGAAGGCTGCCCCTGGAATTCCCGAGAGTGGCTGGTTTGGAGGGTGCCTAGCCCAGTGCACCGGACATTGTCCGGTGCACCAAAAACAACACACTCAAGGTCTTGCTCCAGTTTTTGATTGAGTCCCTAACTGAATTTCTTTCTTGGTTTGTGTTGAATCTTATGCACCTGAGATAAACGATATCTAGATAAACTAGTTAGTCCATGTGGTTTGTGTTGTACGTCAACCACCAAAATCGATTATAGGAAATGGTTAACCCTATTTCCCTTTCATTGATCATCCAACACCAAAATCATTTAGACAAATGGGTAAGGGTCCATTTTCCTTACATGCTCCTCCATCTCCTCCTCCATGCCAATAGCTTCTCCAGATGCAGCACCTCTGAGGTATCCACACGTACAGGGAGGAAGCACCGTGTACCGAACAACTAGGTTCGCTAGTCATGAATTAGGGTTGTACCTAAGCACCCCTGTCCCTCATTATATTGGCGTTCTAGGGGGATTCTAACTCCAAGGCCCACCAGTAACCCTAACAACCAGTCTAATTTCGGATCCAGTCCGAGTTATGCTTCCTTCACCATAAGTGTGTGACCCTATAGGTTAACGTTCACATAAACATGGCTCGAGTACTCTTACTTGGCCCAATAATTGACAGCGACCTCTAGCAAGATGTGTCAACTCCTATGCGCATGTAAAGATCATATCAGATGAACCATTACAACATTATGTACATATTGTTCCCTTTGTTTCATGATATTTGGTCTGGCTCTATGCTGACCTCTCTTTCTCGATACTGTGAATTGGAATCCTTTCAATGGTTAACACTTAACCCTACCATGGCCATACATTTCTTGATCTAATCACTCGAGAGGCCCAGAGATATCTCTCTCAAGAAGAGAGGGACAAATTTCATCTTGACTAATCATGCCTCACAACATGCTTCCTGACAAACCCAACACTACCTTTATAACTACCAGTTACGGAGTAGCGTTTGACAGTCTCTAAGTAGGTCAATTCACATCTTGAGAACATGCGACAACCTCAGGTCTAAGGACACAGTGTACATGTTGCAAAGAGAGAACTATATTACAATATCTCACGTTGGGTCGGTCTTGCCTCATGTCATACATGCACCCACATTATTAGTTTAACATCTCCATGTCCATGACTTGTGAAATGTAGTCATCAACTAATACATGTGTAGTCATCGACTCTGACCAGGGACACCATTTAGAATAACCATACAAGTAAAGAATCTCACAAACAATTCACATAATTGTCAATCAATACAAGGTGCTTTTCATGAATATTCAATTAAGCAATATATATCATGGATACAAAGAAATATGCTCATCTCTATGATTATCTCTAGGCCATATTTCTAACAGTCTCCCACTTGCATTAGAGTTAATCTAGAAGATATCTAATACCAATAGATCTTATGTGTGCCTCATGCTTAGGTTGTGGAAGAGGTTTCGTCAAAGGATCAGCAACATTCAAATTATTATGTATTTTACATATCTTTATCTCACCCCGCCTAACGAATTTCTGCATGAGGTGAAACTTCCACAGTACGTGTTTGCTTTTTTGGTGGTTCCTAGGCTCCTTAGCTTGCACAATAGCCCCATTGTTGTCAGTAGAGGTTCAATGGACTAGAGGCATTAAGAAACACATCAAGCTCGATGAGGAACTTCCATATCCAAACACCTTCCTTCACATATTCATAAGTTGTAATGTACTCGGCTTCTGTTGTAGAATCAGTCGCAGTCTCCTACTTGGAACTCTTGCAACTAATAACGCCACCATTTATTTTGAACACAAAACCTGATTGCGATTTTAACTCGTCTAGGTCAGTTTGGAAACTAGCATTGGTGTAACTAGTTACAACGAGCTCCTCCTTACCCCCATATTCTAGGAACATATTGTCACACCCGGATTTCGGGGCACCAAGACCCGGGCGCGAACAATCACCAGGTGTGCTGGGACCAAGTCTCACACATATGATGAATCATGGCACAGGATCAAATGTCACAACTTTACTACATAACAGGAATTCTATACAAAATAAATAATTACATTATAAGGAGACAACGGTCCAGCAACCCAAAGTTGACTGGGAGACGACGGCCTAGATCTCTCACGAACGCAGCACAACATCCTCCATGCACCTCATCCTGCGGTACCTGATCTTGACCTGTGGGGGGTTGTTGTGAGACAGCAAGAGTGAGCTCACATACGTTCATAGCTCAACAAGTTGTGGGGAATAATGTGCATGAACTCGCCAAAGGTGGGAGCTCATGTGAAGTGTAAGGCTTACCAAAGAGGATGGTTAGAGCTGAGCATTGCTTTTAAAGTTGGTCAAAATTTTATTAGCAGTTACTAAGTATAAGTAAATACCAACCCAATAGTAGAACAAAAGTAACAACATCACCTGCGATGCAATGCACATGACAAATTGAATTTAGTTCCATAATTTAATCATGTGAGGGTCCGAGCTCCTCATGACCGTGAGCACGGCTAGTATACCAGTTTTACACTCTGCAGAGGTTGCACATCTTTACCCACAAGTCATGTTACCCATCTGCCAAGGGATCACGACTTCCCATACACCTCTACCGAGGAGGCGAGGCAGGGTAACACTATGAGGCCTTTACAAAGTTCCACTAGCTTCAGAAAACCTGCTACAGTTTATAGGAAGCTCCAATGCAGGGTTCTTGCCTGACCGCCATCGCAGCAAAATCAACCAAGGACCTCCCTACACTGACCACTCCCCTACTGCCCTTGCCCCTTTCGGGTAAGGTAGTCTTCCACTAGCTTTCCTAATTAATCAGCCAAGGGCGTCCCATTAAACCCTTGTGGTAGCACTGTTTTCCCGGGTGATCGCTCCATGTTCCAATTAACATAATGATCTTATCATGAACAGTAATAATAAACAGATAATAACAGTGTGATCATGAATAATGTATCTTCATACCCAAAACCACATAAAGCACTAACAAGTACTACCCAAAAAGTTTAGTGGTAAACAAGGTATAAAGATAGACAAACTAGGGTAACCTATTGGGTCCTATCAAAATTAACCTATGCAGATCATTATGATTAATTAGAACATGGGTGGGTAAAAAGAAGTGATCAAGGGCACAACTTGCCTGGCACTTGAGATTCCAGGTACCAACTTGCTCTTCAGATGACACGTGTCCTCACTGCTAAACGTAGCAATACATACATATATGGTATAGGCAAAATTAATATCACACCAATCATAAGAATAAATTGCGTAATCATAATCTACGCGTTTCTACGAGACCGTGGGAACAAGAATCATTAAATTCGGAGTTACGGTTACCAAGTTATGGATTTCTCAAGTTATGTAGCACCTAGAACAGATTAATTCAAATGGACAATTTTAATTCAAGTTTCATGGCTAAACAAAGGTACTAGGTGATAAACAATATTAATACAAAACTATTGCAACTGGAATGACTCAAATTGAAGCTAAAATGGATTTAATATGATTTATTCAAGTTTCTGGATTTATTTTTGTATTAAAAATCAATTTCCTGAACTATTTCTTTATTTTTATTACACTCTGGACCGCGCAACAAATTCTGTAGAGTACAGGGGCCCCTACGCAAGTGTTCCCAAGACTCAGAACAACATCCGCAAGGACGGCGGGTTTATTTTTCAGAAATCAGAGGGCTCTTTTAGAATTTGTCACGGCCGAAGGGGTATCAGATTACTTGGATCGTTCGATCAACATCGGATCGCTCAGATCGTACCGTCCGCATATCCTAACCGGTATGCCAACTTGACCGTATGATCAACGATCGACGGTCCCTCCCGCGATCTAACCAATGCCCTTGGATTCCAATCTGGCGGTCCCTTTTTACTTAGCCGAAACGGTGTAATTGCTCCAGACCTCACACGTTCGATCAGGATCCAACGGTGCAAGTTCCTTCTGCTTCCCTGGTACCGGATCCCATGGCGCAGGCACTAGGCGGCGGCGTCCGAGCTCCCGACGGGTGAAGCGGCCATCGGAGCACGGAAGAGAAGCAGTGTGCTGATAAACTCCCCCACGATGACGAGCTCCATCGGGTCGGCAGTGTTGTCGGTGGAGGACGAGGGCACCAAAGCGTTCAGCTAGACGATAGGCGATGGCGCGGGGGTCTTTGGCCGGCTCGAGATTCATGGCAGCACGGAGGTCCACCACGGTGAAAGGGAAATGTGCCCTTGGGCCATTTCTAAATATTTTGGTGATTTAGTGCCCAACACAGGTGCCTATTTATAAAATGGTGGACAAAGTACAAATCAAGGATAAAGGTATGTTTCTAAGCCTTAGTACATTGGTTTTGTATACTAATATACTTGTCTAAGTGTTAGAAACAGAAAGAAGAAGAAAAGAAGAGAGGAGTAAAAGACTTGGCTGAGTGCAGCCAAGACTCAGCTCGGTCTGGAGCACCGGACTGTCCGGTGTGCACCGGACAGTGTCCGGTGCGCCAGACTGACTCGGCGTGAACTGGCCGCTCTCGGGAATTCGCCGACGGCGTACGGCTAAAATTCACCGGACTGTCCGGTGTGCACCGGACTGTCCGGTGAGCCAACGGTCGGCCGGGCCAACGGTCGGCCGCGCAATCTGCGCGGGACACGTGGCGGAGCCAACGGTCGGAAGACGGCACCGGACTGTCCGGTGTGCACCGGACATGTCCGGTGCGCCAACGGCTCCAGATCTTCCAACGGTCGGCAACGGTCGGAAGCGCCAGTTATGGAAACAAATCGGGCACCAGACAGTGTCCGGTGTGCACCGGACTGTCCGGTGCCCCCGACGACAGAAGGCAAGGATGGCCTTCCGGATTTGCTCTCAACGGCTCCTAGCTGCCTTGGGGCTATAAAAGGAGCCCCTAGGCGCATGGAGGAGACATACAAGCAACCTTTGAGCATTCTTGATCATCCACACTCAGTCTTTGCGCATTTGTTTGTCATTCTAAGTGATTCGAGCTCTGTTCTAGTGAGAACTTTGAGATAGTCTTGTGAGCTCGATTCTTGGCCGTGTGTGTGCGCGTTTCGCTGTGGATTTGTGTGTGTTGCTTCCCTCCCTTACTCTGTGCTTCTTTGTGATCATATACTTGTAAGGGCAAGAGACTCCAATTTGTGGAGATTCCTTGCAAACGGGATAGTGAAAGGCAAAACAAAACACCGTGGTATTCAAGTGGGTCTTTGGACCGCTTGAGAGGGGTTGATTGCAACCCTCGTCCGTTGGGACGCCACAACGTGGAGTAGGCAAGCGTTGGTCTTGGCCGAACCACGGGATAAACCACTGTGTCACCTCTGTGCTTGATCTCTTGTGGTATTGTGTTTTGTTGAGACTTCACCTTAGCCACTTGGCAATAATCGTGCTAACACTTAACAAGTTTTTGTGGCTTAAGTTTGAAGTTTTTACAGGATCACCTATTCACCCCCCCTCTAGGTGCTCTCAATTGGTATCGGAGCCGTTCTCTTCACAAAGGGACTAACCGCCCGAAGAGATGGATCCTAAGGGGAAGGGTATAGTGATCAACGACAAAGAGAAGGAGACCTTCGTCAACGAGCCGAAGGACGACAAGCCTACCGACTCCGGCTCGGGCCATAGACGGAAGGAAGGGAAGAAGAAGAAGACAAGGCGCATCAAGGAGATCGTCTACTACGACGACAGCGATGAATCTACTTCTTCCCAAAAGGACGAGGACCACAACGACTACGAGAGAAGGAAACCGGTTAATTCGAACTTTTCCTTTGATTACTCTCGTATTCCGCAAAGTTCACATTCTCATTTGCTCTCCATTCCACTCGGCAAGCCCCCACACTTTGATGGAGAGGACTACGGATTTTGGAGCCACAAAATGCGTAGTCACCTATTCTCTCTCCATCCTAGTATATGGGAGATTGTAGAGAGTGGAATGCACTTTGATAGTTCGGATAGTCCCATGTTCATTAATGAACAAATTCATAAGAATGCACAAGCTACTACTGTTCTTCTAGCTTCTTTGTGCAGGGATGAATATCATAAAGTGAGCGGCTTGGATAACGCCAAGCAAATCTGGGACACCCTCAAGATTTCTCATGAGGGGAACGACGTCACCTTGCTCACCAAGATGGAGTTGGTGGAGGGTGAGCTTGGACGGTTCGCAATGATAAGGGGCGAGGAGCCGACGCAAACATACAACCGGCTCAAGACCCTTATCAACAAGATAAGGAGCTACGGAAGCACACGATGGACGGACCACGACGTCGTCCGCCTAATGCTCAGGTCATTTACCGTTCTTGATCCTCATTTGGTGAACAATATACGTGAAAATCCCAGGTACACCAAGATGTCGCCCGAAGAAGTTCTTGGGAAATTCGTTAGCGCGCGAATGATGATCAAGGAGGCGAGGTATGTGGACGACGCCTTGAATGGTCCGATCAACGAGCCACAACCTCTTGCTCTCAAGGCAACACAAAGCAAGGAGGCGCTACCTAGCAAGGTGGCACAGATTGAGGCGGCCGGACTCAATGATGAAGAGATGGCTCTCATCATCAAGAGATTCAAGACGGCGCTAAATGGTCGCAAGGGGCAGCCAAGCAAGACCAAGACAAAGGGGAAGCGCTCATGCTTCAAGTGCGGTAAGCTTGGTCATTTTATCGCTAACTGTCCCGATAATGAAAGTGACCAGGAAAAGGGGAACAAAAGAGAGAAGAAGAAGCAATACAAGAAGGCAAAGGGCGAGGCGCATCTAGGAAAGGAGTGGGACTCGGATTGCTCCTCCTCCGACTCCGACAATGAAGGACTCGCTGCTACTGCCTTCAACAAGTCTTCCCTCTTCCCCAACGAGCGTCTCACATGCCTTATGGCAAGGGAGAAGAAGGTAAGTACTCAAGACTCCACTTATGCTTCTTCTAGTGATAGTGAGTCTAGTGATGATGATGACATAGATTATTCATGCTTGTTCAAGGGCTTAGATAGATCTAAGATAGATAAAATTAATGAGTTGATTGATGCTTTGAATGATAAGAATAGATTACTGGAAAAACAAGAGGATCTTTTATATGAGGAGCATGATAAATTTGTTAGTGCACAAAATTCTCTTGCTCTAGAAATTAAAAGAAATGAAGTGCTTTCTAGTGAATTATCTTCCTGTCATGAAACCATTGCTACTTTAAAAGGTGTTAATAATGATTTAAATGCTGAATTAGAAGTAGCAAATAAATCTAATTCTTGTGTAGAACATGTTATGATTTGCACTAGATGTAAGGATTTCGATATTGATGCCTGTAGTAAACACCTAGTTTTAATTTCCAAATTAAATGAGGAATTGGCTAGTCTTAATGCCCAACTTAAGACTAGCAAAAGTGAAGTTGATAAGATAAAATTTGCAAGGGATGCCTACACGGTTGGTAGACACCCCTCAATTAAGGATGGTCTTGGCTTCAAGAGAGAGGCCAAGAACTTAACAAGCCATAAGGCTCCCATCTTCGTCAAGGAGAAAGGGAAGGCCCCTATGGCTAGTAGTGCTAAAAGGAACCATGCTTTCTTGTACCATGATAGGAGTCATGCTAGAAATGCTAATAATGATTTTGATTCACATGTTTATGATTCTCATGCCATGTTTGCTTCTAGTTCTTCCTATAAGCATGATAGAGATATGTGTAGGAGAAATGTTGTACATATGCCTAGGAGAAATATTGCTCATGTGCCTAGAAAGAATGTTATTCATGCTCCTAGGAAAATAGTGAATGAACCTTCTATAATTTATTGTGCTTTAAACACTTCCTTTGCTATTTGTAGAAAGGATAGGAAAATAGTTGCTAGGAAGTTAGGGGCAAAATGCAAGGGAGACAGGACTTGCATTTGGGTCCCTAAGGACATATGTGCTAACCTTGCAGGACCCAACATGAGTTGGGTACCTAAGACCCAAGCCTAAATTTGCCTTGCAGGTTTATGCATCCGGGGGTTCAAGCTGGATTATCGACAGCGGATGCACAAACCATATGACGAGGGAGAAGAAGATGTTCACCTCGTACGTCAAAAATAAGGATTCCCAAGATTCAATTATATTCGGTGATGGGAATCAAGGCAAGGTAAAAGGGTTAGGTAAAATTGCAATTTCTAATGAGCACTCAATATCAAATGTATTTTTAGTTGAGTCTCTTGGTTACAATTTACTATCTGTTAGTCAACTGTGCAATATGGGATATAATTGTTTATTTACAAATGTAGATGTGTCTGTCTTTAGAAGATGTGATGGTTCACTAGCTTTTAAGGGTGTACTAGACGGCAAGCTTTACTTGGTTGATTTTGCAAAAGAAGAGGCCGGTCTAGATGCATGCTTAATGGCTAAGACTTGCATGGGCTGGCTGTGGCATCGCCGCTTAGCACATGTGGGGATGAAGAACCTCCACAAGCTTCTAAAGGGAGAACACGTGATAGGTCTAACAAATGTTTATTTCGAAAAAGATAGACCTTGTGCAGCTTGTCAGGCAGGTAAACAAGTGGGAGGAGCACATCACAGCAAGAATGTGATGACCTCGTCAAGACCTCTGGAGCTGCTGCATATGGACCTCTTCGGACCCGTCGCCTATCTAAGCATAGGAGGAAGTAAGTATGGTCTAGTTATTGTTGATGACTTTTCCCGCTTCACTTGGGTGTTCTTTTTGCAGGATAAGTCTGAAACTCAAGGGACACTCAAGCGCTTCCTCAGGAGAGCTCAAAATGAGTTTGAGCTCAAGGTAAAGAAGATTAGGAGCGACAACGGGTCCGAGTTCAAGAACTTTCAAGTGGAGGAGTTTCTTGAGGAGGAAGGGATCAAGCACGAGTTCTCCGCTCCCTACACACCACAACAAAATGGTGTGGTAGAGAGGAAGAACAGGACGCTCATAGACATGGCAAGGACTATGCTTGGAGAATTCAAGACCCCCGAGTGCTTTTGGTCGGAAGCCGTGAACACGGCTTGCCACGCCATCAACAGGGTCTACCTACATCGACTCCTCAAGAAGACTTCGTATGAGCTACTAACCGGTAACAAACCCAATGTATCTTACTTTCGTGTTTTTGGGAGCAAGTGCTACATTCTAGTGAAGAAGGGTAGAAATTCTAAGTTTGCTCCCAAAGCTGTAGAAGGGTTTTTATTAGGTTATGATTCAAATACAAAGGCGTATAGGGTCTTCAACAAATCATCGGGTTTGGTTGAAGTCTCTAGCGACGTTGTATTTGATGAGACTAATGGCTCTCCAAGAGAGCAAGTTGTTGATTATGATGATGTAGATGAAGAAGATGTTCCGACGGCCGCTATACGAACCATGGCGATTGGAGACGTTCGGCCACAGGAACAAGATGAACAAAATCAACCTTCTTCCTCAACAACGGTGCATCCCCCAACTCAAGACGATGAACAGGTCCTTCAACAGGAGGCGTGTGATCAAGGGGGAGCGCAAGATGATCATGTGATGGAGGAAGAAGCGCAACCGGCACCTCCAACCCAAGTTCGAGCGATGATTCAAAGGGATCATCCCGTCGATCAAATTCTGGGTGACATTAGCAAGGGAGTAACTACTCGGTCTCGACTAGTTAATTTTTGTGAACATTACTCTTTTGTCTCCTCTATTGAGCCTTTCAGGGTAGAGGAGGCCTTGCTAGATCCGGATTGGGTGTTGGCCATGCAGGAGGAACTTAACAACTTCAAGCGCAATGAAGTTTGGACGCTGGTGCCTCGTCCCAAGCAAAATGTTGTGGGAACCAAGTGGGTGTTCCGCAACAAACAAGACGAGCACGGAGTGGTGACAAGGAACAAGGCTCGACTTGTGGCAAAAGGTTATGCCCAAGTCGCAGGTTTGGACTTTGAGGAGACTTTTGCTCCTGTGGCTAGGCTAGAGTCCATTCGTATCTTGCTAGCATATGCCGCTCACCATTCTTTCAGGTTGTACCAAATGGATGTGAAGAGCGCTTTCCTCAACGGGCCAATAAAGGAGGAGGTGTACGTAGAGCAACCCCCTGGCTTCGAGGATGAGTGGTACCCCGACCACGTGTGTAAGCTCTCTAAGGCGCTCTATGGACTTAAACAAGCCCCAAGAGCATGGTATGAATGCCTTAGAGATTTCTTACCTGCTAATGCTTTCAAGGTTGGGAAAGCCGATCCAACTCTTTTCACTAAGACATGTGATGGTGATTTGTTTGTATGCCAAATTTATGTCGATGACATAATATTTGGTTCTACTAATCAAAAGTCTTGTGAAGAGTTTAGCAGGGTGATGACGCAGAAATTCGAGATGTCGATGATGGGCGAGTTGAACTACTTCCTTGGGTTCCAAGTGAAGCAACTCAAGGACGGCACCTTCATCTCCCAAACGAAGTACACGCAAGATCTGCTAAAGCAGTTTGGGATGAAGGACGCCAAGCCCGCAAAGACTTCGATGGGAACCGACGGACACACCGACCTCAACAAAGGAGGTAAGTCCGTTGATCAAAAAGCATACCGGTCCATGATAGGGTCTTTACTTTATTTATGTGCTAGTAGACCGGATATTATGCTTAGCGTATGCATGTGTGCTAGATTTCAATCCGATCCTAAGGAGTGTCACTTGGTGGCGGTGAAGCGAATTCTTAGATATTTAGTCGCTACGCCTTGCTTCGGGATCTGGTATCCAAAGGGGTCTAACTTTGACTTGATTGGGTACTCAGATTCCGACTATGCTGGATGTAAGGTCGATAGGAAGAGTACATCAGGGACGTGCCAATTCTTAGGAAGGTCCCTGGTGTCATGGAACTCTAAGAAACAAACATCCGTTGCCCTATCCACCGCTGAGGCCGAGTACGTTGCCGCAGGACAGTGTTGCGCGCAACTACTTTGGATGAGGCAAACCCTCCGGGACTTTGGCTACAATCTGAGCAAAGTCCCACTCCTATGTGATAATGAGAGTGCTATCCGAATAGCGGAAAATCCTGTTGAGCACAGCCGCACAAAGCACATTGACATCCGGCATCACTTTTTGAGAGACCACCAGCAAAAGGGAGATATCGAAGTGTTTTATGTTAGCACCGAGAACCAGCTAGCCGATATCTTTACCAAGCCTTTAGATGAGAAGACCTTTTGCAGGTTGCGTAGTGAGCTAAATGTCCTAGATTCGCGGAACTTGGATTGAATTGTAGCATACATGTATTTATGCCTTTGATCATGTTCATTCTGCATTTTGTTGCTTATTATGGTGCTCAAGTTGTACAAACACTCCCTGGACCTCACAAGTCTGTTGCAAAGTGATGCACATGTTTAGGGGGAGATGTGTTACAACTTGATCCCTTGAGACTAACCATATGCTTGAGTTTGTTTGATTTAGTCTCAAAGGAGAATTGAAAGGGAAAAGGTGGACTTGGACCATGAAAGACTTCCACTGCACTCCGATGAGAGGGTAACTTATTCCAAGTCCATCTCATGAACTCTTATTGTCATTTGCTCTTAATTGAAGATTTTGGTGAGGCAATGGGGTTAAAGGGCCAAAATTGATCCCGTTTTGGTGTTTGATGCCAAAGGGGGAGAAAATAAAGGCCAAAGCGATAAATGGATCAGCTACCACTTGAGAGATTTTGAAAATAGTAGAGTAGAGCTTTTGTTTTGTCAAAACTCTTTTGTTGTCTCTCTTGTCAAAAGTTGGCTTCTTGTAGGGAGAAGTATTGATTATGGGAAAAAGGGGGAGTTTTTGAACTCTTTGATCAATCTCTTTTGGAATGACTCTCTTTATGCTTCAACATGTGTGTTTGACTTAGAGATAGAGATTTGAGTTTGATTTGCAAAAACAAACCAAGTGGTGGCATAGAGTGATCCATATATGTCAAAATTGAATCAAAATAATTTGAATTATTATTTGAAGAGTTTTTGTACTTGTTCTACTTGCTTTATGTTGTGTTGGCATAAATCACCAAAAAGGGGGAGATTGAAAGGGAAATGTGCCCTTGGGCCATTTATAAATATTTTGGTGATTTAGTGCCCAACACAGGTGCCTATTTATAAAATGGTGGACAAAGTACAAATCAAGGATAAAGGTATGTTTCTAAGCCTTAGTACATTGGTTTTGTATACTAATATACTTGTCTAAGTGTTAGAAACAGAAAGAAGAAGAAAAGAAGAGAGGAGTAAAAGACTTGGCTGAGTGCAGCCAAGACTCAGCTCGGTCTGGAGCACCGGACTGTCCGGTGTGCACCGGACAGTGTCCGGTGCGCCAGACTGACTCGGCGCGAACTGGCCGCTCTCGGGAATTCGCCGACGGCGTACGGCTAAAATTCACCGGACTGTCCGGTGTGCACCGGACTGTCCGGTGAGCCAACGGTCGGCCGCGCAATCTGCGCAGGACACGTGGCGGAGCCAACGGTCGGAAGACGGCACCGGACTGTCCGGTGTGCACCGGACATGTCCGGTGCGCCAACGGCTCCAGATCTTCCAACGGTCGGCAACGGTCGGAAGCGCCAGTTATGGAAACAAATCGGGCACCGGACAGTGTCCGGTGTGCACCGGACTGTCCGGTGCCCCCGACGACAGAAGGCAAGGATGGCCTTCCGGATTTGCTCTCAACGGCTCCTAGCTGCCTTGGGGCTATAAAAGGAGCCCCTAGGCGCATGGAGGAGACATACAAGCAACCTTTGAGCATTCTTGATCATCCACACTCAGTCTTTGCGCATTTGTTTGTCATTCTAAGTGATTCGAGCTCTGTTCTAGTGAGAACTTTGAGATAGTCTTGTGAGCTCGATTCTTGGCCGTGTGTGTGCGCGTTTCGCTGTGGATTTGTGTGTGTTGCTTCCCTCCCTTACTCTGTGCTTCTTTGTGATCATATACTTGTAAGGGCAAGAGACTCCAATTTGTGGAGATTCCTTGCAAACGGGATAGTGAAAGGCAAAACAAAACACCGTGGTATTCAAGTGGGTCTTTGGACCGCTTGAGAGGGGTTGATTGCAACCCTCGTCCGTTGGGACGCCACAACGTGGAGTAGGCAAGCGTTGGTCTTGGCCGAACCACGGGATAAACCACTGTGTCACCTCTGTGCTTGATCTCTTGTGGTATTGTGTTTTGTTGAGACTTCACCTTAGCCACTTGGCAATAATCGTGCTAACACTTAACAAGTTTTTGTGGCTTAAGTTTGAAGTTTTTACAGGATCACCTATTCACCCCCCCCTCTAGGTGCTCTCACACGGGACGCGCAGGCTCCCCGCCATGGCGAAGACCACCTCCCCGGACCGCCCGTGAAGGCCCCAGGCCAAACCTTGAGTCCCAAGCGGTCCCAAACGCGTAGATCCGTGGCGGCGGCACTCACAACTCTCTCTCCCTCGGTTTGATGGTGGCGCTGGAAACCCAGGGGGGTCCTTGGTCCTAGGGTTTGCAGCGGAGCCACCGGGCCACGCCTTTTATCTTCGAGTCTAGGGAGAGGAAGAGGATTACGGAACCCAGCTGGCGCGAGGATCGGCAGGTAGTTCGGGCGGGTCGTTATCGCTGCGAGGAATCGGGGAAGAAGATCCATAGGGCGCGGTGACTGACGTCGTGGCTCCACCGGTCAGTGACCCAACGCGTGGATGGAAGCGGTGCGAGGGGGAAAGGCTCAGCGGCTGCCGTGTGGGGCCGGGTAGTCGGCGCCAAGGATTGAAGTTGGGCTGCTGCGCGCGCGAAGTGAAATGGGGAGATGGGCCGAACTGAGGTTGAGCCGGCCCAAGCAGCGTTTTAACCTTTTCCTTTTTATTTTCTTATTTTTCCTTATTCCCAAATTCAGTTTGAATTCAAATTTAAATTCAAAGCTTGTTATGAGCTTCACCTTTGAGTAAATTATACCAATTCAAACCCTAGTGTAGGAATCATATATCTTTGTTTACTTATTTTTCTCTACATAATATTTATTTTCTTCACTTTTCTAATTTCTATTTTCAAAAACCAAACTCAAGTTTACATTCCAAATTTTTACTTTTAGATGCACAAATAAAACATCAGCATGAGTGAAAAACTTTATATTGTTATTATTATTTATATACAGTTGTTTTAGTTATTTTATACATGATTCCAATCATAAAATAGGGACTAGTTCACATTTTAGTGAAATATAAATTATATTGTAGATTATATATTAAGGAATAGTTTAATCATAATTCTTATATATAATTGCAATCCAAGAATACTTTAATTTATAAAAAAAATTATATTAATTTTGGGGTAGTAACTTTTGAAATTATGAATATTATTTAAGGAAAGGTGTTTTGATTGAAAACCCTTGGGAAATTTTTCCTTAATTTCACAAGACCGAACTTTAGGGTGTTACAAATCCTACCCCCTTAACAGAAATCTCGTCCTCGAGATTTGTAAGAAAAGGGATACAATAGGTTTGGTCTAGAATTGTAGTTTCTCATTTGGTTTTTTTTTGGAATCAAAGTTTTGTTTAAAGTTTTTTTATATGGATATGTATGTCTAGCCATTTATTATGTCAGATGTGGTACGGTTATGGCAAGTATAGGTTGTGGCAAGGAAGGGTATAATAAGGAAAGACTTCATCCAGAACTGTGAATCTTGATTCCGCTGGCGATTCAACTTGATCTTTGAAGACTTGAGTTGATGCTTATCCTTCTTTGGCGTGGTTGGTCTTCTTTGTCCTTTCTTCTTGGAGTTGCCATCCGAGTTAAGGACATATAGTTAGGATAGCCGGGGTACACGAGGTAGGTAGGTTTGAGCAGAGTTTTGCTTTTTGAACAAATGGGTTAGGCAACCTATGATGTAGGTTAGGTTGTTGTTTACGGACGAGTTAGTCCAAGGTATTAATTTAGGGTAAGATATGTTTATAGAATTAAGGCCTTATTTTTGTTGCCAACATTATCTAACTTATTTAAGTAACTCAAATTTGGATTAGATCACGGTTGTTATTCTAGAGTGGGATCAATATGCTAATTAGGGCAAGATGAATCCATAAGGATAAGGTAGAATCTTTTGAGGTCAGTTAGATCTATTAAGATGGGATAAGTAAAGTGGTTATGATAAGATGAATCCTTCAAGATAAGATGAATCTATTAAGATAAGAGAATATTTTTTTAAGATAAGATGGATCCATTAGTGTAGGGTAGAATCTTTTAAGATGAGATGGATATTGTTAGGCTAGATACTCTAGTTTGTCTAGTTAGCTTTATAAGCATTATGTGTATGCAGATGTGATTGTGGACATTACTCCACAACCCACCACACTCAATCAAAGGTCCAAATCAGACATGTATCACAAGAACAAACATTCAAGCATACAAATACCTATAAAATAGTTTTTTTCCCTAAGAGTAGGTCTCCTATTTCTAAAGGTCACTTTTAGGCACAGGACTTCAAAGTGTGAAATCCACATTTGTCTTTAGAATGAAAAGGTAAGAATAATCAGAGTAAGCGGAATTAGATGAGAAAAGATTAAGAAAAGTTTAGAAAAGAATCAGAGTAGCAGAGGTAAGTAGATAATGATTATCCAGTTCTATCTAGGTTTCGTCCTACAGTCAACATTGCTCTGATACCACTTCTGTCACACCCGGATTTTGGGGCACCAAGACCCGGGCGCGAACAATCACCAGGTGTGCTGGGACCAAGTCTCACACATATGATGAATCATGGCACAGGATCGAATGTCACAACTTTACTACATAACAGGAATTCTATACAAAATAAATAATTACATTATAAGGAGACAACGGTCTAGCAACCCAAAGTTGACTGGGAGACGACGGCCTAGACCTCTCACGAACGCAGCACAACATCCTCCATGCGCCTCATCCTGCGGTACCTGATCTTGACCTGTGGGGGGTTGTTGTGAGACAGCAAGAGTGAGCTCACATACGTTCATAGCTCAACAAGTTGTGGGGAATAATGTGCATGAACTCGCCAAAGGCGGGAGCTCATGTGAAGTGTAAGGCTTACCAAAGAGGATGGTTAGAGCAGAGCATTGCTTTTAAAGTTGGTCAAAATTTTATTAGCAGTTACTAAGTATAAGTAAATACCAACCCAATAGTAGAACAAAAGTAACAACATCACCTGCGATGCAATGCACATGACAAATTGAATTTAGTTCCATAATTTAATCATGTGAGGGTCCGAGCTGCTCATGACCGTGAGCACGGCTAGTATACCAGTTTTACACTCTGCAGAGGTTGCGCATCTTTACCCACAAGTCATGTTACCCATCTGCCAAGGGATCGCGACTTCCCATACACCTCTACCGAGGAGGCGAGGCAGGGTAACACTACGAGGCCTTTACAAAGTTCCACTAGCTTCAGAAAACCCGCTACAGTTTATAGGAAGCTCCAATGCAGGGTTCTTGCCTGACCGCCATCGCAGCAAAATCAACCAAGGACCTCCCTACACTGACCACTCCCCTACTGCCCTTGCCCCTTTCAGGTAAGGTAGTCTTCCACTAGCTTTCCTAATTAATCAGCCAAGGGCGTCCCATTAAACCCTTGTGGTAGCACTGTTTTCCCGGGTGGTCGCTCCATGTTCCAATTAACATAATGATCTTATCATGAACAGTAATAATAAACAGATAATAACAGTGTGATCATGAATAATGTATCTTCATACCCAAAACCACATAAAGCACTAGCAAGTACTACCCAAAAAGTTTAGTGGTAAACAAGGTATAAAGATAGACAAACTAGGGTAACCTATTGGGTCCCATCAAAATTAACCTATGCAGATCATTATGATTAATTAGAACATGGGTGGGTAAAAAGAAGTGATCAAGGGCACAACTTGCCTGGCACTTGAGATTCCAGGTACCAACTTGCTCTTCAGATGACACGTGTCCTCACTGCTAAACGTAGCAATACAGACATACATGGTATAGGCAAAATTAACATCACACCAATCATAAGAATAAATTGCGTAATCATAATCTACGCATTTCTACGAGACCGTGGGAACAAGAATCATTAAATTCGGAGTTACGGTTACCAAGTTATGGATTTCTCAAGTTATGTAGCACCTAGAACAGATTAATTCAAATGGACAATTTTAATTCAAGTTTCATGGCTAAACAAAGGTACTAGGTGATAAACAATATTAATACAAAACTATTGCAACTGGAATGACTCAAATTGAAGCTAAAATGGATTTAATACGATTTATTCAAGTTTCTGGATTTATTTTTGTATTAAAAATCAATTTCCTGAACTATTTATTTATTTTTATTATACTCTGGACCGCGCAACAAATTCTGTAGAGTACAGGGGCCCCTACGCAAGTGTTCCCAAGACTCAGAACAACATTCGCAAGGACGGCGGGTTTATTTTTCAGAAATCAGAGGGCTCTTTTAGAATTTGTCACGACCGAAGGGGAATCAGATTACCTGGATCGTTCGATCAACATCTGATCGCTCAGATCGTACCGTCTGCATATCCTAACCGGTATGCCAACTTGACCGTATGATCAACGATCGACGGTCCCTCCCGCGATCTAACCAATGCCCTTGGATTCCAATCTGGCGGTCCCTTTTTACTTAGCCGAAACGGTGTAATTGCTCCAGACCTCACACGTTCGATCAGGATCCAATGGTGCAAGTGCCTTCTGCTTCCCTGGTACCGGATCCCGTGGCGCAGGCACTAGGCGGCGCCCGTGAAGGCCCCAGGCCAAACCTTGAGTCCCAAGCGTTCCCAAACGCGTAGATCCGTGGCGGCGGCACTCACAACTCTCTCTCCCTCGGTTTGATGGTGGCGCTGGAAACCCAGGGGGGTCCTTGGTCCTGGGGTTTGCAGCGGAGCCACCGGGCCACGCCTTTTATCTTTGAGGGCAGGGAGAGGAAGAGGATTACGGAACCCAGCTGGCGCGAGGATCGGCAGGTAGTTCGGGCGGGTCGTTATCGCTGCGAGGAATCGAGGAAGAAGATCCACAGGGCGCGGTGACTGACGTCGTGGCTCCACCGGTCAGTGACCCAACGCGTGGATGGAAGCGGTGCGAGGGGGAAAGGCTCAGCGGCTGCCGTGTGGGGCTGGGTAGTCGGCGCCAAGGATTGAAGTTGGGCTGCTGCGCGCGCGAAGTGAAATGGGGAGATGGGCCGAACTGAGGTTGAGCTGGCCCAAGCAGCGTTTTAACCTTTTCCTTTTTATTTTCTTATTTTTCCTTATTCCCAAATTCAGTTTGAATTCAAATTTAAATTCAAAGCTTGTTATGAGCTTCACCTTTGAGTAAATTATACCAATTCAAACCCTAGTGTAGGAATCATATATCTTTGTTTACTTATTTTTCTCTACATAATATTTATTTTCTTCACTTTTCTAATTTCTATTTTCAAAAACCAAACTCAAGTTTACATTCCAAATTTTTACTTTTAGATGCACAAATAAAACATCAGCATGGGTGAAAAACTTTATATTGTTATTATTATTTATATATAGTTGTTTTAGTTATTTTATACATGATTCCAATCATAAAATAGGGACTAGTTCACATTTTAGTGAAATATAAATTATATTGTAGATTATATATATTAAGGAATAGTTTAATCATAATTCTTATATATAATTGCAATCCAAGAATACTTTAATTTATAAAAAAAATTATATTAATTTTGGGGTAGTAACTTTTGAAATTATGAATATTATTTAAGGAAAGGTGTTTTGATTGAAAACCCTTGGGAAATTTTTCCTTAATTTCACAAGATCGAACTTTAGGGTGTTACACATATCTTTAGTCCTTCTCAAGTACTTAGGAATGCCTTTTATCCCTGTCCAGTGACCCTCACTTGGATCAGACTGGTACCTACTCGTAGCACTTATAGTGTATGAAACATCTAGGTGCGTACTTATCATGGCATACATGATTCACTAGTAGAGATCTTATCATCGATGACGTTTGTATTGCGTCACAGAATATCCAGGTATCGTCACAGATAAAGATTTGTGACGAATTTGTGACGATTCCGATTTGGTCATAGGGGTCGCGTCACATTTGTTGTGTTGTGACGGACTACCCATTTTCGTCATCGATGTGTATCCATTCTGTGACGAAATACGCGTTGTCATGGAAGTGATTTCATTCTATGACGATCAGGTTTGGTCATAGAGGAAGGCACTTTTCCGTCATAATCGCTCGTTTGCCCGGGCAAGCTGATGGCGTCGTTAACGTCGTTTGCTTTCTGTGACGGTACGGTATCGTCATAGATAGAGCCGTGTTTTGGTCATTAACAGCCGTTTGGAAGGGTCCCGATGGCGTATGACGTCAGCGCTGACATGGCTAGTGACGTGGCAGCTGACGTCAGCGCTGACGTGGCTAGTGACATGGCAGCTGACGTCAGCGTTGACGTGGCATATGTTTTATTATATGCCACCAGTTTGGTCACAGATGTGTAGAGAATAATTTTATTGGAAATTGCAAAAGATACTAATGAGCACACAATTCCATATTCCGTAGATAAATAAAACTAGTATTCCAGTGAGCATACAAACTAAGTGGACAACACTGAACTTCACAGCATCACCACTTGACTTCACATTTCTTCCTGAGCTGGTCGAGTTCACCTTGAACAGCAGCCGTCGCTTCAGCTGCAAGTTGTTCCCGAAGCTCACTTTGATTTGATGATGATGACTTGGAGGATGCCGATGTTTTGATGCCAACGCTCTTTAGGAATTGGTGTGGGCTGCTCTGGGAAAACACCTTGGACACAAGGCGCACACTGGATGCTGGCATCTCACCTTCAGCAACAGGTTCAGCCCTCAAAGCCTCCATATGAGACTGAAATATCATGGACAGAAAACAGTTACATGTTAATGCTAATGAGCAACAGCAAGATGCCAATTGTTAGTTATTGCAATAATTTGAGAAAGACATATAACACAAGGTGTTTATAATGAAATAATAACCAATGCTACACTGATAGAAACTGATTGCAGTTGGCATTTGCTTTGGAGAGGTAAAAATGCAGAGATTTAGGCACAAATGATCTCTGATATCATGTTCCTTTCCAGAAGACTGTCAGTTGGTAGTAGTATAATTGTCGGCGTTTCGACCCCGGGGGGTCCCTGGACCGACGAGTAAATTGTCGTTGCGTGTCCCAGCCCAGATGGGTCGGCGCGAGACGGAACACAAGGGGGAAAACAGTAAGGGGAACCGCGGCCTCGTGTTGTCCTGCGCCCAGGGTGGATGCGCTTGCAGTAGGGGGGTTACAAGCGTTCGCGAGGGTTTAAGAGAGAGAGAGAGAGCCTGTGCGTTAGCCCATCCTCCCGCGCGGCCACCTTTTTGTACAAGGGCCTTGGACCTTCCTTTTATAGACATAAGGAGAGGGTCCAGGTGTACAACAGGGGGTGTAGCATTGTGCTAACGTGTCTAGCAGAGGGGAGCCAGAGCCCCATGTACATGCCAACGTGGCTGTCGGAGAGGTGTTGGAGCCCTGTTAATGTGGCGTCGTGGCTATCGGAGGAGCGCTTGAGCCCTGTAGAAGTACAGCTGTCGGGGCTGTCGGATCCTTGCTGACGTTTCCTTGCTTCCGTAGGGGGTTGAGAACCGCCGTCGTCATGGAGCACGCGGGGTGCCATCATTACTTGTTTTACCGGGGCGAACCAGATGGGACGCCGGTCTTGTTCCCCGTAGCCTGAGCTAGCTAGGGGTAGGGTAATGATGTACCCCCCTACGACAGGGTCGATCCGAGCCCAAGGTCGGGCGAGGCGGTGGCTCCTCTGAGGTCGAGGCTGAGTCCGAGCCCGGGGGTCGGGCGAGGCGGAGACCGTCGTTCGAGGTCGAGGTTGAGTCCGAGCCCTGGGGTCAGGCGAGGTGGAAACTATCTTCCGGAGGCGAGGTCGAGTCCGAGCCCTAGGGTCGGGCGAGGCAGAGACCGTCGTCCGAGGTCGAGGTTGAGTCCGAGCCCTGGGGTCGGGCGAGGTGGAGATTCCTATGGCGCCCGGGGCTGGACTTGGCTGCTGTCAGCCTCACCCTGGCAGGAGGCACAGCAGTCGGAGCAGTGCAGGCAGCGCTGTTTTCCTGTCAGGTCAGTCGGTGGAGGGGTGAAGTGACTGCGGTCACTTCGGCCTTGTCGACTGGAGAGCGTGCGTCAGGATAAGGTGTCAGGCGATCCTTGCATTGAATGCTCCTGCGATACGGTCGGTTGGCGTGGCGATCTGGCCAAGGTTGCTTCTCCGCGAAGCCTTCCCGAGCTGGGCCTCGGGCGAGTTGAAGGTGCGCCCGTTGCTTGAGGAGACCCTCGGGCGAGGCGTGAATCTGCCTTGGTCTACCGTTCCTGCTTGAGGCTAGGCTCGGGCGAGGCGAGATCGTGTCCCTTGAGTGGACGGAGCCTTGACCTGAATTGCGCCCATCAGGCCTTTGCAGCTTTGTGCTTATGGGGGTTACCGGCTGAGATTAGGAGTCTTGGGGGTACCCCTAATTACGGTCCCCGACAGTAGCCCCCGAGCCTCAAAGGGAGTGTTAGTACTCGCTTGGAGGCTTTTGTCGCACTTTTTTGCAAGGGGACCGGCCTTTCTCGGTTGCATTTCGTTCCGGTGGGTGCGCGTGAGCGCACCCGCCTGGTGTAGCCCCTGAGGCCTCGGAGGAGTGGTTTGACTCCTTCGAGGTCTTAATGCCTTTCGTGATGCCTCGGCCGGTCTGGTTGTTCCCTCATGCGAACTGGTCGTTGCCCGGGTGCATAGTCAGGTTCCAAGTTCTCGGGCTGGTATGTTGACGTTGTCAACGGGTTGGCCGGAGCCCGGTTTGCGAGAGCAGCCCCCGAGCCTCTGCACAGGGCGAGAGGACGGTCAAGGACTGACTCGGCTTTTTTCATACGCACCTTCGTCGCCTTTCCGCAAGGAGGAGGGGGGGAAAGCGCCATGTTGCCCTCGGAGGGCGCCGAACATGGTGTCTCCGGTGAGTTGCTAACGGGTGATCCGAGTGGACGCCCGTGCCCCATTCGATAAGGGTCGGCTAGTGGCCCAGAGCCGCGCTCCAAAAGTACCTGCAGGTGATTTGCCGGACCCGGTCCCGTTCGATAGGGTCCGAGGGCTCGATGCCTCCCTCTGATGGGATTCCGTTACAGAATCGCTCCTGCTGGTCTCGAAAATGTCCTAGGGTACCTCGGGAGCATAGCCCGAGCCTCGGCCATGTATCGGATGTACCCAGAGTCATCCCTCGCTCTGCGTGTTCTGGGGCAGCTATCGAACCCTTCGAGAGGCCAGCCTGCGAACCCCTGATCAGTAGTGGGCGCGGAGCCCGAGTGGCCTAAGGCGGCTGTTGAACCCTTCTTTGGGGCCAGCCTTCGAACCTCTGACCAGTAGTGGGGGCTTAGAGCCCGAGTGCTCTGAGGCGGCTGTCGAACCCTTCCGGGGGCCAGCCTTCGAACCTCTGATCAGTAGGAGGGCTCGGGGCCCGCTTCCTTCGCGGAGAAGGATCCCTTTCAGAGTATCCCCCTTTCCTGGTCCCTGTAGCAAGAGAGAGAAAGGGGAATAAGAAAAAGATATGAAATTGAATGACGTGGCGTACCTTTTTTGACGCGGTCATTATGGCGGAGGTGAAGCGTCGCCCGCTCCGCATGCCAAAGGTGTCGCCTGCCCTGCCGCAGAGTTAATGCGACGGGACGAGTGGTTCGCGGGGCAGTCGTCGTGCATGCGTGAGCCGTTCGAGGAACGGAACACGGGCACGTCGTCTTCATGCCGTGGGAGAGGGCTCTCTCGCTGTTCCAGGAGGGGACATGAGCCTGCAAATGATTTGACCGCCACTTCTGCTCGCCTGCTGCCGCCATTACTGTCGGCCCACTTCTGGCCATATCGACCGTCGCGCCTTCTCCCGCGGCTGACTGACCCGTGACCGGTGTGCCTGGTTGGCACTGCTGGGCCGTGCGCAGGGTTGCCTCGAGTTGCGGCACCGATTCCGTGGTCGAGGATGCGCGACACTGGCGCGAGTGGCGGTGCAGTTTCTCGCACGTAGTAACCGGCACGCCGGTTACATGACGTGTGGGCCTGGGCCTCCATGCTGGATGCGTCGAAGTCGAAAGGGTGCGCCCCCTTGGTGTAGTTGCATGCCGCCTATATGGCGGTCCGCCCTTTCACCCGCTGGTCTGGGCGAAAGCGGAGGATGCTTGTAACCACTGGGCAGTTGCACGCTCCGTGCGCGTCGGTTTGGCTTCTTCTGTCCTGGGCCAGCTCGCATGACGCGTGGGACCCAGCCCCTGTGTCGTAGGGGGAGGACCTTGAAGCATGTTGGTGAAGACTTAGTCCGCGACGGCTGAGGACGCGAGCGGGGAGAGTCGCCTTTAAAAAGGGATCGACCTCCTGGGTGGTAGCCATGCCTTTGTACTTTCCTCATGCGTCGCGTCCTTCCGCCTTCCGAGCCCCCGGATGGGGAGCACCCGCACCGCCTTGTTCTTGCTGTTGTTGGAGGAGCGCGGCCTCGTGGAGATCGGTACCTTTCAGCCATCGTTCGGCTTCAAGGATTTTCGTCGTGTAGCCCGGCTGCCTTCCCCCACCAATGGGTAGTTTGGTGGAGAGAAGCAAGCCAGGCTGCGGCCTCCGCCCCACCCTCAGCTTCAAGGATCTTCGTCATCCTTGCTGGGGAGGGGGGCGAGGCGAGCCGGGGCCTGCCTTGGCATGGGCTGGCGTCCCGCTTCTTCCTCTAGCTTTAGGGGGCGAAAACCATCCTCCAGCTCTGCGGAGGAGGCGTCCTCCAGCCATGCCAGGGAAGGCGAACTGCTGCTGCCCAGCCAGGGTGCAGCATTCCGTCCTCTGTCCAGACGACGGTGGCCATCCGCACCGGGGGGTCTCACAACACGTCGTACGCCGCGAGGGCGGTACTTGTGTTCTGGGATGGTCCCATTCTCGTTTTCGTGGCGAGGACGAGAGTGAGGACCTGCCGGTGCGCTTTGGGGCGGCCAGCGCCCGCTGGTGCGATGTTGGTGGGCAGGTGGACGCCGCCGTCGGCGCTGAGGTGGCAGCAGCCAGAGAAGGTTTCTCTGGCGACGAGATCGCCAACTCTGCCCGCACCCCTGGACCTCCGTCTCCCTGGCTTGAATGGCTGGTTCTTGTCCTTTGTGGGCGAGAGCTTTTCCGCCGCAGCGTTTGCCCTAAAGCCGTTGCTGCAGCTGTCTTGCCACCCGGGACGGAGGTCATTGTCGCTGCTGCGGGAGTGGAACCGGAGTTCCGTTTGTAATGGCACCTTGAGTGCCAGCGTATGTTCATTGCGGCTGTCGGGGCCTGAACATCTGTGTGTTTGGGCGTAAAGCCGTGTTTCTTCCCCATTTCGAGCACCAGGACTCACCTGTCGGCTAGCTGGACCGGTTAACCAAGTGTGAGTTGCCCTGTGCGGAAGGTGACGAGTGAGGTATCCGTATCCCGGAGGCGTAGGAGTCCCTCGGCTCGGTCGGCCTTGCCGCTCAAGGCTTCTCTTGCTCAGTGAAGGAACCCTCGGCTGCTCTGTGATGAGCTGAAGCCGGAGGCAGCGGTGTCAACACGGACAGAGGCGAAGTTGGCTGGAAAAGAAACTCCGTCGGCCCAGGAGTAGGGGACTTTCCAGGCCGAGGAGGCGCAGCAGCGGCGGCTGGAACCTGGCCAGGTTGTCCACTGGCGGGACCAACCTTGGAGTCGGGCTGTCGAGGCCATGAGCCGGGCCGGTGTCCTCGGGGGACAGCCGGCTGAGGCTACGGAGCGGCCGGTCCGGCCGTCTGCTTGGTCTGGGTTCCTGGAGGAGACCCTGGCGATGATGGCCCAGGCGCGATGCTGACATCTTCCTTCGAGGTGGAGATCCTTCGATCGTGACGCCGTCCGAGGCCGGGTCGGATTCCACCGAAGGTGGAGTCGATGCCGAGGGTGCTGCTGCTCCCCTACTGACGTCTGAACCTGTAGGAACAGTTTGTCTGTAGTGTGCGTATGTTTTTTGCGGCCGCCGAGGCCCAAACATATCGTCGTCGTGTTGTAAAGCTGCGTTTCTTTTCCCCTTGTTTCGAGTATCAGGACTTGTTCGTCGGTAACAGAATTGTTTATCCGAGCGAGAGTTACTTATCGCAGAAGGTGATGAGTGAGGTATCCGTATCCCGGAGGCGTAGGAGTCCCTCGGCTAGGTCGGCCTTGCCGCTTACGTGTACTCTTACTCGTCCGTAGGATTCTGTTATCGATATAGTCGAGATGGCACGAAAAATTGTTTCGGCCGAAAAATTTTCGAGCGCTAAGACTTGTTCGGACAGCGGAATCGCTTATCCGAGCGTGAGTTACTTATCGCAGAAGGTGATGGCGTAGGAGTCCCTTGGCTCGGTCAGCCTTGCCGCTTACATGTACTCCGTCGTTTTCAGGATTCCACTATCGAAGTTGTCGAAAAGCACGAAAGATGTTTTGGCAGGAAGACTTTTTTCGAGGAAAATTTTGACACAGAGGGGGTTCCCCCCTTCTAGCCCCCGAGGGAGGGTCAGGCTTTGCCGAGGCAAGGTTGACCCTTCCTTGATGGTTAGACTTTATTTGTGTATGTGAACGAGGTATATGAACGACTTGAAAACATCTTAAGGGTAGAAGCGACGTAGCTGTCGGATGTTCCAAGCGTTGCTGTAGACCTCGCCTTGACTGTTGGCCAGCTTGTATGTTCCGGGCTTCAGAATCTTGGCGATGATGAATGGCCCTTCCCAGGGAGGCGTGAGCTTGTGGCGCCCTCGGGCATCTTGTCGTAGCCGAAGCACCAAGTCGCCCACCTAGAGGTCTCGGGACCGAACCCCTCGGGCGTGGTAGCGTCGCAGAGACTGCTGATACCTTGCTGAGTGTAGTAGGGCCATGTACCGAGCCTCCTCCAGCTGGTCCAGTGAGTCTTCTCGGCTGGTCCGGTTGCTCCGTTCATCGTACGCTCTTGTCCTCGGGGAACCGTATTCTAAGTCTGTGGGCAAGATAGCCTCGACCCCATAGACTAGAAAAAACGGCGTGAAACCCATGGCTTGGCTTGGCGTCGTCCTCAGACTCCAGACCACCGAGGGGAGTTCCTGCATCCATCGCCTGCCGAACTTGTTGAGGTCATTGTAGATCCTTGGCTTGAGTCCTTGCAGAATCATGCCGTTGGGACGCTCTACCTGCCCATTTGTCATGGGGTGAGCTACGGCGGCCCAGTCCACCCGGATGTGGTGGTCCTCGCAGAAGTCCAGGAACTTCCTGCCAGTGAACTGGGTGCCGTTGTCGGTGATGATGGAGTTCAGGACCCCGAAGCAATGGATGATGTTGGTGAAGAATGCCACCGCCTGTTCGGACCTGATGCTGTTTAGGGGTCGGACCTCGATCCACTTGGAGAATTTGTCGATGGTGACCAGCAGGTGCGTGAAGCCCCCGGGTGCCTTCTGCAATGGACCGATGAGGTCCAGGCCCCACACAGTAAACGACCAGGTGATGGGTATTGTTTGCAAGGCCTGAGCGGGTAGGTGCGTCTGCCTTGCATAGAATTGACACCCTTGGCAGGTGCTTACAATCCTAGTGGCGTCGGCCACCACGGTGGGCCAGTAGAAACCCTGTCGGAAGGCATTTCCAACGAGGGCCCGAGGTGCTGCGTGGTGACCGCAAGCCCCCGAGTGTATTTCTTGCAATAGCTCCTGTCCTTCGGCGATGGATATGCATCGCTGGAGGATGCCTGAGGGGCTGCGGTGGTAGAGCTCCTTTCCGTCACCCAGCAAGACGAACGACTTGGCGCGCCGCGCCAGTCGCCGAGCTTCGGCTCTGTCGAGGGGTAGCTCTCCTTGGTGGAGATATTGCAGGTATGGGGTCTGCCAGTTTCGATTAGGCGTGACCCCATTCCGCTCTTCCTCGACGCGCAGTGCCTCACCCTCGGGGGCCGAGGGTGCCTCGGGCAGGGCCGAGGCCGCCTCGGGCTGAGCTGAGGGCGCCTCGGGCTGAGCCGAGGGCGCCTCGGGCAGAGCCGAGGCCTTCTCGGGCTCGGGCGTGTCGTCGGTCTTGACGGAGGGTTGATGTAGGTCTCGGGAGAAGACGTCCGGAGGAACCGTTGTCCGCCCCGAGGCTATCTTAGCCAGCTCGTCTGCAGTCTCATTGTATCATCGAGCGACATGGTTGAGCTCGAGCCCGTAGAACTTGTCCTCCAGGCGCCGAACCTCGTCGCAGTAGGCTTCCATCTTCGGGTCGCGGCAATGGGAGTTCTTCATGACTTGGTCGATGACAAGCTGCGAGTCGCCACGAGCGTCGAGGCACCAGACCCCTAGCTCGATGGCGATGCGCAACCCGTTAACCAGAGCCTCGTACTCGGCCACGTTGTTGGACGCTGGGAAATGGAGGCGCAACATGTAGCGGAGGTGCTTTCCGAGGGGTGAGATGAAGAGCAGGCCCGCGCCCGCTCCTGTTTTCATCAGCGACCCATCAAAATACATGGTCCAGAGTTCCGGTTGGACCGAAGCTACTGGAAGCTGGGTGTCGACCCATTCAGCCACAAAGTCCGCCAAGACTTGGGACTTGATGGCCTTCCGAGGGGCGAACGAGATTGTCTTGCCCATGATCTCCACTGCCCACTTTGCAATCCTGCCCGAGGCCTCTCGGCACTGGATGATCTCCCCCAGGGGGAAGGATGACACCATAGTCACCGGATGAGACTCGAAGTAGTGTTGCAACTTTCGCAGCGTCAGAATTACCGCATACAGTAGCTTCTGAATTTGCGGGTAGCGGATTTTGGTTTCAGACAGTACCTCACTGATGAAGTAGACCGGCCTCTGGACGGGCAATGCGTGCCCTTCTTCTCGTCTCTCGACCACGATCGCGGCGCTGACCACCTGAGTGGTAGCGGCGATGTAGATCAAGAGGGCTTCTCCGGCGGCGGGGGGCACCAGGATGGGCGCGCTTGTAAGGAGCGCCTTTAAGTTCCCGAGGGCTTCCTCGGCCTCGGGGGTCCAAGTGAAGCGCTCGGTCTTCCTCAAGAGGCGGTACAGGGGTAGGCCTCTTTCGCCAAGGTGCGAGATGAAGCGGCTCAGAGCCGCAAGGCATCCCATGACCCTCTGTACTCCTTTCAAGTCCTTGATAGGCCCCATGTTGGTGATGGCCACGATTTTCTCCGGGTTTGCCTCGATGCCCCGCTCGGAGACGATGAACCCCAGGAGCATGCCTCGGGGGACTCTGAAGACACACTTCTCGGGATTGAGTTTTACACCTTTCGCCTTGAGACACTTGAATGTCGTTTCAAGGTCAGAGAGGAGGTCAGAGGCTTTCCTCATCTTGACTACGATGTCATCGATGTAAGCCTCGACCGTTCGGCCAATGTGCTGTTCGAACACGTGGTTCATGCACCTTTGGTATGTCGCACCCGCATTCCTCAAACCAAATGGCATAGTAATGTAGCAGTACATGCCAAAAGGTGTGATGAAAGAAGTCGCGAGTTGGTCGGACTCTTTCATCCTGATTTGGTGATACCCTGAGTAGGCATCGAGGAACGACAGGGTTTCGCACCCAGCAGTGGAATCCACGATTTGATCGATGCGAGGCAGGGGGTAGGGAACTTTCGGACTTGCTTTGTTTAGACCAGTGTAGTCTACACACATCCTCCATTTCCCACCTTTCTTTTTCACAAGCACAGGGTTGGCTAGCCATTCGGGATGGAATACCTCTTTGATGAACCCGGCAGCCATCAGCTTGTGGATCTCCTCGCCTATGGCTCTACGCTTTTCTTCGTCGAATCGGCGCAGAGGCTGCTTCACGGGTCGGGCTCTAGCTCGGATATCCAGCGAGTGCTCGCCGACATCCCTTCGGTATGCCAGGCATGTCTGAGGGACTCCACACAAAAACCTCAGCGTTTGTGTGGAGAAAGTCGACGAGCACTGCTTCCTATTTGGGGTCGAGCTCGAAGCCGATCCAGATCTGCTTGGAGGCGTCGTTGCTGGGGTCGAGAGGGACGGACTTAACCGCCTCTGCTGGTTCGAAGTTGCCGGCGTGGCGCTTCGCATCTGGCACCTCCTTGGGGAGGCTCTCCAGGTCGGTGATGAGAGCCTCGGATTTGGCGAGGGCCTCGGCGTACTCCACGCACTCCACATCGCATTCGTACGCGTGTTGGTACGTGGGGTCGACGGTGATGACCCCGTTGGGGCCCGACATCTTGAGCTTGAGGTAGGTGTAGTTGGGGACGGCCATGAACTTGGCGTAGCATGGTCTCCCTAGCACTGCGTGGTAGGTTCCTCGGAACCTGACCACCTCGAACGTGAGGGTTTCCTTTCGGAAGTTGGAGGGAGTCCCGAAGCAGACGGGCAGATCGAGTTGTCCAAGGGGCTGGACGCGCTTCCCGGGAATGATCCCGTGAAAGGGCGCCGCACCGGCCCGGATCGAGGACAGATCGATCTGCAGGAGCCCGAGGGTGTTGACGTAGATGATGTTGAGGCTGCTGCCTCCGTTCATGAGGACCTTGGTAAGCCTGACGTTGCCGACGACGGGATCAATAATGAGCGGGTACTTCCCCAGGCTCGGCATGCGGTCAGGGTGGTCGCCTTGGTCGAAGGTGATGGGCTTGTCGGACCAGTCTAGGTAGACTGGCGTCGCCACCTTCACCGAACAGACCTCCCGGCGCTCTTGCTTGCGGTGCCGAGCCAAGGCATTCGCCACTTGCCCACCGTAGATCATGAAGCAGTCGTGGACCTCGGGAAACTCCTCTGCCTTGTGACCCTCCTTCTTGTCGTTGTCGGGGGCTCTGCCACCTTCCACCAGGGGCCCAACCTTGTGGAAGTAGCGCCGAAGCATGACGCACTCCTCAAGGGTGTGCTTGACGAGACCCTGATGATAGGGGCACGACTCCTTGAGCATCTTGTCGAACAGGTTGGCGCCTCCGAGAGGCTTTCGAGGGTTCCTGTGCTCGGTGGCGGCGACAAGGTCTGCGTCGGCGGTGTCGCGTTTCGCTTGCGACTTCTTCTTGCCCTTCTTCTTTGTGCCGCGCTGAGCGGACGCCTCGGGGACGTCTTCCGGCTGGCGCCCCTGTGGCTGCTTGTCCTTCCGGAAGATGGCTTCGACCGCCTCCTGACCAGAGGCGAACTTGGTGGCGATGTCCATCAGCTCGCTCGCCCTGGTGGGAGTCTTGCGACCTAGCTTGCTCACCAGGTCGCGGCAAGTGGTGCCGGCGAGGAACGCCCCGATGACATCCGAGTCGGTGATGTTGGGCAGCTCGGTGCGCCGCTTCGAAAATCGCCGGATGTAGTCCCGCAGGGATTCTCCTGGCCGCTGGCGGCAGCTTCGGAGATCCTAGGAGTTCCCAGGGCGCACGTATGTGCCCTGAAAGTTGCCGGTGAAGGCTTTGACCAGGTCGTCCCAGTTGGAGATCTGCGCAGGAGGCAGATGCTCTAGCCAGGCTCTGGCGGCGTCGGAGAGGAACAGGGGGAGGTTGCGGATGATGAGGTTGTCATCGTCCGTTCCACCCAGCTGGCAGGCCAGCCGGTAGTCCGCGAGCCACAGTTCCGGCCTTGTCTCCCCCGAGTACTTGGTGATGGTAGTCGGGATTCGGAACCGGGTCGGGAACGGCGCCTGTCGTATGGCCTGGCTGAAAGCTTGCGGACCGGGTGGTTCGGGCAAAGGGCTCCGATCCTCCTCGCTGTCGTAGCGTCCCCCATGCCTGGGGTGGTAGCCTCGGCGCACCTTCTCGTCGAGGTGGGCTCGACAGTCGCTGCGGTGGTGCTCGTTGCCGAGGCGACCCGGGGCCGCAGGCGCTGTGTCCCGCATGCACCCAGTGTGAACCGAGGCTTCCTGCATGAATCGGGAAGTCGCGGCGCGATGCTCCGGGGGGTATCCCTGCCTTCGGGGGGCAGAGCTTTCGGCCCGTCGGACCGCGGCATCCTCCAGGAGATTCTTGAGCTCTCCCTGGATACGCCGCCCCTCGGTGGTGGATGGTTCCGGCATCGCTCGGAGTAGTATTGCTGCTGCAGCTAGGTTCTGGCCGACCCACTAGAAGCCGGGGGCAACCTTGCCCTGGCATTGTCGGCGATGCGGTGCTGGATGTCCTGGGCCAGATGACGCGCTTCTTCGGCTAGTGCTCGGCCTGCCCCCTCCTGCCCGATGTTCTGCCGGAGCTGCACAAGTTGCCCTACTTCCTCGTCGAGCCTGGCCTGCATCTCGCGGATTTGCTCGAGCTGTGCGTCCTGACCCCCCGCAGGGACTGGGACCACAGCTAGCTCCCGAAGGATGTCAACGCGAGGCACAGGCCTAGGGGGATTGCCGTTCTTCGGCACACCAAGGTGGCTGCCTTCGTCGAGACCCCCCTAGATCGACGTGGAAACATTCGCGACTTGGGCCACAGTCCTCGTCACCGAGGCTGTGGCTACCATCGGAGCAATCGGAGAGGCAGTAGTCGCATGCGGTCATGAAGTCCCGCATGGCACTAGGGTTATCGAGCTCGGAGAAATCCTAACCACAGTCGGGCTCGTCGTCTTCCTCGGAACCCAGGGGCCCATAGGTCGAGACGGCCGTCAATCTGTCCCAGGTTGACCACATATGGTACCCCGGAAGGTTTGGACATGCCTTTATGAAAGCGTCCACCGAAGCGGGGTTGCTTGGTGGGTCGAAGCTGAATCTAAAAGGCACAGGATGGGAAACGGACGGTACCTCTTGATCAATGGATGGTGACGAAGTCGCGTCGGGGACGGACTGCACCGTTACCTCAGGTACGAGGCTAACGCCCAGCAAGTCCTTCACGAGCGTGCTGGCATCGTCCGTCTGCTTGGGGTTGGTGTGTTGCGGGGAAACGACGCTCGTCTTCGTCTTAGACGTGAGGTCAACGCCCGACGTGTCCCCTGCTGGGGCGCCGGCGCCGTCGACTCGCTCGACAGCCGATGAGGCGCCGCCTCCTGCTTGGCCATGGTTGCCCCGCCTCCTCCTCCGTCGGTGGGGAAGGTGATGGGACAGACCCGGATGCTGTTCTTCTACCACGCGGGAAAGACGTCGTCGATTCCGCCGCCGGCGGGCGGGCTGACGGCCGCCATTGTCGTTGTCACGCGGCGGAGGAAGGAGTATCATGTTGTCGCTGCCGTCGAGGGACATGAACTCAAGACTCCCGAAACGGAGAATTGTCCCGGGTTGGAGAGGTTGCTGGAGGCTACCCATCTGGAGCTTGACGGGAAGCTATTCGTCAACACGCAGCAGGCCCCTACCTGGCGCGCCAACTGTCGGCGTTTCGACCCCGGGGGGTCCCTGGACCGACGAGTAAATTGTCACTGCGTGTCCTAGCCCAGATGGGTCGGCGCGAGACGGAACACAAGGGGGGAAAACAGTAAGGGGAACCACAGCCTCGTGTTGTCCTGCGCCTAGGGCGGATGCGCTTGCAGTAGGGGGTTATAAGCGTTCACGAGGGAGAAAGAGAGAGAGAGCCTATGCGTCAACCCATCCTCCCACGCGGCCACCTTTTTGTACGAGGGCCTTGGACCTTCCTTTTATAGACGTAAGGAGAGGGTCCAGGTGTACAACGGGGGGTGTAGCAGTGTGCTAACGTGTCTAGCAGAGGGGAGCCAGAGCCCCATGTACATGCCGACGTGGCTGTCGGAGAGGTGTTGGAGCCCTGTTAATGTGGCGTCGTGGCTGTCGAAGGAGCGCTTGAGCCCTGTAGAAGTACAGCTGTCGTGGCTGTTGGATCCTTGTTGACGTTTCCTTGCTTTCGTAGGGGGCTGAGAACCGCCGTCGTCATGGAGCACGTGGTGTGCCATCATTACTTGTTTTACCGGGGCGAATCAGATGGGACGCCGGTCTTGTTCCTCGTAGCCTGAGCTAGCTAGGGGTAGGGTAATGATGTACCCCCCTATGACGGGGTCGATCCGAGCCCAAGGTCGGGCGATGCGGTGGCTCCTCTGAGGTCGAGGCTGAGTCCGAGCCCGGGGGTCGGGCGAGGCGGAGACCGTCGTCCGAGGTCGAGGTTGAGTCCGAGCCCTGGGGTCGGGCGAGGTGGAAACTGTCTTCCGGAGGCAAGGTCGAGTCCGAGCCCTGGGGTCGGGCGAGGCAGAGACCGTCGTCCGAGGTCGAGGTTGAGTCCGAGCCCTGGGGTCGGGCGAGGCGGAGACTGTCTTCCGGAGGTGAGGTCGAGTCCGAGCCCTAGGGTCGGGCGAGGCGGAGATTCCTATGGCGCCCGAGGCTGGACTTGGCTGCTATCAGCCTCACCCTGGCAGGAGGCACAGCAGTCGGAGCAGCGCAGGCCACGCTATTTTCCTGTCAGGTCAGTCGGTAGAGGGCAGAAGTGACTACGGTCACTTCGGCCTTGTCGACTGGAGAGCGAGCGTCAGGATAAGGTGTCAGGCGATCCTTGCATTGAATGCTCCTGCGATACGGTCGGTTGGCATGGCGATCTGGCCAAGGTTGCTTCTCCGTGAAGCCTTCCCGAGCTGGGCCTCGGGTGAGTTGAAGGTGCGCTCGTTGCTTGAGGAGACCCTCGGGCGAGGCGTGAATCTGCCTTGGTCTACCGTTCCTGCCTGAGGCTGGGCTCGGGCGAGGCGAGATCGTGTCCCTTTAGTGGACGGAGCCTTGACCTAAATTGCGCCCATCAGGCCTTTGCAGCTTTGTGCTGATGGGGGTTACCAGCTGAGATTAGGAGTCTTGCGGGTACCCCTAATTACGGTCCCCGACAATAATGCAATAGAATTTGCTCAAATCAAATTCGCTGTGAAAAGTTAAAACATTCAGAATAACTAGATCGACAATTAATATAAATTGTTTCCCCACAGGTAGATAATTCGAAATACATCCTACAAACAATAATTCAAGCTAATTTAATAGACTGTAATATAAAATTAGCAAAAAACACTACATGCATCAGACAGGCAATAGAGTGAAGACAACAAAAATTGACAAGAATGATATGCTGAAGTTGACTACTATTTTGATCAGACTTATTTAAACATCATACCAAGATATCACTTATTACTTTAACTAATGTAAGTTTGGGAACAGTCGGTCATTTGTTCTGCTCGGATAGTCTGGTTATGGTAATAATCTTCTTTTACTACAACTTTCTCTGTATTTTGCATAATCACATCCACAGTAAACTCAAAGTTCAGAAAGAGCTAATTCGCAAAAGACATACATGGTAGCACAACAGATAAGTTGGATCAGACTAGGATCGTTCCAGTATTCATCCCAATTGCCACTCCAGGATAGTGTATAAAAGTGGAGCCTGAACTAGCAAGAGAATAAGCTCATAACAAGGTTCCCAAATGATGTTACTTCACTATTTCACTAACGTAATAACATGGTATAAGTGCATATACAAACCTACTCTTAGCTTTATTCTCACAGTATGCTCTTAGTGAAAATGGCATGACAATTAGACTTCTGGAAACACTAATTAAAAATACCTTATTAAATCCTGCTTGATCAAGTACTGCCCGAACATTTTCTGACATGAAGTCAACACCTAAAACTGTAATATAGTCACATCCTGCTTCAAAGCTCAGATCACAGACACACAGGTTCACATTAATATAAATTGTTTCCCCACAGGTAGATAATTCGAAATACATCCTACAAACAATAATTCAAGCTAATTTAATAGACTGTAATATAAAATTAGCAAAAAACACTACATGCATCAGACAAGCAATAGAGTGAAGACAAATCACAGCAACCATTTAGAAGATACTACAAGGAGACATTAACCACATAATCAGATCTTCAAAGCTCAGATCACAGACACACAGGTTCACATTATGTTCCAAAACTCTCATCCAGGCACAGAGCAGTTTTCAAATAACATAAAACCTCTATCACATAATCATTGGTAGCAAAAACTAAAGAGACGAGGAAAAGGCGGTACGACAACCATCAGATGACCGTGAAGAGCCTAGTCGATCTCTTGGATGATCGCTCATCCAGGCACAGAGCCGTTCACCTGCTCGCTCGTGATCCGCTCGACGTGGATGACCCAGCGGCGGCGGTACACCTGCACCACCTTCCCCTCACGGCCCTTGTAGGTGCCGCGCACGACCTGCACCTCGTCGTCCTTGCGGATCGGGATGGAGCTCCGTCGACAGCCCGGCGGACATGAGAACGCAGCGGACGGAGGACGGGGCCGTGAAGTGCGCCTTGCGGCACTTCCGGTGGGAGCTCGTGATGCGGGGATTGCGCTTCATGGCGGCGGCGGGATGGGTGCTCCTGCTTACCTGGGAGGCCGCTTCGGTGGCGGCGGCTAGGGTTTTCTATGTGGGAGAACGAGTGGAGGCGGCTGGTGGTAGAATGGAGCGCTCGGTAGAATGAGAGGCCGCGCACGATCTGTTGGATGGAATGGGTGATTGGGTTGGGCTTTTTTTGTTTGCTATGGGACATGGGCTATATCGATTTAGGTGACGTTTAGATAGTCACTGGCACAGAGAAATGAAAATAGAATGAGAGTAGAAAGGTTCTAGTTATAGATTAGGAAACTAGACCTAATTCATTGTTTGTCAATAGTTAGTTAGAGTAACTCCAATAGTTTTTCTAAAAAAAGCTTCATAAATTCAGGCTCAACAAGTTGCTAAATAGCTATTAGGAATAAAAATAGCTTGGTCTTCTATATTTCCTAAAACTTAATAGCTATTAGGAATAAACTCAGGCTCAACCGCTGTTCTGTCCACGCCCGCCGTAGCTTTACGCACGACGCCGCTGCTTTGCCGCGGACCTAGGATTTTGGAGGGTATGCATCATAAAACTTAATAATTAACCGGAAATTTTGAACTAGATTACAATAGAGCCCAAACATATGAAATATGAAATTTGCAAGAAACAATGATTGAAAGATAATTACCATACTATTTGCATCTTGAAAGATAATTATTTAATTTGCTGGATGAATTATTAATCTATCAAAACTTATGGACTTACTCAATGCATCAATGGATCAGGCGACAGGATCGCTTGTTCGCTGCGACGCTACCCAGTTGCCGATCAAGCGGACGACCGACACCGGCGTCGTTGTGTGCCGTAACCTGAGGGCCGAGACTGAGATCGTCAATCGTAGAACGTAGAAGCGCAGATCACAGAAGGCAGAAGCAGAACAGCCATGCAGATCGTAGAATGGCGGCTAGGAACACCTTAACAGAACGACAGATGGGAACATGTACTATGCTAACGATTCTGTTCTGATTAGGCCCAATTGACCAACTTATGCACTCTAACTTTCTTTATTTATAAGAACAAGCGAGTAGTCTAGTGGTAACACTGATTCAAAGCAAGGCGCAAGTCTTTGGTTCGAAGCTCCGTGGGAGCAATTTTTTTTGCCAAATAAATCTTAGCACATGCGTCGCCGGGCCGCGCGTTGCCACTTCCAGTTGGTGGCCCGGGGCCGCGTCGCCAGGCGGGGGCTGTGTCCCACTTTACCAAAAAATGCGACCCATGTAGGCCAAGGATCCCACGCCGTCAAGTGCTGTACACGTGGGGCATTTTTTACTAAAACTCATCTGTGACTAATTTATTTCATCATTACGTCAGCCAAACATGGCAAATTAGCGATGACGATATCAAATCTAATCTGTGACGAAATTGTTGCGTCCAAAATTTGTGTCTATGACGTTCCTTTCATTTTTATCATTAATATTCAAGTTTAATCTTCGTCACTTGTAATTGTTGATGAAGATATAAATTTGGTCATAGAAATGTATCAATCTGTGACTGAAGTCACCAGCGTCATGAGAAAATCGTCACTGATGATCACATTCTTACTAGTGATTGATCCAATTGTTGAGGCGTATGTATCTTACTCATGCTCTCCCGCTCATTAGCCGTCGCAAGATATTACTTCTGGCTAAGGTGTGTACCATGTGACACAGGTAAGAACCTTTTCTTAGACTGTTCCATATTGAACCATTTCAACACCTTATCAATGTATGTGTCCTGGCTCAATCCTATAACAGGGCATTTGGATCCCTTTATTTTAGAGGAATTGGAATTCACTCAATAAAGTAACTTATTTAGTTTGGAATTTGACATTCCACCACTTTCCAAAGTTTAGATATAAGCCTATCTCAAATTCATGGGGTGGAGGATGGGAAATGATTTTATGCATTTGTTTCTACTCTGTAACTTACATGACACTCTTCGTCTCACTCCTCTATAGTAAAAATGTAGCACATAAATATCTCCGACATCTTGCTAATAATAGTATACAAATATATTTTGTATAAAATTGAATTAGCTTAATTGATATATGCCTAAATTACTATTATTAGAATGGAATTCAATTCCAATGATCTAAACGGGGCGTAAGCCTCTTTGACGTATCTCTATAGATCCTTATGCCTAGAATATATGTTGCTTCCCCTAAGTCCTTCATAGAAAAAAACTCCTTTTAAGTGAAGCCTTAACGGACTCTAGCATAGAATGCCATTCCCAATCAATAATATGTCATCTACATACAAGATTAAAAATACAACAGCGTCCTCCTTTCCTTCTTGTAAACACAAGCTTTTTCTTCATTATGATGAAAACCAAACCCTTTGACCACTCATCAAAATGAATGTTCCAACTCCGAGATGCTTGCTTCAACCCATAAATGGATTTATGAAGTTTGCATATCTTTCCAACATTGACTGGATCGACAGAAACCTCGGGTTGTATTATATACACGTCCTCATCAAGGCTTCCATTTAGGAAAGCTGTTTTGACATATATCTACCAAATCTCATAATCAAAATATGCGGCAATAGCTAGAATGATCCAAATAGATTTAAGCATCGCTACTGGCGAGAATGTCTCGTCATAGTCAACTCCTTGAACTTGTCAAAAACCCTTTGCAACAAGTCGAGCCTTATAGATGTGAACATTTCTATCCATGTCTTTCTTCTTCTTATAGATCCATTTGCACTCTATGGGTCTAACACCATTAGGCGGGTCAACCAAGTGCCAAACTTGATTTTCTTCCATAGAATCTATCTCGGATCTCACGGCTACTTGCCATTTCTTAGAATCTGGGTCCATTATCGCTTCTGCATATGTTGCAGGTTCATCATTGTTTAACAACAACACTTCCCCATTGCCCAACAATACCACTTCTCTTTGTACCTTGGGAAAACCTTCGTGGTTGTGGTGGAGCTTCTCTTGCCATAGACGTCTCAACTTGTTCTACTACATTAGCATCACTTGTTGAATCTTGTCCCATTGGCTCATCCTGAACTTCTTCAACATACACCTTTTGTTTACTTTTCTCTTTTTTGAGAAATTCTTTCTCTAAGAAAACATCGTTTCGGGTGACAAACACTTTGCCTCTGATCAGTTGTAAAAGTAATATCCTAAAGTTTCCTTTGGATATCCCACAAACATGCACTTGTCTGATTTTGGAGTGAGTTTATCTGACCGAAGTCGCTTGACGTAAACCTCACAACCCCAAATCTTCAGAAAAGACAAACTATGAGTCTTCCCAGTCCACATCTAATATAGTGTCTTAACTACGAACTTAGACGGTACCCTATTTAGTGTGAAAGTTGTTGTTTCTAGAGCATATCCCCAAAACGACAAAGGTAGGTTCGACTAGCTCATCATTGATCGGACAATATCCAATAAAGTATGATTACATCGCTCATACACGCCATTCCTCTGAGGCGTTCCAGGCGGCGTAAGCTGCTGAACAATTCCACAACTCTTTAGATGATTGCTAAACTCATGGCTCAAATATTCACCTACACAATTAGATCATAGTGCTTTAATTTTCTTGTCATGCTAATTTTCCACTTCATTCTGAAATCTTTAAACTTTTCTAAAGATTTAGACTTGTGTTTCATTAAGTAGACATGTCCATATCTACTAAAATCATCAATGAAGGTTATGAAGTATTGGAATCCTCCCCTTGCTGTCGTACTCATTGGTCCGCACATATTAGTATGTATGAGTTCCAACAATATAACACCCTCTCAGATAATCCTGTGAAGAGCACCTTGGTCATCTTGCCAAGTAAGCATGCGTCACATGTCTCTTATGATTCAAATTCAAACGAGGTTAAAAGTCCATCAGAATGAAGCTTCTTCATGCGATTCTCACTTATATTACCCAAACGACAGTGGCACATGTAGTTAGGACTTAAATCATTAGGCCGAGGCCTTTTAGCACTTATATTACAGACAGGTGAATAACCCATACATAATGGATACAAAAGCCACAAACATGTCATTCTTAGAGATCACACAACCATTGTTTTCACTAGCAAATGAATAACCCTACTTTATCAAACATGAAGAAGACATAATGTTTCGACTCATACTAGGAACTAGATAATAATTATTTAATTCCAAAATAAATTCTGATAGAAGGTGGAGTTGCATCGTCTCGATGGTCAACACAGCTGTTGGGAGCCGTCATCTTTCAAAGATCCTCAAAAACACACTTAACTATTGGTCGTGAACATGTTCCCAAGTGTTGGAGGAGCTTTAGCGACGAAACACCTTCAATGCAGAAAGTGGAGAAAGATGAAGAAGCTAGCATTGTCATAACACAAGGAGATGATAACGAGAGAAGGTGTTATCCTGAATGCTAAATGCCGAAGACAATATTGCCCTCATATTATTTATAAATCCTATGTACTGTTCCTATGGGTATACATGTAATTTCATGCGAAGCTGTACGTTCCCCTATAAATAGATGAACAGTGCCTTGCATAAAGTACCTTTTTTGAGGGCTGGATTATTACCTCTTGTAATCTTTCTCCCAAAGCACCTTTGTTCTAACTCATCTTGTAAAGTCGAAGGTACGACAATATGTTGAAGATGAGTTAACATTAACTTCTATACATTCCTTTGCATATTTATTACTTTATATTGGGATACGATTCATTTTACCTTTGTCCTTGAAGGTAATATCTCGAAGGGATATGTATATGAGGACGAAGGTCAATCATCCTTTTGACATTGTGTTGCCTTGTTTTCAACTGTGTATAGCAATTGTGAACAAGTGACCAACAGCAGCAACTCTTGCATTATTGCCCATGCGGGAGTCAACTTCTCCTCTTTTCACGCTTCTACTTCTTATCATTCCGTGCATCGAATTGCAAATATAGGCAATCGATCCGGTATCAAATACCCAAGAATTGATATAAGAATAAGAAAGAAAATTTCTGTAATGTGAATAACACCTGCTGCGGTTGTACCCTTACCACCATAATCTTTAATAGAGGCCAAGTACTACTTGCAATTCCTCTTCTAGTTACCAAGTTCTTTGTAATAAAAGCACTCGACATCAACAGTTGGTATAGCCTTGGGATTTTGGTTTGGCTTGGATAATGTATCTTTTGTCGTGCCCTTCTTCTTTTGAAATGTACCCTTGTTCTTAAAGTTGGGTTTGTTTTGGACCGCCATCACATGGTCGCTGCTGCGAACACTTTTTTATGTCACCCTCTGCTATTTTTAGCACGCCACACAATTTATTGAGGCCCTTCTCCGCCCCATGCATATGGTAGTTCGTAATGAAGTTTCCATAGCTGGGCGAAAGAGATGCCAAAATGAAGTTAGTGGCCTACTCTTGGCCTATTGGTGTAACACCCTGAATTTGGAGGTATAAAATTTCTTTCTAATTATCACCCAAATTCATGTGTTACTCTTCTCTCTCTAGTTCTATCCATATCTAGATTCTCTCTCTCCCTTTTAAGTAGAATTAGCTTAAGTTAGTGGAGGTTAATTATTTATTTTTGCCAAAACATTATGGGTCATGTCATGTTGCATCATGCTGAGCCTAAATATTCTTTGAATTGTTACACATGTTTGAATTAGTTTGAATTTGAAATCTAATTTGAATTTGGAATTCAAAATCCTAGAGAAAAGAAATAGAAAAGGAATTAGGAAATTCAGAAAAAAGGAAAAAGCCACTCTGGCCCAAACCAGCCCAGCTCGGCCCAGCCAGGCCGCGCGCCCGTGCGCCTGCCGCCCCTGACAGGCGGGTCCCGCCTGTCAGCGACAGTCTGTCCCGTGCTCCCTTCCCTCCCTCTCTCTCGATGCCCAGTGGGGCCGACTTGTCGGCGCCAGTTGCTTCGCCCGCGCGCGTCCTTCTTCTCTCTCTGTCTCGTGGGCCTGTTCTGCCAGGCATTGAGCCGTTGCCCGCGCGCCCCTTCTCTCTCTCTCTCTCTGCACTGTGGGCCTTCCCTGTCAGCTTCGCTGTAACACCCTGAATTTGGGGGTATAAAATTTCTTTGCTCATATTCACAAATTCAGGTGTTACTTCCTTTTCTCATCCTTTCTCTTTCTTTTCTCTCTCAATTCTATAGGAGCTTAGTGCTTGTTTTACTTGTAATTATAGTCTATTATGTTAAACCCTAGTGGAGTATGAATTGTTGCATCATGTTGAACCCTAGATTTCACTTTTGTTTGGTGCATAATTCTCAAAAGGTCTAATTTGAATTTGGGGCTTATTTGAATTTGAATCAAATAGAATAAATAAAAGAAAAGGGAGAAACAATTCAGAATAAAAGAAAAAGGTAAAACAGCCCAACCCAGCCGCCCCCCCCGGCCTTTCGGCCCAGCCGGCCCATCTCTCCCGCGCGCGCGCCTCCCTCCCCTTCTCTCTCTGCGCAGCGGGCCCCGCCTGTCGGCGCAGCGGCCTCCCGTGCGCCCGCTCTCCCTCTCTCTGCTCGGCCAGCCCCACCTGTCGGCGCCCGCTTTCCCCGTGCGCGCTCGCTCCCTCGCTCTCTCTCTGCTCGCGGGCCCGGGGTGTCAGCCCCGTCTTCCTCGCGTAACCGCCGCCGAGTCGCGCGCGCCCGCGGTCTCCGCGCCCACGTCGCGCGTGGGGAGCTCGCCCCACCTCGCCCTCGGCCACTTGAGCCCCGAGTCCCACTCGCCCTCGCCCCCTCCCCCATTTGCGCCCAGTAGACCCTCTCTCCCCCTCGCTGCGCGCGCGCAGAGCACCGCCGCCATAACCCCCGCCGTCCCGAGCTCGGTTCCTCGTCGCCGGTGGAGCTCCGCCGCGCCCGTAGCCCCGGTGAGCTCCGCTCTGGCGTCCGCAACCCGGAACGCGCCCCAATTCCCTCTTCCCCTCCCTAATTCTCTCTGCCCGCGCTCACCCGTCGTCCGCCGTGCAGCCGCCGCCGTCGCCTCGGGCCACCGTCGCGTCTCCGTCGCTGCCGAGAGGTCCCTGGGTTTCGCCGTGAGGTAAGGAACCTCCCCCGCCCCTATTGCCCTTTGTCTTGCTCTCTGTTGCATGTGATTGCTCGCCGGAGTAGAGAAACCCCGCCGCCGAGCCGCCCCGCCGTGAATCGCCCCCCTCCGGTGCCCCTGCCCCGGCCCAAACCCCACCAGAGAGTTCCCCGTGCCCTCCCCAGCCTCTCCGGCCACTCAGGTCGCCCCGGGAGCCCGCCAGGCCCCCGCTCCCCTCGTCTCCGGCGAGCTCCTCCGCCACTGGCGCGAGCGTCGCCGCCCCAGCTAGCCGTAGGAGAGGCTCAGCCTGGCCACCCAATCCCCGCCGTTCACCCGAGATCGGGCGGCCCTGATTTAATTAGCCCCGCCTCTCTGCCACCCGACCCCGCTTGTCAGCTCGCCCGCGCGCTCGCGCTGTCCGCCCGGCCCCGCCTGTCGGTCCGCCCGCGCGCTCTGCCCGCCCGGTCCCACCTGCCAGCCGCCCGCGCGCGCTCTGCCCGCCCGGCCCCGCCTGTCAGCCACCCCGAGCCGCCGCGCGCCCGCGCGCCCGCCGCAGGATCTAATCCTAGCCGTTGATCTGAGATCTAACGGCTGTAAGCGCCCGATACCCCTTCGCCCGCGCCTTTTCTTAAAAGACCCCTCGGTTTTCTGGATTTTGCGCCCGCCGTCCCTGGTTTCTCGCAGTTAAGTCCTCAGCCCTTTTACTTAATTCAAAATAGGTCCCTAGGGCATATTTTTAACCCCTAAACTTGTAAAATTCATAACTTTGCCATATGAACTCCAAATTAGGTGCTTCAAATTGCAAAATGTTCATAAAATTATTATCTATCTGATTATGCACTGTTTTCCTGCTGTTTCCATGTTCCAACTAATGGTTAATCTTTAGGATAGGATTAAGGTTATTGGAACTCTATTTTGGGATAAATGAAAGGTAGTAGACTTTAATAAAAGTTGGAGCACTTAAGTTTATGGACTCAAACCCTTAAGGTTAGGAACTTAAACCAGATAATTATTTAATTCCACCCCTGACTTAAACCTGAGTAGTGGATAATGACTCATTTTGTATAGTCCTCTACCCCAGACCTAGGGAACACCAAAGTGCCTATCCCTTTTCTGTTATGAGCTTGTGACCACTCTCTGCTGCATATGTTTGGTTTATTGTTTTTGTTTGTTATTTTCCCAAGTGCATAGTGTGAATGATTGCTTTACGTAGACAACGAGCAGTCTGTGTTTCCCGAGGCAGTTGCAGAGGAAGTCCCTGATCAGCAGTTTGGTGAAGGCAAGTGTCCTCAGTCCCATTATGTCCCATTTACTTTATAATACACTGTCCCGCATTACTTACTTGAAACTTAAGGATTGACTAGCTTTACACTTTACTTTATCCTTGATGACCTTATGGGCTATTATGGTTAGCATTCTGCTACTGCCTTAACTTAATCAATGAACATGATGTGAATATTTATGATACTGTTATCCTGGTTATGTTGATGATCTTGTGATACTCTAGGGGGCTCAGGCTGTTTCCTGAGTACCTCTCCGTAAGGACCTGTTCGTTGAGAGACCACCCGGGATAACAGTGCAACCATGAGGGTGAAATGGGGTGCCCTTAGCTAATTAATTAGAGGAACTAGAGGTGTAGTTGCTTCGCCGTCGTGCCGTCAATGGGGTCCAGGCACAGTGCTTGCTCTGCCGAGGCTGAGTGCCGAGGTTCTTTCGTTTTGCTTTTGTTAGTCACTCTCCTGCGGGGAGGGGTACTGTGTTTATCAAACTGGAGAAACCTAACGGGCAGCTATGATCTCTAGGGAATCTTTGTAAAAGCTACGTAGTGATACCCTGCCGGACCACCTAGGTAGTGGTCAATGGGGATTAGCTCTCCCCGGGCAGAAAGGGCATCATGACTCATGGGTAAAGTGTGCGACCTCTGCAGAGGGTAGTGAAACTGATATATCAGCCGTGCTCACGGTTAAGAGCAACCTTGGGATCCTCTTTGATTAGAGATACAAATGGTTCGAGATACAAGGATTATGTTATGGTTTTGGTTCGAATATGATGATGTTGTTCCTCGATGAGGAAAGGGTTCATGGGCTGGTTAATGATAAAATCTGGCTTCTACTAATGATAAATACCTGACCAATTAAAAGCAACTGCTTGAGCCTAACCCCACATAAAGCTAGTCCACTTCAGCCAAACGGGACATTTGCTGAGTACGTTGATGTGTACTCATCCTTGCTTTACCACAAAACACCAGGTTGTCCGCATTGTAACCACTGCTCAGGAGAAGGCGAAGCCGTGGAAGGAGACTTCCAGGAGTTTCAAGACTACGATGAATTCTAGGTGTGGGTTGGCGGCAACCCCCAGTCAGCTGCCTGTGAAGGCCTTATCTTTACTGCGTTTCGCTAGCACTTTGATTTATCTGTTAAGTTGATGACTATGTGGATGTCTATGACTCTGTGATGTAATAAGTTTTTACTCTTTTATGTTATTATTCGAGCATTGTGCGATGATGTTCATTTATGTAATCGCTGTGTACGTGAGTTCTGATCCTGGCACGTACATAGTTCGCATTCGGTTTGCCTTCCAAAACCGGGTGTGACATAAGTGGTATCAAAGCCGTGCTGACTGTAGGACCGCTGACCTAGAGTAGCACTGGTCGTATTAAGGACTATTGACCTTCCCTCTCACCTTGACCTCTGATGTTACTTCAAAAGTCGGTCACCTCGACCAACCCTATGTTTTACTACATATATATGTACTATATTATACCTTGTTAAAATTTTTTTTATCTTGTTCTGTCTATGGTTTACTCACTTGTCATATTAGTTCTGCTCTTACTCTTATGCTTACGGTGTCTTTTGTAGATGGCTCGTCTTAGACACACTGCACGTAAGTCGGTGATTCCTTTCCTGCCGTCTCGACTTGCGGAGCGTCCTCTGCACCGCACTGTGACCGGTCAGTCGAGTCACCTGGAGAGGCTGCACCACCGCCTGCGTGAGGAGCAGGAACGCCGACGCCAGCACGGAGAGCAGCAGGGCTCTTCCTCCCCACCCCAGCAAGAGGTGGAGTCCGTGAGGCCCCGTTCCTCTGTTGCCCAGTTGGAGGCGCCCCCTGCACCGCCGCGGGACGCCCTGGCTGCTGGAGGAGGTCTTGGAGGAGACCCCGACGACGACGACTCAGACCACAGCACGGAGTCTTCTGAGCCGCAGGAGGCGGAAGGATGGGTCGCCTGACCCATCACCCGTGACGCCGCTCGCGGTTGTCACTTCCACGACGCACTCGACACCTTGCTGCGCCAGGCTTTCGACCGGCACACCTGGTCGATCGAGTATCGTTATGTAGTCTACCAGCACAGTCGCGGGAGGTACCCGGACCGCTGGGAGGCTACCTGCCTAGTTCGCCGTCCGGAGGATGACCTCCGGGGTGCGGAGGCCGTTTCGGAGCACTATTCCATCTCCGAGAGGGACACTGCAGAGGCGGCTATGCAGGATGCAGCACGGCGTGCACTCTCTCAGTACTGTTCTTTGTTCAGTGGCGTGGCCGACGGTCTTAACCTTCGGTACTACCCCCGCCGCCCTACCGGCAGTACAGAGAGTGTGGTTGTCTCCCCTGTTGGTGAGGCTAACCCTAGGTTGAGCAGCACAGTCAACCTAGTCGCAGTGCTTAACACTGAGCTGGACCACTCTCTGGACGAGCTGAGCAGGGCTCGAACGGAGATTGCGGAGTTGCGTGCTGAGCTGGCAGAGCGCCATCACCAGGAGGGTGGTTCTCCCGCTCCTGTTGGGACTCAGCACCCATACCGCTCGCCGCCACGTGGTCACCACACTTATGGTTCCCCTGTCTGTAAGACCAGGATAGATTTGGATCCTTAGATCGTTAGCGTCGAAGTTTGTAATAATTCTTAAGTCAGATGTCTCAGTCTTAGGTAGTCAGTTTAGTTTGCTTATCAGTTGCTTCCATTCAGTTTAGTTTGCTTATCAGTTGCTTGCATGCTTGTTATGATGAACTTGTGCTGGATTTGGGTCTTTGTAATGACTGTTGCCAACCTGTGGGTTTCCCCTGCAGTTTGGCTTAGCTAGTAATATTAATGAAGTCAGTTATTTAGTTGGGAAGCCATTCACTTCTACTTTCCTTCTTATCTGAGAAGCTGTGTTGAATCATAATGAGGATCAGTGAAGCTTTTTGTTCACTCAGTGTCATGAAGAATTCTGAATTCCCTTTTCTTATGCTGGAGGGTTGTAAGATCAATGCTGATGTATGAATGTCTTCCACAGATGTCTGACAACAGGCGCCGATGCAACAGGCGTGCTCAGCAAGAGCAGCATGACCAGCAGGAGGAGCACCAGAGGCAGCCTCCCCCACCACCCCCGATGACAGTGGAGCAGATGTTCTTGATGCAGACTCAGGCAGTGCAGGCCATTGGGCAGACTCTGGCGGCCATGCAGCAGGCTCAACAGCAACCTCAACCCCAATTGCAAGTGCAGATGCCCCAGATGCCACGAGATAAGCGTGGTGAGTTCATGAGAGGGCACCCTCCTACCTTCGCCCATTCTGCCGACCCCATGGATGCAGAAGACTGGCTGCGCGCAGTGGAGAGAGAACTGCGCACCGCTCAATGTGACGACAGGGAGAAGGTTCTGTATGGCCCCCGTCAGCTAAGGGGAGCAGCCCAGTCCTGGTGGGAGTCCTACCTCGCCACCCATGCTGACCCCGAGGCCATCACCTGGGAGGAATTCAGTGAGAGTTTCCGCAGATACCATGTGCCAGAGGGACTGATGATCGTGAAGAAGGAGGAGTTTCTGGCTCTGAAGCAGGGACCCCTGTCTGTTAGTGAATACAGAGACAAGTTTCTGCAGCTATCTCGTTATGCACCTGAGGATGTCAACACTGATGCTAAAAGGCAGTACAGGTTCATGAGGGGTTTGGTGGATCCCCTGCATTACCAGCTGATGAATCACACCTTCCCCACCTTCCAGCACCTGATCGATAGGGCAATTATGACTGAGAAGAAGCGTAAGGATATGGAAGATCGGAAGCGCAAGATGAGTGGACCCCAGACCGGAGGCATCAGCCGTCCACGTTTCTCAGGCAGTTCATCTCAGCAAGGCAGGCCTGGTCACCCACAAGGATATCAGAATCAGAACCAGCGTCCGCATCAGCAGCAGTTTCAGAGGCAGTATCAGCAGCAGCAGCAGCAGTATCGTCAGAACAGCCAGCAGGGAGGTAATCAGTATCAGAAGCAGAACAACCAGGTACCTCGCCTTCCTGCCTCAGCAGCAAACCAGAGCAACCAGGCAGCCCCAGCACAAGGAGGAGGCAGAGGATGTTTCCACTGTGGAGAACAAGGCCACTGGGCGATGCAATGCTCAAAGAAGGCGGCGCAGCAGCAGACCAACCCCAATGCTCCAACAAGGCAAGGTGTACTGCAGCCGGTAGCAGGCAATCGTAACCAAGCGTACAACCGTGGAAAGGTGAACCACTTGGAGGCCGAAGCGATCCAGGATGCACCAGATGTGGCAGTAGGTATGTTTTCAGTCGAATCTCATCCCACGAAAGTGCTATTTGATACTGGTGCAACTCATTCATTTGTCACTGCAACCTGGGTAGAATTGCATAACATCTCAGTAGAGGCAATGATGCCGCCCATGAGGATTAATTCAGTTGGTGGCAAGGTGCAAACAGATAAAATATGCTCAAATATAAGGGTGGAAATAAGGGGGATAGGGTTCCCCAGTGACTTAATAGTAATAGACACCCCTGGGATAGATGTTATTCTAGGGATGAATTGGTTAATGAAGTATGAAGCGAATATTAGCTGTGACAAGAGGACTGTAACATTGAAGTCCCCGTCAGGAGAAGAGGTAGTGGCCGAGCTAAGGATGCCTAAATCAGCGGAGGGTGTCTGTCACCAGATCTCAGTTGATAGTAAGGAACCCAACCCGCTCGAGACTATCAAGGTAGTGTCGGACTTTCCGGACGTATTTCCCGAGGAGCTAACGGGCATGCCACCCGAGAGAAAGGTTGAGTTTGCCATAGAGCTTATCCCTGGTACCGCCCCCATTTCCAAAAGGGCCTACCGAGTGTCTGGACCAGAATTGGTGGAACTCAAGAAGCAGATAGATGAGATGTTAGAGAAGGGTTACATCAGACCAAGTACCTCGCCTTGGGCCACTCCGGTGTTGTTTGTAGAGAAGAAAGATGGTACCAAAAGGATGTGCATAGACTACAGAGCCTTGAATGAAGTCACTGTCAAGAACAAGTACCCCCTGCCAAGGATAGAAGATTTGTTCGACCAACTCAGAGGTGCCAGCGTATTCTCGAAGATAGATCTGAGGTCAGGCTACCATCAACTCAGAATCCGACCCTCGGACATACCGAAGACAACATTCATCACCAAGTACGGGTTATATGAATTCACAGTTATGTCCTTCGGTTTGACCAATGCGCCAGCTTTCTTTATGTACCTGATGAACAGTGTGTTCATGGATTATCTGGACAAGTTTGTGGTAGTGTTTATCGATGATATTCTCATATACTCTCAAAGTGAGGAAGATCATGTAGAGCATTTGAAGATGGTATTGCAAAGACTTCGAGAGCATCAGTTGTATGCCAAGCTGGGCAAATGCGAGTTCTGGATTCATGAAGTCCTGTTTCTGGGTCACATCATAAATCAAGATGGGTTGGCAGTGGATCCAAAGAAAGTAGCAGATATCCTGAACTGGAAAGCACCAAAGGATGTTCGTGGGATCAAGAGCTTCATTGGAATGGCTGGGTATTACAGGCGTTTCATCGAGGGCTTCTCAAAGATTGCTAGACCAATGACAGCATTACTAGCGAAGAAAGTTGAGTTTAAGTGGACCCAAAAGTGTCAGGAAGCATTTGAAGAACTGAAAAATAGATTGACTACAGCTCCGGTGTTAGTCCTGCCTGATGTTCACAAGCCATTCTCAGTGTATTGCGATGCTTCTTACACCGGATTGGGATGTGTGCTAATGCAAGAAGGAAGAGTTGTAGCATATTCATCTCGGCAGCTGAAGATCCATGAGAAAAATTACCCCACACACGACCTAGAGTTGGCAGCAGTGGTTCATGCTCTAAAGACATGGAGACATTACTTATATGGGCAGAAGTGCGACATCTACACAGATCATAAAAGTCTGAAGTACATATTCACCCAGTCAGAGTTAAACATGAGACAACGAAGATGGTTGGAATTGATCAAGGACTATGAGTTGGAGATACATTACCATCCAGGCAAAGCCAATGTGGTTGCAGATGCTCTGAGCAGGAAGAGTCAAGTCAATATGATGGCCACGTACCCAATGCCATATGAGTTAGCCAAGGAGTTCGACAGACTGAGTCTCGGTTTCCTGAACAGTACGCAAGGAGTAACAGTGGAATTAGAGCCCACCCTAGAGCGGGAGATCAAAGAAGGGCAGAAGGATGATGAAAGCATCAACAAGATCCGGCAGCTAATCTTAGAAGGAAGAGGCAAAGACTTTCGAGAGGACGAAGAGGGAGTAATATGGTTCAAGGACCGATTGTGTGTCCCCGACCTCAAACCTATTCGGGAGCTGATCCTAAAGGAAGCTCATGAGACAGCCTACTCCATACACCCGGGAAGTGAGAAGATGTATCAGGATTTAAAAAGGAGGTTTTGGTGGTATGGCATGAAAAGAGAGATCGCAGAGTATGTCGCCATCTGTGATAGCTGTCAAAGAACCAAAGCAGAGCATCAAAGGCCCGCCGGATTGTTGCAGCCATTGCGGATTCCTCAGTGGAAGTGGGATGAGATCGGGATGGATTTTATAGTTGGCCTACCTCGTACCCGGGCCGGTTATGATTCCATCTGGGTGGTTGTGGACCGATTGACAAAGGTGGCCCATTTCATACCTGTGAAGACCACATATACCGGAGCAACATTAGCTGAGTTATACATGTCACGGATAGTTTGCCTTCATGGTGTGCCGAAGAAGATAGTGTCAGATCGAGGAACGCAGTTCACCTCTCATTTTTGGCAGCAGCTACAAGAAGCTTTGGGCACCCATTTGAACTTCAGCTCGGCTTATCATCCGCAGACAGACGGTCAGACTGAAAGAACTAATCAGATCCTAGAAGATATGCTGAGAGCCTGTGCGTTGCAAGACAAGTCAGGATGGGACAAAAGGTTACCTTATGCAGAATTCTCCTATAACAATAGTTACCAGGCCAGCTTGAAGATGTCGCCGTTTCAGGCACTCTATGGACGGAGTTGTAGGACTCCGCTGCATTGGGACCAGCCTGGAGAGAGACAGGTGTTTGGCCCCGACATCCTGCTTGAAGCCGAAGAGAATATCAAAATGGTTCGGGAGAACCTGAAGATAGCCCAGTCAAGACAGCGAAGCTATGCGGACCGAAGGAGAAGAGAACTGAGTTTCAAAGTGGGGGATTTCGTCTATCTGAAGGTGTCACCTATCAGGGGAGTCAGAAGGTTCGGAGTTAAAGGCAAGTTAGCACCCCGGTACGTTGGACCATATCAGATTCAAGCAAAGCGTGGAGAAGTGGCTTATCAACTCGACCTACCAGAAAGTTTGTCGGCAGTGCACAATGTGTTCCACGTGTCGCAACTGAAGAAGTGTCTACGAGTACCAGAAGAACAGTTGCCAGTGGAGGGTTTGGAAGTCCAGGAGGATCTGACATACATAGAGAAGCCAACGCAGATTCTGGAGTTTGCAGACAGAGTCACCCGGAGGAGTACCATCAGAATGTGCAAAGTCAGATGGGGTCACCATTCGGAGGAAGAAGCAACCTGGGAACGAGAAGATGACCTGAAGGCCAAATACCCTGAACTCTTTGCTGACCAACCTTGAATCTCGGGGGCGAGATTCTTTTAAGGGGGATAGGTTTGTAACACCCTGAATTTGGGGGTATAAAATTTCTTTGCTCATATTCACAAATTCAGGTGTTACTTCCTTTTCTCATCCTTTCTCTTTCTTTTCTCTCTCAATTCTATAGGAGCTTAGTGCTTGTTTTACTTGTAATTATAGTCTATTATGTTAAACCCTAGTGGAGTATGAATTGTTGCATCATGTTGAACCCTAGATTTCACTTTTGTTTGGTGCATAATTCTCAAAAGGTCTAATTTGAATTTGGGGCTTATTTGAATTTGAATCAAATAGAATAAATAAAAGAAAAGGGAGAAACAATTCAGAATAAAAGAAAAAGGTAAAACAGCCCAACCCAGCCGCCCCCCCGGCCTTTCGGCCCAGCCGGCCCATCTCTCCCGCGCGCGCGCCTCCCTCCCCTTCTCTCTCTGCGCAGCGGGCCCCGCCTGTCGGCGCAGCGGCCTCCCGTGCGCCCGCTCTCCCTCTCTCTGCTCGGCCAGCCCCACCTGTCGGCGCCCGCTTTCCCCGTGCGCGCTCGCTCCCTCGCTCTCTCTCTGCTCGCGGGCCCGGGGTGTCAGCCCCGTCTTCCTCGCGTAACCGCCGCCGAGTCGCGCGCGCCCGCGGTCTCCGCGCCCACGTCGCGCGTGGGGAGCTCGCCCCACCTCGCCCTCGGCCACTTGAGCCCCGAGTCCCACTCGCCCTCGCCCCCTCCCCCATTTGCGCCCAGTAGACCCTCTCTCCCCCTCGCTGCGCGCGCGCAGAGCACCGCCGCCATAACCCCCGCCGTCCCGAGCTCGGTTCCTCGTCGCCGGTGGAGCTCCGCCGCGCCCGTAGCCCCGGTGAGCTCCGCTCTGGCGTCCGCAACCCGGAACGCGCCCCAATTCCCTCTTCCCCTCCCTAATTCTCTCTGCCCGCGCTCACCCGTCGTCCGCCGTGCAGCCGCCGCCGTCGCCTCGGGCCACCGTCGCGTCTCCGTCGCTGCCGAGAGGTCCCTGGGTTTCGCCGTGAGGTAAGGAACCTCCCCCGCCCCTATTGCCCTTTGTCTTGCTCTCTGTTGCATGTGATTGCTCGCCGGAGTAGAGAAACCCCGCCGCCGAGCCGCCCCGCCGTGAATCGCCCCCCTCCGGTGCCCCTGCCCCGGCCCAAACCCCACCAGAGAGTTCCCCGTGCCCTCCCCAGCCTCTCCGGCCACTCAGGTCGCCCCGGGAGCCCGCCAGGCCCCCGCTCCCCTCGTCTCCGGCGAGCTCCTCCGCCACTGGCGCGAGCGCCGCCGCCCCAGCTAGCCGTAGGAGAGGCTCAGCCTGGCCACCCAATCCCCGCCGTTCACCCGAGATCGGGCGGCCCTGATTTAATTAGCCCCGCCTCTCTGCCACCCGACCCCGCTTGTCAGCTCGCCCGCGCGCTCGCGCTGTCCGCCCGGCCCCGCCTGTCGGTCCGCCCGCGCGCTCTGCCCGCCCGGTCCCACCTGCCAGCCGCCCGCGCGCGCTCTGCCCGCCCGGCCCCGCCTGTCAGCCACCCCGAGCCGCCGCGCGCCCGCGCGCCCGCCGCAGGATCTAATCCTAGCCGTTGATCTGAGATCTAACGGCTGTAAGCGCCCGATACCCCTTCGCCCGCGCCTTTTCTTAAAAGACCCCTCGGTTTTCTGGATTTTGCGCCCGCCGTCCCTGGTTTCTCGCAGTTAAGTCCTCAGCCCTTTTACTTAATTCAAAATAGGTCCCTAGGGCATATTTTTAACCCCTAAACTTGTAAAATTCATAACTTTGCCATATGAACTCCAAATTAGGTGCTTCAAATTGCAAAATGTTCATAAAATTATTATCTATCTGATTATGCACTGTTTTCCTGCTGTTTCCATGTTCCAACTAATGGTTAATCTTTAGGATAGGATTAAGGTTATTGGAACTCTATTTTGGGATAAATGAAAGGTAGTAGACTTTAATAAAAGTTGGAGCACTTAAGTTTATGGACTCAAACCCTTAAGGTTAGGAACTTAAACCAGATAATTATTTAATTCCACCCCTGACTTAAACCTGAGTAGTGGATAATGACTCATTTTGTATAGTCCTCTACCCCAGACCTAGGGAACACCAAAGTGCCTATCCCTTTTCTGTTATGAGCTTGTGACCACTCTCTGCTGCATATGTTTGGTTTATTGTTTTTGTTTGTTATTTTCCCAAGTGCATAGTGTGAATGATTGCTTTACGTAGACAACGAGCAGTCTGTGTTTCCCGAGGCAGTTGCAGAGGAAGTCCCTGATCAGCAGTTTGGTGAAGGCAAGTGTCCTCAGTCCCATTATGTCCCATTTACTTTATAATACACTGTCCCGCATTACTTACTTGAAACTTAAGGATTGACTAGCTTTACACTTTACTTTATCCTTGATGACCTTATGGGCTATTATGGTTAGCATTCTGCTACTGCCTTAACTTAATCAATGAACATGATGTGAATATTTATGATACTGTTATCCTGGTTATGTTGATGATCTTGTGATACTCTAGGGGGCTCAGGCTGTTTCCTGAGTACCTCTCCGTAAGGACCTGTTCGTTGAGAGACCACCCGGGATAACAGTGCAACCATGAGGGTGAAATGGGGTGCCCTTAGCTAATTAATTAGAGGAACTAGAGGTGTAGTTGCTTCGCCGTCGTGCCGTCAATGGGGTCCAGGCACAGTGCTTGCTCTGCCGAGGCTGAGTGCCGAGGTTCTTTCGTTTTGCTTTTGTTAGTCACTCTCCTGCGGGGAGGGGTACTGTGTTTATCAAACTGGAGAAACCTAACGGGCAGCTATGATCTCTAGGGAATCTTTGTAAAAGCTACGTAGTGATACCCTGCCGGACCACCTAGGTAGTGGTCAATGGGGATTAGCTCTCCCCGGGCAGAAAGGGCATCATGACTCATGGGTAAAGTGTGCGACCTCTGCAGAGGGTAGTGAAACTGATATATCAGCCGTGCTCACGGTTAAGAGCAACCTTGGGATCCTCTTTGATTAGAGATACAAATGGTTCGAGATACAAGGATTATGTTATGGTTTTGGTTCGAATATGATGATGTTGTTCCTCGATGAGGAAAGGGTTCATGGGCTGGTTAATGATAAAATCTGGCTTCTACTAATGATAAATACCTGACCAATTAAAAGCAACTGCTTGAGCCTAACCCCACATAAAGCTAGTCCACTTCAGCCAAACGGGACATTTGCTGAGTACGTTGATGTGTACTCATCCTTGCTTTACCACAAAACACCAGGTTGTCCGCATTGTAACCACTGCTCAGGAGAAGGCGAAGCCGTGGAAGGAGACTTCCAGGAGTTTCAAGACTACGATGAATTCTAGGTGTGGGTTGGCGGCAACCCCCAGTCAGCTGCCTGTGAAGGCCTTATCTTTACTGCGTTTCGCTAGCACTTTGATTTATCTGTTAAGTTGATGACTATGTGGATGTCTATGACTCTGTGATGTAATAAGTTTTTACTCTTTTATGTTATTATTCGAGCATTGTGCGATGATGTTCATTTATGTAATCGCTGTGTACGTGAGTTCTGATCCTGGCACGTACATAGTTCGCATTCGGTTTGCCTTCCAAAACCGGGTGTGACATTCGCCCTCCCCACGCTCGCCGTGGACCAGCGAGTGCGCACTCGCGCACGTCACCGGGATCCTCGGCCATGTCGTTTTGCCCATGCCCCAACTCCTTTTGAGCCCCCGCCCGTGCCCGCACTCACTCCCCCGCCTCATTTCACGCAGTCCCGCCCTCGCTCGCACTCTACTCACGCCGCTAGAGCTCACTAGAGACCCGCGCCTGCCTCCTCGGCCATCTAGCTCGCCGGAGACCGCGCCAAGCCACCCCGAGCTCCGCCCCGAGGTGTGACACCTGTACCCGTGCCCAATTCCCCCAATTGCGCTCTGTGGTCAGCCAATTTCGGCTTTGCCGGAGCTCGACCGTGGTGGTCCGCCGCGCCCGCGCGGTGACCGGCCAAATTAGCCCGGCCTAGTGCCCCGGTGTTAGTCCCTAAGGTACCCCTCCCTCTGCTAAAGCTATTCCATGCCTTAGCGTGCCTCAAGCCCCCTCCCCGCGGCCGGAATCCTTCACCGGAGTTCCTCTGGTCCGCCCGAGGCCTTCTCCCCGCCGTTCTCCCCTCTCTGCCCTCGGATTCGTGGCCTTTTCCCTACCACTGAGTTCGTCGTGGCATTCTCTCCCTCTCTACCCAATCCCGGCGACCCCGGAAGCACCCTAGCGCGCGCCTGCCCCAACTCCGGCGACTTCACCGCCGTGGAGAGGAGCAGCGCCGCCCGCAGCCGTTTCCCTCCCGGTCTGATCTCCCTCATCCGATCTTGATCGCATGACCCAGATCGCGGATACCGCTTCGCGCACACGCGCCCAGTGCCCCTGGCCCACCTGTCAGCACCCGTGTTCCCTAGCGCTGGGCCCGCTGGGTCAGTGCACTCTCCCCCTCGGTCGCTGACGCCCCTGGCCTGCCTGTCAGCGCTCGCCCGCCCCCGCGCGCGCCCTCGGCCGCAGATCTAATCTCGGCCGTCGGTTTCTGATCTAACGGTTGGAATCACCTGATACCCCTTCGCGCGGTAGTTTTATTAAAGAGACCCTCGGTTTGTTTAGAATCAACCCGACGTCCCTGGTTTTCACGTGCATGCCTCTGTATTCTTGCAGATTGAACCCTGGACTTTTAAATATTCATAGAATTAGACCTAATTTCATATTTTGAATTCCCAAACTTGTTTATTTCATATCTTTTGCATATGAACTCCAAATTTAGTGATTCAAATTGCAAAATGTTCATAGGATTATTCTCTGTTCAAATAAATTAGTTCCATTTACACCCTATGCTTTCTAATTTTATGGATAACTATTAACTAGTATATGTATAGATTTGGTGTATTTAATAAAATAAAAAAGGGAAAACCCTAGAGATTAAAACATGCTTAATCTTGTGAGATTAATAATGTGTATTACATGAATTCATCTATGTTCTAATTTTTAGGTCACAATAAAATAAATTGAACTATGTTATGTATTTGTGGGTAATACTTAGAGAAATAATAATCTATTTCTAAAAAAGGTTAGTTTATGTTATAGTTCATGTTATACTTTGACCTCATTATTCCTTATTGTGTTTTTTAAGATGCATTCCTATGTTTGTACATGTTTGGTGTGCTGTTCATTTGTACTTTCCAAATGTATTGAATGCATGCTCGCTTTATTTAGACAACGAGCAGTCCGAGGTTCCTAAGTGTGTTGTTGGAGACCTTCCTGAGCAGCAACCTGGTGAAGGCAAGTGTCCTCTGACCTATTATATCCTACATACTTTATAATTCACTGTCCCACATTACATTACTTAACGTAAGGATTGACTAGTCTGTATTTACCTTGTCCTTGTTTACCTTTTGGGTTATCATGGTTAGCATTTTGCTATTGCTTTAACTTAATCAATGAACATGATGTGATTTTCTATGATACGATGATGTTATCCCAATGAGGATATTGTGATACTCTAGGGGGCTCAGGCCTTTTTCCTGAGTACCTCTTCGTAAGGACCTATTCGTGGAGTGACCACCCGGGATAATAGTGCAACCATGAGGGTGCAATGGGACACCCTTAACTGATTAATTAGATGAACCTGGGGATGTAGTTGGCTTTGTCGAAGAGCCGTTAATGGGGTCGGGGCGTAGTGCTCGCTCTGCTAAGGTGAGGTGCAGAGGTTCATTTGATTTGGTTTTGATAGTCACCCACCTTGGGGAGGTGTACTGCGTTTGTACGACTGGAGAAACCTAACGAGCAGCTATGCACCAGGGGAGTCTTTGTAAAGGCTACGTAGTGTATTCCTTGCCATTCACCTCGGTAGTGAAGATCGGGTCTGTACAACCCAGGCTGGAAAGGGATCACGACTCGTGGGTAAAGTGTGCAACCTCTGCAGAGTGTTAGAAACTGGTATATCAGCCGAGCTCACGGTTAAGAGCAGCCTTGGGATCCTCTTTGATTAGAAGAATTCTAGTTACTTTTTATGATGATGGTTAACAATGATGTTATAAATCTAATCTCTGGTATTTCTTCTTTTGAGGGAGTACTTTCGGGTAATAACTGGGTTTATTACTAAAACTTGGCTCTACTAATAATAATAAATACTTGACCAACTAAAAGCAACTGCTTAACTTCAACCCCACATACAGCTAGTCCACTTTAGCCAAATGGGACATTTGCTGAGTACGTTGATGTGTACTCACCCTTGCTTTACACACCACCCCCACCCTAGGTTGTCCCAATTGTACTCAGTGCTCAAGAGGTGATGCTGGCAACATGGAGGACTTCGAGGAGTTCTAGGATTACGACAAGTTTTAGTTTATTCTTAGTTGCCAACCCCCAGTCAGCTGCCTGTGTAGGCTTATCTTCTACGTTTCGTTACTCCGCACTTTGATGTTTATGCTAAAGACAATGGTTATGTATTAGACTCTGTGGATGTCTTGGACATCTTGATGTAATTAAAGTACCTTTCTGCTATTTATTTCGAGCATTGTGTGATGATGTCCAATTACGTAATCACTTTGTACGTGAGTTTCTGATCCTGGCATGTACATGGTTCGCATTCGGTTTGCCTTCTAAAATTGGGTGTGACATAAGTGGTATCAAAGCCTTGCTGACTGTAGGACCACTAACCTAGACTAGAATGGTCGCCCTAAGGAACTAAATACCCCTACTCTTACCTTGATCTTAGAGTCCTTTCAAAAGTTGGTCATCTTGACCAACTCTATGTTATCTACTTATCTCAAAAAGTTTTGTCTCACTTTTCTTTCTATTTACTTTCTGGTCTCATAGTTCTACTCTTACTCTTATGCTTACGATGTCTTTTATAGATGGCCCGTATCAGGTGCACTGCATGTAAGTCTGTGATCCCCTTTTTGCCTTCTCGCCTAGCGGAGCGTCCACTGCGCCGCATGGTGCCAGGTCAGTCCAGTCGCCTGGAGAGACTGCATCGTCGCTTGCACGAGGAGCAGGAGCACCGACGCCAGGAGCAGGAGCAGGACCAGGAGCAGCAGGAATCCTCCCCCTCGCCTCAGCAGGAGGTGGAGTCTGAGAGGCCACCTTCCCCTGCACCTCAGCCAGGGATGCCCCCTGCACCACCCTAGGGCATCTTGGTTGTTGGAGGAGACCCTGACGGAGACGGAGACGATGACGACGTCAGTGGCAGTTTGAGCCACGGTACGGAGATCTCAGAGGAGCCGGAGCTAGAGGGATGGATCGCTAGACCCATCACTCGTGACGCCGCTCGTGGGTGTCATTTCCACGACACTCTCAACACCCTGCTGCATCGGGCCTTCGACCTACACACTTGGTCCATCGAGTACCGTTGTGTAGTCTACCAACATCGTCGTGGGTTATACCCGGATCAGTGGGAGGCTACTTGCTTGGTGCGCCGTCCGGACGATGATCTCCGGGGTGCAGAGGCCTTCTCAGAGCACTATTCTATTACTGAGAGGGATATTGCCGAGGCAGCCATGCAAGATGCAGCACGACGAGCACTTTCTCAGTATTGCTCGTTGTTCAGCGGGGTAGCTGATGGCCTTGACCTGAAGTACTACCCTCGCCATTCGACCGGCAGTGCTGGACGTGTGATTGTCTCGCTAGTTTGTGAGGGCAATCCTAGGCTGAACAGCATGGTTAACCTAGCTGCCGTGCTCAACATAGAGTTGGACCACACCCTTGACGAGTTGGGCAAGGTTCAGGCGAAGGTTGCGGAATTGTGCTGAGTGCGCAGCACGCCACTATCTGGATGGTGGTTCTCCTGCCCCTGTCGGGATTCAGCACCCTTACCGTTCATCGCCCCGTGGTCGCTTCGATTATGGTACCCCAGACTACAGGACCCGAATAGATTTGGATCCCTAGATCGACAGAGTCGGAGTCCGTAATAATTCTTAGTTCAGTGTCTTAGTCTAGTCAGTTTTAGTTAGAGTTAATTTGCTTATCTTATGTTGGATGCTTGTTATGATGGACATGTAATGAAGTTGGATCTTTGTAATGATTGTCCCCAAGGTGTGGGTATCCTCTGCAACTTGGTGTAGTTATTAATAAAGTTAGTTATTTAGTTGGGAAACCCATTTATTTCCACTTTCCTCTTTATCTGAGAAGCTATCAGTGAAGATGGTCATTTGTTCAGTGCTATGAGGATTTTCTATACATCTTTTCTTATACTGAAGGACTACAGAGTCAGATTTGATATATATGTGTGATTTCTACAGATGCCTGAGAACAGGCGCAGATGTGCGAGGCATGCTCAGCCAGAACAGCAGGCACCTCAAGAGGAGGCAGCCCCGCAACAGCATTTGCCACCGCCGCCACCGATGACCATTGAGGAAATGTTCTTGATGCAGACTCAAGCAGTCCAAGCAATTGGACAGACTCTAGCAGCGATGCAGCAGCAGCCACCACCACCTCAGCCTCAGGTGCAAGTCCAGATGCCCCAAGTGCCTAGAGATAAGCGGGCAGAATTCATGAGGGGCCATCCCCCAGTCTTTGCCCATTCTGTCAATCCCGTGGACGCCAAAGATTGGCTGCGTACCGTGGAACGTGAGTTGCACACTGCCCAGTGCAACGATCGTGAGAAGGTGTTGTACGGTCCCCGACAACTAAGGGGAGCAACCCAGTCTTCATGGGAGTCTTACCTTGCCACCCATGCCAACCCTGAAGCCACCACTTGGGAAGAATTCAGAGACAACTTCCATTGCTACCATGTGCCCGAGGGACAGATGATAGTAAGGAAGGAGGAATTTCTCGCCGTGAAGCAAGGTCCCCTGTCCGTCAGCGAGTACAGGGACAAGTTTCTGTAGCTATCACGTTATGCCCCAGAAGATGTCAACACGGATGCCAAGAGGCAGTACCGCTTCTTAAGAGGATTGGTTGATCCCGTCCACTATCAGCTGATGAACCACAGCTTCCCTACCTTCCAGCATCTGATCGACAGAGCAATCATGACTGAAAGGAAGCGTCGGGAGATGGAAGACAGGAAACGCAAAATTGATGGATCCCAGGCCGGGAGTAGCAGTCGTCCTCGCTACTCAGGCAACCCACCTTAGCCATTCAAGCAGGGTCACCAGCACTAGCCTCAGCATCAGAACTAGCAGCAGCAGTATCCAAGGCAGTTTCCTCAGCAACAGCAGCAGTATCGTCAGAATAACCAGCAGGGAGGAAATCAATATCAGCGTCAGAGCAACCAAGCACCCCGTCTTCCTGCCCCAGCAACCAACCAGAACAACCAAGCAGCGCCAGCTCGAGGAGGAAGTCGTGCATGTTTCCACTGTGGGGAACAAGGCCATTCGGCAAATCATTGCCCAAAGAAAGCAGCTCAGCAGCAACCAGCTCCCAATGCCCCATTCAGACATAATGCAATGCAGCAACGAGGCAACAACCGTGGGCAGCCTTGTGCCCAGTATCGAAAGGTGAACCACTTGGAGGCCGACACAGTCTAGGAGACTCTAGGAGTGGCACTAGGTACGTTTTCAGTCGAGTACCATTCTGCAAATGTCTTATTTGATACTGGAGAAACACATTCTTTTATGACTACATCATGATTAGAATCACATAATATACCAGTAGCACCCATGTATCCACCTATGAGGGTTAGTTCAGTTGGTGGAAGAACCCAAACTGATAAATTTTGCCCTAGTGCAAGAGTTCAAATAAGGGGGATAAAGTTCCCCGCTGATTTAATAGTTATGGGTAACTAGGATACAACTATAGATGTCATCCTAGGGATGAATTGGCTAACCAAGTATCAAGCCAGTCTTAGCTGTGACAAGAGAACGGTGAAGTTAGTACCCCTATCAGGAGAAGAAGTGTTAGTAGAGTTGGTCTTGTCTGGACCAAGGAAAGGGAGTTGTTACCAAGTCACCGCCCGTATTGAGGAGATTAAACCATCAGATGCTATCAATGTAGTATCAGAATTCCTAGATGTGTTTCCCAAGGAGTTACTAGGTATGCCACCTGAAAGGAAGGTTGAATTTGCCATAGAGCTTATACCAGGCACCACCCCTATTTCTAAGAGAGCCTACCGAGTGTCCGGACCAGAGTTGGTGGAACTCAAGAAGCAGATTGATGAGTTGTCGGAGAAAGGCTACATCAGATCGAGTACCTTGCCTTGGGCAGCCCCAGTGTTATTTGTGGAGAAGAAGGATGGCACGAAGAGGATGTGCATCGACTATCGAGCTTTGAATGATGTCACCATCAAGAACAAGTACCCCCTGCCCAGAATTGAAGATTTATTCGATTAGTTGAGAGGAGCCAGTGTGTTCTCAAAGATAGATCTGAGGTCAGGTTACCATCAGCTCAGAATCCGACCTTCAGATATACCGAAGACAACATTCATCACCAAGTATGGACTGTATGAGTTCACGGTCATGTCGTTCGGTTTGACGAATGCACCAGCTTACTTGATGTACTTAATGAACAGTGTGTTCATGGACTACCTCGACAAGTTCGTAGTAGTGTTCATTGATGATATTCTTATATATTCCCAGAATGAGCAAGAGCATGAGGAGCATTTGAGGAAGGTACTTCAGAGGCTACGAGATTGTCAGCTGTATGCCAAGCTTAGCAAGTGCGAGTTCTGGATCAGAGAAGTCCTGTTCTTATGTCACATAAAAAACCAAGAAGGATTGGCTGTAGATCCGAAGAAGGTAACAACTATCTTGGACTGGAAAACACCAAAAGATGTCCGAGGAATCAAGAGTTTCATCGGAATGGCTGGTTATTATCGACGTTTTCATTGAAGGTTTATCTAAGATTGCCAGGCCAATGATAGCCTTGTTGGCAAAGAAGGTTGAGTTCAAGTGGACCCCAGCATGCCAGAAGTCCTTTGAGACATTGAAGGAGAAGTTGACAACGGCACCAGTACTGATTCTGCCAGATGTTCACAAGCCATTCTCAGTATATTGTGATGCTTCATACACCGGACTGGGATGTGTGTTGATGCAGGAAGGGAGAGTAGTGGCATACTCATCCCACCAGCTGAAGATTCATGAGAAGAATTATCCTACTCATGATCTGGAATTAGCAGCCGTGGTTCATGCATTGAAGACCTGGAGGCATTATCTTTATGAGCAGAAGTGTGATATCTACACGGACCACAAGAGCCTCAAATACATATTCACTCAGTCAGAGTTAAACATGAGACAGCAAAGATGGCTAGAATTGATCAAAGATTATGTGCTGGAGATTCATTATCACCCAGGCAAAGCAAATGTGGTTGCAGATGCTTTGAGTAGAAAGAGTCAAGTCAATATGTTGGCCGCTCACCCGATGCCGTATGAGCTAGCGAAGGAGTTCGACAGATTGAGTCTCGGATTTCTAAACAACACCCAAGGGGTGACAATCGAGTTGGAACCCACTCTAGAGCAAGACATCAGGAAGGGTCAGAAGGATGATGAGAAAATCAACGAGATCCGACAGCTGATCATAGATGGGAAAGGCAAGGATTTATGTGAAGATGTAGAAGGAGTGGTATGGTTTAAGGATAGACTATGTGTTCCTGACATCAAATCGATCCGGGAACTGATTCTCAAGGAAGCCCATGAGACAACATACTATATACACCCTGGTAGTGAGAAGATGTACCAAGATCTAAAGAAAAGATTCTGGTGGTACGGTATGAAAAGGGAGATAGCAGAGTATGTGGCTGTATGTGACAGTTGTCAGAGGATTAAAGTAGAGCACCAAAGACCTGCAGGTTTGTTGCAACCGTTGCAGATTCCTCAGTGGAAGTGGGATGAGATCGGAATGGATTTCATAGTCGGTCTGCCACGCACTCGTACTGGTTATGACTCTATCTGGGTAGTAGAGGACCATTTGACAAAGGCGGCCCATTTCATACCAGTCAAGACCACCTACAACAGTGCAGTGTTGGTCGAACTATACATGGCTCAGATTGTGTGCTTGCATGGCATTCCGAAGAAGATAGTATAAGATAGAGGCACTGAGTTCACGTCTCATTTTTGGCAGCAGTTACATGAAGCTTTGGACACACACTTAAAATTCAGCTCAGCTTACCACCCATAGATAGATGGTCAAATAGAGAGAACCAAGCAGATTCTGAAGGATATGTTGAGGGCTTGTGCTTTGTATGATAAGATAGGTTGGGACAAGAGATTACCATATGCAGAATTCTCTTACAACAACATCTATCAGGTCAGCCTGAAGATGTCACCATTCGAAGCGCTTTATGGGAGGAATTGCAGAACTCCATTGCATTGGGACCAACCTGGTGAAAGACAGGTGTTCGGTCCAGATATTTTGCTTGAAGCCGAACAGAACATCAGAATGGTCCGAGAGAATTTGTAGGCAGCGCAGTCCGGACAACGAAGCTATGCTGACACCAGAAGAAGGGAACTCAGTTTTAAAGTGGGTGACTATGTCTATTTGAAGGTGTCACCCATCAGAGGAACCAAAAGGTTTGGAGTCAAAGGCAAGCTAGCACCCCGATATATTGGGCCATATCAGATTCAAGCAAGACGTGGAGAAGTTGCTTATCAACTCAGCTTACCAGAGAATCTGTCAGCTGTGCACGATGTGTTCTATGTATCTCAGTTGAAGAAATGCTTGAGAGTGCTAGAAGAGTAGTTGCCAGTAGAGGATCTTGAAGTTCAAGAAGATTTGACATATATTGAGAAGCCAACTCAAATTCTGGAAACAGTAGATCGAGTCACTCGGAGAAGTACCATCAGGATGTGCAAAGTCAAATGGGGTCACCACTCAGAAGAAGAAGCAACCTAGGAAAGAGAAGATGATTTGAAAGCCAAGTACCCTGAGCTCTTTTCTAGCCAGCCTTGAATCTCGAGGGCGAGATTCTTTTAAGGGGGATAGGTCTGTAACACCCTGAATTGGGGTATAAAATTTCTTTCTAATTATCACCCAATTCATTTGTTACTCTTCTCTCTCTAGTTCTATCCATATCTAGATTCTCTTGCTCTCTCTCTCCCTTTTAAGTAGAATTAGCTTAAGTTAGTGGAGGTTAATTATTTATTTTTGCCAAAACACTATGGGTCATGTCATGTTACATCATGCTGAGCCTAAATATTCTTTGAATTATTGCACATGTTTGAATTAGTTTGAATTTGAAACCTAATTTGAATTTGGAATTGAAAATCCAAGAAAAAAGAAATAGAAAAGGAATTAGGAAATTCAGAAAAAAGGAAAAAGCCATTCTGGCCCAAACCAGCCAGGCCACGCGCCCCCGCGCCTGCCGTCCCTGAAAAGCGGGTCCCGCCTATCAACGGCAGTCTGTCCCGCGCTCCCTTCCCTCCCTCTCGCTCGCTGCCCAGTGGGGCCGACTTGTCAGCGCCAGTTGCTTCGCTCGCGCGCATCCCTCTTCTCTCTCTGTCTCGTGGGCCCGTTCTGCCAGCCGTCGAGCTATTGCCCGCGCGCCCCTTCTCTCTCTCTCTCTGCGTTGTGGGGCTTCCCTGTTGTGGTGGAACCGCCCGAATTATTCCAACTTAAGTGCCCAAGTCTCGCCTTAGAGGCAACGACACACTTAAATCGGAATAACCCGTCAGTCCCTCGGATCTAGTCCGACAAGGCCACTAACAAGATCAAGTACCACATATTCACTCGAAGGTGAGGTATAGAGAAAATACAATAAAGCATAACACCATAAATTAAAAGAGTACTTAATGTTATTAAATCACCATTGGAGTTTTGCAAAAGTAGTAACCATTGTTCTTGATGTAGCGGAAATTAACTAACGGTGAAAAAAGGAAGGATGGGGGAAACATGACCCATCACTCCTTATGCTCCCCTTCTGCTGACGTAGGGTCCCACTCGACTGTCTAGCCCGGTGGCAGGGTGGACGGCTAAGTCACTCCAGCAACCATGTCCTCCAGAGAACCCGTAAAAAAATTATGCCACAACAAGGCTGAGTATACTAATACTCATCTAGTCTTACCCGGTGTGAGGAGTCTACTCCTCTACCTCTAGACATGCAACTGTTTGGCTGAGGGGTTTGGTTTGCCAAAAGCACTAGCTGAGTCTAAAATAATGTTTTAGCCTTTCAATTTTTAGTATGACCCCTTCTTACTAGATGTGTACCTAGCTATTCATACATGGTATCAAACATTTTTATCAATCAACATCCTTTGCCAGTCACCTCATTTCCACTTATTACTCAATGTAGCAGCATGGATCAATCAGTCTCATTAGCTGCGAGAAGCAGACGATTCGAATCGAGTTTTTAAACCTTGCAAGGTAAATGTAAACACATGACGTGGCGAGGCACTTTGTCCCCACACATATCAACCGTCCCCATCGATTCCCCGTCAACAGAAAGAGGCCCACCGCCTTGGCGTACAATGCCTCACTGACCCCGACTGTCGTCGTGCAGTAACTGCACTTGTACCCACCATAACCGGAATGGGAGACCACGTCTCAGGTCGCGTGGGGAGATCAATCCACGGGCAGGTTCACTCAGGTACTAGGCTTACCGATTTACCATATTTCTCGGCATGAGCTTAGTACGTTCAAACGCTTGATACACGGTACCACACCTTAATCCTTATTTCAATTTTTCCATCTCGTAGACAACGCATCCCCATGGATTGTTGTCCATAGACCATCATCATTCCAATATGAAAAGGGATACAACCAATTCCTGACCTCGCGCGAGTGCTAGAAAATCACTCGACTTCTACCGAGATCCCTAATTAGTAAAGCTGCTACTCGACCTAGCATACTAGTATCCATCTCAAAAGGAATCCTGAGTTCATGCAACTAGGGTTTTAGACAACTCCTACACTTAAGTGCACAGTAAAAGCCTACAAACATTAAGTGCAGTAAAATAGCATATATAACGGTTATGCATAAAACCAGGGCTTGCCTTCAACAGTTGGGGCAGGCAGATCCTCAGTAGCAGGCTCTGGTGCTGGCTCCTGGACTACCTCCTGAGCAACTCCTTGCTCCGGAATGAGCATGTACTCTCTGTCAGCGAGATTACAATCTATCGAATGCAATGAATAAGATACATGTATGTTAATGAGATGCAAATTTAGTAAACACGAAGTATGGTGAAATGATATAAGGCAGTGGTAAACTAGGGTTTCTTTATCACACGATGCTCTAAGTGTTTTATACTTGATTGGTTGAGGTTTTGAGTGGAATCAATATTTTTGGATCTCCTTCATGGTTTTAGTGGTACTCAGGGAGGTTTGGTTGTAGAGGTGTGGGTAACATTCTTCATCTCCACTAATTCTCCTTTTTATTTTCTACTTATGCTTTTAAGATAGGCTTGAACTACCATGATGATTTAGAAATTTCCAAAAATTCTATAAAAATTACAGTGGGTTAATATTGATCATTGTAGTTTGTTCTACAAATTTGAGGTCAAGAATAATTAGGATGAACTCTAGGCAAAAATAACAAAAGTGAGGGTGGGTGGTCACTTTGCACTACAGCTCTGATTTGGGGGGTGCTCTGCACTAAAAATGATTTTTGCTAACATCTATGGGTAATGACAGGTCTCTGTGCCAAAAATCATAGAAAGTGACTTAATGGTTATTTAGTTGTGATTTTCTAAAGTTTAATGTCAAAAAGACACTTATAACTAACTTGTCATTTGAAAAATATCAAACAACAAAACTTGTATTTTTCCTAGATTCATACTAGCATATCAGTAGTTATCCCTAGGGTTGGGGTGGTTCCTCCTAAGGGTTATTTTTCTAGGATTTTTCTAAGCTCTTACTGTTTTTATTAAATAAAATATGGTGCATTTTCTTTTTACTAACAGAGGGTTCAACATAATTTTCTTATGAACTATATCACCTAAGCGAGCTAGGAAAAATGTGGTTGCCCTCTGGTTCTTATTTTAAATTCCCTTTTTCATTTTCTTAAGGTTTGGGCCAATACAAGTTTTAATGGTTAATCCCTCCTTAACCTAGTATACTGGAGAGTTTAACATTTTTAAACAGTGTAGTTATTAGCTAAGGACATCTCCAATTTTTCTCAGCCTTAGTCCTAAAGTATTTTATTTTTCCTCTATTTATTTAGTTTTGGGCAGTATGCTTATTTAATTTAAAACTCTAAAAAGTATTGCAGGAAACATGGTGTTTATTATTTTTGCTGAATAGATAATAATATTTAGGACCTAGCAAAATTGGTTTGACCAAATTTGGTTGAATAAAACTCAAGTTATGAATTTTTCAAGTTCTCTACTTATTTAAAAAGAATAAATCTTAAAGGTTTAAGAAAAACAACTTTGTGTCGGGACCCCTGGGGTTTTCCTTAACCAAAATCTTAAATCCGTGCCCTTGGGAACTATTCACCAGAGTCACTGACATTTCTAATAACCCCCTGGCTTTTCCCTCTCTTAACCCGAGCTCCCTCCTCGCCGGAACAGTAGCCATAGAGGGGAAAACGGTGGCGCGGCTTACCGGCGGTTGGAGAGGTCCGGTGGAGGGCTGGGTGAGGTCCGGGAGCTCCTGGCGGTCACGTCGAGGGGTGGATCGCCGACGGTGATGGCCGGAACAGGGCTGGCCACGTGCGCAGGCGGTCAGGCTCGTCGGCGACGCTTGCTCTAGCCTGCTCACGGCGGTAGAGCTCAATCAAACGGCACGGGAAGCTCCACTAGTGGTCAAGGATGATCTTGGTGCAAGGAATCGAAGAATGGCGTACCATGCAGCGCGGTCGACGTGCGACGGCGGCTGGTAGAAGTCCGGCGGCGTCAATCTGGCGTCTTCGATGAGGTGATGCTTGGTCTATGGGTTTGGGGAGCTTCACTGAGCTTCAGGAAAGCTAGCCGATGGCTCAGACGCGGTGGAGGAGGGTTGGAGTGGCCGGTCCATGGTGGCCGGGGCTTTGGCGGCCGCCGGCACGACGTGCGCAGGGTGAACCCTGGTGAACTCGTGCTTAGGCTGGGTTGGGAGCGAGCGGAGGTGTACGGTTGATGCTGGGGTTGGCTTTATTGTCGCGGCTCGGGCATGGGCACGGGGTCGGCACGACACGGCGCGCGCGGGCGTGGGGTTGAGCATCGGGGCGTGCTCTGGCGTTGCCAGGGCACGTCAAACACGTGGCCGTTGCATGCTGCCTAAGTTCTTGCGCCTGCTGAGTAGCCAAACGTGCGAATCTTGCCATATGACTTGTGTAAGATTTCTTCCTTGCACCTAGAGCTATCTAGTTCATGTGAGTTCCAAGATCAGATCGAGTCTGGCTTGGAAGATATGGTGGCGCAAAGTCTTATCTGTCTGCACTGTTCATCTCACGACAAAACAGATGCCAAACAGTGTCAAACAACCCTGGTTTGGTTTCAAACTTTTCAGGGGTGTGCCTTGGGTAGTTTGGCTACTTTTTGTTATTTGGACCATGTACTTTTGGCACCAGCAAATAGGTGAACACTTCTGATCTTTAGATTAGGGCTGAATTTTAACTTAGAGAAAATGTGGGTTACCTTAGAGTGCCCTTCACTTGGGGGCTGATTTGGGGATTTTGTGGGGTCTTTTTGTAATACTTTCCTTACTATATTTTGTAGATATATTAATGTACTTCAACTTTGGTAGAGTGTTCAAGTCATGTTGTGGTCATTTGCATAGTTTTCCCCTTAATCCCATGCTTGGGGGTCTAATGGCTCAAGAGGGGGAATTAGGGTTTGAGCATCTTTTCCAAGGTGGAGACACATGAAAAGCTAGGTTATTCCTTCTATCATGATCATTACTTGATTAGGCTATGGTTTTTAAAGCTTTGGGTGTCCCTTCTTCCCACTTAAACACATGTGATAATAGGTCATAGGTGCATATATTAAGCCAGGGCCTTGGGTAATACCTAGGGTGTTACAGCCCTCCCCCTTACAGGAATCTCGTCCCAAGATTAGGTAGGGATCCTTTATAGGGGTGCTAAGAAGGTGCGTGCTTACGTGGTGTGGTTTCTTTTGTCAAGGTTCTCTAGTAGACTGCTCTTCGAATGTCATCCTCTTTGCAACTTCAGAAGGAAGTCCTTTTAGATTTAGTCTCTCAGCTTACTTAGTTCTTGTTAACTCTATTCCTCTTATACTTAGATTCAAAGGGCAGGAGGGGGGTTTGGATCCGGTTTACATACCGATCTTTTTGGACAGAAAATCAGGGTAGCGTGAGCGCAGAAAATCCTTAGTTTCCCAAGTAGCCTCTTCTTCTGAATGGTTGCTCCACTGGATCTTATACGTTTTGATTGCTTTTGCTCGAGTTGATCTTTCCTTTTGGTCCAATACTTTGACGGGGTGCTCTTGATATGACAAGTCTGGTTCAATCTCCAATTGAGGTTCAGATAGCACTTCCATTGGTAAGTGGACACACTTCTGCTGAGACACATGGAACACATCATGAATTGCAGACATGTGAGGTGGCAGCTTCAACTGGTATGCTACAGGCCCACAAGTCTCTTTGATTTCATAGGGCCCAATATAGCGAGGAGCTAATTTGCCCTTAACCCCAAATCTCTGAACACCTTTTGTGGGTGAGACCTTGAGATACACATGATCTCCTACTTCGAACTGTAGAGGCTTTCTTCTTTTGTCATGGTAGCTCTTTTGCCTGGCCTAAGTAGCCTCTAAGTTCTTCTTAATGACTCTGACCTTATTCTCAGCTTCAAGTACTAGGTCAGGCCCAAATATTTCCCTTTCTCCTGCTTGTGACCAATTGAGCGGTGTTCTACACCTTCTCCCATACAAGGCTTCGAAGGGTGCCATCTTTAGGCTGGATTGGTAGCTGTTATTGTTAGAGAATTCTGCCAGAGAAAGACACTTATCCCAATTTTTGCCATAGTGTAACACACACGCTCTCAACATGTCCTCGAGAATCTGATTTACTCTTTTCGTTTGGCCATCAGTTTGAGGATGGTATGCTGAGCTTCTGATCACATTGGTTCCAAGTGACTTCTGCAACTGCTCCCAGAAACGTGCGACGAAAGGTTCTCCTCTATCCGACACTATAGTCCTTGGTATTCCATGCAAGCGCACTATCTGGTCAATATAGATTTCTGCATATTTTTCTACCCTGTGGGTGGTATGTACTGCCAAGAAATGAGCTATCTTGGTTAGCCTATCCACAACGACCCATATAGAATCGTGGTGCCAGGAGGTACTGGGTAATCCCATAATGAAGTCCATGCTAAGGTCCTCCCATTTCCAAGATGGTATAGGGAGTGCCTGTAGGGTACCTGCTACCTTCAAATGGCTTGCTTTAATCCTTTGGCAAGTGTTGCACTCGGATACGTACTTAGCAATTTCTCTCTTCATCCTAGTCCACCAATACAAGGATCTGTGGTGGTGGTGGAGGAATGCGCTCGTTCTGTCCGTGACGTGCTCTTCCTGCCATCTGAAATTTAGGAGGTTCTATTATCATACTTAATGTAACACCCTGATTTTAGGGGTATAAAATTTCTTTCTAATTATCAACCAAAATCATGTGTTACTCTTCTTTTTCTCACTCTAGGCTTTCTCTCTCTAGATTCATTCTCCCTTTTTCCTTTTGATTAGAGATAGCCTAAACTAGTGGAGGTTAATTATTTATTTCTACCAAAACCTTATGAGTCAAGACATGTTGCATCATGCCGAGTTTAAAATATTCTTTGAAGTGTTGCACATGTTTGAATTTATTTGAATTTGAAACCTAGTTTGAATTTGGATTTGAAAACCCTATAGAAAAAGAAATAGAAAAGGAATTAGAAAATTCAGAGAAAAAGAAAAGGAGAAAGCAGCCCAAACCAGTCCAGTCGGCCTAGCCAGGCCGCGCGCCCGCGCGCCCGCGCCGTCTGACATGTGGACACCGCCTGTCAGCGACTGTTCTCCCTCACGCGCGCCCTCCCTCCCTCGCTCGATGCCTAGTGGGGCCAACCTGTCGGCGCCAGTTTTCTTCACCCGTGTGCTCCCTCTCTCTCTGTCTCGCGGGCCCGGTCCGCCAGTCGCTGAGCCGTTGCCCCGCACGCCCCTTTCTCCTCTCTCTGCGCCGTGGGCTTGCCCTGTCAGTTCCGCCCCCTCCGCGCTCGCCGTGGACCAGCGCGTGCGCACTCGAGCACATCGCCGGATTTCTCGGCCACGACGCCCGCCCACGTGCCCAGCTCCCTTCATATAGCCCCGCCAGTGCCCCGCGCACACCCCTCACCTCATTGCGCGCAGCTTCGCCCTCTCTCGCGCTCTGCTCACACTGCCAGTCGCCGCCGGAGACTCGCGCCCGCGTTTCTGGCCATCAAGCTCGCCGGAGACCGCTCCAAGCCTCCCTGAGCTCCGCCCCAAGGTGAGACACCCGTCCCCATGCCAAATTTCCCTTATTGCGCTCTGTGTTCAGCCAATTTCACCTTCGCCGATGCTCGGCCGCGGCGGTCCGCCGTGCTCGCGTGGTGGCCGGCCAATTTAGAATGGTCTAGTTCACCAGAGTAGGCCCCTGTGTCACCCCTGCCTCTGCTGAAGTTAGCCAAGGCCTTAGCGAGCCTTAGGACCCCTCCCCGTGGCCGGAATGGCTCACCGGAGTTTCTCCGGCCCGCCCAAGGCCTTCTCACCGTCGTTCTACCGTCTCTGCGAGTGGATTCATGGCCCCTTCCCCGCCATTGAGTTCGCAGTGGCGCCCTCTCCCTCTGCCCAACTCCGGCAACCCTGGAGCCACCCTAGCTCGTGCCTACCTCAACTCCAGTGACCTCACCGCCGCAGAGAGGAGCAGCGCCGCTTCGCGCACGTCTGTTTCCCTGGTCTGATTTCCCCCGTCCGATCTTGATCGCACGGCCCGGACCGCGGGATACCGCTTCGTGCACGCGCGCTTGACGCCCTGGCCCGCCTGTTAGCGCCACCCGCAGCTGCTCATCTTTCCCCGGTCTGATTTTCCCCGTCCGATCTTGATCGAACGGCTCGGACCCCCCGGACCCCCTTGGACCCTCCTCGGACCCCCTCAAACCCCCTCTGTCCGATCTTGATCGAACAGCCCGGACCCCAGGATACCGCTTTGCGCCCGCGCGCCCTGATGCCCTGGCCCACCTGTCAGCGCCCAAGCCTCCTGGCGCTGGGCCCGCTCGGTCAGCACGCTCCCCCCTCGGCCGCAGATCTAATCTCAGCCGTTGGTTTTAGATCTGACGGTTAGATTCACCCGATACCCCTTCGCATGGCTGATTTATTAAAGATACCCCCTGGTTTTAGGAAATCAACCCGCCGTCCTCTGTTTTAGCGCATAGGTCTCTGGTTTGTTTTAATTAGGCCCCTAGACTATTATTTATTCACAGAATTAGCCCTAATTTCATATTCTGAATTCCCAAACTTGTTTATTTCATAACTTTTTCATATGAACTCCAAATTTAGTGATTCAAATTGCAAAATGTTCATAGAATTATTCTCTGTTTAAATAAAATGGTTTCACTTACTGTGTGCACATTCTAATTTTTATGATTGAATATGAACTAATATAGATGTAGTTTTATTTATTTAATAAAATAAATAAAAGGAGAACCTTAGAGATTTAATCATGTTTAAACTTGTGAGATTAATGATAGGTATTGCATGAGTTCACCTCTGTCCTAAATTATAGGTCACAATAAAATAAATTGATCTATGATTATGTACTTGTAAATAACACTTAGGGAAATAGTAATCTATTTTCAAATAAAGTTAAGGTATGTTATAGTTTATGTTATACTTTGGACTCATTATCCCTTATGTAGTATTGAGTCTTTTTAAGATATGTTCCAATGTTTGTATATGTTTGGTGTCATGTTCATTTGTACTTTCCAAATGTACTGAATGCATGCTCGCTTTATTTAGACAACGAGCAGTCCGAGGTTCCTGAGTGTGTTGTTGGAGACCTTCCTGGGCAGCAACCTGGTGAAGGCAAGTGTCCTCTGACCTATTATGTCCTACATACTTTATGATTTACTGTCTCGCATTACTTTTTGAAACCTAAGGATTGACTAGTCTGTATTCACTTATCCTTGGTTACCTTTTGGGTTATAATGGTTAGCATGTTGCTATTGCCTTAACTTAATCAATGAACATGATGTGAACATTTACGATATGATACTGTTATCCTAAATATGTGGATGATCTTGTGATACCTTAGGGGGCTCATGCCTTTTTCCTGAGTATCTCTCTGTAAGGACCTATTCGTGGAGTGACCACCCGGGATAACAGTACAACCATGAGGGTGGAATGGGACGCCCTTAGCTGATTAATTGGATGAACCTAGGGGTGTAGTTGGCTTTACCGGAGGGCCGTCAACGGGGGCTAGGGCGTAGTGCTCGCTCTGCCAAGGTTGGGGTGCAGAGGTTCATTCGATTTGGTTTTTGTTAGTCACCCACCTTGGGGAGGTGTACTGCGTTTGTACGACTGGCGAAACCTAACGAGCAGCTATGCACCAGGGGAGTCTTTGTAAAGGCTACATAGTGTATCCATGTCCATTCACCTTGGTAGTGAAGATCGGGTCTGTACAACCCAAGCTGGAAAGGGATCACGACTTGTGGGTAAAGTGTACAACCTCTGCAGAGTGTTAAAAACTGGTATATCAGCCGAGCTCACGGTTAAGAGCAGCCTTGGGATCCTCTTTGATTAGAAGAACTTTGGATACTTTTATGATGATGATTAACAATGATGCTATAAAATCTGATCTTTGGTATTTCCTCGTTTGAGGAAGTACTTTTGGGTAATAACTAGGTTTATTACTAAAACTTGGCTCTACTAATAATAATAAATACTTGACTAACTTAAAAGCAACTGCTTGACCTCAACCCCATATACAGCTAGTCCACTTTAGCCAAACGGGACATTTGCTGAGTACGTTGATGTGTACTCACCCTTGCTTTACAAACCACCTGACCCCAGGTTGTCCCCACTGTACTCAGTACTCAGGAGGTGATGCTGGCAACATGGAAGATTTCGAGGAGTTTCTGGACTACGACGAGTTCTAGTTCTTTCTTAGTGGCAAACCCCCAGTCAGCTGTCTGTGTTGGCTTAGCATCTACGTTTTGTAATTCCGCACTTTGATATTTATGTTGAACAATGGTTATGTATTAGACTATGTGGATGTCTTGGACATCTCGATGTAATAAAGTACCTTTCCGCTATTTATTTTGAGCATTATGTGATGATGTCCAATTATGTAATCGTTGTGTACGTGAGTTTCTGATCCTAGCACGTACATGGTTCGCATTCGGTTTGCCTTCCAATACCGGGTGTGACATAAGTGATATCAAAGCCTTGCTGACTGTAGGACCGCTAACCTAGACTAGAATGGTCGCCCTAAGGACTATGGACCCCTACTCTCACCTTGACCTCAGTATCTTTTCAAAAGATGGTCATCTTGACCAACTCTATGTTGTTTACTTATCTCAAAAGTTTTAACTCACTTTTCTTTCTGTCTACTTTCTGGTCTCATAGTTCTACTCTTACTCTTGTGCTTACGATGTCTTTTGTAGATGGCTCGTCTTAGGTGCAATGCATGTAAGTATGTGATCCCCTTTTTGCCTTCTCGCCTGGCGGAGCGTCCCCTGCGTCGCACGGTGCCAGGTCAGTCCAGTCACCTGGAGAGACTGCATCGTCGCTTGCGTGAGGAGCAGGAGCGCTAATGCTAGGAGTAGGAGCAGGAGCAGCAGGACTCTTCCCCCTCGCCTCAGCAGGAGGTTGTCACACCCGGTTCTGGAAGGTAAACCGAATGCGAACCATGTACATGCCAGGATCAAAAATTCACGTACACGGCGATTACATAAATGACTCATCATAGCACAATGCTTCGAATAACAATAAAGATAAGTAATAATATGAAAGACTAGAGTCATTTACATAATATAAACAAAGTACACAGAACAGAAACGTAGCCAACGTAAATAAACCCACCACAGGCAGCTGACTGGGGGAGGTCGCTAGCCTAATCCTCGAACTCGTCGAAGTCCTGGAACTCCTGGAGATTCGCCTCGACGCCTTCTTCTTTACCTGAGCATAGATTGCACCAAAGGCAACCTGGTGTTTTGTGAAAGCAAGGGTGAGTACACATCAACGTACTCAGCAAATGTCCCGTTTGGTTGTAGTGGACTAGCTTTATTTGGGGTTAAGGTCAAGTAGTTGCTTTTAGTTGGTCAGGTTATTATTATTAATTGAGAGCCAGGTTTTAACATTAACCCAAGTTATTAACCCAAAGTACCCTTTCCAAACGGAAAGAATACCACTTACCATTACCATAGTCATAACCATCATCCTTGTCACCACCTATAAACCAACTATCTCTGATCAAGTATCTCTATTCAAAGAGGATCCCAAGGCCGCTCATAACCGTGAGCACGACTGATGTATCAGTTTCTAACCCTCTGCAGAGGTCACACACTTTACCCACGAGTCATGATTCCCTTTCTGCCCGGGGAGAGCTAATCCCCATTGACCACTACCTAGGTGGCCTGGCAGGGTATCACTACGTAGCCTTTACAAAGATTTCCCAGAGGTCATAACCACCTGTTAGGTTTCTCCAGTTTGATAAACACAGTACATCTCCCCAAAGGAAGGGTGACTAACAAAACCAAATCAAGAACCTCTGCAACCAGCCTCGGTAGAGCAAGTACTGTGCCCGGACCCCATTGACGGCCCTTCGGCAAAGCCAACTACTCCTCTGGTTCCTCTAATTAATCAGCTAAGGGCGTCCCATTCCACCCTCATGGTTGCGCTGTTATCCCGGGTTGTCACTCCCCAAACAGGTCCTTACGGAGAGGCACTCAGGAAACAGCCTGAGCCCTCTAAAGTATCATAGGAACATCATCGGGATAACATCATAGTATCATAAGTATTCACATCATGTTTATTGATTAAAGTAAAGCAATAGCATAATGCTAACCATGATAACCCAAAAGGTAAACAAGGATAAGGTAAATAGAAAGCTAGTCAATCCTTAGGTTTCAATTAAGTAATGCGGGACAGTGCATTAAAAGTGAATGGGACATAATGGGTCAGAGGACACTTGCCTTCACCAAATAGATGCTTAGGGTCTTCAGCCTCGTAGAACTCGAAGAGTTCGATCACTTGGTCGCCAAAGCTTGACCGTCGATTCCTCGAAGCTCGAAAATGGATCGCAGTCTATTCGCGACGCGAAGCGAAGACGAACAAGCACCAGCAAACAAACATATACATATGCATAAGAACGTTACACCATACAAAGGAAACATAATCAAAACATGCAATACGAAATAGAGCGCGTTACTACAGTCACGCGAGGAAAAAGAAACGCGACGGTCGAGGCTACGGTCGAGAAGTTATCGCGTCCATACTAAGCGAGTATTAATCATAACTTTTAGTTTGATCTAATTATATTAATCAATATTTATTAAAATAAAACTAGAGCTGTTGCACAATTTTAATTAGCTGACCACACTAACGATTCTTAGTTAAATAAATAATTTCAATAACAACAGCGACTCTAAGCAGAACGAATTAGCGGAGCGAGACGAAACACGTAACGCGTGAAACATCACGACAGCGTGCAAACGACGCGCGGACACGCGCGACATAGCACGCCGACGATACACGAAACAGCACGCGCAACGAGCGTGAACGAAGCGTGAACCAGCACGCCGCCATATGCTGAACAACACGCGCGATAGGCGAGAAAGCTAAATCGGTGACGTGTTTATACTAAACAAGTCTTAATTAGAATATTAGTTCGACATAATTATAATTACATGAATTGACATTATCATATCAAATATAAATTAAAACTAATATTTAGCTTTGACTAACTTACTATTTTACTAGTGGACGATTAAACAAATAGTTAACTAATTGACCTTAGTGATTAAAATCGAATGGCTTTAATATGGCACGCGGGCAGCGCGCGATATGCGAAACAACACGTGCGACAACACGAGAGTAACGAATGAAGTATACACACACGAACAACAAGGCGACGACGAGCGCCACACGTGCGAACAGCGTGTAGACAGTGCGACGACGCGCACGACTCACAAGAGTCGCTAATAGACATCGCGTTCATACTAAACACTAAATAAGTGTTAAATACCACATCTAAGTCGTTAAGATCACATTATCACATATTTACAATCGCTTAACTAAAATCATAATTTTAATCCAATTAAGTACTCAGTTTACTGATCGACAATCGAATAGGAAATTAATTAGCGCAGGGGAATAGACGAGGTAGACGGGGGGTAGACGGGAGTCGTTTAGGGGTAGACGAACGTCATCCAAACTCCGACAACACCCAATTCACACGCAGTTGCACAAGCACGATGACCGGTTTCGAGACTGGATTCGACGACTTGCGCACGAAGTAGACGGAGAGTAAACCGGGTAGACGAAGCTCCCCTCGGCGGCGACGAGAGCGACGTAAACCCTGCTGCGCAGCGACGACGAAACTCGTGGCGAGACGCTGCTCTGGCGAACGATGGTGACGGCGAGCGCATGGGCTGCGCCAAAGGGCACGCGAGCGAGTCGTGGGCAAGCCGTGAGCACGCCGGCCATGCACAGGCCGAGATGGCCGCGCCGGACGCACAGCTGGCCGCGCCGGGCACCGCTTGCTGGTCTGCGCCAAGGCGAGTTCCTTAACGTAGACAGAGATAGTGAGGGCGTCGACGAGCTCGACGATGGCGAGGCTGCGCAGCTCCTCCGCGCAAAGACCGGGCGCGCGCGGGGACACGTCGGCGAGGAATCCGCGCTGGCGAGCCGCGTCGGGCCGCCACGCCGGCGAGCCACGCCGGCTGCGCACCACGCTGGCCGCACTGGCTGGGCGAGCCACGCAGGGCATACCGGGCGGGACGCGCCGGGCCGCTGCGCAGGCGAGCCACGCCGGCTGGCCGGGGGCTGGCGTGCTGGCGAGCCACCGAGCGTGCCACGCCATGCCGGCCGCGCCGCGCCATGGCCGGCTGAGCCCTGGAGCACGCGCGCAAAGGGGGCAAGGGCTGTTGGCCGCCGGTGGGGCTCGGCCGGAGGATTAGAAGAGAGAGAGGGGGTTTGGCAGGAGGGACCTACCTCGACGGCGGCGATAACTCCAGGTTCGGTGGGTGCGTCGTGGGCGAGAATTAGGGCAGGGCAGTTCGGGGAAGAGGAATAGGAGGTGAGCGCCACTGACAAGCGGGCCCGGCGGCTGGGGCACGTCGGCTAGGGTTTGGGGAAGCGTCGGCGCCGGGATGGGCTAGGTGGGCCACACGGCAATGGGCTGGGGGAAAGGCGCGCTGCGCCAGTGGGCCTCGAGTGCTGGGTAGGCCGTAGGGGGGGAAGGGCTGGGCCGCAGGGGGCTGGGCCGTGCTGGCTGGGGTGGTTGTTTCCCCCTTTTTTATTTCTTCTTCTTTTTTTATTTCCTACTACCTCGAATCGAATTCCTTACTAAACTCATACATCACGAATTCGCTCATCCAACAAAGTGGAAATATGCTTCAGCATGATGCGACAATCAAGGCACCACTAGGGTTTTTTTACTTTACTTGGCTTACACATCGATATAAAATAAAGTAAGTCTTCATTATTTAGGAAAATAGAAAAGAAAAGTAAAGAGACGAGAGGGTAACACCTGAATTTGATGGATATTAGGAAAGAAATTTTATACCCCCAAATTCAGGGTGTTACAAACCTAACCCCCTTAACAGAATCTCGTCCTCGAGATTCAAGAAGAGGCTAGCAAGAAAATGAGATTGGTTCATTAGTCTTTCATAGCTTTTTCTAACTCAACTTTGACTCCGCCGGCTTGACTTGTGGATTGGTTGCTTTGACCATCACATGCTTGAGACCGATTGATGCAATTCTTGAGGATCTTCTGGACCTGTGGGTTAGGACCCACACACGCTTCCGCTGTGCCACTCTGATCTTGTTGGTTGATGTTGATCGCATTGTCTTCATTGGGGTTAGCGGCTAACCCCCTTAACAGGAGCGTTGATATGCACTTGGTGAAGATGCTGCTGACTTTGATCTTGACAGATTTGGATGAGTTGGAGGTTGCCAAATGGACAGGTGCAAGAGGAAAGAATAGAGAGAAAAGGTAAGTATAGACGGATTAGAGAGAGCAGGAGAGAGAACCCAACTACCTAAATATATGACACTCACCTAGCAAACTGATGCCATTGCGGACCAAGGGCCACAACACATCAACACTCATTCCAAAGAAGCAAATCAGTCATAGCAGAAGGACAACCATCATGAGCACATAACAACAAACATCTCGTGCTACACGTTCCTTTTAATTAAATGGTGGTCTTTCCTTAAAAAGGGATACTACTCTAAGGCCAACAAAAGGCAAGGGGAATAATAAGACATGGAGGGTAGGGGCATGAGCATAATAAAGGATGGAGCTAAAGCAAGGATTGGAATCGACAAGGGAGAAAATGCAACCAAGGGCAGGGTAGGTAAACACCATTCTCAAATCAAGATGGGAAAGATGATAATCCAAAAGGTAGGCATAAGATAAGTGTCGGGGACCATAATTAGGGGTACCCTCAAGACGCCTAATTCTCAGCTGGTAACCCCCATCAGCATAAAGCTGCAGAGGCCTGATGGGTTTGATTAAGTCAGGGATCAGTCCATACGAGCGACTCGATCGCGCCTCGCCCGAGCCTAGCCTCGGGCAAGGGCAGCCGACCCTGAGATGTTTCCATCTCGCCCGAGGCCCCCTTTTTTTACGGCAGACGCATCTCCGACTCGCCCGAGGCCTTGCCTTCGTTAAGAAGCAACCCTGACTAAATCACCGCGCCGACCGAGTCGCAGGAACATTTAACGCAAAGAGTGAGACTGACAGGCAGCCAGGCCTTGCCAAAGGCGCCATAGGAAGCTCCGCCCGACCCAGGGCTCGGACTCGGGCTAAGGCCCCGGAAGACGGCGAACTCCGCTCTGCCCGACCCAGGGCTCGGACTCGGGCTAAGGCCCCGGAAGACGGCGAACTCCTCTCCGCCCGACCCAGGGCTCGGACTCGGGCTAAGGCCCCGGAAGACGGCGAACTCCGCTGCGCCCGACCCAGGGCTCGGACTCGGGCTAAGGCCCCGGAAGACGGCGAACTCCGCTCCGCCCGACCCAGGGCTCGGACTCGGGGTAAGGCCCCAGAAGACGGCGAACTCCGCTCCGCCCGACCCAGGGCTCGGACTCGGGCTAAGGCCCCGGAAGACGGCGAACTCCGCTCCGCTCGACCCAGGGCTCGGACTCGGGCTAAGGCCCCGGAAGACGACGAACCCCGCTTCGCCCGACCCAGGGTTCGGACTCCGCCCTGGTCTCTGCCGAACGCCCTCCGCCTCGCCCGACCCAGGAGCTCGGGCTCGGCCTCGGCCACGGAAGACAGACTCGACCTCGGCCTCGGGAGAACCTCCACGTCGCCCGACCTAGGGCACAAGTCCGCCACGTCAACAGGAGGCGCCATCATCACCCTGCCCCGAGCCGACTTGGGCCGCAGAGAACAAGACCGACGTCCCATCTGGCTAGCTCCGCCAGATAGGCAATGATGACGCCCCGCTAGACCCATGACGACGGCGGCTCTCAGCTCCCTTACGGAAGCGGGGGGACGTCAGCAAGAGCCCGACTATTCCGACAGCTGTCCCTCCACCAGGCTCCGTTACTCCTCCGACAGCCACGACACCACACCAGCTGGGTGCCAAGTTCTCTCCGGCTGCCACATTGGCATGTACCCAGGGCGCTAGCTCTCCCCCGCTAGACACGTAGCACTCCGCTGCATCCCCATTGTACACCTGGATCCTCTCCTTGCGCCTATAAAAGGAAGGACCAGGGCCTTCTTAGAGAAGGTTGGCCCCGCGGGAACGAGGGCAGGGGCAGGCGCTCTCTTGGGGCCGCTCGCTCCCCTCACCCGCGTGGACGCTTGTAACCCCCTACTGCAAGCGCACCCGACCTGGGCGCGGGACGAACACGAAGGCCGCGGGATCTCCACCTCCCTCACGACCCGGCTCCGGCCACCTCGCTCTCCCCCCTTCGCGCTCGCCCACGCGCTCGACCCATCTGGGCTGGGGCACGCGGCACACTCACTCGTCGGCTTAGGGACCCCCCGGTCTCGAAACGCCGACAGTTGGCGCGCCAGGTAGGGGGCCTGCTGCGTGTTGACGAGCAGTTTCCCGTCAAGCTCCAGATGGGCAGTCTCCAACGACCTCTCCAACCCGGGACGGTGCTTCGTTTCGGGAGCCTCGAGTTCATGTCTTTCGACGGCAGCTACGACATGATACTCCTTCCACCGCCGTGCGACAACGACAGTGGCGGCCGACAGCTCGCCCGCCGGCGGCGGAATCGACGACGTCTTTCCCGCGTGGGGGAAGAACAACATTCGAGCTCACCCCATCCTCTCCCTCGCCATCGGAGGAGGAGGCGGGGCAACCAGGGCCGAGCGGGAGGCTGCACTCCGTCGACTGTCGAGCGAATCGACATCCCCAGTGCCCCAACGGAGGACGCGTCGGGCGTCACCCTCGCGTTTGAGGCGAAAGCGAGCGCCGTCCCCCCGCAACACGCCGACTCCGAGCAAGCGGACGACGCCAGCACGCTCACGGAGGGCCTGCAGGACGTCGCCCTCGTACCCAAGTCGACGGCACGATCAGCCCCCGATGTGACTTCGTCGCTCCTTGTCGACAAAAAGGTACCGACTGATCCCCATCCTTCGTCATTTCGACTCGACCTCAACCCGCCTAGCGACCTCGCTCTGGCGGGCACTCACGTTGAGGCGAGTGCAACCCCTTTTGGGTTTCGTGTGCGGTCGCCTTGGGACCGATTGACGGGCGTTTCGACCTACGGGCCCTCTAGGTCCGAGGAAGATGACGACCCCAGCATCCGCTGGGATTTCTCTGGATCTGGCAACCCCAGTGCCATGCGGGACTTCATGACCGCATGCAACTACTGCCTCTCCGACTGTTCCGACGGCAGCCGCAGCCTTGACGACAAGGACTGCGGCCCGAGCCGCGAATGTTTCCACGTCGAGCTAGGGGATCCCTTCGGAGGCAGCCGTCTCGGCATGCCGGAGGATGGCGATCCCCCTAGGCCAGTGCCTCGCGCCGACATCCCGTGGGAGCTAGCTGTGGTCCCCGTTCCGGCGGGGGGTCACGACCCACAGCTCGAGCAAGTCCGCGGGGCGCAGGCCGGGCTCGACGAGGGGGCAGGAGCGCTCGAGTCGATCCGCCGGGACGTCGGGCAGGTATGGGCGAGCCAGCCCCCGGCCGGAGAAATACGTCACCTGCCCCAGGGTCTCCAGCACCGCATCGCCAACGATGCCAGGGACAGGCCGCCACCCGCATCCGGCGGAACCGGTCAGGACCTGGCAACCGCGGCGATGCTCCTCCGCGCGATGCCGGAGTCATCAACCACCGAGGGACGGCGAATCCAGGGAGAGCTCAAGCATCTCCTGGAAGGCGCTGCGGCCCGGCGGGCCGAGAGCTCTGCCTCCCGAAGGCAGGGGTACCCCTCGGAACCTCGTGCCGCGACTTCCCGACTCATGCGGGAAGCCTCGGTCTACACCGGGCGCACGCGCAACACCGCGCCTGCGGCCCCGGGCCACCTCGGCAACGAGCACCCTCATCGCGACCGTCGGGCCCGCCTCGACGAAAGGGTGCGCCGAGGCTACCACCCCAGGCGTGGGGGACGCTACGACAGCGGGGAGGATCGGAGTCCTTCACCCGAACCACCCGGTCCGTAGGTCTTCAGCCGGGCCATTCGGCGGGCGCCGTTTCCGACCCGATTCCGACCCCCGACTACTATCACAAAGTACTCGGGGGAAACGAGACCGGAATTATGGCTCGCGGACTACCGCCTGGCCTGTCAACTGGGTGGAACGGACGACGACAACCTCATCATCCGCAACCTCCCCCTGTTCCTCTCCGACACTGCTCGCGCTTGGTTGGAGCACCTGCCTCCGGGGCAGATTTCCAACTGGGAGGATTTGGTCCAAGCTTTCGCCGGCAACTTCCAGGGCACGTACGTGCGCCCCGGGAATTCCTGGGACCTCCGAAGCTGCCGGCAACAGCCGGGAGAGTCTCTTCGGGACTACATCCGGCGGTTCTCGAAGCAGCGCACCGAACTGCCCAACATCACCGACTCCGATGTCATCGGCGCATTCCTTGCCGGCACCACCTGTCGTGACCTGGTGAGCAAGTTGGGTCGCAAGACCCCCACCAGGGCGAGCGAGCTGATGGACATCGCCACCAAGTTCGCCTCCGGTTAGGAGGCGGTCGAGGCCATCTTCCGAAAGGACAAGCAGCCCCAGGGCCGCCCGTCGGAGGATGCTCCCGAGGCGTCTACTCCGCGCGGCGCCAAGAAGAAAGGCAGGAAGAAGTCGCAAGCGAAATGCGACGCTGCCGACGCAGACCTTGTCGCCGCCGCCGAGTACAAAAACCCTCGGAAGCCCACCGGAGGTGCCAACCTCTTCGACAAGATGCTCAAGGAGGCGTGCCCTTACCATCAGGGGCCCGTCAAGCACACCCTCGAGGAGTGCGTCATGCTTCGGCGCCACTTCCACAGGGCCGGGCCACCCGCAGAGGGTGGCAGGGCCCGCGACGACGACAAAAAGGAAGATCACCAAGCAGGAGAGTTCCCCGAGGTCCGCGACTGCTTCATGATCTGCGGAGGGCATGCGGCGAATGCCTCGGCTCGGCATCGCAAACGAGAGCGTCGGGAGGTCTGCTCGGTGAAGGTGGCGGCGCCAGTCTACCTAGACTGGTCCGACAAGCCCATCACCTTCGACCAAGATGACCACCCCGACCACGTGCCGAGCCCGGGGAAGTACCCGCTCATCGTCGATCCCATCATCGGCGACGTCAGGCTCACCAAGGTCCTAATGGATGGGGGCAGCTGCCTCAATATCGTCTACGCCGAGACCCTCAGGCTCCTGCGCGTCCTTCCTGTCTGCTTCGGAACACCCTCCAACTTCCGAAGGGAGACTTTGACGTTCGCGGTGGTCGGGTTCCGAGGAACCTACCACGCAGTATTGGGAAGGCCATGCTACGCGAAGTTCATGGCCATCCCCAACTACACCTACCTGAAGCTCCAGATGCCGGGCCCCAACGGGGTCATCACCGTCGGCCCCACGTACAAACACGCGTTCGAATGCGATGTGGAGTGCGTGGAGTACGCCGAGGCCCTCGCCGAGTCCGAGGCCCTCATCACCGACCTGGAAAACCTCTCCCGAGAGGTGCCGGACGTGAAGCGACACGCCGGCAGCTTCCAGCCAGCGGAGACGGTTAAGGCCGTCCCTCTCGACCCCAAGTAGGAAGCGGTGCTCGTCGACTTTCTCCGCACAAAAGCCGACATTCTTGCGTGAGGTCCCTCGGACATGCCCGGCATACCGAGGGATGTCACCGAGTAATCGCCGGATATTCGGGCAGGAGCCCGACTCGTCAAATGGCCTCTGTACGGATGATGCCCGGGGGCTGCGCCCTTCCCCCGCTCACACACGAGTATCAGTCATCGAGGAAGGGTCGGCCTCGCCTTGGCGGAGCCCGACCCTCCCTCGGGGGCTAAAAAGGGGGAACCCCTCCACGTCGAGATCGGATGCACTTTTTCGCGTCAAAAAATTTCTTCGATCAAGAAGGGGTTTTTGCGTTCTCCCGGATGTGTCAGAAACAGGGTCCCGAGGAGCGAACGTGGGTATAGATAAGTGGCGAGACCAACTGAGCCGAGGAACACCTACACCTCCGGGCTAGGGACACCTCACTCATCGCCTGCCACGAAAAAGCACCCAACTCGGGAAATCACCCTATTATTGACAAGTCAGGCCAGGTGCGAGAATTGAAAGAGAAGAGAGCACGACTTCACGCAAGAAAAGTAAAGTGTCCAGGCCTCGGCGGCCGCGGTAAAGCGCACGTCCAACAGAAACTGCCCCAACAAAAATCAGGCGCCGCCTTGGGAGGGCGCCGCACCCTCAGTTCTGCCCCCACCGTCGATAAGATCCACCTCCGCTTCCAGCGGCGGCGCAGGAGGAAGGACCTCCGCCTCAAAGGTGGTCGCTAGCGCCGCGCTCGGACCCGCGGCGACCGCGTCGAGCCGCTGAACTTCTGCCAGGGCGGCTTCGTCTTCGTCAGGAAGACAATACCCCTCACTGACCCGCTCCAGGTCCACAACGTAATGGGAAGCGAGCACGGCGAAGGCCCGCCTGACGCCGTGGTGTAGCGCCCCGCGGACTTTACCGCGCGTGTAATCACCTAAGGCTTGAAGGCGGCTTTGAGGGGAGCTTCCTGAAGGGACGTCGCCGGGGCCAAGGAGCCGATAAACATCCGAGACGGCCTCGGACATGGCCGCGAGGTCAGCCTCCCTCTGCTCGGCAGCTCCAGCAAGCGCCTCGGCGAGCGCTTTGGCCGACTCGTCAAGGGCAGACTCGAGCTCTGCGAACAACCAGAAGAAAGACCTCAAGCACAAGCAGAAGAAACGGACAAGAACCAGGACCGAGGACGGTCGAGACATACCTTCGGCTCGGACGCACTGCTCCGAGGCCACGACTTGGGCTGTGGCTAGATCGGCCGCGAGGGCCTCAGCCCGGCTTTCGGCTTCGGCGGCCTGGCCCCGAGATTGGTCCCGCTCCTCGGCAACCTGGACGAACTCTGACTGCTGCCGTAGCGCCTCCGCGCGCGCCACCGCCGCCTCGGCCCTCAGGTCAGCGCAGAGCAACTGGAGGTCCGCTATCTTAGCGTCCTGCTGAGAAAGGCGCGCGGTAGCCCCGGCGAGCGAGGTCCTCAGGGATCGCAGCGAGCCCCAGACGTCGGCCTCGCGGCGAATGAACGACGACTTGGCGGCGCTCCGGTCCGTCAGATCCTGAAAAGGAGAGCAAGACGTCACGACGAACGCCTTGCTCACAGAAGGGAGAAGGTATGCCTGAAAACCGTTACCTGGAGGATTTTGGGGACGTCCCCGCAGAGAGCCTCCAGCGACGATCGGAGCGATCCCACCGTTGCTTCCGCACGCTTGCGGAGCTCGTCCCAGGACTGGTCCTCCTGCTCGTCGTCAAGAACGAAGATAGGGTCCGAGGCCTCGCGGGTCCGGAATCGGAGCAACTAGCGCCGGGCCTCGAGGCTCCGCCGCACAGCCACGAGGCTGCCGCCCGCCTGGATGAACTGCGCGTCCACGCCCACCTCTTCCGAGGCCCTGGGCACCGACGCTGCGGCCGTCTCGACGCTGGCAGCAACCAGATGCTCTCCGACTGGGACGGTGGAAACTGCGGTGGCGGCAGGCGCCGGCATGGCCGGCACGGCGAACGGGCTCGAGACCGCGTCGGCGCCGGCCGCCTCCCCGATCACGGTGGCCGCTTCGGCAGAAGAGCCCGCCTCGGGGACCTGCTCCCCCGAGACATGCGACGCCCGAACCCCATGCGGCAAAACGCCCTGCGAAAGGGTCGGCTGAGCGGCAGGGCCTGGGGTGGCACCAGCCGCCCGGACCGACGCCGTCTTAAGGGCTTTCCAGGGCGCCAGGTCGATATGGCCATGGCTCCGCTTGCTGGAAAAAAGAAGAAAGGGAAATTCACGGCCAGGATGTATGAATGAAGCGCCGGGACGAAGACATTCCAAGATACTTACCCGCTCCGGGCCATGATCAACTGTGCCTGGGGAGAGGTCTCTTGGCTCCCGCTCCCTGGAACCGCCGCCGAGGTCCGCTTCGCCGACAGCCTCGGCACCACCCTCGCTTTGGGCGCCCCTGACGCCCGGGAGGCGGACTGCCCAGGCGCCGCTATGGCGACCTGAGGACCGCTCCCCCGCGCCGCCGGCGCGGGTGGCGGCTCCCGAGGGACGGGTACCTCGGCCCGGCTCCCTGGAGTCGCGTCAGCTCCTCGAGCCGAGGGGTCAAGTACCCTCTCGGGTTGCCCCCGCCCCTCGGGTCGGGGATCCGGCGCCCCGGCTCCGGGAACCGACGGCATCGGCCCGCTCGGGGGCTGATTCGACGGCTCCTGGCCACACCCCGAGCTGGGGCTGAGGCCGAGACGGGCGGCCATGTCGTCCTCCTCCTCCTCACCATCGTCGTCATCGTCATCAGATGTCTCCGGCGACGGCTCCCTTGGGAGTCCTTCCCTCTCCTGCTGGCGACGGCGTTTCTCCAAGGCGTCCCGAGCCCGCCTCCGCTTGCGGGCCCGGGCCTTCTCCGCATCCTTCTTCTTCTCCTCCTCCGCGGCGACCCGCCACGCCGCCCGACCCACCGCGTCCTCCGGGACCCGCGGCAGGGAGGGTTTGTGCCGCCCCACCTCCTAAAGAGGGGGGGAAAGAAACCCAATCGTGAGAGCCAGGAGCAACCCGATGTATGAAGAAGGAAGGAGCCAACACTCACCAGAGTGACGCACCCCTGGTCGGGGCGCATCCGAGGCTGGGAGAAGGCGTGGGGATCCGGCTTCCCCATCGCGGCCGACACCCGCCATTGGAGGGCGTCAAGGGAAAGAGAATCAGGGGACATCCGTGACCCCTCCTAGTCGGCCTCCAGGGTCATCTCCCAAAGCGGCAGCCGCCGCTCCGCCAAGGGGAGCACTCTCCGACGGTGGATGGCGGCAACCACTCCGCGGCGGTGAGTCCTCCCTCCCGCAACGCATTCAGGGCCTGGAGAAGAGGTTCGAGGTTCTTCTGCCTCTCGTGTGGAGTCCCGTGGCGCCAGGCGTCGGTGGCGGCCGTGACGACCCGCTGAAAGAACGGCGGGAGCAACTCTTCGTCATTCCGGAGGTAGAACCACCGGCGCTGCCACCCCTTGTTCGAGGACGCGAGGACGGCAGGGATATACTGCGATGACCGCGACTGCCTCAACAAAAGGGTGCAGCCGCCGGCCCGCACCGCTGCGCGGACCTTCCTCTCCCCCGTCGGCAAGGCAAAAAGCTCGGCGAAGAAGAGATGGGTCCACAAATCCCAATGGGGGGCAATCCCCAAATACCCTTCGCACACCGCTACGAAGATAGCGGCCTGCGAGATGGAGTTGGGGGTGAGGTTGTGCAACTCCACCCCATAGTGGAACAGGATAGCCCGCATAAAGCGGCTCGCCGGCACACCAAATCCCCGCTCATGGAAGGAGACGAAGCTCACGACGTACCCCGGCGGCGGGGACAGAGTGACTCCGCCCGTCGGAGGAATCCATTCCGGCCTCTGCTCATCGGTGAGAGGGCGAAGCAAACCCTCGCCGACGAGATCCTCCAGATCACTCGCCGTCACCATGGAGAAGGGCCACGGGTCGCGCAGCGAGACGATGGTCACCCGGTCAGCCATCGCCGAGCGGAAAGGGTGGCGGCGCGAGGGACTGGGAGGGCGGTTTTCTTTTCCCTGGCTAGATCTCTCAGGCTGCAAGAAACCTAAGAGGGAGGCAAGAAGCGGAGTCAAGAACCGTCACCGGACCCTCTCCGGGGTATATAGAGACCAAGATGAAGACGGTTCCAACGTTCCGCCCGGACCGGACGCGGGGTTCAAAAAACGCAAAGCGAAGCGGCCGTTCCTCGAACGGCTCGCGCACGAAGCGGTGGCCCCGCCAACTACTCACCCCGGCGCATTAACTCCGCGGCTGGACAGGTGGCGCTTCTGGCAGGAGCAGCTGGCGACGCTTCGCCTTCGCCAAAATAACCGCGCCGAAAAAGGTACGCCGCGTCGTTCAAATTCGTATCCTTTTTTCCCTTTTTCCTCTTTCTCTATCTCTTGCAACAGGGACTAGGAAAGGGGATACCCCCAAAGGGATCCTTCCCCGTGAAGGAACTAGGCTCCGAGCCTCCATACTGATCAGGGGTTCGAAGGCTGGCCCCCCGAAGGGTTCAACAGCCGCCTCAGATCGCGTGGGCCCGACACCCACTACTGGTCAGAGGTTCGAAGGTCGGCCTCCCGAAAGGTTCCACGGCCGCCTCAGGCTACTCGGGCTCCACGCCCATTACTGATCAGGGGTTCGAAGGCTGGCCCCCCGAAGGGTTCACAGTCGCCTCAGACACCGAGCGAGGGATGACCAGGGGTACGTTCGATACATAACCAAGGCTCGGGCTGCGCTCCCGAGGTACCCTAGGACATTTCCGAGACCAGCGGGAACGATCCTGTAACGGAATCCCATCGAAGGGAGGCAACGAGCCCTCGGACCCCGTCGCTAGGGGACCGGGTCCGGCAGATCACCCACAGGTACTCTTGGGCGTGCCTCCGGGCCCCTAGCCGACCCCCAATGAACGGGGCACGGACGTCCACTCGGATTACCCGCTTGCAGCTCACCGGAGACACCATGTTCGGTGCCCATCGAGGGTAACATGGCGCTCTCCCCCCTCCTCCTTGCGGAAAGGCGACGTAGGGGCGTATGTAAAAAAGCCGAGTCTGTCCCTGATTGCCCTCTCGCCCTGTGCGGAGGCTCGGGGGCTGCTCTCGCAAACCCGGCTCCGGCCAAACCGTTGACAGCGTCAACATACCAGCCCAAGAACTTGGGCCCCGACAGTGCACCCGGGCTACGGCCTGTTCGCATGAGGGAACCACCAGACCAGCCGAAGCATTACGCAAGGCATTAAGACCTCGAAGGAGTGAAACCACTCCTCCGAGGCCTCGGGGGCTACACCCGGCGGGTGCGCTCGCGCGCACCCACCGGAACAAAGTGCAACCGAGAAAGGCTGGTCCCCTTGCAAAAAAGTGCGACGAAAGCCTCCAAGCGAGTCCTAACACTCCCTTCGAGGCTCGGGGGCTACTGTCGGGGACCATAATTAGGGGTACCCTCAAGACGCCTAATTCTCAGCTGGTAACCCCCATCAGCATAAAGCTGCAGAGGCCTGATGGGTTTGATTAAGTCAGGGATCAGTCCATACGAGCGACTCGATCGCGCCTCGCCCGAGCCTAGCCTCAGGCAAGGGCAGCCGACCCTGAGATGTTTCCATCTCACCCGAGGCCCCCTTTTTTTACGGCATACGCATCTCCGGCTCGCCCGAGGCCTTGCCTTCGTTATGAAGCAACCCTGACTAAATCACCGCGCCGACCGACCGAGTCGCATGAACATTTAACGCAAAGAGTGAGACTGACAGGCAGCCAGGCCTTGCCAAAGGCGCCATAGGAAGCTCCGCCCGACCCAGGGCTCGGACTCGGGCTAAGGCCCCGGAAGACGGCGAACTCCGCTCCGCCCGACCCAGGGCTCGACTCGGGCTAAGGCCCCAGAAGACGGCGAACTCCGCTCCGCCCGACCCAGGGCTCAGACTCGGGCTAAGGCCCCGGAAGACGGTGAACTCTGCTCCGCCCGACCCAGGGCTCGGACTTGGGCTAAGGCCCCGGAAGACGGCGAACTCCGCTCCGCCCGACCCAGGGCTCGGACTCGGGTTAAGGCCCCGGAAGACGGCGAACTCCGCTCCGCCCGACCCAGGGCTCGGACTCGGGCTAAGGCCCCGGAAGACGGCGAACTCCGCTCCGCCCGACCCAGGGCTCGGACTCGGGCTAAGGCCCCGGAAGACGACGAACCCCGCTTCGCCCGACCCAGGGCTCGGACTCTGCCCTGGTCTCTGCCGAACGCCCTCCGCCTCGCCCGACCCAGGAGCTCGGGCTCGGCCTCGGCCATGGAAGACAGACTCGACCTCGGCCTCGGGAGAACCTCCACGTCGCCCGACCTAGGGCACAAGTCCGCCACGTCAACAGGAGGCGCCATCATCACCCTGCCCCGAGCCGACTTGGGCCGCAGAGAACAAGACCGACGTCCCATCTGGCTAGCTCCGCCAGATAGGCAATGATGACGCCCCGCTAGACCCATGACGACGACGGCTCTCAGCTCCCTTACGGAAGCGGGGGGACGTCAGCAAGAGCCCGACTATTCCGACAGCTGTCCCTCCACCAGGCTCCGTTACTCCTCCGACAGCCACGACACCACACCAGCTGGGTGCCAAGTTCTCTCCGGCTGCCACATTGGCATGTACCCAGGGCGCTAGCTCTCCCCCGCTAGACACGTAGCACTCCGCTGCATCCCCATTGTACACCTGGATCCTCTCCTTGCGCCTATAAAAGGAAGGACCAGGGCCTTCTTAGAGAAGGTTGGCCCCGCGGGAACGAGGGCAGGGGCAGGCGCTCTCTTGGGGCCGCTTGCTCCCCTCACCCGCGTGGACGCTTGTAACCCCCTACTGCAAGCGCACCCGACCTGGGCGCGGGACGAACACGAAGGCCGCGGGATCTCCGCCTCCCTCACGACCCGGCTCCGGCCACCTCGCTCTCCCCCCTTCGCGCTCGCCCACGCGCTCGACCCATCTGGGCTGGGGCACGCGGCACACTCACTCGTCGGCTTAGGGACCCCCCGGTCTCGAAACGCCGACAATAAGCATCATGGAAAGATCCAGTGATTACAAAGGTACAGGAGATAACAAGGAAAAGCACACCAAAAGATCGAGTTAAAACAAGACTTGCAACACGATAGAGGAATAGGGAACGAACAAGAGCGGGGAGGGGTAAGACAACACCCTTGAACTGAAACGGGAGAGGGGGCTTTAAAATATGGGTACATGATAGGCATCAAGGTAAAGATCGAGGAATGACAAGGGTTAAGGTGATAACAGACAAACACACATGAAGGGGTGTATTTCAGACAAAACTTGCAATGCGTCAAAGAAGGGGGAGCAACCAATGGTGAAGTGGGTGAGGCATTACCCTCGAATAGGGACAGAAAAGAGGAGGCTTTAAAAGGTAGGTTCAAAGTAAGCGTGTAAGGGAATGGATATTAAGGTGATAACAGACAAGAATGTAAGAGAGGAGGTAAATGGGCATAAGAACAAAGGATATAAGTACCATAAAGGATGGAGTTAAAACAGGACCTGCAAATGGAAAAGAAGAGGGTACGTCCAAGGGCCAGATAGGTAAACTGCCACTCTCAAATTGAGGTGGAAGAGAGGAGATCTTTGGAGAGCAGGAATTAAGATGAGTGTCAAAGCAAGGTTGATGGGTGGCAAGGTGATGGTAATAGCAAGTAAAACACATCAATGAATGGAATTAAGACAAAACTTGTAAGGCGTCAAGGAGTGAAAAGAAATCAAGGGAGAGATAGGTAACTCACAACTCTCAAACTGGGTTGAAAGGAAGGGGAGACTTTTAAAGGATAAGTTCAAGGTAAGCAGTTAGGTAGAAGACATAAATATCGCAAGGGTCAAAGGCGATAATAGACAAGGGCATAAGAGAAAAGATGAAGGCACATAAGAGCCAGTGGTATAAGTACAATAAAAAAAACGAGTTACATCAAGGCTTACACGCGGTAAAGAAGAAGATATTGCCAAGAGTAAGACAAATAAAACACCGTTGTCAATATGGGGATAGGAGATTGTAGATTTTAAATAACAAACATAATGTCATCACCAAGGTGAGATCGAGAAAAGAGAGAGGTAAAGGCAATGAAGAGCAAAAGCACAACAAAGGGTAGAGTTAAAAACTCGCAGGTGACAAAGAAGAGGATACGACCAAGGGAAAAGTAGGTATAGTACGATGCTCAGATTGAGATGGAAAAGGAGAAGATTTTAAATGCCGGTATAAGATAAACCTCAAGTAAGATATAGAGGTGTCTAAGGTGAAGGTGATAATAACAAAAGTCATGACAAATGTTAGAGTTAAGGCAAGACTCGTGTAGTGGCAAAGTGGAGAAAACAATCAAGGGTAAGATAGGTGAGGGTGCAATAGAATGGTTGAAGTAAGAATTCATTATCGAGAGAAGTTATAAAGGAACAACGAGATCACCAATGATGGGCAACATAAAATGATCACTCATGGACCGTTAAGAAACAGGGGTGGTCAAGGACATGTTAACTAAAATGTCTTGAACAGTTATTGGGGTATGAAAATAAGCATACATCATAATATAAGAGTTTGCAAGATTCCAAGGATACGAGCATACTAAGACCAAGGGCATAGAAATTTGCCGAAAGATAGCGACTTAACAAAAAAATAAGAAAGGATCTCAGAAGACAAGAAGGTCATGGACACATAAAATGAACTGTTTAAATAGGCAACAGAGGTACAAGGGTAAGTACTTTAGATCAAGGGATAAGGGTATTAAAAATGTAAGGATACGAGCATGTCAATAACAAAATGGAATAGAGGTCAAATGGTAGCAATTTAATAATGGACGAGGAAAGAGTCCCAAAAGACTAAAGGCTGTGGTCAGGGGGCATCTACAAAGATGTGCTAAGCACAAGAGTGAGATAAGTTCTAATAGACTGAGAGAAGTATAGACCATGCTAGAATAAAATACTTTTTGACAAGAGGGCATATAGGAGCACAACATAGAATTAGTCGAGATGACTAAAATTTTGAAGCAGAATCAAGGATGAGGTGAAGTAACAGTCAAGAAGTCCTTAAAACGGCCAATGCTACTCTAGGTCAGCGGTCCTACAGTCAGCACGACTTTGATACCACTTATGTCACACCCAGTTTTGGAAGGTAAACCGAATGCGAACCATGTACGTGCCAGGATCAGAAATTCACGAACACGGCGATTACATAAATGACTCATCATAGCACAATGCTTCGGATAACAATAAAGATAAGTAATAATATGAAAGACTAGAGTCATTTACATAATATAATCAAAGTACACAGAACAAAAACGTAGCCAACGTAAATAAACCCACCACAGGCAGCTGACTGGGGGAGGTCGCTAGCCTAATCCTCGAACTCGTCGAAGTCCTGGAACTCCTGGAGATTCGCCTTGATGCCTTCTTCTTTACCTGAGCATAGATTGCACCAAAGGCATCTTGGCATTTTGTGAAAGCAAGGGTGAGTACACATCAACGTACTCAGCAAATGTCCCGTTTGGCTGTAGTGGACTAGCTTTATTTGGGGTTAAGGTCAAGTAGTTGCTTTTAGTTGGTCAGGTTATTATTATTAATTGAGAGCCAGGTTTTAACATTAACCCAAGTTATTAACCCAAAGTACCCTTTCCAAACGGAAAGAATACCACTTACCATTACCATAGTCATAACCATCATCCTTGTCACCACCTGTAAACCAACCATCTCTGATCAAGTATCTCTAATCAAAGAGGATCCCAAGGCCGCTCATAACCGTGAGCACGGCTGATATATCAGTTTCTAACCCTCTGCAGAGGTCACACACTTTACCCACGAGTCATGATTCCCTTTCTGCCCGGGGAGAGCTAATCCCCATTGACCACTACCTAGGTGGCCTGGCAGGGTATCACTACGTAGCCTTTACAAAGATTTCCCAGAGGTCATAGCCGCCCGTTAGGTTTCTCCAGTTTGATAAACACAGTACATCTCCCCAAAGGAAGGGTGACTAACAAAACCAAATCAAGAACCTCTGCAACCAACCTCGGCAGAGCAAGTACTGTGCCCGGACCCCATTGACGGCCCTTCGGCGAAGCCAACTACTCCTCTGGTTCCTCTAACTAATCAGCTAAGGGCATCCCATTCCACCCTCATGGTTGCGCTGTTATCCCGGGTTGTCACTCCCCAAACAGGTCCTTACGGAGAGGCACTCAGGAAATAGCCTGAGTCCCCTAAAGTATCACAGGAACATCATCGGGATAACATCATAGTATCATAAGTATTAACATCATGTTCATTGATTAAAGTAAAGCAATAGCATAATGCTAACCATGATAACCCAAAAGGTAAACAAGGATAAGGTAAATAGAAAGCTAGCCAATCCTTAGGTTTCAATTAAGTAATGCGGGACAGTGCATTAAAAGTGAATGGGACATAATGGGTCAGAGGACACTTGCCTTCACCAAATAGATGCTCAGGGTCTTCAGCCTCATAGAACTCGAAGAGTTTGATCACTTGGTCGCCAAAGCTTGACCGTCGATTCCTCGAAGCTCGAAAATGGATCGCAGTCTATTCGCGACGCGAAGCGAAGACGAACAAGCACCAGCAAACAAATATATACATATGCATAAGAACGTTACACCATAAAAAGGAAACATAATCAAAACATGCAATATGAAATAGAGCGCGTTACTACAGTCACGCGAGGAAAAAGAAACGCGGCGGTCGAGGCTACGGTCGAGAAGTTATCGCGTCCATACTAAGCGAGTATTAATCATAACTTTTAGTTTGATCTAATTATATTAATCAATATTTATTAAAATAAAACTAGAGCTGTTGCACAATTTTAATTAGCTGACCACACTAACGATTCTTAGTTAAATAAGTAATTTAAATAACAACAGTGACTCTAAGCAGAACGAATTAGCGGAGCGAGACGAAACACGTAACGCGTGAAACATCACGACAGCGTGCAAACGACGCGCGGACACGCGCGACATAGCATGCCAACAATACACGAAACAGCACGCGCAACGAGCGTGAACGAAGCGTGAACCAGCACGTCGCCATATGCTGAACAACACGCGCGATAGGCGAGAAAGCTAAATCGGTGACGTGTTTATACTAAACAAGTCTTAATTAGAATATTAGTTCGACATAATTATAATTACATGAATTGACATTATCATATCAAATATAAATTAAAACTAATATTTAGCTTTGACTAACTTACTATTTTACTAGTGGACGATTAAACAAATAGTTAACTAATTGACCTTAGTGATTAAAATCGAACGGCTTTAATATCGCGCGCGGGCAGCGCGCGACATGCGAAACAACACGTGCAACAACACGAGAGTAACGAATGAAGTATACACACACGAACAACAAGGCGACGACGAGCGCCACACGTGCGAACAGCGTGTAGACAGTGCGACGACGCGCACGACTCACAAGAGTCGCTAATAGACATCGCGTTCATACTAAACACTAAATAAGTGTTAAATACCACATCTAAGTCGTTAAGATCACATTATCACATATTTACAATCGCTTAACTAAAATCATAATTTTAATCCAATTGAGTACTCAGTTTACTGATCGACAATCGAATAGGAAATTAATTAGCGCAGGGGAATAGACGAGGTAGACGGGGGGGGGGGGGGGTAGACGGGAGTCGTTTAGGGGTAGACGAATGTCGTCCAAACTCCGACAACACCCAATTCACACGCAATTGCACAAGCACGATGACCGGTTTTGGGACTGGATTCGACGACCTGCGCACGAAGTAGACGGAGAGTAAACCGGGTAGACGAAGCTCCCCTCGGCGGCGACGAGAGCGACGTAAACCCTGCTGCGCAGCGACGACGAAACTCGTGGCGAGACGCTGCTCTGGCGAACAGCGGTGATGGCGAGCGCGTGGGCTGCGCCAAAGGGCACGCGAGCGAGTCGTGGGCATGCCGTGAGCACGCCGGCCATGCGCAGGCCAAGACGGTGCTGCATAGGTGGCGATCCACGCCGGCCACGTGCCGCGGGCACAGCTGGCCGCGCCGGGCGCCGAGATGGCCGCGCCGGACGCACAGTTGGCCGCGCTGGGCACCGCTCGCTGGTCTGTGCCACGGCGAGTTCCTTAACGTAGACAGAGATAGCGAGGGCGTCGACGAGCTCGACGATGGTGAGGCTGCGCAGCTCCTCCGCGCAAAGACCGGGCGCGCGCGGGGACACGTCGGTGAGGAATCCGCGCTGGCGAGCCGCGTCGGGCCACCACACCGGCGAGCCGCACCGGCTGCGCACCACACTGGCCGCACTGGTTGGGCGAGCCGCGCAGGGCACACCGGGCGGGACGCGCCGGGCCGCTGCGCAAGCGAGCCACGCCGGTTGGCCAGGGGCTGGCGCGCTGGCGAGCCACCGAGCGTGCCACGCTGGCAGGCCATTGGACCGCCGCGCTGCAGCGCCGAGGCACCGGGCCACACCATGCCGGCCGCAGGCTGCTGGCAACGCCGCGCCATGGCCGGCTGAGCCCTTGACCACGCGCGCGAAGCGAGCAAGGGCTGCTGGCCGCCGGTGGGGCTCGGCCGGAGGAGTAGAAGAGAGAGAGGGGGTTTGGCAGGAGGGACCTACCTCGACGGCGGCGATAACTCTAGGCTCGGTGGGTGCGTCGTGGGCGAGAATTAGGGCAAGGCGGTTTGGGGAAGGGGAATAGGAGGTGAGCGCCACTGACAAGCGGGCCCGGCGGCTGGGGCACGTCGGCTAGGGTTTGGGGAAGCGTCGGCGCCGGGATGGGCCAGGTGGGCCGCACGGCAATGGGCTGGGGGAAAGGCGCGCTGCGCCAGTGGGCCTCACGCGCTGGGTTGGCCGCAGGGGGGAAGGGCTGGGCCGCAGGGGGCTGGGCCGTGCTGGCTGGGGTGGTTGTTTCCCCCTTTTTTATTTCTTTTTCTTTTTTTTATTTCCTACTACCTCGAATCGAATTCCTTACTAAACTCATACATCACGAATTCGCTCATCAAACAAAGTGGAAATATGCTTCAGCATGATGTGACAATCAAGGCACCACTAGGGTTTTTTACTTTACTTGGCTTACACATCGATATAAAATAAAATAAGTCTTCATTATTTAGGAAAATAGAAAAGAAAAGTAAAGAGACGAGAGGGTAACACCTGAATTTGATGGATATTAGGAAAGAAATTTTATACCCCCAAATTCAGGGTGTTACAGAGGTGGAGTCTAAGAGGCCGCCTTCCCCTGCACCTCAGCCAGAGATGCCCCCTGCACCACCACAGGGCATCCCGGCTGCTGGAGGAGACCCTGACAGAGACGGAGACGACGACGACGTCGGTGGCAGTTCGAGCCATGACACGAAGCTCTCGAAGGAGCCGGAGCCGGAGGGGTGGATCGCTAGACCCATCACTTGTGACGTCGCTCGTGGGTGTCACTTCCACGACACTCTCGATACCCTTCTACGTTGGGCCTTCGACCGACACACTTGGTCCATCGAGTACCGTTGTGTAGTCTACCAGCATCGTCGCAGGCTATACCCGGACCAGTGGGAGGCTACTTGCTTGGTGCGCCGTCCGGACGATGATCTCCGGGGTGCAGAGGACTTCTCAGAGCACTATTCTATTACTGAGAGGGACACTGCCGAGGCAGCCATGCAAGATGCAGCACGACGAGCACTTTCTCAGTATTGCTCATTGTTCAGCGGGGTAGCCGATGGCCTTAACCTGAAGTACTACCCTCACCGTTCAACCGACAGTGCTGGAGGTGTGATTGTCTCGCCAGTGGGTGAGGGCAATCCTAGGTTGAACAACATGGTCAATCTGGTCGCCGTGCTCAACACAGAGTTGGACCACGCCCTTGACGAGTTGGGCAAGGTTCGGGTGGAGGTTGCGGAATTGCGTGTTGAGTGCGCAGCACGCCACTATTTGAATGGTGGTTCTCCCGCCCCTGTCGGGATTCAGCACCCTTACCGTTCACCGCCCCGTGGTTGCTTCGACTATGGTACCCCAGATTGTAGGACCCGCATAGATTTGGATCCATAGATCGGCAGAGTCGGAGTCTGTAATAATTCTTAGTTCAGTGTCTCAGTCTAATTAGTCTTAGTTCGAGTTAGTTTGTTTATCTTATGTTGGATGCTTGTTATGATGGACATGTACTGAAGTTGGATCTTTGTAATGATTGTCATCAAGTTGTGGGTATTCCCTACAACTTGGTGTAGTTATTAATAAATTAAGTTATTTAGTTGGGTAATCCCTTTATTTCCCCTTTCCTCTTTATCTGAGAAGCTGTCAGTGAAGATGGTCATTTGTTCAGTGTTATGGAGATCTTCTATACAGCTTTTCTTATGTTGAAAGACTCCAGAGTCAGATTTGATAAATGTGTGTGATTTATACATGTGTCTACGAACAGGCACAGAGGTGCGAGGCGCGCACAGCTAGAGTAACAGGCACCCCAAGAGGAGGCAGCTCCGCAGTAGCAATTGCCACCGCCACCCCCGATGACCATTGAGCAGATGTTCTTGATGCAGACCTGGGCAGTTCAGGCAATTGGTCAGACATTAGCAGCAATGCAGCAAGTTCAGTAGCAGCCACCACCACCTCAGCATCTAGTGCAAGTCCAGATGCCTCAGGTGCCCAGAGACAAGCGGGCAGAATTCATGAGAGGCCATCCCCCTATTTTGGCCACTCTGTTGACCCCATGGACACGAAATATTGGTTGCGTACTGTGAAGCGTGAGTTGCACACTGCCCAGTGCAACGATCGTGGGAAGGTGTTGTATGGTCCCCGATAGCTGAGGGGAGTAACACAGTCTTGGTGGGAGTCCTACCTCGCCACCCATGCCAACCCTGAAGCCATCACTTGGGAGGAGTTCAGGGACAACTTCCGTCACTACCATGTGCCCGAGGGATTGATGATGGTGAGGAAGGAGGAGTTTCTCGCCCTGAAGCAAGGTCCCCTGTCTATCATTGAGTATAGGGATAAGTTTCTGTAGCTGTCGTGTTATGCCCCAGAAGATGTCAACACGGATGCCAAGAGGCAGTACCGCTTCTTGAGAGGATTGGTTGACCCTCTCCACTATCAGCTGATGAACCACACCTTCCCTTCCTTCCCGCATCTGATCGACAGAGCAATTATGATAGAAAGAAAGCATCGGGAGATGGAGGACAAGAAATGCAAGATTGGTGGACCCTAGGTTGGGAGTAGCAGTCGTCCTCGCTACTCAAGCAACCCACCTTAGCAATTCAAGCTAGGTCACCAGCACCAGCACTAGCATCAGCGTCAGAACCAGCAGCAGTAGTACCAGAGGCAGTTTCCTCAGCAGCAGCAACAGTACCGTCGAAATAACTAGCAAGGAGGAAATCAATACCAGCGTCAGAGCAACTAGGCAGTTTGTCTTCCTACCCCAGCAACCAACCAAAGCAACCAAGCAGCGCCAGCTCAAGGAGGAAGTCATGCATGTTTCCACTGTGGTGAACAAGGCCATTGGGCAAATCATTGCCCAAAGAAAGCAGCCAACTCCCAATGCCCCAGTCAGACAGAATGCAATGTAGCTAGGAGGCAACAACCGTGGGCAACCTCATGCCCAGTATGAAAAGGTGAACCACTTGGAGGCTGGCACAGTCCAGGAGACTCCAGGAGTGGCACTAGGTACATTTTTAGTCGAGTATCGTTCTGCAAATGTCTTATTTGATACTGGAGCAATGCATTCTTTTGTGACTGCATCATGGGTAGAATCACATAATATATAAGTAGCACCCATGTATTCACCTATGAGAGTTAGTTCAATTGGTGGAAGAACCCAGACAGATAGATTTTGCCCTAGTGCAAGAGTCCAAATAAGGGGGATAGAGTTCCCCGCTGATTTAATAGTTATGGGTAACCAGGATACAACTATAGATGTCATCCTAGGGATGAATTGGCTAACCAAGTATTAGGCCCGTCTTAGTTGTGATAAGAGAATGGTGAAGTTAGTGTCCTTATCAGGAGAAGAAGTGTTAGTGCAGTTCATCTTGTCAAGACCCAGAAAAGGGAGTTGTCACTAAGTCACCGCTCACATTGAGGAGATTAAACCATCAAAGGCTATCAGTGTAGTATCAGATTTCAGAGATGTGTTTCCCAAAGAGTTACCAGGTATGCCACCTGAGAGGAATGTTGAATTTGCCATAGAGCTTATTCCAGGCACCGCCCCTATTTCCAAGAGAGCCTATCGAGTGTCCGGACAAGAGTTGGTGGAACTCAAGAAGCAAATTGATGAGTTGTTAGAGAAAGGCTACATCAGACCGAGTACTTCGCCTTGGGCAGCCCCAGTGTTGTTTGTGGAGAAGAAGGATGGCACAAAGAGGATGTGCATCGATTACCGAGCCTTGAATGAAGTTACTATCAATAACAAGTACCCCCTGCCTAGAATTGAAGACTTATTCGATCAGTTGAGAGGAGCCAGTGTGTTCTCGAAGATAGATCTAAGGTCAGTCTACCATCAGCTCAGAATCCGACCTTCAGATATACCGAAGACAACATTTATCACCAAGTATGGACTGTATGAGTTCACGGCCATGTCATTCGGTTTGACGAATGCGCCAGCTTACTTCATGTACTTGATGAACAGTGTGCTCATGGACTACCTCGACAAGTTCGTGGTGGTATTTATTGATGACATTCTTATATATTCCCAGAATGAGCAAGAGCATGAGGAGCATTTGAGGAAAGTACTCCAGAGGCTATGAGATTGTCAGCTGTATGCCAAGCTTAGCAAGTGTGAGTTCTGGATCAGCGAAGTTCTATTCTTGGGTCATATTATAAACTGAGAAGGATTGGCTGTAGATCCAAAGAAGGTAACAAATATCTTAGACTGGAAAGCACCAAAAGATGTCTGAGGAATCAAGAGTTTCATTGGAATGACCGGTTATCATCGGCGTTTCATTGAAGGTTTCTCCTAGATTGCCAGGCCAATGACAGCCTTGTTAGCAAAGAAGGTTGAGTTCAAGTGGACCCCAACATGCTAGAAGTCCTTTAAGACATTGAAGGAGAAGTTGACAACAGCACCAGTACTGATTCTACCAGATGTTCACAAGCCATTCTCAGTGTATTTCGATGCCTCGTACACCGGACTGGGATGTGTGTTGATGTAAGAAGGGAGAGTAGTGGCATACTCGTCTCGACAATTGAAGATTCATGAGAGGAACTATCATACTCATGATCTGGAGTTAGCAGCTGTGGTTCATGCATTGAAGACCTGGAGGCATTATCTTTATGGGCAGAAGTGTGATATCTACACGGACCACAAGAGCCTCAGGTATATATTCACTCAGTCAGAGTTAAACATGAGGCAGTGAAGATGGCTAGAGTTGATCAAAGACTATGAGCTAGAAATTCATTATCACCCAGGCAAAGCAAATGTGGTTGCAGATGCTCTTAGTAGAAAAAGTCAAGTCAATATGTTGGCCGCTCATCCGATGCCATATGAGCTAGCAAAGGAGTTCGACAGATTAAGTCTCAGATTTCTGAACAACACCCAAGGAGTGACAATCGAGTTGGAACCCACTCTAGAGCAAGATATCAAGAAAGGTTAGAAGGATGATGAGAAGATCAATGAGATCCGGCAGCTGATCATAGACGGAAAAGGCAAGGATTTCCGTGAAGATGCGGAAGGAGTGGTATGGTTCAAGGATAGACTGTGTGTTCCCGATATCAAACCAATCTGGGAACTGATTCTCAAGGAAGCTCATGAGACATCATACTCTATACACCCTGGTAGTGAGAAGATGTACCAAGACCTGAAGAAAAGATTCTGGTGGTACGGTATGAAAAGGGAGATAGTAGAGTATGTGGCTGTATGTGACAGTTGTCAGAGGATTAAAGCAGAACATCAGAGACCTACAGGTTTGCTGCAACCATTGCAGATTCCTCTGTGGAAATGGGATGAGATCGGAATGGACTTTATAGTCGGTTTTCCCCACACTCGTACTGGTTATGACTCTATCTGGGTAGTAGTGGACCATTTGACAAAGGCAACCCATTTCATACCAGTCAAGACCACTTACAACAGTGCAGTATTAGCCGAACTATACATGGCTCGGATTGTGTGCTTGCATAGCGTTCCAAAGAAGATAGTATCAGATAGAGGTACCCAGTTCACCTCTCATTTTTGGCAGCAGTTACATGAAGCCTTGGGCACACATTTAAAGTTCAGCTCAGCTTACCACCCGCAGACAGATGGTTAAACAGAGAGAACTAATGAAATTCTGGAGGACATGTTGAGGGCTTGTGCTTTGCAAGACAAGATAGGTTGGGACAAGAGATTACCATATGCAGAGTTTTCTTACAACAACAGCTATCAAGCCAGTTTGAAGATGTAATCATTCGAAGCACTCTATGGGAGGAATTGCAAAACTCCATTGCATTGGGATCAACCTGGTGAAAGACAGGTGTTCGGTCCAGATATTTTGCTTGAAGCCAAAGAAAACATCAGAATGGTCTGAGAGAATTTAAAGGAAGCGCAGTCCAGACAACGAAGCTATACTGACACCAGAAGAAGAGAACTCAGTTTTGAAGTTGGAGATTATGTCTATTTGAAGGTGTCACCCATCAGAGGAACCAAAAGGTTTGGAGTCAAAGGCAAGCTAGCACCTCGTTATATTGGCTCGTATCAGATTCAAGCAAGACGTGGAGAAGTGCTTATCAACTCAGCTTACCATAAAATCTATCCGTTGTTCACGATGTGTTCCATGTGTCTCAGTTGAATAAATGCTTGAGAGTGTCGGAAGAGCAGTTGCCAGTAGAGGATCTTGAAGTTCAAGAAGATCTGACTTATATTGAGAAGCCAACTCAAATTCTGGAGATAACAGATCGGGTCACTCAGAGAAGTACCAGCAGGATGTGCAAAGTCAAACGGGGTCATCACTCAGAAGAAGAAGCAACCTGGGAAAGAGAAGATGATTTAAAAGACAAGTACCCTGAGCTCTTTTCTAGCCAGCCCTGAGTCTCGAGGGCGAGATTCTTTTAAGGGGGATAGGTCTGTAACACCCTGATTTTGGGGGTATAAAATTTCTTTCTAATTATCACCCAAAATCATGTGTTACTCTTCTTTTTCTCACACTAGGCTTTCTCTCTCTCTAGATTCATTCTCCTTTTTTCCTTTTGATTAGAGATAGCCTAAACTAGTGGAGGTTAATTATTTATTTCTGCCAAAACCTTATGAGTCATGACATGTTGCATCATGCTGAGTTCAAAATATTCTTTGAAGTGTTGCACATGTTTGAATTTATTTGAATTTGAAACCTAGTTTGAATTTGGATTTGAAAACCCTATAGAAAAAGAAATAGAAAAGGAATTAGAAAATTCGGAGAAAAAGAAAAGGAGAAAGCAGCCCAAACCAGCCCAGTCGACCTAGCTAGGCCGCGCGCCCATGCGCCCGTGCCGTCTGACAGGCGGATCCCGCCTGTCAGCGGCAGTTCTCCCTCGCACGCGCCCTCCCTCCCTCGCTCGCTGCCAGTGGGGCCAGCCTGTCGGCGCCAGTTTTCTTCACCCGCGCGCTCCCTCTCTCTCTCTGTCTCGCGGGCCCGGTCCGCCAGTCGCCGAGCCGTTGCCCCGCACGCCCCTTTCTCCTCTCTCTGCGCCGTGGGCCTGCCCTGTCAGTTCCGCCCCCTCCACACTCGTCGTGGACCGGCGCGTGCGCACTCGCGCACGTCGCCGGATTTCTCGGCCACGACGCCCGCCCATGCGCCTAGCTCCCTTCATATAGCCTCGCCAGTGCCCCGCTCACACCCCTCTCCTCATTTCGCGTAGCTTCGCTCTCTCTCGCGCTCTGCTCACGCCGCCAGCCGCCGCCAGAGACCCGCGCCCGTGTTCCCGGCCATCCAGCTTGCCAGAGACCGCTCCAAGCCTCCCCGAGCTCCACCCCAAGGTGAGACACCTGTCCCCGTGCCCAATTTCCCTTATTGCGCTCTGTGTTCAGCCAATTTCACCTTCGCCGGTGCTCGGCCGCGGCGGTCCACCGTGCTCGCGCGGTGGCCGGCCGATTTAGCCTGGTCTAGTTCACCGGAGTAGGCCCCTGTGTCACCCCTGCCTCTGCTGAAGTTAGCCAAGGCCTTAGCGCGCCTTAGGACCCCAACCCGTGGCCGGAATGGCTCACCGGAGTTTCTCCGACCCGCCCGAGGCCTTCTCACCGCCGTTCTACCCTCTCTACTAGTGGATTCATGGACCCTTCCCCGCCATTGAGTTCGCCGTGGCGTCCTCTCCCTCTCTGCCCAACTCTGGCGACCCCGGAGCCACCCTAGCTCGCGCCTACCTCAACTCCGGTGACCTCACCGCTGCGGAGAGGAGCAGCGCCGCTTCGCGCACGTCTGTTTCCCCGGTCTGATTTCCCTCGTCTGATCTTGATCGCACGGCCCAGACCGCGGGATACCGCTTCACGCACGCGTGCCTGACGCCCTGGCCCGCCTGTCAGCGCCACCCGCAGCCGCTCATCTTTCCCCAGTCTGATTTTCCCCATCCGATCTTGATTGAACGGCTCGGCCCCCCCGGACCCGCCGGACCCCCTTGGACCCCCTACGTTCGATCTTGATCGAACGGCCTGGACCCCAGGATACCGCTTCGCGCCCGCGCGCCCTAATGCCCTGGCCCGCCTGTCAGCGCCCAAGCCCCCTGGCGCTGGGCCCACTCGGTTAGCGCGCTCTCCCCCTCTGTCGCTGATGCCCCTGGCCCACTTGTCTGTGCTCGCCCGCTCGCGCGCGCGTCCTCGGCCACAGATCTAATCTCAGCCGTTGGTTTTAGATCTGACGGTTAGATTCACCCGACCCGATACCCCTTCGCGTGGCTGTTTTATTAAAGAAACCCCCTGGTTTTAGGAAATCAACCCGTTGTCCTCTGTTTTAGCGCATAAGTCCCTGATTTGTTTTAATTAGGCCCCTGGACTTTTATTTATTCACAAAATTAGCCCTAATTTCATATTCTGAATTCCCAAACTTGTTTATTTCATAACTTTTGCATATGAACTCCAAATTTAGTGATTCAAATTAAAAAATGTTCATAGAATTATTCTCTATTTAAATAAAATGGTTTCACTTACTGTCTGCACATTCTAATTTTTATGATTGAATATGAACTAATATAGATGTAGTTTTATTTATTTAATAAAATAAATAAAAAGAGAACCTTAGAGATTTAATCATGTTTAAACTTGTGAGATTAATGATAGGTATTGCATGAGTTCACCTCTGTTCTAAATTATAGGTCATAATAAAATAAATTGATCTATGATTATGTACTTGTAAATAACACTTAGGGAAATAGTAATCTATTTTCAAATAAAGTTAAGGTATGTTATAGTTTATGTTATACTTTGAACTCATTATCCCTTATGTAGTATTGAGTCTTTTTAAGATATGTTCCAATGTTTGTACATGTTTGGTGTGATGTTCATTTGTACTTTCCAAATGTATTGAATGCATCCTCGCTTTATTTAGACAACGAGCAGTCCGAGGTTCCTGAGTGTGTTGTTGGAGACCTTCCTGGGCAGCAACCTGGTGAAGGCAAGTGTCCTCTGACCTATTATGTCCTACATACTTTATGATTCACTATCATGCATTACTTTATGAAACCTAAGGATTGACTAGTCTGTATTCACTTATCCTTGGTTACCTTTTGGGTTATCATGGTTAGCATGTTGCTATTGCCTTAACTTAATCAATGAACATGATGTGAACATTTATGATACGATACTGTTATCCTAAATATGTGGATGATCTTGTGATACCTTAGGGGACTCAGGCCTTTTTCCTGATTACCTCTCCGTAAGGACCTGTTCGTGGAGTGACCACCCGGGATAACAGTACAACCATGAGGGTGGAATGGGATGCCCTTAGCTGATTAATTGGATGAACCTGGGGTGTAGTTGGCTTTGCCTGAGGGCCGTCAATGGGGGCCAGGGCATAATGCTCGCTCTGCTAAGGTTGGGGTGCAGAGGTTCATTCGATTTGGTTTTTGTTAGTCACCCACCTTGGGGAGGTGTACTGCGTTTATATGACTGGCGAAACCTAACAAGCAGCTATGCACCATGGGAGTCTTTGTAAAGGCTACATAGTGTATCCCTGGCCATTCACCTTGGTAGTGAAGATCGGGTCTGTACAACCCAGGCTGGAAAGGGATCACGACTTGTGGGTAAAGTGTACAACCTTTGCAGAGTGTTAAAAACTGGTATATCAGTCGAGCTCACGGTTAAGAGCAGCCTTGGGATCCTCTTTGATTAGAAGAACTTTGGATACTTTTATGACGATGATTAACAATAATGCTATAAAATCTGATCTTTGGTATTTCCTCGTTTGAGGAAGTACTTTTGGGTAATAACTGGGTTTATTACTAAAACATGGCTCTACTAATAATAAATAAATACTTGACTAACTTAAAAGAAACTGCTTGACCTTAACCCCATTTACAGCTAGTCCACTTTAGCCAAACGGGACATTTGCTGAGTACGTTGATGTGTACTCACCCTTGCTTTACAAACCACCCCACCCTAGGTTGTCCCCACTGTACTCAGTACTCAGGAGGTGATGCTGGCAACATGGAAGATTTCGAGGAGTTTTAGGACTACGACGAGTTCTAGTTCTTTCTTAGTGGCGAACCCCCAGTCAGCTGCCAGTGTAGGCTTAGCATCTATGTTTCGTAATTCCGCACTTTGATATTTATGTTGAACAATGGTTATGTTTTAGACTCTGTGGATGTCTTGGACATCTTGATGTAATAAAATACCTTTCTGCTATTTATTTCGAGCATTGTGTGATGATGTCCAATTATGTAATCACTGTGTACGTGAGTTTCTGATCCTGGCATGTACATGGTTCGCATTCGGTTTGCCTTTCAAAACCCGGTGTGACACTTAAAATCCATGATTGCATATGATAAAAGAACTTAAACAACGAAGCTTGCAAGATTCCAAGTTTCGCCTCGCTTTTCACAAATGGTACCAACAGGATAAAATTTGTTTCATGAATTTAAAGAAACTTGAAACCATTCATCATTCATTTCGCCAATAGAGTTTCCACCAGTTACAGCAGGCCCAAAAGACTCAAGTTTCTAGCCTAGTACATCCAAAAGCTAAGCTAGTTTCAAGGAAAGCTAATGCTGAACACTTCTACCCTAACCCTAAAATCTAACGAGCAAATGAGGCAACACAAGACTCGGGGGAAGGTGGTCTTCCTGAGCCAATAGTGTCTAAGCTAGATGCAGGCTCCGGCTCCTCTCCTCCCTCGATATCTACATCCTCATCGGCCCCTTCTGCCTCCATGTCCTCGATCTCTTGATGGTGCAGATCTAAATGTTGGTTGGCTTCCTCAAGCTGTTGCTGGGTGTTCTAGAGCTAGTCTTCCGGAACCTCAATAGTGTTCTCCCTTGCTTCCACCTGATCCTCGAGTTCTTGTATGTGGTTGGCCATTTGTTCCACCTGGAGATCCTTTTCCACCAGCTCAGTGGACAAATCTACTACAAGGTCCGCCCGTTTATCCAGGGTGATCTTGGTAGACTCCACTAGGCCCATAAGCTAGGACATAGCCTCACCTCATAAGGCCTACAGACGATACATGGCACTCATGTACCGAATCGTCAGGTGAGCGGTGTGTCCAGGGTAGAGAGCCCACACATCCTTGGCGTGCTCAACCCGATCCTTCCACATCGGGTCGTCCTCCTCGGCGGGGAACAAGCCAATGGGGTGGGTCGACATCTCCAAGGGGTGAAATCCACAGAAGGTTGTCAGCACGTGCAGAGCTGTGGACTCTATAGTGTCATCGGCCCTAAAACAGAAGGACTCCGAGTCCAAAAAACGCCAGCCTAGCTGTAGGGGATGAGGCTCCAAGGTCATCCTCACCCTACAGCGAGGTACCCGGTGCTCCTCGAACAGCTACACCGCGTGCTGGGGTGGTGTAGCGTAACCTGCTCCCTGCAGTACCTCCCACAAAATACGGGGAAAGCCCTCTCGTGCAAGACCGTCTGTGTGGGAATGTGCGTTCCCTCCGTCAGTGGGTACGTGGGAAGTCATCTGTGCAAGGGCAAGTGTAAGCGAAAAAGAAAAAGAGCCAAAAATAAAAGGAGCTAGTGCAAAAGACTAGAAAAATTTTGGAGGACTTGGCTTTTCTTGGGTTAGTCGAGATCTTTGATATAGATTTTTAAATCTTGTCTTAGGTGTCTCTTTATTTATGTAGCATATTGATAATGACATTTTACTAATATGGTAAAATAAGAAAAATGATGCATGCATGCTCGTCCTAAGCGTCCTCACATCAAACATAGGGGTACAGAATTCCGCTATCTATATTGTAGTAGCCTGTACGACATATTTAAATAGCCACCTAGCTACCCATCTAATATCCTAAGGCTTCACGTCCTAGGTCTATCCTTATCGTCCTAACCACTATCCAACTTGGTTTCTAATCAAGTTTTACTTTTGAAAAAGGTCGATAATTATGATTTATTGATTTCTCTGAGGTGGTACAAGCTCCGGTACCAGCTGTGGCGGAACCGCCCGAATTATTCCAACTTAAGTGCCCAAGTCTTACCATAGCGGCAACGACACACTTAAATCGAAATAAACCGTCAGTCCCTCGGATCTAGTCCGGCAAGGCCACTAACAGGATCAAGTACCACATACTCACTCGAAGGTGAGGCACAGAGAAAATACAATAAAGCATAACACCATAAATTAAAAAGAGTACTTAATGTTATTACATCACCATCGGAGTTTTGCAAAAGTAGTAACCATTGTTCTTGATGCAGCGGAAATTAACTAACAGTGAAAAAAAGGAAGGATGGGGAAGCCTGGCCCATCACTCCTCATGCTCCTCTTCTGCTAAGGTAGGGTCCCACTCGACTGTCCAGCCCAGTGGTAGGGTGGACGGCCAAGTCACTCAAAGCAACCATGTCCTCCAGAGAACCTATAAAAAATTATGCCACAAGCAAGGCTGAGTATACTAATACTCAGCTAGACTTACCCGGTGTGAGGAGTCTACTCCTCTACCTCTAGACATGCAGCTATTTGGCTGAGGGGTTTGGTTTGCCGAAAGCACTAGATGAGTCTAAAATCATGTTTTAGCCTTTCAAGTTTTAGTATGACCCCTTCTTACTAGATGTGTACCTAGCTTGGTATCAAACATTTTTATCAATCAACATCCTTTGCTAGTCACCTCATTTCCACTTATTACTCAATGTAGCAGCACGGATCAAGCAGTCTCAAGCAGTCTCGAGTTTTTAAACCTTGCAAGGTAAACCTAAACACACGACATGGCGAGACACTCCGTCCCCACACATATCAACCGTCCCCATCGATTCCCCGTCAACAGAAAGAGGCCCATCGCCTTGGCGTACAATGCCTCACTGACCCTGACTGCATTCGTGCAGTGACCGCACTTGTACCCACCATAACCGGAATGGGAGACCACGTCTCAGGTCGCGTGGGGAGATCAATCCGTGGGCAGGTTCACTCAGGTACTAGGCTTACCAATTTACCATATTTCTCGGCATGTGCTTAGTACGTTCAAACGCTTGATACACGGTACCACACCTTAATCCTTATTTCAAATTTTCCATCTCGTAGACAACGCATCCCCATGGATCGTTGTCCACAGACCATCATCATTCCAATATGAAAAGGGATACAACCAATTCCTGACCTCGCGCGAGTGCTAGAAAATCACTTGACTTCTACCGAGATCCCTAATTAGTAAAGCTGCTACTCGACCTAGCATACTAGTATCCATCTCAAAAGGAATCCTGAGTTCATGCAACTAGGGTTTCAGACAACTCCTACACTTAAGTGCATAGTACAAGCCTACAAACATTAAGTGCAGTAAAATAGCATATATAATGGTTATGCATAAAACCGGGGCTTGCCTTCAACAGTTGGGGCAGGCAGATCCTCAGTAGCAGGCTCTGGTTCTGGCTCCTGACTACCTCCTGAGCAACTCCTTGCTCCGGAATGAGCACGTACTCTCCGTCAGCGAGATTACAATCTATCGAATGCAATGAATAAGATATATGTATGTTAATGAGATACAAATTTAGTTAACATGAAGTATGGTGAAATGATATTAAGGCAGTGGTAAACTAGGGTTTCTTTATCACACGATGCTCTAAGTGTTTTATACTTGATTGGTTGAGGTTTTGAGTGGAATCAAGATTTTTGGATCTCCTTCATGGTTTTAGTGGTACTCAGGGAGGTTTGGTTGTAGAGCTGTGGGTAACATTCTTCATCTCCACTAATTCTCCTTTTTATTTTCTACTTATGCTTTTAAGGTAGGCTTGAACTACCATGATGATTTAAAAATTTCCAAAAATTCTACCAAAATTACAGTGGGTTAATATTGATCATTGTAGTTTATTCTACAAATTTGAGGTCAAGAATAATTAGGATGAACTCTAGGCAAAAATAACAAAAGTGAGGGTGGGTGGTCACTTTGCACTACAGGTCTGATTTAGGGGGGTGCTCTGCACTAAAAATGATTTTTGCAAACATCTATGGGTAATGACAGGTCTCTGTACCAAAAATCATAGAAAGTGACTTAATGGTTATTTAGTTGTGATTTTCTAAAGTTTAATGTCAAAAAGGAACTTATAACTAACTTGTCATTTAAAAAATATCAAACAAAAGAACTTATATTTTTCCTAGATTCATACTAGCATATCAGTAGTTATCCCTAGGGTTGGGGTGGTTCCTCCTTATGGTTATTTTTCTAGGATTTTTCTAAGCTCTTACTGTTTTTATTAAATAAAATGTGGTGTATTTTCTTTGTACTAACAAAGGGTTCAACATAATTTTCTTATGAACTATATCACCTAAGCAAGTTAGGAAAAATGTGTTCTTATTTTAAATTCCCTTTTTTATTTTCTTAAGGTTTGGGCCAATACAAGTTTTAATGGTTAATCCCTGCTTAACCTAGTATACTGGGGAGTTTAATATTTTTAAACAATGTAGTTATTAGCTAAGGACATCTCCAATTTTTCTCAGCCTTAGTCCTAAAGTATTTTATTATTCCTCTGTTTATTTAGTTTTGGGCAATATGCTTATTTAATTTAAAACTCTAAAAAGTATTGCAGGAAATAGGGTGTTTATTATTTTTGCTGAATAGATCATAATATTTAGGACCTAGCAAAATTGGTTTGACTAAATTTGGTTGAATAAAACTCAAGTTATGAATTTTTCAAGTTCTCTACTTATTTAAAAAGAATAAATCTTAAAGGTTTAAGAAAAACAACTTTGCGCCGGGACCCCTGGGGTTTTCCTTAACCAAAATATTAAATAAGTGCCCCTAGGAACTATTCACCAGAGTCACTGACATTTCTAATAACTCCCTGGCTTTTCCCTCTCTTAACCCGAGCTCCCTCCTCACCGGAACGGTAGTCGTAGAGGAGGAAAACGGTGGTGTGGCTTACCGGCGGTGGGAGAGGTCCGGTGGAGGGCTAGGTGAGGTCTGAGAGCTCCTGGCTGTCACGTCGACGGGCGGATCGCCGGCGGTGATGGCCAGAATAGGGCTGGTCGAGTGCGCAGGCGGTCGGGCTCATCAGTGACGCTTGCTCTGGCCTGCTCACGGTGGTAGAGCTCAATCAAATGGCACGAGAAGCTCCACTGGAGGTCAAGGATGTTCTTGGTGCAAGGAATCGAAGAATGGCGTACCGTGCAGCGCGGTCGACGTGCAACGACGGCCGGTAGAAGTCCGACGGCGTCAATCCGGCGTCTCTAGTGAGGTGATGCTTGGTCTGTGGGTTCGGGGAGCTTCACTGAGCTCCGGGAAAGCTAGCCGAGGGCTCAGACGAGGTGGAGGGGGGCTGGAGTGGCCGGTCCACGGTGGCCGGGGCTCGGGCGGCCGCTGGCACGCCGTGCGCAGGGCGAACGCCGGTGAACTCGTGCTCGAGCTAGGTTGGGAGCGAGCGGAGGTGTATGGTCGAATCCGGGGTTGGCTTTATAGTCATGGCGCGGGCGAGGGCGCGGGGTTGAGCGTCGGGGTGTGCTCTGGCGTTGCCAGGGCACGTCGAACATGTGGTCGTTGCATGCTGCCCAAGTTCTTGCGCCTGCTGAGCAGCCAAACGTGCGAATCTTGCCATATGACTTGTGTAAGATTTGTTCCCTGCACCTAGAGCTATCTAGTTCATGTGAGTTCCAAGGGGAGATCGGGTCTGGCTTGGAAGATATGTTGGCGCAAAGTCTTGTCTGTCTGCACTATTCATCTCACGACAAAACAGATGCCAAACCATGTCAAACAACCCTGGTTTGGTTTCAAACTTCTCAGGGGTGTGCCTTGGGTAGTTTGGCTACTTTTTGTTATTTGGACCATGTGGTTTTGGCGCCAGCAAATAGGTGAACACTTCTGATCTTTAGATTAGGGCTGAATTTTAACTTAGAGAAAATGTGGGTTACCTTAGAGTGCCCTTCACTTGGGGGCTGATTTGGGCTTTTTGTGGGGTCTTTCTGTAATACTTTCCTTACTATATTTTGTAGATATATTAATGTACTTCAACTTTGATAGAGAGTTCAAGTCATGATGTGGTCATTTGCATAGTTTTCCCCTTAATCCCATGCTTGGGGGTCTAATGGCTCAAGTGGGGGAATTAGGGTTTGAGCATCTTTTTCCAAGGTGGAGACACATGAAAAGCTAGGTTATTCCTTCTATCATGATCATTACTTGATTAGGCTATGGTTTCTAAAGCTTTGGGTGTCCCTTCTTCCCACTTAAACACATGTGATAATAGGCCATAGGTGCATATATTAAGCCAGGGCCTTGGGTAATACCTGGGGTGTTACACCTGTCAGCTTCGCCCTCCCCGCGCCCGCCGTGGACCAGCGAGTGCACACGCGCGCATGTCATCGGGATCCTCGGCCACATCGCTCTCCCCACACCCTAGCTCTTTTCGAGCCCCCGCTCGTGCCCGCACTCACTCCCCCGCCTCATTTCACGCAGTCCCACCCTCGCTCATGCTCTGCTCACGCCGCCAGAGCTCGCCGGAGACCCGCGCCCGCCTCCTTGGCCATCTAGCTCGCCGGAGACCGCGCCAAGCCACCCCGAGCTCCGCCCCAAGGTGAGACACCTGTACCCGTGCCCAATTTCCCCAATTGCGCTATGTGGTCGGCCAATTTCGGCTTCGCCGGAGTTCGGCCGTGGCAGTCCGCTGCGCCCGCGCGGTGACCGGCCAAATTAGCCCGGCCTAGTGCCCCGGTGTTAGTCCGTAAGGTACCCCTCCCTCTGCTGAAGCTATTCCAGGCCTTAGCACGCCTCAAGCCCCCTCCCCGCTGCCGGAATCCTTCACCGGAGTTCCTCTGGTCCGCCCGAGGCCTTCTCCCCACCATTCTACCCTCTCTGCCCTTGGATTCATGGCCTTTTCCCCGCCACTGAGTTCGTCGTGGCATTCTCTCCCTCTCTGCCTAATCCCAGCGACCCCGAAACCACCCTAGCACGCGCCTGCCCCAACTCCGGCAACTTCACCGCCGCAGAGAGAAGCAGTGCCGCCCACAGCCGTTTCCCCTCAGTCTGATCTCCTCCGTCTGATCTTAATCGCACGGCCCAGATCGCGGATACCGCTTCGTGCACGCGCGCCCAGTGCCCCTGGCCCGCCTGTAAGCATCCATGTTCCCTGGCGCTAGGCCCGCTCGTTCACTGCGCTCTCCCCCTCGGTCGCTGATGCCCCTGGCCTGCCTATCAGCGCTCGCCCGCCCGCGCGCGTCCTCGGCCACAGATCTAATCTCGACTGTCGGTTTCTAATCTAACGGTTGGAATCACCTGATACCCCTTCGTGCGGTAGTTTTATTAAAGAGACCCTCGGTTTGTTTAGAATCAACCCGCCATCCCTAGTTTTCGTGTGCAGGCCCCTGTATTCTTGCAGATTGAACCCTGGATTTTTAAATATTCATAGAATTAGACCTAATTTCATCTTTTGAATTCCCAAACTTGTTTATTTCATATCTTTTGCATATGAACTCCAAATTTTTTGATTCAAATTGCAAAATGTTCACAGTATTATTCTCTATTCAAATAAATTAGTTCCATTTACACCCTGTGCTTTCTAATTTTATGGATAACTATTAACTAGTATATGTATAGATTTGGTGTATTTAATAAAAAGGGAAAACCCTAGAGATTAAAACATGCTTAATCTTGTGAGATTAATAATGTGTATTACATGAATTCATCTCTATTCTAATTTTTAGGTCACAATAAAATAAATTGAACTATGTTATGTATTTGTGGGTAATACTTAGAGAAATAATAATCTATTTCTAAAAAAGGTTAGTTTATGTTATAGTTTTCCTTATTGTGTTTTTTAAGATGCATTCCTATGTTTGTACATGTTTGGTGTGTTGTTCATTTGTACTTCCCAAATGTATCGAATGCATGCTCGCTTTATTTAGACAACGAGTAGTCCGAGGTTCCCGAGTGTGTTGTTGGAGACCTTCCTGAGCAACAACCTGGTGAAGGCAAGTGTCCTCTGACCTATTATGTCCTACATACTTTATAATTCACTGTCCCGCATTACATTACTTAACCTAAGGATTGACTAGTCTGTATTTACCTTATCCTTGTTTACCTTTTGGGTTATCATGGTTAGCATTTTACTATTGCTTTAACTTAATCAATGAACATGATGTGATTATCTATGATACGATGATGTTATCCCGATGAGGATATTGTGATACTGTAGGGGGCTCATGCCTTTTTCCTAAGTACCTCTCCAGTGAGGACCTGTTCATGGAGTGAGCACCCAGGATAACAGTGCTACCATGAGGGTGGAATGGGACACCCTTAGCTGATTAATTAGATAAACCTAGGGCTGTAGTTGGCTTTGCCGAAGAGCCGTCAATGGGGGCCGGGGCGTAGTGCTCGCTCTGCTAAGGTGGGGTGCAGAGGTTCATTCGATTTGGTTTTGTTAGTCACCCACCTTAGGGAGGTGTACTGCATTTGTACGACTGGCGAAACCTAACGAGTAGCTATGCACCAGGGGAGTCTTTGTAAAGGCTACGTAGTGTATTCCTGGCCATTCACCTCGGTAGTGAAGATCGGGTCTGTACAACCCAAGCTGGAAAGGGATCACGACTTGTGGGTAAAGTGTGCAACCTCTGCAGAGTGTTAGAAACTGGTATAACAGCCAAGCTCACGGTTAAGAGCAGCCTTGGGATCCTCTTTGATTAGAAGAATTCTGGTTACTTTTTATGATGATGGTTAACAATAATGTTATAAATCTGATCTCTTGTATTTCCTCTTTTGAGAGAGTACATTCGGGTAATAACTGTGTTTATTACTAAAACTTGGCTCTACTAATAATAATAAATACTTGACCAACTAAAAGCAACTGTTTAACTTTAACCCCACATACAGCTAGTCCACTTTAGCCAAACGGGACATTTGCTGAGTACGTTGATGTGTACTCACCCTTGCTTTACACACCACCCCTACCCCAGGTTGTCCCCATTGTACTCAGTGTTCAGGAGGTGATGCTAGCAACATGGAGGACTTCGAGGAGTTCCAGGATTACGACGAGTTTTAGTTTATTCTTAGTGGCCAACCCCTAGTCAGCTGCATGTGTAGTCTTATCTTCTACGTTTCATTACTCCGCACTTTGATGTTTATGCTAAAGACAATGGTTATGTATTAGACTCTGTGGATGTCTTGGACATCTTGATGTAATTAAAGTACCTTTCCACTATTTATTTCGAGCATTGTGTGATGATGTCCAATTATGTAATCGCTGTGTACGTGAGTTTCTGATCCTGGCACGTACATGGTTCGCATTCCGTTTGCCTTCTAAAACCGGGTGTGACAATTGGGAAGCCTAGCTTCTCCAACCTCTGACAGTAACCAACCATATTGATTACATATGGCCCAACTATTGCGCCTTCTGCTAGCTTGCATTCCAGAAAGGCTTTGGACAAATTGAACCTTTCAGTCCTAGCCTAAGTCTGGAACATATCCTTGAGCGCCACGATCATATCGTGCGTCTCATGGTTTGTCTCAAACTGCATTTGTAGCTCGGGCTCCATACAATCAAGCATTAGGCAACTCACTTTAGGATTAGCATCCATTTCCTTCTTGTAAGCGGTTTTAGGTGCAGTAGTTGCATCTTCACTAGGATCCTCTGTTAGTGGGGTGTAACACCCCGTCCAATCCCTGGACCGGCAGTACTTACTCTTGGCAGCTCGCTAGAATCATATATTGTCCCTACAAACCAACACGAGTCTTTTCTTTGCACTTTGTCCTCACTCATGCACACCTGAGGAAACTTCCCGGTCGGTCACCCATCCCAAATTGCTCCAAGCCAAGCATGCTTAACTTGGAGGTTCTTTCGAGATAGGCTTCCGAAAAAGAAGATGCACCTTATTGGTATGATTAAACTATTAATTCTATTAATCCTTGGGCTAGGAAATCACCATCCTAGGGGCCAGAATATCACAATCCACCCCCTTAGAAGACCGACGTCCTCGTCGGTCAACCCCAATCCAGGAACCTCCCCTCTTTGCCACGTCTATGTGTCTAGTGTTGTCATATGCCATGCCATGTGACCACTCTGGGTCCACATGCGCCATATACCCGAACTCCCTAGCTCACACACGCCTGTGAAACCTCGAGGGTCGGCTCTGATACCACTTGTAATACCTCGTCCAATCCCTAGACCGACAGTTGTTGGGGGTCTTCTTCTCTGCCGAAGGTCCTCAAGACAAGAACACCTTCAAAAAAATAATATAGAGGCCCACCGAAGCTATCATCAGCTTCGGTTCAGCTTCTTAAGGCAAAGACCCTGCGTAGAAGCAATGATGCAGAATGCTGAAGCCATCATCAGATTCGGTTCGGCTCAAGCAGAAGTGGAAAAGACCAGTTAAACCTTTTATAACCCAGGGCATCTATAAATAAATGTTAAGGGTCATGAATGTATTTTTACCCAAGCTACGTCCTGTGCCTATAAATAAATGAACAATAACACCATACTGTTCACGCTGAACTGTAATCACTCTCTCGCGTCTTCACCTTTGAGCAAGCCCAAGGTATCAATGTAATGTCAATATTGTTAATATTCACATGTGTATTATGGAATGCAAATATATATATATATATATATATATGAATTAATAAGATGCAGTTATCATCTTCATCCTTTTGCATTCCCATTCATATATTAATCTGATGAAGGTATGTCCTTCTTGACCTTCGTCTGATGAGCATTATATCCGTGTGAAGATAATGCTTCAAAAGACGAAGGTCCATAATAACTAATAATTGTGTTGCCTTGTTCTTGATTCGTAGCATTTGAAAACAAGTGAACAACATTGGCGCCCACCTCCGGTGAACTCACTTCCACGACTACAACAATGGCTTCGCAAGGCAACCAAGTTGTGGCACCTTTGGCTATGAAGCTGGTGCTCCCAATCACAGGTGGGGCAAGTTCTGAACCAGCCAATAAGAAGCAGAAGAAGGAAGCACAGAGAAGGGTACAACATTTTGGAGTGCAAGGACCCTTCATCAAGTCCAAATGGTCTCATATACCAATCACCTTCTCCGAGGAAGACCTTCAGCTCAAGGATTATCCTCACAATGATGCAATGGTTATATCTTGTGTCATCAATGGGTTACTGGTTCACAATGTCCTTGTAGACACAGGTAGTGCAACAAACATTATCTTTGTGAAAGCTTTCAGGCAAATGCAAGAACAGGATGACAAGATACATGATGCAACACACCCCTTCTATGGCTTCGGAGGAAGGCAGATAGTGGCACTCGGCAAGATAACTATGCCGATCACCATTGGCTATGTTCACAACACCAGGACAGAATAGGTTGTCTTTGACATTGTTGACATAGAGTATCCCTACAATGCAATCATTGGGCGAGGAACATTAAACGCCTTCAAAGCAATACTTCATCCAGCATATCTGTGCATGAAGATACCATCAGACCAAGGCCCCATAGTTGTGCATGGGAGTCAAGAGGCTGCTAGAAGGGCCGAAGGGAATTGGACAGATTCAAAGGCTATCCATAACATAGATGAAGTTGAAGCTCATCAGCAGTACAAACACAAAAGAGATAAGGCTGCCTCAGCAGACCAGCAAAGCCTATGGTTTTATACGAGGATATAGTCGAGCAGAAGGTGTTGCTGGGATCACAATTGTCTGATGAACAAGAAAAAACCCTGTTGAAGTTTTTATCCAACAACAAGGATGTCTTTGCTTGGTCAGCCAATGATCTCCATGGTGTCAACAGAGACGTCATCAAGCATTCACTTAATGTAGATGTGGCTATCAGGCCAAGAAGGCAGAAGCTTTGGAAGATGTCCAATGACAAAGCCGAAGGTGCATGAAACGAAGCAAGAAAGTCACATTGTTGATTTGCAAGAAACATTTGCTAATTTTAGAAGCGCTGGTCTCAAGCTAACTCCAGAAAAATGTGTTTTCGAAGTAAAGAAGGGAAAAATTCTTGGTTGCCTGGTATCAACAATGTGGCGGAACTGCCCGAATTATTCCGACTTAAGTGCCTAAGTCCCGCCTTAGAGGCTAGACCACACTTAAATGGGAATAACCCGTCAATCCCTCGGATCTAGTCCGACGAGGCCACTGACAGGATCAAGTACCACAATCTCACTCGAAGGTGAGTCACAGAGCAAATACAATAAAGCATAAAACCATACATTAAGGAGTATTAAATTATTACATCACCATCGGAGTTTTGCAAAAGTAGTCATCATGTTCGAAGTGCAGTGGAATAAAACTAACGATAGATAAATGGAGGGATGGGGAAACCTGTCCCATCACTCCTCATGCTCCTCCTCGGCCGAGGCGGGGTCCCACTCAACAGTCCAACCTGGTGGCAAGATGGACGGCCAAGTCACTCCAGCAACCATGTCCTCTAAAGAACCTGTAAAAATTATGCCACAAGCAAGGCTGAATATACTAATACTCAGCTAGACTTACCCGGTGTGAGGAGTCTACTCATCTACCTCTAGACATGCAGGTGTTTGGCTGTGGGGTTTGGTTGCCAAAAGCACTAGCTGAGTTTCTAAATCAAGTTTTAACTTTGTCAAATTTAAGTGTGACTCTCTTAAGGCTAAGTATGTACTATCTACTCATACATAGTAGCAAACATTTTTAGCAATCAACATCTTGTATCATCTCATCAGATTTCCACTTGTTACTCAATGTAGCAGCATGGATCAAGCAGTCTCATTAGCTGCGAGAAGCAGACGATTCGAATCGAGTTTTTATCCTTGCAAGGTAAACCTAAACACACGACATGTAGGGGCACTCTGTCCCCACACACATCAACCGTCCCCTTCGATTCCCTGGCAACAGATCAGGGCTCACCGCCTTGGCGTACAATGCCTCACTGACCCTGACTGCCGTCGTGCAGTGACCGCACTTGTACCCACCATAACCATAATGGGAGACCTCGTCTCAGGTCGCGTGAGGGGATATCTCTGCGGGCAGGTTCACTCAGGTACTAGGCTTACCGATTTACCATATTTCTCGGTATGTGTTTAGTACGTTCAAACACTTGACTCACGGTACCACACCTTAATCCTTATTCAAATTTTTCTCCCATGGACAGCCAAGCCCCATGGATTGTTGTCCACAACCAGCATCATTATGATAAGAAAGTGGATACAACCAATTTCCTGACCTTGCGCGAGTGCTAGAAAAATCACTCGACTTCTACCGAGATCCTAATTAGTAAAGCAGCTACCTCGACCTAGCATACTAGTATCCATCTCAATAGGGTTTCCTGAGATCATGCAACTAGGGTTTCAAACAACTTCTACACTTAAGTGCACAATCAATCCTATAATCATTAAGTATGGTAAAATAGCATAAATAATAGGTTATGCATAAAACCGGGGCTTGCCTTCCGAAGCTGTGGCAGGCAGATCCTCTGGTGCAGGCTCTGGTGCTGGATCCGGGGCTACCTCCTGAGCAGCTCCTTGCTCCGGCATGAGGATGTACTCTTCGTCAGCGAGGTTACAGTCTATCGAATTGCAATGAATATGTATGTCATGATTATGCAGGATTTAATAACATTATGCTAAAGGAAGAAGAACTAAGTTAATTCGTAACTTAGGGTTTCTTGGTTATCCGTGGCTTTTAGTAGTTTATGCTTATCACTCTAGGTTTAGGCTTTTGGTAAGGTTAGGCATAGTGGATTTGTAATTCCCCTTATATACTTCAGTGGACAATTTCAAAGGGTATCAGGATGACACTAATTTCCCTTATTCATTTTCCCCTTCTTTATTTCCTATTTATGAATTCTAGTGTAGGTTTGAACTACAACAGTGATTTCAAAATTTTCAAAAATCTGGTAAAAATTACAGTGGCTTTTCATTGGTCAATATGGTCTGTTCTAGGAGTTTGAGGTTCAAAATAAAAAGGTTATGCTTTAGACAAAAATAACAAAAGTTGTGTAAATGGGCCACTTTACACTACAACTCTTAACTAGGGGTAGGTTCTGTCTTAAGGGTTATTTTTTTTGGCATCTAATAGTAATAACAAGCTTCTGCTGCCAAAAATCACAGAAGGTTAATTGGTGGTTATTTAGTTGTGATTTTCTAAAGTTTTATGCCAAAAAGGTGCTTATAACTAACTTGTCATTTGAAAAATATCAAACAACAGATTTTGTATTTTTCCTATGTTCATAATAACAAAACATTTGTTATCCTAAGGTTTGGGGTGTTTTCACCTTGGGGTTATTTTTCTAGGGTTTTTCTAAGTTTTCCTTGTTTTCTTCAAATAAAAGGTATCCCATTTATTTTATACTAAACTAGGGTATAATAAATTTTTCCAGTGAACTATACTGAATAAATAGACTAACAAAAATATGGGTGCTCCCTGGTTCCTTATTTAAATCACCTTTCCTATTTTCTTTAACTTTAAGCATAATGTGAATTAAATGGCAAACTCTACCTTAATGGGGTGTACAGAAGGGTTTAGCATTTTTAAATAGGTCAGTAGGTGGTCATGTACTCCTCCAAATTTTCTTACCCTCAATTAATTTGTGCAACTATTTTTCTTCCTATTATTTAGCTTTTGGCCAAATCAGTATTTAATTCAGAACCCTAAAGTTTTCTGTAGCACATAGGGGTTTTATATTTTTCTTAAGTAGTCTATATTATTTGAGATCTGACAAAATTTGTTTGACTCAATTTGGATGAATAAAACAGAAGATATGAATTACTCAAGTGCTGGTTAAATTTTAAATCAGATTTAATTAAAGGTTTCCTGGAAAACCACTTTGCACAGAAGTCCTCGGGTTATTTCCAAACTAACTCTCTCAGTTATACCCTCGCGCTACTATTCATCCGAGTCACTGACATTGCGCATAACCCCCCGAGCCTAACCGAAATCTAACCCGCGCTCCTTGGCTGGCTTAAACAGTATCCGCGGCATAGATTACGGCGGCGAGGCTTACCAGCGGTAGTAGAGCTCCGGCGGGGTGGTCAGTGACGTCGGGGAGGTCACGACGGTCACGCCGGTATGCTGGTCGGCGTCGGAGGTGGTCGGAGCTATCCTGGCCACGAGCACAGGCGGCGGAGGTCGTCGGCGGCTCCTGCTCCGGCCAAACCATGACGGTAGAGTTCAATTAAAGTGCACGAGGAGCTCCATGGGGTGATGTAGAGGCCCTGCGCGCAACGAATTTGGAAATGGTGCCGTGGCTTACCCGGTCCACGTGCGCCGGTGGGGTTTTGAACTCCGGCGAGCATGATTGCACTGTTCCAGTGGTGTGGGTCCTCGGTTCAAGTTCGTGCAAGCTTCACGGCCTCCTAGGGAAGCTATCCGAGGGCTCGGATCGAACGGAGGAGGGCGGGAAAGGGGTTGGCCACGGTGGTTGCCCTCGGGTGGCTCTGGCGGGTCGCCGGGAGGTCGCCAGAGCTATGGGCAGGCTCGGGGAAGCTAGGCGTGGTACGGAGGAGGCAACGGGGAAGACAACCGGGCTCTAGGGACGGGTTTTATAGTCGTGGCGCGGGCGTGGTCACGGGCGGCCGCGGGCGCGCGGGGGTTCGCGCGCGGGCGTGCTCTGAGCGCGCCCCTGAGTGTCAGCCCTCGTCGAACACGTGGGAGCTTGCCTCTGCCATGTTTCAACGACGATTTTGAGCACCATAGCGTGCGTATCTTGGCAAAACCACTGTGTACGGTCTCTTCTCTGCTCCAAATCCTATCTTTTTGCTGTGTGTTCCAAGCCAAGATACGGTCGGGGTAGGGAGATAGAGGGGTGAGAAGTTGCCTATGTCATAGCTGTCCAAACCGAAACAAAAATGGTGCCAAGTCGTGTCAAATGTCTTAGGGTAGGTGTCAACTTTTTCCAGGGCATTCTAGGGTTAATTTGGCGCCACTTTGTCAATTGGGTCAAAGTGTTTTGAAGTTTGAATGAAGGTGAACATGTGTGATCTTTGGCCAAGGGTTAGTTTTTGGACTTAGGCAATTTCTGATTTTTCTTTTGTGCTCAACCTTTGGTGAACTTTTTTGGGGTTTTTCTGAAATCCTTTTGGGGTTACTTTCTTACTATTATTTGTAGGTTATTAAGTGTACTACAACTTTTATATTTGGTCCAAGCCATGATCATAAGGTTTTCATGATCTTTTGGTCATACTTACATCTAGGGTTCCCATTGTCCAAGGGGGTTTGCTTTAGGGTTTTAGGCAATTCTCCCGTGTAGATGCATGATAGGTTAAGGTATAACATTTAAGATGGGTTGCACTTTGCTTAGGATTTGAATTCTAAGTTTGATGTACTTTGCTCAAGCTAACCCACATGTGATAGTAGGTTCAAATGGTGTAGCCCTGGGTGGATACCCTGAGTAACACCTGGGGTGTTACAGCCCTCCCCCCTTAAAGGAATCTCGCCCCGAGATTTTAGGTAGAGTCCTCAGGAGGGTGCCATGAAGGTGTGCGGGTGGGTGGTTTCTGCTTTTCTTTAAGTTTCTTTAGTTAACTGTTCTTCGAATGTCATCCTCTTTGCAACTTCAGAAGGAAGTCCTTTCTAAGTTAAAACCACAACTTATACTACCCTTATCATCTAGATCTTTTCTTATATTTGGATTCAAATGGCAGGTGGGGGGTGTTGGGGTTACGTACCAACTCCTTTGGGCAGAAAGTCAGGGAAGCGAGAGCGCAGGAAATCCTTAGTCTCCCATGTGGCTTCTTCCACGGAATGGTGACTCCACTGAACTTTATACATTCTGATCGATCTTGCCCGCGTTGATCTCTCTTTCTGATCCAATACCTTGACAGGGCACTCTTGATAGGACAAGTCTGGTTCTATCTTAATTTCTGGCTCAGGTAGCACTTCAGTGGGTAAGCGGACACATTTCTGCAGCTGAGATACATGGAACACTGTAACACCCACTTTGTAAGTGCTAGATAAAATACCAATAGAGAAAAAAATTTCTCTCTTTATGTGAGTTTGATCTTCATGCATCATCATATGTGAACACCATATTCAAAAATAAATAAATAATTAATAAAAGACTTACCATAAAAATGTGCATCATGCTGGTCCTTTATTTTGTGTGCATGTTGTGGCAATATAAAAGTAATGTGATAAGAAATATATTACATTCCCAAGTGGAAATTTAGAATTTAAAATATCCTAGAATTAAGAAAAGAGAGAAGGAGGAGGTTATACAAAATAGAGGAAAATAAATGTATGAAAGAATACATTTTTGTCCCCACTAATATTTTAATTTAAGTGTTTAACCCAGTTAAGAAGCTCACAAACAAGTTTGAATTCAAATTGGAATTTAAATTTGAAAATAGGAAATAAAACATAAAAAGAAAAGAATAGAGGAGCTTACCTGGGCCTCTGTCGCGCATTTCGGCCCACCAGCAGTGAAGCACCGCGCGGCCTAGTCCCCCTTCCATCTCGCCGCGCGCGCTGGCACTCTCCGCTGCGCGGGCCCGCGAGTCAGCCCCCCACGCTGCGCGCCACTTCCTCTGTCCCGCGGGCCCCTACGCCAGAACGACCCTCGCGCACGCTTGTGCCTTTGCATTCACGGACAGGTGGGTCCGCTGGGTCGGATTCTGTCTTCCTCGTGGGCGCAACGTTCTCTCCCGCAATCTCGCCGAGTCCAGCGGCGTCGGATGCGGAGCTCACGTGGCCGTTGTGGTCAACCAGTGGATACCCTTGCGGCGCAACCATATAAAGAGCTGGCCCACGCCCTGTTGCGCTATCTCGCCCATCGCGTCAGCCCTCACCGCGACCCGAGAATCACCGCCGAGGGCCGCCGTGGCAAATTAGCATCGTAGGCCTCGATTAGCGCTTGCGATACACTTCCGGAGAATCTGGTGGGCGTGTGGATCGTGCGCCGGGTGGAAATCGTGCGCGCCAATCCACGGCGGGGTGTGAATTTCTCACCGGAGTCGCGTCTCCGCCGCGGCCGCCATTGCCAAGGATTCCCGCTCTGACCGTGCCAATTCCGGGTGAGTAACTACCCCTATCCCTCCTCGTTCATTTGTGCCCAGATTAGCTCATCGGGAGGTAGTTGGTCGCTGGCAATTTCTCGACGGAGCAGGGGCCTCCGCCGCGTGCGGTGAACTTCGTGGGCAGGGCGCGGGGCGCATTGTTTCGGGATTGTGAGTCAGCCATGCGGTTCGCAGTGCCCTCTAGATCGTGCAGCGCCTTTTAATTTGGGTTTGGCGCTCGGGGTGACCGGATTTCGTGGGCGCCGGTGACTCCGCCGCCGTGCGCAGGGGAGAATTGGGTGGCTCGGGTTGGATTGGTGACGAAGCCTCCACGGCCGTTGGATGCGTCAGGAACGGTGTAGATTAGAAAGGGAGATAACGTTTCGGCGGAGCGAGCAGCGACCGTAGATTCAAGATCCGAGGGATGCGCGTTGATCTCGGTTATGTTGAGCGCGAACCGTTGATCGCCGATCGAACGGCTCCAGTCGCGTACCGGTTCGGTATATAATGAATCTAATCTGGGCCCTCGGTTGGGAATCGAACGGCTGGGATCACATACCGATTCGCGAAGTGGACAGTTCTAATCTGGAGCGCGCACTTTAGATCCAACGGCCCACAGTGACCAATACCCCTTCGCGGGTCATTTTTGTTAAAGAGTCCTCGGGCTTCCGGGAAATCAACCCGCGGTCCATTGTAACTGTTGACTGTGTCTCGGGTTTCTTATCCCGAGGCCCCTGAGTTTTCCAGGAATTTACGCCCAGTCCAGAGCCTATTTAAATCGAATAAAGGAATTGGAAAATAGATTTTTAATAGGAAAATAATTGCTAGAACTTTATAAATTCATAGAAAATTCATACTAACTCCAAATTCATCCATTCCAGTTCCTAAAATTTTGTAATTTTATTCTCTAGCACTTAGTGTCTCTGTTTTGGCATAAAAACAGTAAGAAATTTATTTATCACTTAATCCTATTTAAAGCACATAAAACCTTTGAAAATGCATAACTTAAAATCTATAACTCAGAAAATTATGATTCCAGTTCCTAAGTTTTTATTTTAATATGTAGAATATCTCTGTGTATTTTGTTTACATGCTTGGTGTAATGTTAATTTTCCCTATATCCTGTGCTTGTTTGTATTGTGGCGAGTAGATGAGCCCGTTGCTGAGGATCCTGGTGAGCAGCAGGTTGAAGTAGCTGAGCAGGAGCTCATTGAAGGCAAGTTGTGCCCTTGACCATATTTTACCCAATAATGTTCTTTAATATCATTTATCCATGCATAGGTTAATTTTGATGGGACCCAATAGGTCACCCTAGATTGTTTATCTCATTACCTTGTTTACCCCTGAATCACTTGGGTAGCTTGCTATTGCTTTACATGGTTTTGGGATAATCATTTATTATATCTATGTTCCAATTATTCTTGTTATTCTGTTTATGTTCATGTTGAGATCATTAATGTTAATTGGAACATAGAGCTTAACTTGAGAACCACGTGCCACCACAAGGGAGGAATGGGACCCCTTGGCTGACTAATTAGGAAAGCTAGTGGAAGACTACCTTACCCGAAAGGGGCAAGGGCAGTAGGGGAGTGGTCAGTGTAGGGAGGTCCCTGGTTGATTTTGCTGCGATGGCGGTCAGCCAGGAACCCTGCATTGGAACTTCCTATAAACTGTAGCGGGTTTTCGGAAGCTAGTGGAACTTTGTAAAGGCCTCGTAGTGTTGCCCTGCCGCGCTTCCTAGGTAGAGGTGTATGGGACTCGCGACCCCTTGGCAGATGGGTAACATGACTTGTGGGTAAAGGGTACAACCTCTGCAGAGTGTAAAACTGGTATACTAGCCGAGCTCACGGTCATGAGCAGCTCAGGACTCTCTGATGTTTAAATTATGGAACTTAAATTCAATTTTGTCATTTGCGTTGCATGGGTTTGTTATTAATTTTGTTCTATTACTTTACTTATGGTTTGGTATTTACTTACACTTAGTAACTGCTAATAAAATTTTGACCAACTACCTAAAAGCAATGCTCAGCTTTAACCCCTATCATTGATTAGCCTTACACATCACATGAACTCACACCTTTGTGAGTTTGTGTCCACTGGTTCCCCACAACTTGTTGAGCTATGATCATGTGTGAGCTCACCCTTGCTGTCTCACACCCCCCCCCCACAGGAGAAGATCAGGTGGTTCAGGAGGAGCCGCCTAACACTGAGGAGTTCGATCTGATCTAGGTGGCGATTCCCAGTCGACATTGGCGCCGACGATCCTTAGTTCGTTTTACATTTATTCCTTTATTTTGTAATAAGTCTTCCGCTATGTAATAAATAATCTGATGTTAATGACATTTATCTCTATACACTCTGTTATTATATATGTTGTCTTCTTGGCGCATGTATGAGATGCACCTGGCTTTGTTCCTTAAAGCCGGGTGTTACAGAAGTGGTATCAGAGGAAATGTTGACTGTAGGACGAGACCTAGATAGAAATGGACAAACCCTTTCCTACTTACCTTACTCTGACTCATTCTATACTTATCTCATCTTGATCTTGTCTCACCTTTTGCTAATCTACTCTGGTTAATCTTATCTTTTCTCCTCTAAGACAAGATGGATTTCAAATCTTGGAATCCCTACCCCTATGACATTTTTAAGAGATAGGAGGCCTAAGACCAAACCAAAACTATTTTCTCTATTAAAAAAAATGTTGGTTGATTGTTCTGATGATAAATGCTTGATTTGCTTCTTTGATTGATTGAGATATTATATATGGACATTTTAGCATGTACCACTATAAGGTACTGTATTAGCTTTAGTAGGTGACACACTAATCTACTTAGCTAATAAGTCCCCCAAAGTAACATGATTGTAATTACTGCCTTGTCTACTGCTCTTTCTTACCTTATGTATCTAACTCAGATGGTCAATACCAGGAAAGGAAAGATTATCACGCAACAGCAAACAGAAATGAATCCTCCAAATCCTTCACCTGTTGAAACGGAGCAAGTGATCGCAACCCAAAGGCTGGTAATACAGCAATTGACAGACATGATGACCGAAATGCAAAACCAGATAAGACAAGAACGCGAGGAAATACGTCAGGCCCGTCTGGAGATACAGCAAGAAATAAGGCAATCACGGTTGGAGAGACAACGACAAGAGCAACCACCATCTTCACCACCACCAGCTCCACCAAGCTACATAAACATATATGTAAATTACTACTATTTGTAGGATCTACAGGTTCCTTTAGTTAGTATTCGGTATGATACTATTTTAGGAGGAATAAAAAGGTCTATTTGACCCCATGAGTTGCTAATAAAATTATGCGTCATGCTGAGATTTTGGTTTGGGCATATGTGTTGGACAATATGAGAAAACCCATGAGAGTAATTACACCTAAAGGGCCTGTTGTGGCGAATCAAATGACACGTAGATTGGCATTGACCATTATGGGTAGAGAATTTGGAGTTACTGCTGTAATATTGGAGCCAAGCAGTATAGATCTGATCCTTGGTATGTCACGGTTAAGAAAAGTAAAGACAGTTTATACACTCTGCTAAAGGAACCGTAGGACTCACCAGTTCTAAAGGGCAAAGTTTTGAAGTTGAAGATTGCAGTAACTACCACCATCAGACTAGCGGCATTCTTAGTAGATGAGAAGTTTTTGGGTGACAACATCCGGGTGGTTAAGGATTTTCCGGAATGTCTTTCTAGAAGAGTTACCAGGAATGCCACCAGATACGGAAGTTGAGGTTGTCATAGATCCCTTACGTGGAACTGCTCCTATTTCTAAACGGCCATATAGGATGTCTGTAGAAGAGTTAAAAGAACTCAAGAAGCACTTAACGGAATTGCAAGAGGCTGAGTACATTCGTCCGAGTCTTCACCTTGGAGAGCACCAGATTTGTTTATACAAAAGAAAGATGGATCGCAAGGGATGTGCGTGGATGATAGGACCCTTAATGGTGTCACTATGAAGAACAAGTATCCATTACCCCGCATTGAAGAATTATATAATCGGATAAGAGGTGCAAGGGTATTCTCGAAGATTGATCTCCGATCGGGTTATCATCAAATGAAGATTAGGCCATCAGATATTCCCAAGATGGATTTCTCGACTCGATATGGATTATATGAGTTCATCGTTATGTCGTTTGGATTAACTATTGCACCAGCTTATTTTATGGATTTGATGAGTAAGATGTTTTTGGAGTATTTGGACAGATTCGTCGTGGTGTTCATCGACGATATTCTTATCTATTCTAAGAATGAGAGTGACCATGAAGAACATCTAAGGTTGGTGCTACAGAAGTTACGAGATAATCAACTCTACGCTAAGTTTAGCAAGTGCGAGTTTTGGATTGACAAGGTGCCATTCCTTGGTCATATTATTTATAATGGAGCAATAGCAGTGGATCCTGCTAAAGTGAAGGAGATAATGGAGTGGAGAGTGCCCACTACAGTCACTGAGATTCGGAGTTTCTTGGGACTTGCAGGACCTCACTTCTGGAGAAGGGAAGAGAATTTAAGTGGGAACTAAGTGCCAAGTATATACGGATCATGAGAGTTTGAAGTATATATTCACTCAGAAGGATCTCAACCTTAGGCAACGCCGTTGGTTGGAGCTTATTAAGGATTATGAATTGGAAATTTACTATCACCCGGGCAAGGCGAATTTGGTTACAGATGCCTTGAGTCAAAAGGAGCATGTTCATTCAGCTGTTGTTGCCCAGCTATCTCATGAGATTATTGAGGATTTCAGGAGACTTAACCTGGGGATAGTTACTCACACTAAAGGAGTTACTATTAATGCTAGAATCTACTTTGGAGCAAGAAACCTGCAAAGGAAAAATTGGTGATGCTAAGATACAAGAGATTGAGGATCTAATTACTGAAGGTCGAGGTCTGGAATTCACGGAGGATGAGCAGGGCACTGTATGGTTCAAAGACAGGATGTGTGTCCCTGATATTAAAAGCCTTCGGGAGACTATTTTAAAGGAGGCCCATGACTCGGATTATTCTATTCATCCTGGTAGTACCAAGATGTATCAGGATTTGAAACGGAAATATTGGTGGTATGGATTGAAAAGAGATGTAGCTGCACATGTGGCTATGTGCGATGTATGTCAAAGAGTTAAGGCTGAACACCAGAGGCCAGCCGGACTATTGCATCCACTGAAGATACCCGAGTGGAAGTGGGAAGAGCTTGGCAAGGACTTCATTGCTGGATTGCCTCGCACCTCGAAAGGATAGGATTCTATATGGGTTATTGTGGATAGATTGACCCAAGTGGCTCATTTCATTCTGGTCAAGACTACTTATAAGGGATCTCAATTGGAGAGTATATATGGCTCGGATTGTGTCTCTACACGATGTACCGAAGAAGATCATTTTGGATAGAGGATCACAGTTTACCCCTAGATTTTGGAAAAGTTTTCATGAGAATACAGATGCGAAGTTGAGTTTTAGTTCAGCCTACCTCAGACTGATGGACAGACTAAAAGGACTAATCAAGTATTGGAAGACATGCTGAGAGCTTGTGTCCTTCAGCATGGTAGTAGTTGGGAAAAGAGTCTACTTTATGCTGAGTTCTCATATAATAATAGTTACCAGGCCAGTCTGAAGATGTCACTGTACGAGACTTTATATTGCAGGAAATGCAGGACTCCTCTATATTGGATCAGACTAGGGGAAGACAGTTCTTTGGACCTGAACTTAGTCAAGAGGCAGAAGAACAAGTCCGTATAATTTGAGAGAATTTAAGGGTAGCTCAGACCAAATAAAGGAGCTACGCTGATAATAGAAGAAGACCACTGGAATTTGAAGAAGGAGATTATGTGTACCTCAAGGTGTCACCACTTCGTGGAATGAGGAGATTCAAAGTCAAGGGCAAATTGTCCCCTCGCTATATTGGACCATTCTTGATCTTTAGAAGAGTTGGGGAGATGGCATACCAACTTGAGTTACCTGCTAGTCTATCAGATGTGCATAACGTGTTCCACGTATCTCAACTGAAGAAGTGTCTCCGTGTGCCTGAGGAACAGTTACCCATGGAAGAGCTCAGTGTTCAGGGTGATTTGACTTACACGGAGTACCCGATCAAGATTTTGGATACATTGACTCGAGTTACAAGAAATAAGGTGATAAAGATGTGCAAAGTGCAATGGAGTCACCACGGTGAAGATGAAGCAACTTGGGAAAGAGAAGAAGAGCTTCGCATAGATTTTCCCCACCTTTTCTCTACTTCTTCTTAAATCTCGAGGACGAGATTATTTTTAAGGGGGGTAGGATTTGTAACACCCACTTTGTAAGTGCTAGATAAAATACCAATAGAGAAAACAATTTCTCTCTTTATGTGAGTTTGATCTTCATGCATCATCATATGTGAACACCATATTCAAAAATAAATAAATAATTAATAAAAGACTTACCATAAAAATGTGCATCATGCTGGTCCTTTATTTTGTGTGCATGTTGTGGCAATATAAAAGTAATGTGATAAGAAATATATTACATTCCCAAGTGGAAATTTAGAATTTAAAATAATCCTAGAATTAAGAAAAGAGAGAAGGAGGAGGTTATACAAAATAGAGGAAAATAAATGTATGAAAGAATACATTTTTGTCCCCACTAATATTTTAATTTAAGTGTTTAACCCAGTTAAGAAGCTCACAAACAAGTTTGAATTCAAATTGGAATTTAAATTTGAAAATAGGAAATAAAACATAAAAAGAAAAGAATAGAGGAGCTTACCTGGGCCTCTGTCGCGCATTTCGGCCCACCAGCAGTGAAGCACCGCGCGGCCCAGTCCCCCTTCCATCTCGCCGCGCGCGCTGGCACTCTCCGCTGCGCGGGCCCGTGAGTCAGCCCCCCACGCGCGCGCCACTTCCTCTGTCCCGCGGGCCCCTACGCCAGAACGACCCTCGCGCACGCTTGTGCCTTTGCATTCACGGAAAGGTGGGTCCGCTGGGTCGGATTCTGTCTTCCTCGTGGGCGCAACGTTCTCTCCCGCAATCTCGCCGAGTCCAGCGGCGTCGGATGCGGAGCTCACGTGGCCGTTGTGGTCAACCAGTGGATACCCTTGCGGCGCAACCATATAAAGAGCTGGCCCACGCCCTGTTGCGCTATCTCGCCCAGTCGTGTCAGCCCTCACCGCGACCCGAGAATCACCGCCGAGGGCCGCCGTGGCAAATTAGCATCGTAGGCCTCGATTAGCGCTTGCGATACACTTCCGGAGAATCTGGTGGGCGTGTGGATCGTGCGCCGGGTGGAAATCGTGCGCGCCAATCCACGGCGGGGTGTGAATTTCTCACCGGAGTCGCGTCTCCGCCGCGGCCGCCATTGCCAAGGATTCCCGCTCTGACCGTGCCAATTCCGGGTGAGTAACTACCCCTATCCCTTCTCGTTCATTTGCGCCCAGATTAGCTCATCGGGAGGTAGTTGGTCGCTGGCAATTTCTCGACGGAGCAGGGGCCTCCGCCGCGTGCGGTGAACTTCGTGGGCAGGGCGCGGGGCGCATTGTTTCGGGATTGTGAGTCAGCCATGCGGTTCGCAGTGCCCTCTAGATCGTGCAGCGCCTTTTAATTTGGGTTTGGCGCTCGGGGTGACCGGATTTCGTGGGCGCCGGTGACTCCGCCGCCGTGCGCAGGGGAGAATTGGGTGGCTCGGGTTGGATTGGTGACGAAGCCTCCGCGGCCGTTGGATGCGTCAGGAACGGTGTAGATTAGAAAGGGAGATAACGTTTTCGGCGGAGCGAGCAGCGACCGTAGATTCAAGATCCGAGGGATGCGCGTTGATCTCGGTTATGTTGAGCGCGAACCGTTGATCGCCGATCGAACGGCTCCAGTCGCGTACCGGTTCGGTATATAATGAATCTAATCTGGGCCCTCGGTTGGGAATCGAACGGCTGGGATCACATACCGATTCGCGAAGTGGACAGTTCTAATCTGGAGCGCGCACTTTAGATCCAACGGCCCACAGTGACCGATACCCCTTCGCGGGTCATTTTTGTTAAAGAGTCCTCGGGCTTCCGGGAAATCAACCCGCGGTCCATTGTAACTGTTGACTGTGTCTCGGGTTTCTTATCCCGAGGCCCCTGAGTTTTCCAGGAATTTACGCTCAGTCCAGAGCCTATTTAAATCGAATAAAGGAATTGGAAAATAGATTTTTAATAGGAAAATAATTGCTAGAACTTTATAAATTCATAGAAAATTCATACTAACTCCAAATTCATCCATTCCAGTTCCTAAAATTTTGTAATTTTATTCTCTAGCACTTAGTGTCTCTGTTTTGGCATAAAAACAGTAAGAAATTTATTTATCACTTAATCCTATTTAAAGCACATAAAACCTTTGAAAATGCATAACTTAAAATCTATAACTCAGAAAATTATGATTCCAGTTCCTAAGTTTTTATTTTAATATGTAGAATATCTCTGTGTATTTTGTTTACATGCTTGGTGTAATGTTAATTTTCCCTATATCCTGTGCTTGTTTGTATTGTGGCGAGTAGATGAGCCCGTTGGTGAGGATCCTGGTGAGCAGCAGGTTGAAGTAGCTGAGCAGGAGCTCATTGAAGGCAAGTTGTACCCTTGACCACATTTTACCCAATAATGTTCTTTAATATCATTTATCCATGCATAGGTTAATTTTGATGGGACCCAATAGGTCACCCTAGATTGTTTATCTCATTACCTTGTTTACCCCTGAATCACTTGGGTAGCTTGCTATTGCTTTACATGGTTTTGGGATAATCATTTATTATATCTATGTTCCAATTATTCTTGTTATTCTGTTTATGTTCATGTTGAGATCATTAATGTTAATTGGAACATAGAGCTTAACTTGAGAACCACGTGCCACCACAAGGGAGGAATGGGACCCCTTGGCTGACTAATTAGGAAAGCTAGTGGAAGACTACCTTACCCGAAAGGGGCAAGGGCAGTAGGGGAGTGGTCAGTGTAGGGAGGTCCCTGGTTGATTTTGCTGCGATGGCGGTCAGCCAGGAACCCTGCATTGGAACTTCCTATAAACTGTAGCGGGTTTTCGGAAGCTAGTGGAACTTTGTAAAGGCCTCGTAGTGTTGCCCTGCCGCGCTTCCTAGGTAGAGGTGTATGGGACTCGCGACCCCTTGGCAGATGGGTAACATGACTTGTGGGTAAAGGGTACAACCTCTGCAGAGTGTAAAACTGGTATACTAGCCGAGCTCACGGTCATGAGCAGCTCAGGACTCTCTGATGTTTAAATTATGGAACTTAAATTCAATTTTGTCATTTGCATTGCATGGGTTTGTTATTAATTTTGTTCTATTACTTTACTTATGGTTTGGTATTTACTTACACTTAGTAACTGCTAATAAAATTTTGACCAACTACCTAAAAGCAATGCTCAGCTTTAACCCCTATCATTGATTAGCCTTACACATCACATGAACTCACACCTTTGTGAGTTTGTGTCCACTGGTTCCCCACAACTTGTTGAGCTATGATCATGTGTGAGCTCACCCTTGCTGTCTCACACCCCCCCCACAGGAGAAGATCAGGTGGTTCAGGAGGAGCCACCTAACACTGAGGAGTTCGATCTGATCTAGGTGGCGATTCCCAGTCGACATTGGCGCCGACGATCCTTAGTTCGTTTTACATTTATTCCTTTATTTTGTAATAAGTCTTCCGCTATGTAATAAATACTCTGATGTTAATGACATTTATCTCTATACACTCTGTTATTATATATGTTGTCTTCTTGGCGCATGTATGAGATGCACCTGGCTTTGTTCCTTAAAGCCGGGTGTTACAAACACATCATGAACAGCTGACATGCTGGGTGGCAACTTCAGTTGATATGCTACAGGTCCACAAGTCTCCTTGATCTCGTAGGGTCCAATGTAGTGAGGAGCTAACTTGCCCTTGATCCCAAATCTCTGGACACCTTTAGTGGGTGACACCTTAAGATAAACATGGTCTCCCGCTTCAAACTGTAGGGGCTTCCTTCTCTTGTCATGATAGCTCTTTTGCCTGGCCTAAGCAGCTTCTAAGTTCTTTTTGATGACTCTGACCTTTTCCTCTGCTTCCAGTACCAAATCTAGCCCAAATATTTCCCTCTCTCCTACTTGAGACCAATTCAGCGGGGTTCTACATCTTCTCTCGTATAAGGCCTCAAAAGGTGTCATCTTCAGGCTAGACTGGTAACTGTTATTATAAGAAAACTCTACCAACGAAAGACACTTGTCCCAATCCTTTCCATAATGTAGCACACATGCCCTCAACATGTCTTCCAAAATCTGATTTACCCTTTTAGTCTGGCCATCTGTTTGAGGATGGTATGCTGAGCTTCGTATTACATGGGTCCCAAGTGATTCCTGCAATTACTCCCAAAATCGTGCCACAAATGGTGCTCCTCTGTCTGAGACTATAGTCCTTGGTACACCATGCAAACGAACTATCTGGTCGATGTAGATTTCCGCATACTTCTCCGTCCTATGGGTGGTGTGCACTGGTAAGAAATGAGCTAACTTGGTCAATCTATCCACAATGACCCAAATGGAATCGTGGTGCCGGGAGGTATTGGGCAATCCCACGATAAAGTCCATGCAAATGTCCTCCCATTTCCAAGATGGTATGGGAAGGGGTTGCAAAGGGCCTGCTGCCTTCAAATGACTGGCTTTGATCCTCTGGCAGGTGTCACACTCGGATATGTACTTGGCAATTTCCCTCTTCATTCTGGTCCACCAATATAAGGATCTGAGATCATGGTACATCTTGTTGCTGCCGGGGTGCATGGAGAATTTTGAAAGGTGAGCTTCATCCAATATCTTCTTTCTGAGCTCAGGGTTCTTGGGAACAACCAATCGATCTCCAAACCATAGAATTTCCTTGCTGTCCTGACGGAAACACTTGTATTTCTCTGCCTTCTGCTTGATCATGTCTTTGATAACCTGAACACCCTTATCTCCAATCTGTGCCTGGACTATTTGCTCTTACAAGGTGGGCTCCACCGAGATATAGTTTAAATCACCTGAAGAAACAACTTCCAGGCTCAGCTTGCACAATTCATCGCACAGGGTTGTAACCCTCGCATCCATGCTCATACAATTGCATTGGGCCTTCCTGCTCAAGGCATCTGCCACAACATTAGCCTTGCCGGGATGGTAATGCACCTCCAAATCATAGTCCTTGATTAATTCTAACCATCTCCTCTGCCTCATGTTCAGATCTGCCTGAGTGAAAATGTATTTGAGGTTCTTGTGATCAGTGTAAATGTTACAGTGATCTCCCATCAAGTAGTGTCTCCATATTGTGAGAGCATGAACCATGGCTGCTAACTCCAGATCATGTGTAGGGTAGTTCTGCTCATGGGGTCTGAGTGCTCGGGAGGCATAAGCAATTACTCTGTTGTCTTGCATTAATAACATCCCAATCCTGTACCAGAAGCATCACAATAAACTTCAAAGGGCTTGGCGTTATCAGGTTGAGCCAGCACTGGGGCTGCTGTCAAATGCTGCCTCAGTGTATGAAAAGCATCTTCGCACTTCTGGCTCCAACCATATTTGGCTCCCTTCTTCAATAACTCAGTCATTGGCTTGGCAATTCTGGAGAAATCCGGAATAAATCGTCGATAATACCCTGCCAATCCTAGAAAACTCTGAATCTGCCTCACTGTAGTCGGGGGTTTCCAATCCATTACCTCTTGTACCTTCTCAGGATCAACGGATATCCCCTCCTGAGAAATTGTGTGACCTAAGAATTTAATTTCCTTCAGTCAGAACTCACATTTGGAGAACTTGGCATACAACTGATGGTCACGCAGCCTCTGAAGTACAGTATGCAAATGTTTAGTGTGCTCGGCTTCATTCTTGGAATAGACTAGAATATCATCAATGAAAATGACCACGAACTTGTCCAACTCTGGCATGAATACTGAGTTCATCAGGTACATAAAATAAGTCGGGGCATTGGTCAACCCAAAAGACATTACCAAAAACTCATAGAGCCCATATCTAGTAGAGAAGGCCGTCTTGGGAATATCACTGGCACGGATCTTGATCTGATGGTAACCCGAGCGGAGATCTATCTTGGAGAATACCTTGGCTCCCACCAACTGATCAAATAGAACATCGATGCGGGGTAATGGGTATTTGTTTTTGATGGTCACCGCATTGAGAGGGCGGTAATCAACACACATTCTCAAACTCTCATCCTTTTTCTTCACAAATAAGGCCGGACATCCCCAGGGTGAAGTACTTGGGCGAATGAACCCCTTGTCCAACAATTCTTGCAGTTGCTTCTTCAGTTCTGCCAATTCCGCGGGAGGCATCCTATAGGGTCTCTTGGAGATAGGAGCAGTCCCGGGTTGCAATTCAATTGCAAACTCAATGTCTCTATCAGGTGGCATTCCTGGCAATTCATCCGGAAAAACATCTGGGTAGTCACATACTACTGGGATCTTTTCCACTGGGGATTCTATCATAACGAAGGCACAAGAACGGGTACAACCCTGGTCGGGCAAATATAGTGTGGTTTCACCACAGGTCGGTGAGTGCACTTCAATGGCCCTAGCTGCAATGTCAATCACTGCCTGATGTTTGGTCAACCAGTCAGTTCCCAATATGATATCCACACTATCCAAACCCAAAATAAGAATGTTGGTTTTAATTATCCGACTACCAAACTTTACAGGCACATTCTTGCTGATTTGATTGGTGGCAATCTTGCCTCCTGGTGTTGAAATTGTGATACCCCCATTGGTGTGATGAAAGGGCAATTGACACTTGGCACTAAATTTGGCACTAATAAAGCTATGTGATGCACCAGAATCAAAAAGAATAATAGCAGGACAATTCAAAACTGTAAAGATACCAGTCATGACGGGTGCTCCCTCTGGAATATCAGCCATGGTGGTAAAATTCAGCTTGCCCTGCCTCACTTGCACCTTCTGTCTCTTGCCTTGATTCTGATTAACATTCTGCCCCTGCCTCTGCTGGTTTCTGGGGCAATTCTTGGCATAATGTCCGGTGTTGCCGCATGTGAAACACCTGTTGTCATTTGCCTGGCGATACTGCTGCTGCTGCTGATTGTTCCTCTGAGCTGGAAACTGGGTACGGTTGGGTGCCTGCTGCTGCTGCTATGGTCGGATCACCCAATGCCCTTGCTGCTACTGAGGTCCCCTGTTCTGAGTGTCAGACACAATCCTGAAACGCTGTGGCTGAGCTGAAGGTCCTGCCACAGGGGTCTTCCTCTTCTTCTCTGCCTGACGAGCGGTGATACAGTCCTCCTGGGAGATGGCCATGTTGACCAACTCATTGTAGCTATTGGCCCTAACGGTGTTGAGACGGTCACGGAGCTTAGTGCTGAGCCCCCTTCTGAACATGTCCCTCTTCTTCTCATCCGTATCTGCATGGTACCCGGCATACTGGCACAGATCATTAAAAGCCTGAGCATACTGCAACACTGTCCTATTGCCCTGAGTAAGTGCCAGAAACTTGTTGAGCTTACGGTCCATAATGCCAGCTGGGATATGGTGTCCCCTGAAAGCTGCCTTGAACTCTCTCCAATCCACTTCATGGTCAACTGGTTGCATAGCAAGATAGTGGTCCCACCACGTCCGCGCGGGTCCGCGAAGCTGCTGGGTGGCGAACCTAACCTTAGTCACTTCGGAACAAACTCCATTGAGAAGTGGGAATTTAGATTCCACTACCCTCAGCCATACATCAGCATCAAGTGGGTCCTCTACCCTGGTGAACAACGGCGGCTGAGTACTGAGGAACTCCTGGTAAGTGGCAACTGCGGGGTGACGCTGATGATCTCCACCACCATAGTGCTAAGGTGGTGGCTGGCGCTGAGCTAGCTGCCTCAAGATCTCATTCTGCTGAGCCATTAGCTCCTGCAGAGTGGGAGGCGGTGGCGGTGGTGGAGGAATGCGCTCATTCTGTCCACGACGCGCTCTCCTGGCCATCTGAAAAATCACATATATACTCAATAACACATCTTCAAAGTTCAAGGTTTAATCGCGGTGAAAGAGTCAAAAGGCGAATTGATAGATTCCGACATAGGCATAAAAGATTTAAAAAGGCATAAACTTTTCTTCCCAATTTAAAACTGAGAGCATCCATCAACCATGCTTCAAAAAAAAAGTTTATCATGATTACATCAATGGCCCAAAAGACTCAACTCTATCTAGCCTAGTACCCCAAGGGTGCAAAAGCTAAGCTAGCCTCGAGGAGTCCCACCATTACCGACTTCTAGCTCTACCCCTGATACCTAGTGAGCGAACGAGGCAACACTCGACTCGGGGGAAGGTGGCCTCCCTGAGCCAGCAGTGTCCACACTAGAAGCAGGCTCCTCCCCTCCCTCAATGTCGACGTCCTCGTTAGCCTCCACATCCTGGATCTCCTGGTGATGCATATCTAGGTGATCATTAGCCTCGGCAAGCTGCTGCTGGGTGTTGATAAGCTGATCCTCGAGAACCTCGATGGTGTTCTCCCTTGTCCCCACTAATTCCTCCAGCTCTTGGATCTCATCTGACAACTGCTCCACTTGTAAGTCCTTTTCCACCATCTCTTGGGACAAGTCAACCACAAGCTCCTCTCTGTTGTCCAGGGTGATCTTAGTTGCCTCCAACAATGCCATCAGATGGGACATTGCCTCACCACGCATCACTTGCAGACGATACAGGGCATTCATGCACCGCACCGTCAAGTGAGCAGTCTGACCTGGGTAGAGAGCCCAGATGTCCTTGGCATGCTCCACTCTGTCCTTCCACATTGGGTCATCCTCCTTCTCAGCGGGGAACAAGCCAATGGGGTGGGTCGACAGCTCCAAGGGATGGAATCCACAGAAAGTGGTCAACCCGTGCAGCGCAATCGCCTCAATCGTGTCCTCAGCCCGGTATCCAAAGGACTCAGAGTCCAGCGAACGCCAGCCTGGCTGCAGGGGATGAGGCTCCAAGGTCATCCTCACCCTACAGCGGGGCACTCGATGCTTCTCGAACTGCTGCACCGCGTACTAAGGAGGTGTCGTGTATCCGGCCCCCTGAAGTACCTCCCACAAAAATGCGGGGAAAGCCCTCTCGTGCAAGCCCGTCAGTGTGGGACAGTGCATTCCGTCGTTTGAGGATCCGTGGGTAGTCATCTGTGTACGGGTAAGCGTAAGTAAAAGAAAAAGAATTATATAAAAAGAAAGAAAAGGAAAACACAACTCAGCCTCTCTCTAATTATGACAATGGTACTGGGGTACTTAGTTGGTCATCATTTTGTATTTAAGTCTTTACTCAATTATCTATTTGTTTAATTAAGAATGCATGCATGCTCGTCCTGAACGACCTCACATCAAGGTAAAGGGAATAGGGAAGGACTCCCATCCCTTATAGTAGCCTATAGGGCTTAATCACTTAGCCACCTAACTACCCCTCTATCATCCTAAGGCTTCACGTCCTAGGTCTATCCTGATCGTCCTACGATCTATCCAACCTTGTTTCTATCAAGTTTTACTTCAGAAAAAGGATGGTATTTATATTTTATTGATTTCTCTGTGGTGGTACAAGCTCCGATACCAGCTGTGGCGGAACTGCCCGAATTATTCCGACTTAAGTGCCTAAGTCCCGCCTTAGAGGCTAGACCACACTTAAATGGGATAACCCGTCAATCCCTCGGATCTAGTCCGACGAGGCCACTGACAGGATCAAGTACCACAATCTCACTCGAAGGTGAGTCACAGAGCAAATACAATAAAGCATAAAACCATACATTAAGGAGTATTAAATTATTACATCACCATCAGAGTTTTGCAAAAGTAGTCATCATGTTCAAAGTGCAGCGGAATAAAACTAACGATAGATAAATGGAGGGATGGGGAAGCCTGTCCCATCACTCCTCATGCTCCCCCTCGGCTGAGGCGGGGTCCCACTCAACAGTCCAACCCGGTGGCAAGATGGACGACCAAGTCACTCCAGCAACCATGTCCTCCAGAGAACCTGTAAAAATTATGCCACAAGCAAGGCTGAGTATACTAATACTCAGCTAGACTTACCCGGTGTGAGGAGTCTACTCCTCTACCTCTAGACATGCAGCTGTTTGGCTGTGGGGTTTGGTTGCCAAAAGCACTAGCTGAGTTTCTAAATCAAGTTTTAACTTTATCAAATTTAAGTGTGACTCTCTTAAGGCTAAGTATGTACTATCTACTCATACATAGTAGCAAACATTTTTAGCAATCAACATCTTGTATCATCTCATCAGATTTCCACTTGTTACTCAATGTAGCAGCATGGATCAAGCAGTCTCATTAGCTGCGAGAAGCAGACGATTCGAATCGAGTTTTTATCCTTGCAAGGTAAACCTAAACACACGACATGTAGGGGCACTCCGTCCCCACACACATCAACCGTCCCCTTCGATTCCTTGGCAACAGACCAGGGCTCACCGCCTTGGCGAACAATGCCTCACTGACCCCGATTGCTGTCGTGCAGTGACCGCACTTGTACCCACCATAACCGGAATGGGAGACCTCGTCTCAGGTCGCATGAGGGGATATGTCTGCGGGCAGGTTCACTCAGGTACTAGGCTTACCGATTTACCATATTTCTCGGTATGTGTTTAGTACGTTCAAACGCTTGACTCACGGTACCACACCTTAATCCTTATTCAAATTTTTCTCCTGTGGACAGCCAATCCCCATGGATTGTTGTCCACAACCAGCATCATTATGATAAGAAAGTGGATACAACCAATTTCCTGACCTCGCGCGAGTGCTAGAAAAATCACTCGACTTCTACCGAGATCCTAATTAGTAAAGCAGCTACCTCGACCTAGCATACTACTATCCATCTCAATAGGGTTTCCTGAGATCATGCAACTAGGGTTTCAAACAACTCCTACACTTAAGTGCACAATCAATCCTACAATCATTAAGTATGGTAAAATAGCATAAATAATAGGTTATGCATAAAACCGGGGCTTGCCTTCTGAAGCTGTGGCAGGCAGATCCTCTGGTGCAGGCTCTGGTGCTGGATCCGGGGCTACCTCCTGAGCAGCTCCTTGCTCCGGCACGAGGACGTACTCTCCGTCAGCGAGGTTACAGTCTATCGAATTGCAATGAATATGTATGTCATGATTATGCAGGATTTAATAACATTATGCTAAAGGAAGAAGAACTAAGTTAATTCGTAACTTAGGGCTTCTTGGTTATCTGTGGCTTTTAGTAGTTTATGCTTATCACTCTAGGTTTAGGCTTTTGGTAAGGTTAGGCAGGATTTGTAATTCCCCTTATATACTTTAGTGGACAATTTCAAAGGGTATTAGAATTACACTAATTTCCCTTATTCATTTTCCCCTTCTTTATTTCCTATTTATGAATTCTAGTGTAGGTTTGAACTACAACAGTGATTTCAAAATTTTCAAAAATCTGGTAAAAATTACAGTGGCTTTTCTTTGGTCAATATGGTCTGTTCTAGGAGTTTGAGGTTCAAAATAAAAAGGTTATGCTTTAGAAAAAAATAACAAAATTTATGTAAATGGGCCACTTTACACTACAACTCTTAACTAGGGGTAGGTTCTGTCTTAAGGGTTATTTTTTTTGGCATCTAATAGTAATAACAAGCTCTTGTGCCAAAAATCACAGAAGGTTAATTGGTGGTTATTTAGTTGTGATTTTCTAAAGTTTTATGCCAAAAAGGTGCTTATAACTAACTTGTCATTTGAAAAATATCAAACAACAGATTTTGTATTTTTGCTATGTTCATAATAACAAAACATTTGTTATCCCAAGGTTTGGGGTGTTTTCACCTTGGGGTTATTTTTCTAGGGTTTTTCTAAGTTTTCCTTGTTTTCTTCAAATAAAAGGTATCCCATTTATTTTATACTAAACCAGGGTATAATAAATTTTTCCAGTGAACTATACTGAATAAATAGACTAACAAAAATATGGGTGCTCCCTGGTTCCTTATTTAAATCACCTTTCCTATTTTCTTTAACTTTAAGCATAATGTGAATTAAATGGCAAACTCTACCTTAATGGGGTGTACAGAGGGGTTTAGCATTTTTAAATAGGTCAGTAGGTGGTCATGTACTCCTCCAAATTTTCTTACCCTCAATTAATTTGTGCAACTATTTTTCTTCCTATTATTTAGCTTTTGGCCAAATCAGTATTTAATTCAGAACCCTAAAGTTTTCTGTAGCACATAGAGGTTTTATATTTTTCTTAAGTAGTTTATATTATTTGAGATCTGGCAAAATTTGTTTGACTCAATTTGGATGAATAAAACAGAAGATATGAATTATTCAAGTGCTGGTTAAATTTTAAATCAGATTTAATTAAAGGTTTCCTGGAAAACCACTTTGCACCGAAGTCCTCGGGTTATTTCCAAACTAACTCTCTCAGTTATACCCTCGTGCTACTATTCATCCGAGTCACTGACATTGCGCATAACCCCCCGAGCCTAACCGAAATCTAACCCGCGCTCCTTGGCTGGCTTAAACAGTATCCGCGGCATAGATTACGGCGACGAGGCTTACCGGCGGCAGTAGAGCTCCGGCGGGGTGGTCAGTGACGTCGGGGAGGTCACGACGGTCACGCCGGTATGCTGGTCGGCGTCGGAGGTGGTCGGAGCTATCCTGGCCACGAGCACAAGAGGCGGAGGTCGTCGGCGGCTCCTGCTCCGGCCAAACCATGACGGTAGAGTTCAATTAAAGTGCACGAGGAGCTCCATGGGGTGATGTAGAGGCCCTGCGCACAATGAATTTGGAAATGGTGCCGTGGCTTACCCGGTCCACGTGCGCCGGCGGGGTTTTGAACTCCGGCGAGCACGATTGCACTGTTCCGGTGGTGCGGGTCCTCGGTTCAAGTTCGTGCAAGCTTCACGGCCTCCTAGGGAAGCTATCCGAGGGCTCAGATCGAACGGAGGAGGGCGGGAAAGGGTTGGCCACTGTGGTTGCCCTCGGGTGGCTCTAGCGGGTCGTGGGGAGGTCGCCGGAGCTGTGGGCGGGCTCGGGGAAGCTAGGCATGGTACGGAGGAGGCAACGGGGAAGACAACTAGGCTCTAGGACGGGTTTTATAGCCGTGGCGCGGGCGTGGTCACGGGCGGCCGCGGGCGCGCGGGGGTTCGCGCGCGGGCGTGCTTTGAGTGCGCCCCTGAGTGTCAGCCCGCGTCGAACACGTGGGAGCTTGCTTCTGCCATGTTTCAACAGCGATTTTGAGCACCATAGCGTGCGTATCTTGGCAAAACCACTGTGTACGGTCTCTTCTCTGCTCCAAATCCTATCTTTTTGGTGTGAGTTCCAAGCCAAGATACGGTCAGGGTAGGGAGATAGAGGGGTGAGAAGTTGCCTATGTCATAGCTGTCCAAACCGAGACAAAAATGGTGCCAAGTCATGTCAAATGTCTTAGGGTAGGTGTCAACTTTTTCCAGGGCATTCTAGGGTTAATTTGGCGCCACTTTGTCAATTGGGTCAAAGTGTTTTGAAGTTTGAATGAAGGTGAACATGTGTGATCTTTGGCCAAGGGTTAGTTTTTGGACTTAGGCAATTTCTGATTTTTCATTTGTGCTCAACCTTTGGTGAACTTTTTTGGGGTTTTTCTGAAATCCTTTTGGGGTTACTTTCTTACTATTATTTGTAGGTTATTAAGTGTACTACAACTTGTATATTTGGTCCAGGCCATGATCATAAGGTTTTCATGATCTTTTGGTCATACTTACATCTAGGGTTCCCATTGTCCAAGGGGGTTTGCTTTAGGGTTTTAGGCAATTCTCCCCTGTAGATGCATGATGGGTTAAGGTATAACATCTAAGATGGGTTGCACTTTGCTTAGGATTTGAATTCTAAGTTTGATGTACTTTGCTCAAGCAAACCCACATGTGATAGTAGGTTCAAATGGTGTAGCCTTGGGTGGATACCCTGAGTAACACCTGGGGTGTTACAAACAAAGGGGATCGAAGCCAATCCAAGTAAGATAGAAGCTATACTTCAGATGTAGCCACCGGAGTCACGAAAAGGTGCCCAGAGGCTGGCATCATTGAATAGATTTATTTCAAGTTTAGCAGAGAGGAACTTGCCATTCTTCAAAGTGCTAAAGTCAACCGAAATCTTACAATGGGGACCAACTCAGCAAAAGCCTTCGAAGAACTAAAGCAGTATTTGATAGAATTAACAACCTTAACCCCACCTTCATCAAGAACTCCATTGCTGTTGTTTGTAGTTGCTTCCCACGCTGTGGTTAGTGCAGCGCTGGTGAAAGAAAAACAAGATGGCCAGGCAAAGAAGCAAGTGCCTATGTACTTTGTCTCCGAAGTAATTATCCCATCAAAGAAAAATTACATAGAGTTGGAGAAGGTACTATATGTTGTACTGATGGCTTCCAGAAAGCTTCGGCATTACTTCCAGACATACCATATTATAGTACCTTCTTCACAACCTCTCAAGGATATAATGAGAAATAGAGAAGCCACATGAAGAGTTGGAAAGTGGGCTGCAGAGTTGAACGAATTCACTATTGATTACATTCATAGATCTTTGATCTAATCCCAAGCGTTAGCAGACTTCATTGTTGATTGGACGCCAGGGGCTCGGGACGAAGAGAGAACAAATGATGCCGAAGCTTGGATAGTATTTTGTGATGGGTCATGGGGAACCTTCGGCGCAGGAGCAGCTGCCATTTTAATTTCACCATCTAAAATCAAAATCTGCTATACAGCAAGGTTGGACTACAACTGCACAAATAACATTACAGATTTACAGAGTACGAGGCCCTTCTCTTAGGGCTTCGGAAACTTAAGGCAATGGGAATAAGAAGAGCAATCCTCAAATCTGACTCACAAGTCATTTTGGGTCACGTTGACAAAAGTAGTAAAGCAAGGAACCCGAAGCTCGAGAAGTATCTGGAGATAGTCTGAAGGATGGAAGCCTCTTTCGAAGGTTTCTCTGTAAAAAACATCCCAAGAGGAGAAAATAAACAAGCAGGCTTATTGGCCAAATCAGCGGCGTAGGGGCTTCCATTACCTTCGGAGGTATTTTTCGAAATAATAAAAGCACCTTCAATCGAGCTCATGGAGAGAGCAGTGCTTACAATCTCACTAGTGCACAACGAAGATTGGAGGACTGAGATTGTATATTTCCTCCAAGGCAATTGTCTTTCAGATGACGAAGCTTACAACAAAAGAATGGAAGCAAGAACAAGACCCTATGTAATCATAGAGGGAGAATTGTACAAACAAGGAGTCTGCTCTCCATTACTAAAATGTTTGTCTAGAACTGAAGGTCAAGAGCTGATGAAGGAGATACATGCAGAACTGTGTGGAGCCCATATTGGGTCTAGGCCTTTGCTGGGGAAGGTTTTTAGACAAGGATTTTATTGGCCGAAGGCAGCTTCGGATGCAGCGGACCTAGTTCAAAAGTGTGAGAACTACCAGAAGTGTGCCAGAGACCAGAAACAACCTTCGTCTTTAACACAACTAATCCAGCCCACCTGAACACTACAAAAGTGGGGCCTAGATTTGCTAGGCCCACTTCCACTAGCACAAGGAAACTTTAAATATGTTGTGGTAGCAGTGGAGTACTTCTCGAAGTGGATCGAAGCTAAGCCCCTAGCTAGAATAACTTTGGCCACAATCTAGAAGTTCTTTTGGCAGAGTATTGTTTGTCGCTTTGGTGTGCCGAAGGCTAGCACGGTTGATAACAGAACTCAATTAAATGGCGTGATCGGAAGGTAAAACTAAAGAACATCAGGCCAGGGCACCTAGTGCTTCGGAGGGTGGCCAACCCGGATACAGTGGGGAAGCTTCAGCTCAAGTGGGAAGGTCCCTTCTTGGTGATATCTTCGTCAAGACCTAGATCATACAGGTTGAAAGACTTGGACGGCAATGACCAAGGTCTTGGAATGCGAATTGGCTTTGGAGATATTATGTGTAAACTATGTAATTTTCTTATTTTTTTCTCTATGGCACCCTTTTCCTTTCAGAGGGGAGAAAGGTCTTTAATGGGGCCATAGGTTGTAATTTTCATTTTTTCTTATACAGCCCTGTGCAATACAAGGGCCAAATTGCCCCACATGTAAAATGTAAAATCTGGGATTACACCATCGAGTGTAAAAAAGTATGAAGAAGCTCCAAAGTCGTCCCTAAGGGGATGCAGAGCTAAGATGCCACCTAAGTAAAAGGTGAAGAAGCTCCAAAGTCGTTCCTAAGGGGATGCAGAGCTTAAATGCCACCTAAGTCAAAGGTGAAGAAGCTCCAAAGTCGTTCCTAAGGGGATGGGAGCTTAGCTCCAAAGTCGTTCCTAAGAGAATGCAGAGCTGAAATACCACCTAAGTAAAAGGTGAAGAGACTCCAAAGTCATTCCTAAGAGGATGCAGAGTATGTGTATTCGTCTAAGTTTTTTACCTTCGGCATACATTTGCATACTTCATCACATCATCTTTTGCATTCATACAAACATACATTAGATATTCGTAGGATCATCATCATGACATAAAGCATAAGGCATTAACAGGAAAAACGGAGATGCCCGCTTTCAATGAGAAAACGCTTCGTATATACGAAGATGCTTCGTCTCAAATGAAACTTCATGGTATATGGAAGATGCTTCGATGTGAACGAAAAGAAGGGAAGGTGTTTTTCACCTTCGGCTCAAAAAGCTTCAAGTAATGGTTTCATCCACAGCAAAACAGATGACACACGAATGAAAAGGTAAAATAGCAATATGAAGCATTTACAAATATTTTACAACAACTTGTTCACATTCGGTTACAATTTTTTGTCAAATAATACACTTTTTTGTACAAAGAACTTTCAAAAGTATTTCTACAGATGTTAGCAAGAAGGAGTTTCTACGGTCTTCTTCAATGCCTCAGAATTAGCTTCGGCTCATCAGCTCCCGACATCATCACCCTGAAGAATGACGAAGGTAAGGATAATGAGGAACAAAGGAACAAAGGCAAAATGAAAAATGCCTAACGGTAAAGAGACCTTACATACCTTGTTAAGCAGGTTTCGAGCTTTGTTTCCAGCCAGTTCTCAGCCACCCTTCGCCCAGATTTGAGTAATAAATCTGTTGCCTATGCTCTGAGCTTCGACCGGAATATCAATGAGGTTAGCTGGTGCAAGGCTGAAATTCGACCTGTTAACGGCCTTTGTGTGATTGCACCCATCTTTCATGAAGGCGGAAGCTATGCCACAAGAGGCCACCAGAGCACAGAAGTCTCCATGCCCTTCCATTACTTCGTCAACTTTGTTAATTTCTTTCTCTATGAAGTTGAGGGCCTTCGGAATGTCTTTAGTAGAATAATCCTTTTCTCTCGACACTACCCCAACTGAGTTAAAAATTTCACGCAGGCGGGCAGAGCTTCGTTCCACAAAGCTCAGTCATGTTTCCCGAAGTAGCATCAAAGATTTAGATAATTTAGAGCTCTCTTTTGCTTCGACTTCGACCTTGTTTCTCAAAACTTTAACCTCGTCTTCATAATGATCTGTAACTTTTTCAATTTTGAATGTGCTATTTTAAGCTCTTTATCTTGATCACAGATGAGAGTAGCTTGATCTGTGATGCGAAGCTCAGCTTCAGTCAACTTGGTTTCAGCAATTTTAACCTTAAGATCTTTCTCTGCCAAAGAATTTTCTAGCTCTTTTACTCTTTTCTCTAAGTCGCTGATAACAAGTTCATTCTTTTGGTCCTCAACTTCTTGTTGAAGCTTCAAGGCCTAACTTAGCAATAAACTCTACTAGGAAAACAAGTTAGCCACAACATCTGAAATTTAAAACTTAAAAAATTCAAAGGGACAGGCATAAGTGTTTATACCTTAAAATTTGAGTAGAATAAACTTCCAATAATGTGTTGTCTCCTATAATTACTAAGGTCCCGCCCAAGCTTCAGAAATCCAATAGTTTTCGATAGAGTGCTAACAATCTTTGCCCCAGCCCTGTCAGGGATACATCCCAAAATTTCTTCGTCTACACCACCAAATAGTACAGAACCAGGTTTGTATCTGCCAGCAAGGGCGAATTCTTTCAACTTGGAAATGTCTTCGTTAGATAGTTCCTGACCGCCCAGGTGTCGTAGGTCCAAATTTGTGTCCTCTGAAGCTTTATCAGTGGATGTTTCACCTATCTCAGGAGTCATATCAGATATAAGCTTGTTAATCTCTGACATCATGGTGCCGAGGTTTTCAGCTTCAGTAGCTTCGGAAGGCCTGGCTTCAATAGCTTCGGCTTCGGCAGTACCTTCGGCATTGGCAGACATAATAACTTTTCCCACCGAAGTCGAGGGCGGGGTCTTTTCGATGGCCTGCATTATGTTCATCATTCACCGCTTTTTTGGGCCCTCGACATTCCCCCCACCAGCCGAAGCAGTCTCCTTTCCTTCCAAGCTTTGTTCAACACCCTCCTCCTTCGACTGCAATAGGCTAGTCAGATCTGACCCCAAGGGACCCAGCATTGCAAACGGGAAGGGTTCAGTCATTACATTCAGTATCTCTAAAACATCGACAGAGGAGGATGGAGAAGGGCTCATAGTCTTTTCTGGTACATCTTGTAACTTCATATCCGCAACAGTCATCCTAACAAGTCTTCATTTTTTGGGAGTCAAATTCTTTGGCTCCGCTAGAGTTTTTTGCTTCTTAACAACCCTCTGGTCTTCTTTGACGGACTGGATGGCTTGCTTGGCCAGAATACTCACAACCCATTTTCTTTTCGCCCTCCCGGTCCCTTCGTCAAGTCTGTCGTAATTTGGGTATTCAAAATTCAGAGCATCCATCACCCGATTCAACCTTCGTTTTGGCCGGGTGCCGAAGGCAGCAGTCTTTAACTGGTCTTCTTTCTTCGTATAATTTCCGAGGATCTCATTGCACATGGTTTCTATCATTTCTAACCATTCAAAGCTTGGTTCTTTAAATTTCTTCTAAAATTTGAAACGGTAGGGAAGTCGAACAAGTTCATATTTTTCCCTCCTTCCTTCTTCTTTGGCATCCCCCATCCACTAGAGGTTGGGAAAGTTTTGTTTGCCAGATATTCCAGGACTAAGTCCCTTGTGCTAATATGCCTAGCTACCACCCTGAATTCTACTTCAGTCAGCTGGCATGGGGAGCTGTCACACCCGGCTTTAAGGAACAAAGCCAGGTGCATCTCATACATGCGCCAAGAAGACAACATATATAATAACAGAGTGTATAGAGATAAATGTCATAAAACATCAGAGTATTTATTACATAGCGGAAGACTTATTACAAAATAAAATAATAAAGATAAAACGAACTAAGGATCGTCGGCGCAAATGTCAACTGAGGAACGCCATCTAGATCAGATCATACTCCTCGCCTTGTGGCTCCTCCTAAACCACCTGCTCTTCTCCTGTGGGGGGTGTGAGATAGCAAGGGTGAGCTCACACATGATCATAGCTCAACAAGTTATGGGGAACCAGTGGACATAAACTCACAAAGGTGTGAGTTCATGTGATGTGTAAGGCTAATCAATGATAGGGGTTAAAGCTGAGCATTGCTTTTAAGTAGTTGGTCAAAATTTTATTAGCAGTTACTAAGTGTAAGTAAATACCAAACCATAAATAAAGTAATAGAACAAATTAATAATAAACCCATGCAATGCAAATGACAAAATTGAATTTAAGTTCCATAATTTAAACATCAGAGAGTCCTGAGCTGCTCATGACCGCGAGCACGGACTAGTATACCAGTTTTACACTCTGCAGAGGTTGTACCCTTTACCCACAAGTCATGTTACCCATCTGCCAAGGGATCGCGACTTCCCATACACCTCTACCTAGGAAGCGCGGCAGGGCAACACTACGAGGCCTTTACAAAGTTCCACTAGCTTCAGAAAACCCGCTACAGTTTATAGGAAGTTCCAATGCAGGGTTCTTGTCTGATCGCCATCGCAGCAAAATCGACCAAGGACCTCCCTACACTGACCACTCCCCTACTGCCCTTGCCCCTTTCGGGTAAGGTAGTCTTCCACTAGCTTTCCTAATTAGTCAGCCAAGGGCGTCCCATGAAACCCTTGTGGTGGCACGTGTTACTCAAGTTAAGCTCTATGTTCCAATTAACATTAATGAACTTGACATGAACATGAATAGAATAACAAGAATAATTGGAACATAGATATAATAAATGATTATCCCAAAACCATGTAAAGCAATAGCAAACTACCTAAGTGATTCAGGGGTAAACAAGGTAATGAGATAAACAATCTAGGGTGACATATTGGGTCCCATCAAAATTAACCTATGCATGGATAAGTGATATTAAAGAACATTATTAGGTAAAAAGTGGTCAAGGGCACAACTTGCCTTCAATGAGCTCCTACTAAGCTACTTCAACCTGCTGCTCACCAGGATCCTTAGTCACGGGCTCTTCTACTCGCCACAATACAAACAAGCACATTGCATATAGAGAAATTAACATTACACCAAACATATAAACAAAATACACAGAGATATTCCTACATATTAAAATAAAATTCTAGGAACAGGAATCATAATTTTTGGAGTTATAGAATTTAAGTTATGGATTTTCAAAGGTTTTATGTGTTTAAAGTGGGATTAAGTGAGGAATTAAATTTCTTACTGTTTTCATGACAAAATAGAGGCTCTAGGTGATAGAGAATTAAATTACAAAAATTTAGAAACTGGAATGGATTAATTTGGAGTTAGTATGAATTTTCTATGAATTTATTAAGTTCTAGTAATTATTTTCATATTAAAAATCCATTTTCTATTTCATTTATTCGAGTTAAATGGGTTCTGGACTGGGCCTCATTTTCTGCAAAGTATAGGGGGCTCGGGGTAAGTATTTCTAGACACAGAGAACAGTTGCGTATGGATGGCGGGTTGATTTCGCTAAAGTACGAGGGCTCTTAAGCAAAACACCAAGGGCCGAAGGGGTATGGACAGATCTAAGCCGTCCGATCATACACCTACGCTCCAGATTAAAACGCAGTACCACCGAAACGGTACGCAGCGCGCGCCATCGGATGGAAGATCTACGGCTACAATCATCTGAATCCCGCTCAACGCATCCGACCGTTCGATCGAACACCAGCGCTCTAGGATTTAAATAACGTTGATCGATCATCTACCCCACGATCCCGATATAACGGCTCCTACCCGAAGTGGCGAACGGGTACGCGCGATCTAATCTAGTCCGTCCCTTAAGGATCCGACGGCGCACGTTCTCTGCTCCAACAGGGCATCCACGCACGGCGGAGCAAACTCCCCCACGGCGGTGTGCCATGGCCAGGTGATGCTAAACCCCCCTGCTCTCGCCCCCATTTCCTAATTAAACTCAGCTACGCAATGCAGAAGGCTTAAGGAAGGTGAGGGTAGGTTTATTACCGCGAATTGTTGACTCGTCGGCGTTGGCCACGGTGCGGTGCGGAAGTTCGACGGTGGCGGCAAATTGGGCGCGCACCGGTCCCCCTCCAGTCCCGCAATCGCCACTGACGCGAACCAGAGCCCCGGGCGAAGCCTCCTGGCCACCCACAAGGTTCCAATTTAGCGCCGAGCTCTACGTACGACGGTGGCTCACGAATTTGGTGCCGCGGCGGGTTACGGCGTCCTCGGTTCACGGCGACTGTGCTCAACGGGGTAGGGGAAAGGCGGAATAGTGGATAGGCGAATGAGTCGACGGCCACCTGGGCTTTATACTCGTGAAGGCGGTCAACCGAGCTCGCGACAATGGCGGTGCGCTCCGCCAAGCGCGGGGGTCCGTTCGGTTGTGCCACGGTGACTGCACGCATGGGCCCACACGTCAGCGCGTGTGAAGAAGCTGAGGCGCGAATGAGGAACTGACGACCGGGACCCAGGTGTCGGCGTCACAGGGATCCAAGCGCGCGCCAGGGAAACTGACGAAGCTGGCCCACATGTCGGCGCACGCCCGCGCGCGAGGTATGGGCCGCGCGGCGCATTCTGGTTACTGGGCCGAATTCTGCTTCTAAGGCCCATCCGAGTTTAGTTCTTTTTTTTCTTTTTCTTTTCTTTTATATTTTCTTCTTTCTCCATTATTTCACAAATTCAAAATTAAATACTTAATTTAAATTCAAACTTGTGACTAGTTCATTCTCAAACCCTATTTGTGCAATCAAAAGTATTAGGTTTGAGGATTTTTATTCAAATATATTATTCATGTTTTCATGTTCCTTCTCTTTTCTAGATTCAAGAATTTCTTTTAGGATTTAATTTCCCTTTTTTTGGTCTTTAATATTTTCTTGTTACAAAATGCACACAAAAATAAAATATTCAGCATGATGCAATGATTTAGTAGCATATCTTTTTATTAATTGTTCTTGGACATGGTGTTCACATATGATGATGCATGAAGGTCAAACTCACATAATGAGGAATTGTTTCTCTATTGGATTTATTTCTAGCAATTTACAAAGTGGGTGTTACAGGAGCCGAGTTGCAAGTTGCATAATGGCCTCGTCATGCCGAAGCTTAATCTTAGAGGACTCATTACCATTGTCATGAGCTTCTCCCTCTTCTTCTTGTCAGCCTTCACATAAAACCATTCACTAGTCCACCCGATTGGCCATTTAGTACGATATCCAATCACTGGGGCCTTGGTATCCTTTCGGTATGCAAAATTATAGCACCCGAAGTTCTTGTGTAGACCATCGGCTCTGGCCTTCGTCTGATAGTGCAGTTCGTGCACTCGACAGAACCCTTCGGCATTCGCACTTTTACCCTGGTTTCGGAGAGCCCATATGTAAATGTTGAGCCTGACAATGGCATTCGGTGTCAGTTGATGGAGATATATTTCAAATCTTTTCGAAAACCTCCCCTATCATATCGTACAGGGGGAACCGAAGCCCTGCCCTGAAGAAGCTTTTAAACACAACAACTTCATCTTCCTTTGGCTCTGGAACTACTTCTTCCTTAGCAAAACGGACCAGTTCATCATCATTTTCCCTAAAATAGCCCATCTTCTTCAGTCACAACCAAATCCCCTTCTGTTACGGTGGATCTTCCAAACTAAATATGACTAGGCTTCGTTGGGCTCAGAATGCTATTGTCTTCCTCACTTTCACTGTCAGTTCCGTCTTCAGCCACAGTTTGTTCAGTTTCGGCAGTAGCACCTTTGGTAGTAGCTTCTTCGAACACAACCAAACCTGATCGTTTCATCACCTCTGATATCGGTGTTGTTTCAGTTACTTTGGTTTCGTCTCCCTCATGGGACACCCTAGCTATGGATCTTACTCTGGCCATTGTAGTGTTCAGTTTCCTTAAGACGAAGCTGATCTCGAGTGACGAAGAGTTTGTTCGAAAGCACAATGCAAAAAGCTTCGGCTTCAGTTAAAATTTTTAACAGCATAATAGTGAAATGGCAATGAATGTTGTGGTAACTCCTCACCAATCTGTCTGTTTATATAGTGCTAGAGGAGAAGAAGGCGAACCGCTAGAACGTGTACACTAGCTGAACGGTGGACCGGCCGACACTCGGAATATTTTAATCGTTTTTCCATAACAAGCTCAGGGAAGGTGTTTTTCGGACCTTCGGCATTCCGAAGCCTTTGTGTTTTTCGCGGATCGAGCTCGCTACGAAAAAATGATCTAGCACCGCAAAAGGGCTACTGTTGGGGTCTTCTTCTCTGCCGAAGGTCCTCAAGACAAGAATGCCTTCGGCAAAATAATATAGAGACCCGCCAAAGCTGTCATCGGCTTCGGTTCAGCTTCTTAAGGCGAAGACCCTATATAGAAGCAACAATGCAGAATGCCGAAGCCATCATCAGCTTCGGTTTGACTCAAGCAGAAGAGGAAAAGACTAGTTAAACCTTTTATAACCCAAGTCATATGTAAATAAATGTTAAGGGTCATGAATGTAATTTTACCTAGGCTGCATCCTGTGCCTATAAATAGATGAACAATAACACAGTACTATTCACGCTGAACTATATATATATATGAATTAATAAGATACAGTTATCATCTTCATCCTTTTGCATTCCCATTCATATATTAATTTGATGAAGGTATGTCCTTCTTGACCTTCGTCTAATGAGCATTATATCAGTGCGAAGATAATGCTTTAGAAGACGAAGGTCCATAATAATTAACAATTGTGTTGCCTTGTTCTTGATTTGTAGTATTTGAAAACAAGTGAACAACAGCAGTACTTACTCCTGGTAGCTCGCTAGAATCATATATTGTCCCCACAGACCAACACGAGTCTTTTGTGCGTACTTTGTCCTCACTCATGCGCACCCGAGAAAACTTCCCGGTCGGTCACCCATCCTAAATTGCTCCAAGCCAAGCACGCTTAACTTGGAGGTTCTTTTGAGATAGGCTTCTAAAAAAGAAGATGCAACTTGTTGGTATGATTACACTATTAATCTATTAAGCCTTGGGCCAAGAAATCACCATCCCAGGGACCAGGATATCACATGGGGTGTCTAGAACGCCTTCCTTTTTTCAGCCCTGAGAAGAATTCTGAGGTTACGGATCCAATCTATATAGTTTGTTCCATTTAACTTATCCTTTTCAAGAATTGATCGCAAAGTAAATGTTGGTGTGCTAGGTACCATTTATCTACAACAAAATAATGCAAAATACTAAGACAAAAATATTCATGATAGAGTAAATCATATTAAACATTTAATAGAATATACTCCCACTAAAATCAATATCCCTCGATTGATACTTAGTGATTCAGAACCCACAACTAACAAGTCTACTAGTGAGCTTTAGCATCACCGCTAGAAGACAAGGTAGATTGGTAAGCAACTCCTTGCTAATCATATCATATATGACTTCTATTGTTGGGTGATATCTCTCTGTCTCGGCTCCCAACCTTATGCCCCAAAGTTCTTAACCATTAAGCTGACTTTATTTAAGTTAACCAACCATTTCTGCAGTTCGTATCTGATACAAACCTATCTAGTCAAGGAAAACTGGTGGCACCCTAATTTCATAGACCCACCACCAATTGTACAAGACTTATAATAGTGCAAGGTTTGGAGAGGCATTTAAAGCTAAAACATTTATGAGGGATTGTCCTACTTATATCATTCATGCAAGGATATATATATGCAACATGAATAAGTAGAACATTAAGAATAGCATTCAAAAACAGTTGTGAGTCGGTATGGCTTGTTGTCACATGGTGATCTCCATCTCCATTTGTTTGTCCATCACGATGATCTCCATCTCCATGATGTAGGTACGCCATCTTTCAAGTGATGAGTCTTTAAAGACCTATCTAACATATGCTGATAAATAAATTACATATGCGCTTTGGATCATCACATGTTGGCACTCAGGCTATTACACTAAATTTGGACAATACATATGGCTCCAGCCATATTGCCCTGGTCACGACATGCATGTCATGAATAATTCATTGATATGCATCATATACACACAACCATACCTATCACAAGATGTCCTGCAAAAATAGATTAGACAAAACATGTTTCTATTTGTTCGCCACTACAACAGATAACCATGGCAGTCAGCGAGCGGGGGGTCAAGGGGGGGAGCCGCCCCCGCGGGTCTTAGGGCAGTGCTCTAAAAACCTCATAGGATTCCATACATTGTATGTATGGAATTTCCACTAGAAATCTCATGCGATTGATAAAATCAACCCAAATCCAAGACTTTTGACTAGAAGAAGGTTACACTCATGACATCGATCTATTATGTCAGTCTACTGGTTGTGTACGCAGTTAGCCTAGATGATGATGTTAGGGGCCTTCGTCTTCCGAAGGTGCTCAAAAAGGCTAACCATTTGTTATTAGCATGTTACTAAATGTTATAGGATCTTCGTTATCAGAAAAGCTTTGGCGCAGAACAATGGAAGTGCAACGAAGTAAGCTTCGTCACGACGATGCAGGAAGACGACGCAAGGAGAAGGTGTTATCCAAGCTTCTAAGAGTAAATGACAATATTATCCATGTGATATTTGTAAACTTTTTGTGTAATCTATGAGGGCATGAATGTAATATCGTACGAAGCTGTACTACTGCTTATAAATAGATGAACAATATCCCCATACTGTTCACGCTGGATTGGAATTTCATTCATGCTTTTACCTTCGAGCAAGCTGAAGGTACAAATGTAATGTACATTTTGTATCACTTTGTTAATATATGAGATGGATTGTAATATTATTTAATATATGATGGGAGATGAGTAAATAACTTAATATTATATCTATAATAATGCTCTTATATTTGTGAATAATGAAGACTTGTTCAAAACCTTCGTCTGAGGCTCATTATACCTGAAAGGAGATAATGCTTCGAAGGACAAAGGTCCTTACGTTTAATAATTGTGTTGCCTTGTTCTTGGCTCACAACAATAAAAAACAAGTGACCAACATTGGTGCCCACCTCCGATAAACTCAAACGACCACCTTCGTCAAGGGAACTCTGCAAACACCTTCGTCATGCCGCCGAAGAAGACATCGGCGCTAGGGTCTGTTCTTGCTCCCTTTGACACCAATTGTCACACCTGGTTTTAAGGGAAAAACCGAATGCATAACATATGTGTGCCAGGATCTATTTCCACACATGTTGACGTCACAAGTGGAATATATCAAAAGAACAATGCATAAAAGCATAAATAAAGATTATATTAACATTTTACACTTTGAGCAGACATAATGTCTTAATCATTATTACTCATCAAAGTACATCAGAACATGGGCATCCTTCCACAGGAAGATGACCGGGGGTATCACTAGACTAGCATCCATTGAGTTCACCATCATAATCTTCATCTACAAATTTCTGATCAAAATTAAGCAAGGGGTGAGCTCACTTATGGTGGAGGCTCAGCAAGTGGGGTGAAAATGCAAGGCTAACAAGGTAAGGCTAAAGTTTAATGCGGTTAGCATTTTAGTTGGTCAATATTTTATTATCAACACTTGATTACTAAGGTATAAGTGAATACCAAACCCATTTAATCATAAGAAATAATCACCAGCATAAGTTCAGAACCACTTGAACCAAAATATCATCAACATGAAGCTCAACCTCTTGAGCGAACCACTTAAGCATACCGCTTAAACAAAACCGATCACGATTTATTACCATCTTCCAGTTCAATTATCATGTGAGGGTCCAGGTTGCTCATAACAGTGAGCACGCCTAATATATCAGTTTTACACTCTACCGAGGTGGTACAACTTTACCCACAAGCCGCGTATCCCCTCTAGCCTAAGTCGGCCAAACCCATAAACACTTCTGAGGTGAATGGCTAGGGATCCACTATGAGGCTTTCACAGAATACACTTAATACAAAGCAACCCACTAAGGTTTGCAAGTCGGAGTGGAGGCCCTCTAGGCGAGGTAGCTTAGCCAAGACTACGTCCACATGTTAACGTGAGCTGCCACCATCAACCGCTCCCCCTCTTGCCCATATTTCAGGTAAGGTTGCTAGGCACTAAGCATATAAAGCTAATTACCAAAGCCAGAGCCATGATAGCACTCGTGGTTGCACTATTTTCCTGGGTGATCACTCCATGTTCTAGTTATCTCAATATGATCTTTCTTAATCATCAGATTAACAACAATAATGTAAACTTACCATTTGGAACATTAATATCATCAGTAGGAGTACTAGCATAAAGTTAAAGTTGTAGCAATAGCATAGCTACTTGATTAGATCATAATCCCAGGTTAAACAAGGAATAATGTTGGAAAGGTTAGGGGTATCTAAATAGGTAACCCATCAAATTATGCATAGAATAAATATAAACTTAGTAATCATGTGTTGATTAGGATCAAACAGAATATGCAGAGGGAGAAGTCCACTTGCCTTGCTAATAGAAAACCTGAGTCTCATCCACGGAATAGATTTTGATTTTCAACTACTTGATCAATCTCTAAACATCACACAAACAAAAACGAAGAAACAAACAATACTCAATAACATACAACATTCATCATTCATCATTGACAAAGTTAAAAGAGAGCATAATGAAAACAACATTTGCTTTTCAAAAACATCACAAGCAATGGTTATAACAAAAAGGCATTCTTTTGAAAAAGTTTGGTTCAAACTATATAAAACAAGACCTAAGCGTGAAAATATCTTAATTATAAATATATAATTATTAGATTCACCATTTTAATGTTTAACTAAAATACATATGTAGTATGTCTAAGATTAAGGGCTCATAAGATGATAAACACAGTATAAAACATTAATTTTATGAAAAGCCAATAAATAACTTAAACATATTTTTATGTGAAAAGATCATAATCAAATTATTAAACACCTATTTATGAAGAGCTAGGTTATAGACCTTAAGTGGATTTTTATGCAAAATATATTGAACAAATAACTATCTTATGATTTTATTAGAGAACACATGGCCTAGAAAGATATATTAAACAATATGTAAACTACTATTTTTAATTTCCAAAAAGCATGAACATTAAGTAATAGATTTTAACATTTTTAGACAAGCTATATGGCATATTACTATGGTAAAGCATATGATTATGAATAACTTAAATATAAGACTAAATAAGTTGTATGTGAAACCATAACAAATAATTATCATGTTATTAGTAAAACACTTAGTCTAAGTTTGTTAAGAAAACTATATTCAAAGTCAATATATAAGCTAACATTTTAATTATAAAAAGAACACGAACACTAATTTCTTTATTTTACCCTTAGTAAAAACTAAATGATTTATATAAAATGTGGAGAAATTCTATGAAATATTAATCATGCCATATATCTAGTTATGAACAAATTGACTATAGGTTTGATTAATAAATTATGAGAAAGGATAATTAATCTATTAATTTTCTTTAGTTCTAAATTAGGAACAAATGGTCCAATTCATTAAAAAGTTAACTATGTTCAACAATATTTAATCTGTCATTTTAGTTATGTGGGTGAATTAAGTTATATTTATATTATTAGAAATCCCTATCTGGCATATTTATATCTAAATATGAAATACTTATGTCGGCGTTTCGAACCCGGGGGACCCTCAACCGAACCGACTAGTGAATTTTGTGCCGCGTGTCCCTGCCTAGATGGATTGATGCAAGATGAAACACAAGAGGAGGGATGAGGCTTATATTATCTTGAACCGGGGTGCTTGCAGTAGGGGTTACAAGCTTCGCGAGAGAGGGTTTGGCCTTGAGGTGAGCCGTCTGAGTTAGCCCCCTTTTCTCCTTCTCCCTCCCTAGGAAGGCCCTGGGCATCCCCTTTTATAGATACAAGGGGATGGTCCAGCTGTACATGTGGGGGTGTAGCTATGTGCTAACGTGGACGGTGGAGGAGTGCTTGAGCCCTGTAGAAGCGTAGCTGGCGGTGCGGCCCTGGGTCCTGCTGACGTTTCTTTGCCTTCGTAGAGAGCTGAGAACAATCGACGTCATGGACGCATGCAGGGAACCAACATTACCTGTTGCCGGAGTAATCTAGATGTGACACCGGTATCGTTCCTTCGTAGCTTGAGGCGGCTAGCTAGAGGTAGGGTAATGATGTATCCCCTGTAGCATAGTCGGTCCGAGGCCGAGGTCAGGCGAGGCGGTGACTTCTCTAAAGCCGAGGCTGAGGTCGAGCGAGGTTGTGACTCCTCCCGAGGCCGAGGCTGAGGCCGAGGCCTGGGGTCGGGCAAGGCGGAGCTCCCTGTTGCGCCCGAGGCTAAACTCGGGAGAGGCCGTGACTTACTGTTGTTAGTCTTACCCTGGTGGTTGGCACAGTAGTCGGAACGAGGTAAATAGTGTTGTTTTCCTGTCAGAACGATCAGTAAAGGGGCGAAGTGACTGCGGTCATTTCGACCTTGCCAACTGAGGCGCGCGTGTCAGGATAAGGTGTCAGGTGATCCCAGTCTTTACGGTCTGTTTTGAAGATGTTTTTCAGCCATGCTTAGGAGTATTGGGGGTACCCCTAATTATGGCACCCGACAGTAGCCCCCGAGCCTCAAAGGGCGTGTAGGCACTCGCTTGGAGGTTTTGCCGGATTTTTTGCAAGGGGACTAGCCTTTTTCGGTTATATTTTGTTCCGATGGGTGCGTGCGAGCGCACCCATCGGGTGTAGCCCCCGAGGCCTCGGAGGAGTGGTTTGACTCCTCTGAGGTCTTAATTCCTCTTGTGATTCCTCAGTCGGCCTTGTTGTTCCCTCATGCGGCCTGGCCGCAGCCCGGGTGCATGGTCAGGCTCCAAGTTTTTAAGCTGGTTTGTTGACTGTGGTCAACAATTTGGCCGTAGCCTGGTGCGAGAGCAGCCTCCGAGCCTCTACACAGAGCGAGAGGACGATCGAAGATCGTCTCGGCTTTTTATTGTACAGCCCCTTCGTCGCCTTTCCACAAGGAGGAGGGGGGAACGCGCCATGCTACCCTCGGTGGGCACTGAACATGGTGTTTCCGGTGAGTTGCTATCGGGTAATTCGAGCGGACGCCTGAGCCCAGTTCGATAAGGTTCGGCTAGTGGCCCAGAGGCACGCTCCAAAAGTACCTGCAGGTGATTTGCTGGACCTAGACCCATTCGATAGGGTCCGAGGGCTCGGTGCCTCCCTTCGGTGGGATTCCATTACAAATCGTTCCCGCTGGTCTCGGAAATGTCTTAGGGTACCTCGGGAGCGTAGCCCGAGCCTTGGCCATGTAACGGACGTACCCAGGGTCATCCTTGACTCTGCATGTTCTGGGGCGGCTGTCGAATCCCTTCGAGGGGCCAGCCTTCGAACCCTTGATCAGTAAAGGGCTCGGAGCTCGAGTGCTCTAGGGTGGTCGCCGAACCCCGCGGGGCGCAACCTTTGAACCCCTGATCAGTAGGAGGGCTCGGGGCCCATTTCTTTTGCTGCAAAGGGCTCCTTCCAAATGTCCCTTTTCCCAATCCCTGCGGAGAGAGAGAAAGAGAGAGGAAAGGAAGAAAGGAGATATTTCGAAACAGTGTGGCGCACCTTTTTTGAGGCAGTCATCATGACGGAGGCGAAACGGCGCCCGCCCGCCTGCCAGAGGAGACATGTGTCCTGCCAAGGAGTTGATGTGACGGGACGAGCGACGTGCAGGGTATCCGTTGCGCGTGCGCGAGTCGTTCGAGGAACGGAACACGGGTGCGTCATCTTTATGCTGTAGGAGAGGGCTCCCCTGCCACTTCAGTGGAGGATGCGAGCCTGTAGGTGGGACCAGGGCCTTGGTTGGTGGTTGGACCGCTGCTTCCATACGTCTGTTGCTGCAATTACTGCCGGTCCGCTTATGGTCATACCAACTGTTGTGTCTATCCCCACGGCTGACTGACCCGTGACCGTCACACTTAATTGGCACTGTTGGGTCATGCGCGGGGCTGCCTCGAGTCGTTGCACTGGTTCTGTAGTCCCAAAAAGACGCGGCATTGGCGCAAGTGGCGGTGCGGTTTCTTTGCACGTGGTAACCGGTGCGCCGGTTACATGACATGTGGGCCCGGGCCTCCATGCTGGACCGCCGGTTGCAACGAAGCTGAAAGGGCGCACAACCGTGGTGCGGTTGCACGCTTCTTGCGTGGCGGCCCGCCTTTTCGACCGCTGGTTTCGGCAAAGATGAGAGAGCGCTTAACCCCGGGGTGGTTGCATGCTTCGTGTGCAACAGTTCGCCATCTTCGCGTTTTGGGTCAGTTTGTATGACATGTGGGACCTAGCCCCCGTGTCGTAGGGCGGGAACCCTGCAGCACGTCGAGGGAGACTTTGCCCGTGATGCTTTGGGGCATGAGTGGGGAGATCCGTCTTTAAAAAGGGATCGATCTCCCGGGCAGTAGCCATGCCTTTGCTCTTCTCACGTTCATCGCGTCTTTCCATCTTCTGGGCCTCCAGATGGGGTGCACCGGTGTTGCCTTCTTCTTGCTGCTGTTGGAGGAGCACGACCTCATGGGGGTTGGCGTTCTTTAGTCATCGCTCGGCTTCAAGGATTTTCATCATGCAGCCCGGCTGCAGTTCCCCGCCAGTGGTCACCCAGAATGATGACCTTCAGCCTTGTGGCGGAGAAGAGCGAGCCGGGCTGTGGCCTCCCCCTTGCTCTCAGCTTCAAGGATGTTCATCATCCGTGCTGGGGGAAGGGCAAGCCGAGTTGGGGTCCTGCCTTCCGCATGGACTAGCGACCCGCTTCTTCCTCTAGCATTCGGGGGAGAAGGGCGTTCACCAGCCTTGCGGAGGAGGCGAACTGCCACCTGCTGCCTGGTCGGGGTGTGGCTGTCCTTCCACCGCACGGGCGACGGTCGCGCTAGTGCGCAGGCCGGGCACGTCCACGGCCCGTCCCGCGTCGCCGGCCACACTGGGGGGTCGTACAAGACGTCGTACGCCGCAGGGGCGGTGTCCGCGTTCCTGGATGGTCTTGTCCTCACTCCCGTAGCGAGGACGGGAGCGAGGACCTCCTTGTGCGCGCTGGGGCGACCGCCATTCGCCGGTTAGGCATCGGTGCGCAGGTGGCCGCTGTCGTCGGTGCTGAGGTGGTGGCCGCCATAGGTGAGGCTTCCCACTTCAGAGGTGGTTGCCTCTGTCAACGAGATCGTCAGTGCCATCTGTGGCCGGACCTCCGGCTCTTTGGCTTTAATGGCTTGTTCTCGCCCCCTGTGTGGGGACGGGGGCGAGGGCCTTTTCACAGTAGCGTTTGCCCTGGGGCAATCGCTGCTGCTGTCTAGCCGCCCAAGGCGGAGGTCGTTGTCTCTGCTGGTGCAGCGGTCGCCAGTGAGCCGCTTGGAGTTTGTTATCTTGCAGCCCTTCTGGTGTGGAGGTAGTTCATTCCTGCGGGAATGGAGCTGGGGTCCCATTTGTAAGGGAATGTAATGGTATTCGCCTGAGAGCAAAATGTAATTGCTTTAAGTACTAAGACATCTGCCGTAGGTCGGGAAAACCGCCGAGGGTGCTGCCGACGTCTAAGTCTATGTAGCATAGTTATCCCAAGTATGTGTGTTTGTTTTCTGTGGCTGCTGAGGCCTGAACATTTGGGTATTTGAGTATAAAGTTGTGTTTCTTTCCTCTTATTTCGAGCAGTAGGACTTGTTCGTCGGTAGCAGAATCACTTTGTGACGGAACCTCCCAAGTAATTAGGCCCACCTACAGTTGTCCTTGTCCAACGGACCTCAGACAACCCTATAGGTGCCCCTGAACTACTTGACAAGTTCGATATCTTTCCTTACCTTACCAGGAACGTTTCACCCGTCATGCAGACATTATAGAACATCGGAGATAAGGAATTGCGGAAGCGATTACATAATTTATATTTATTTAAAAACAAGCTCAAGTTGTTTTATTACAGACCAGAACTAAGAGCGAGTGCTGAGTAGTAATATTATACAAACCAAGGGAGGCAAAAACTCCTCCCGATAAGTTTTAAGTAAAAGTTCTAGATGAAGGACCAAGTCCTCCCGCACTTCAGTCTTGTTTTTCTTCTTTAGGAACCACCTTGGCACAGAAGTAGCAGAAATCTGCTACTTCCTCACCTAAAAACAACAAAGGGATAAACCCTGAGTATGGAATTACTCAGCAAGACTTACTCGACTAAAGAAAAGACTCTCAAGGGTATGCTGGTTGTAAGGGAGTCAAGGTAAGGCTTTTCAATAATCAAGACTCTGTTTTGCAGAAATGCTTACTAAAGTGGATCCTTAAAAATCCAATTTTATTTGTCAAGTTAAGTTCAATTACCTGCAACTAGAGTTCTTTCTACCCTAGTTCAATCACTGGTCCTGCACTAGCCAATTTCTTACAAATACCCATCATCTTTAGTGGAATGCTACGTGTAGGGCAGTGACCAAGTCTTCATAACCGCGAAGGTACGGCGATCCGAATCGATTATACTCAGCTGAGGATCTCCAATCACACGACATATGTAGCACTTAACCCTTGCATATGTCAACCCGCCATCGGGGTTCTTAAGACCGGATCAGGTTCACGCAAATCGAGAGCACAGATACACCACCGTCCAGCCTCTTGCCATGGAGGGTACACGCTACTCTCGCCACCGCTCCACGCCCATTTCAGTGTTATCTTATTCCGGCCTTAGTCTGCCCGAGGCAAGGCTTACCCATGACGAGGCATGTGACCAGCTAAAGGGTCCTCGATCATCAAGCCTACATCGAGACGGTCCTTAATCGACTCAGATGGCGACACTACACCGAGACTCCTTTCTCGTGCAAGTCACCCGCCCGGTCTCAGCTTAATCTTTTCAACCCAAAAACTTGGTACCTGGCAGAGGTACATCTTTTCCGATGTTGAATCCATCACGGCCGTGATGGATTCACCATCAAGTCTTATTTTCGAAAACAACCCACCCACCTTTGCCACATCATATTTTGTAAAAAAACAAAACATTTTGTTTCTCTAAAGCAAGACTAAGCATCAAAAATCTTTTATAAAACTGGGTGATCAAGGAAGGTAATCAAGTCCAAGGAAGGTAATGCAGGAATTGTTTTAGCAATCAACTCCTATCACCTAATGCAGCAATCAAGTGAGAAAGATTTTAAAAACATCAAGTTAGGTGGCAAATGCACCGGGGCTTGCCTTTGTTAACAGGTGAGTCCGGCTCGGATCCGCAAATATCAAAGTAAAAGCAGTTGCCTGCTTGAGGATCTGAGGGCGGTGGTGTCCTTTCTTCAGTGACTTCTTCTTCTTCTTCGTGTTCTAACATAACCACATATATGCATAAGAATGGATGCCATGGGATGCTCATGAGGATGCAAAGATAATATAAACTTATTATCTAAGTCTTGAGTACAACTTTCCTTCACGGTACTCCGAGAACCTAGGGTTTCCGGAGTCAGTAAAGGAGTTCATAGGGCAGGGGGGTGTTTTGGGGTTTAGTGATCAAACAAGGTCCAAATCAACCCAAATTCTACCCAAGGCTTCTAAATATTGTTTTAAGTGCCCATAAAAAGTTTGGGCATTTTTGGACTTTCCAATTACTTTCTAAAAACCTATAACTAATACTTTTAACTACTTTAAATGCCCTAAAATTTCTTATTTCCACTAAAAATCACCAACTTATTTTTATTAAATTCTAGGGAAAATAAGGAGCCTAGGAAAATTGGTTTCACAATTTTATCATTTTTCTACTGTTTTCTATAATTGTTTTGGCTCTGGAGATAAAAGAAAAAGAAAAACAGATGAATAGTATTGGACCGAATCCAGCCCAGGTCGGCCCACTACCAGAAGAAATGCGCGCGCCCGCGCCCGCACTGGCAGACTTGCACAGAGGCCCTCGCGTTTTTGTCAAACAGCGAACGAGCCCTTTCACTGTGGCACTGTGTCGCTGACAGATTACAGATAAGTCCCTAAGGTTCTATTTCTTCATCGTGCTAGCCCCCGACGGCGAGCAACACGACAGAGCGCGACACCGACGAGCTATACCGGCCGGAGGGGGCCAAGACCGACGCTCCCGAGCGGTGGGCATCACAACGGACCTACCCCGAGCCTTTCCCCCAACCCAATTTCATCTAAGACCATCTAAGGAGTACTGGCCACGGCGACCGTGAACCCCACGGCAAGACAGTCGTGTTCCCGACGATTAGGGGCGGTTTGGTTCGATTGGAAGGGTCGGAGAGCATCACCAATACGTAAGTATGCTAGAACAGGGATGAAAAAGGAATGAGCAGACCTGGGGACGGCTGGCCGCGGTGAGGGTGTTCTTACGGTGGCAGAAACCGAATTGGGGGAACTGTGAAATTCAAGCTCGCTGGCGATCAACTGGGACAATACTAGGGTGTCGGGGTTCTTGACTACCCTACTGGAGCTTGCGGTGGCTTCAATTTATAGAGAAGTTAATCGGCGGTGACGAATTTGGCCGAGCAGTGCTGGCGGCCGGAGGAGAGACGAGCTCCATGCGTGGAATAAATGACTTTCACCGTGGCAGTTATTCCGGTGATCACCGGACATGCAACCCATGAGTCACCACGACGAGGACTAGTGCATTAAGCACGTGGCGCTGAGGCAGTAATCGGCCAGCGGCGAGGTCTTATCCGATCAGTCGACGCGCAAGGGAGGTGCGGCGAGCCTAGCTTCGACAGGACCACGGTGATGGCATGGTGGCCACCGATTAACTAGGGCCTGCCACCTCCCTGTTTTAACGCCACGTTGCAACAGCCTTTTACCGTGGCCGCCGACGACCATCCACGCGGCGGTGGCGTTCTTATCGCCGGCGCGATTTTTCTGAAGATCGATGAACAGTGCGCCTTGATTCAGTGCAAAGCTTGTCTGACAGACCAAGTTGGAGCTTAATTTTCTCCCAAATTCCTGTGGTAACATAAGTTAATCTTTGCAGCAAACTTGTAAAGCATTATACAAACTACAACCTTGCTATGGCAACCATAGGTAGATTTCCATTGGATATTAGTCTAATTGTCTCATAATGTTGGATCAAGGTCACTGTCCAACAGAAGTTCAGTCTATACCAGCCTGACAGTCCATCTTTGCTTGGGTTTTTCTCCAAATTTCTCATAGGATCATGGCTTGAACCCTTAAACAAAGTTGTTCTCCTATGTTTAGTCTTCAACTTTGATGTGGTGACCTAGGGCAAATTCTCAATAATTTGGAAGATCCAATGCTCCAAAGTTGAGCTTACTAATCTGAAATTCAGACTTAGAGAAATCTCAATTGGGGGTCCTTTTTGCATTTAAGTCCAAAACTTAGGGTTTGGCTTGTAAATTCACATATGAGTGCCCCAAATGACTTTAGATACTTATTTAACTTGGTTTTTTGCAAATTAGTCCAAAAGTTGACTAATTTTGCACAAAAGCCCCTAGGGTTTAGTCTTAGGGTTTTTCAGGGTTCCAATTAGGGTTTTTAGTATCCCAGGGGTATAATTGTGATTCAACTTTGTTTTTGGGGATATTTTATAACTATTACCCTAAAGTATTTAGATTTTCTCAAGTTGGGTTAAGTCTTACCCCTTTAATCCCTGTTTAGGGTAAAGCTTCCCATCCAGGGTCCTATTTGCAAAACCTTAAAACAATACAACTTGTTTGAAATTTTTACCTAGTGAATGCACTCTAGGTGTGTCAAACACATGCAATGTCAATGCTTATGATGTCATGCTCAAGTTTTAGTCATAGTAACACCAGGGGTGTTACACCCTTCCCCCATAAAAGAATCTCGTCCCGAGATTTAAAGTCCTAGGGTGAGTAATGGAAAAGTAAATGTGTCATATTTTTATTTCCTTATTTCTGGTACAAGGCAAGGGTGATGTGGGGGTTCACTTCTTTATTGCAATAATTATATACACTTTACAAATTACATGAGGCTAGAAAGCCTGGGAAATTCTGATTCAAGAAGTCTTGAGTTTCCCACGTAGCCTCTTCCTCAGAATGCTGGTCCCATTGTACCTTGTAGAATTTGAGAGTCTTTCTCCGGGTAACCCTGTCCTTTTGATCCAGAACTCGAATAGGATGTTCCGAGTACGTTAAGTCTGGTTCCAGTACAACATCTATCACTTCAATGGTTCGATCGGGAACCCGAAGACACTTCTTCAATTGCGATACATGGAACACATTATGTACAGCAGAAAATGTTTCGGGAAGTTGAAGTCGATACGCCACTGGCCCATATCTTTGAAGAATAGGAAAAGGACCAATGTACCTGATTGCAAGTTTCCCCTTTATCCCGAAACGCGATACTCCCTTCATTGGTGAAACCTTTAGGTAGACGTAGTCTCCTTCCAGGAAGTATAAGGGCATTCGCCGTTTGTCTGCATAACTCTTCTGACGAGCTTGTGCTTTCTTCATATTATGAACAATTTTCTGAACCTTATCCTCGGCTTCTTTCACCAGATCAGGTCTAAAGAAGCACCTTTCACCAGGTTCAAACCAATTTAGCGGAGTCCGACACCGTCGTCCATATAAAGCTTCAAAGGGTGCCATCTTGATACTTTCTTGATAGCTATTATTATATGAAAACTCCGCCAAAGGTAAACATTCATCCCATTTCTGTGAGAAGTCCAGAACACATGCCCGCAGCATATCTTCAAGTATTTGGTTCACTCTCTCAGTCTGTCCACTGGTTTGAGGATGATAGGCCGAACTGTGGAGTAACTTAGTACCCAAGGATTTATGAAGTTCTTCCCAAAATTTGGATACAAATTGTGGTCACGATCCGACACTATAGTCTTTGGAACACCATGCAAACTGAGAATACGGGCGATGTACAACTCCGCATAGTAAATGACGGGATATTTTACCTTGACAGGGAGGAAGTGGGCGATCTTGGTAAATTGATCAATGATAACCCAAATAGAGTCATACCCCTTTTGTGGTCCTGGGCAATCCCACAATGAAGTCCATGCTTATGTCTTCCCATTTCCATGTTGGTATTGGTAATGACTGCAATGGACCGGCAGTCCTCATGTGTATGGCTTTGACACGTCTGCAAGTGTCACACTTAGCCACATAGCGTGCAATTTCAATTTTCATCTTCGTCCACCAGTAGTGTTGTTTTAGATCATGATACATCTTAGTGCTTCCCGGATGAATAGAATAGCGACTAAGATGCGCTTCATCTAAGATTTGCTGGCGGAGTTCTTCATTCTTTGGCACTACTATGCGGTTGTTAAACCATAACACACCTTGTTCGTCTTCCTTGAAACATTTGGCAGTTCCAGCCCTTATCTTCTCTCGTATGTGCTTCATACCCAGATTATCCTTTTGAGCATCAATTATCCTTTGCAAAATGATTGACTCAAGCTTTAGCTGATTTAGAGTCCCTTGTTGGATTATCCCCAGGTTTAACTTTTCCATCTCTTGACATAAAGTGTTGTCAGAGGTTTTCACCCTAAGGCAGTGGCAGGAAGCCTTACAGCTTAGTGCGTCTGCCACCACATTGGCCTTGCCCGGGTGATAATGGATCTCCAGTTCATAGTCCTTAATAAGCTCAAGCCATCGTCTTTGCCTCATATTTAATTCTGACTGGGTGAAGATGTACTTCAAGCTTTTATGATCTGTATATATGTGACAGATATTCCCCAGCAGATAGTGACGCCATATTTTCAGGGCATGAACCACAGCAGCTAGCTCTAGATCATGAGTTGGGTAATGCTCCTCATGCCAGGCGCAACTGCCTTGAAGCATACGCAATTACTCGACCCTCTTGCATTAATACACAGCCGAGTCCACTGCCAGATGCATCACAATATACATCAAAAGGCTTAGTGATGTCCGGTTGAGCCAATACCGGAGCAGTGGTTAATAATGTCTTCAATTGCTCAAAGGCTTCAGTACACTTAGAAGACCAATTGAACTTAATGTCATTCTTCAATAAACTTGTGATTGGCTTCACAAGCTTAGAAAAATCGGGTATGAATCTGCGATAATATCCAGCTAGTCCAAGAAAACTCTGCACTTGGTGAACAGTGGTTGGGGTTTTCCACTCCAGAATATCTTTGACCTTGCTAGGATCTACCGCAATTCCTTTAGCTGATAACACGTGCCCCAAAAATTGAATTTCCTCCAGCCAGAACGCGCACTTACTGAACTTGGCATACAGCTGATGTTCCCTCAGGCAGCGTCAATACAATCCGTAGATGCTGAGCATGCTCCTCTTCATTTTTAGAGTATATCAAAATATCGTCGATGAAGACCACCACGAACTTGTCCAACTCGGGCATGAACACCGAGTTCATCAAATAGGTGAAGTGGGCAGGAGCATTAGTGAGCCCGAAAGACATTACCAAGTATTCAAACAATCCATACCGCGTAGTAAATGCGGTCTTCGGTATATCCTCGGGCCGAATACGGATTTGATGATAGCCCGACCTGAGATCAATTTTAGAAAATACCCTCGCCCCAGTCAGTTGATCAAATAAGATGTCGATCCTTGGAAGAGGGTACTTATTCTTGATGGTGACCTCATTTAGGGGCCGATAATCCACGCACATCCGCAAGGTTTGATCCTTCTTTTTAACAAAAATGGCGGGGCAACCCCATGGAGACGAGCTTGGCCGGATGAATCCCTTATTCAGTAGATCTTGTAATTGAATCTTCAATTCCGCCAACTCATTAGGGGGCATACGGTACGATCTTCGGGAGATGGGAGCTGTACCGGGCTTTAGTTCAATTACAAATTCTACATCTCTTTCTGGGGCAGTCCAGGCAAATCTTCCGGAAATACATCTGGAAACTCACATACTACCGGAATATCCTTGATTTCTGGTACAATGGCTTCGTATACTCTACCAGAAGCTTTGGCCGGATTGGTCACGGGGAGAGACAAAAGAATTTCTTCTTGATTATAGCTCAACCTGACGGTTCTGAGTTCAGTGTTGAGTATTGCCTTGTATTGGGTTAACCAATTCATACCCAAAATCACATCTATATCCTGGCCTTTCAGAACAATCATGTTAGCAGGAAAGTTCCGTTCCGGCCATTATTACTGGCACTTCATAGGCCACTTCTCGAGTAAAAATATATCCCCCAGGTGAATGAATTTTAAATCCCTCTTTTGATTCATGGCATGCAATGTGATGTTGCTCCACAAATTTCTTGCTAATGAAGGTATGCGAAGCACCAGAATCAAAAAGAATAATTGCAGGGTGACTGGCCACGGGAAACGTACCCATCATCACCGGCTCTCCTTCCGGTGTAGTGGCCACCTGGGTGTAGTATACACGCCCCGTTTTCTTGGTATTTCTCCCCACAGCATTTCCCTTGGGCTGAGTAGACACTACAAAACAAACCCCCTATAGCAACATATACCTGGCAACGTATAGTTATATGTGTTGGAAGTGATTAGGTCCAACGCTTGTTATGCGTTGCAACCTACATCCGTTGAATTACAATGATACTAACAACGTTTAACATGCGTTGCAAACCGTATGCGTAGAGTAAATACGATCATATCAACATTTACCATGTGTTGCAATCGTATGCATAGAGTAACTAGAATGCTTGTAACGTTTACCTACATTGCAAACCGTATCGATAGATTAATTTTGGTACTTAAGCAATTTTGCAATTGTTTTTTTTATTTTTAACTAAAGCATAGTAGTTGGGATGATAAATTACGCAAAAAAATGTAAAGTAAGGAATTGAACAGCAATACAAAGTCTTTTAGTCCACTTTGTATCGTTTTATTTATTAAAAAATATTGTATCTTGTTGTCACTATGTTGCACTTATTAAAATATTTATTATATATCTCTATTTATGTGCCAAAAACATGCAAAATATACTTTTCGTATGTCTCCCCTCCACGCGACGCTCGCTCGCAAGTCGCTACACACCTACCCGACTTCCTCCCCTCTCCCTCGTCGCCTCCCTTACCTTGCCCTAATCCCTAACCTCTCTGCTCACAGCCGCCTCTACCGGATGAGCAGGGCGTCGCGTGGAAGCCCGCGGCCTCGCTCAAGCCGCCAGCGCGCTCCCTCCGGCAATAACCCGTGTGCGTAGCCATGACTCTCCTCCCGCCGGGTTAATGTGCATGCCACAAGTGCCATGGACTGTGGCACTAAAGATCTCTAGGGAGTTGGGGTCGGAGGCATCGAGGTTGTTGGACCCACGGTCCATGAGGCCATCGATGTGGGCCTGGGGCAGGTGTGGTTCTCCATCACCACCATCACCGTCCTCGTCGCGCGGGCCATGAGCGCCTCCGCCGCGCATCGCGACGCCTCCTTCTTCACTTCGCCTACTCTTCCTCAGTCTTGCTGGCAGCCTCCGCAGGAGTCACCACGAGCTGTCCGTGTCCAGACCGTCCCAGGTATGCCTCGCCGTGCCTGTCTGTCGCTTATTCCCTCTACGTTTTCGCCTCCTAGGTCAGCGACCAACACAACGAAGGGGATCCTCGTAATTCTTGATTGGTAGTTGGGTCTGGCGACGGGATCATCTCTCTTTCGCTTGGTTCCTGTGCGAGGATGAAGGCTAATCTATGGTCCCCTCATCATCATCATCGACTTCTTCTCTATCTTCATCAATATCATCAGGGTCAGATCCATCTAATTCACTTCCAATAGTACTGGCTTGAGGCTGAGCGATTGGTTACACAAGGTATTCGATATCTTCATCCTGAAGATGATTTTTGTAATAAACTGTATTTCTTACTCCAAGCCATGAAAGAAATCACCCAAAAACTCAAATAAAAAATATTATTAGAATGGACTGGAAGTGGCATGTAGATGACCATAAATATAGACCAGATTCCTTTGTACAGAACTCCCAACAACTCAAGTTTTAGCAAACATATAGATAATCAATTATAATACAAAAATACCAGATACCATGAAGAAAACAGAATACTAACATTCAATCTTACCTTATATACAGTACAGTTTAGGAATACTTGTTCAACATGTACAAAAGAACCACCATTGTAAGTTTGCAGGAAATCCAAGATTAAGGCAACAAAATACTAAACATAAACCATTGCAAGAATGATCGCATGGAATATTTTGGAGAAACAAAAAACTTGATAACAAGCAGTATATGGCTTGTTCGTTGCAGCTGCTGCAACAGATGCTTATACGGGAATCTGACAATCTTTAAAGATGATGACAAGAAGGTAGTTAATCATAGCATTTATTTTAAAAACAACCGTTCATGGCAGAGGCACCATTTTAAGGAGCAAAGCAGCCATAAAATCTTTTCATTGCACTTATTAACATATTTCAAAGAAACATATTACGGTAAAATGCATGGCACGAAGAATAAATATGTCTAGGCACATCTTCATCAGAAGTTCATCTGCTATCCGAAGATGGCATATGCACAACACAAAGTGCCCATGTTCATCAAGAACTCATTAATGTTGTCATCACTACAAATCACAAAGAATAAAATACCTTAAACAGTAATATGAGCGAGAGTGCCAAGCAGAGGCCACAAAGAGGGTAAGTCTACTACTGCTTATTTTACGGTATTGCCTGATTATTGGTGTCTGTTTTGTTTGTGGCATCATGAAGAGCACCCATTTTATGCAAAATTATAACTCCTAATACATTGGAAATTATAACTGCGTTCTTATAAGTACTGGAATCATAATTTTGGACTAATTTTGTTTAACCTACCCTTTTCCTTCACATTTGCGGTATAAATATTTTGAACTTCATTGAGCTCACCTTTTTACATGAGCTGTATTTTGTCTCTGACTTACGAAATACTATTTGTTTGAGGTTTTTGGAAATGATCAGTGCAAAAAGTTTTATTATATCCATCTTGCTTGGTTAGTGCGATAAAATGCAAGAAACAAGACAAGTTAGGATATGCTTGAAGCTTTGAAATGAAGTTTTCTGAAGGTTTGTCATTCTTTTAGTCCATTTTCCTTCTTGTGTTCTATAATAGGATTTAAAGATACATCAGGGGAGGGACCCAATGTAAAGATGCTGGTGATTGCAGGCCCTGCTCTTCTGAGAATGTTTGTAGACTCATGCTTGTGTTAATTGCAGGCCCTGCTCTTGTGACTACAAAAGATGCTGGTGATGCAGTTGCCCTTTTGTAGATTTTATCTGGTTGCACTTTTGACAGCAGCCAGCTTGTCTTGACATCTCACGTGGGATACCAATCCGTAAATGAAACAATATTGCAAGAACTGAGTAATAAACACTACCCACCTATTATATCTGCGATAGAAGAAAGAGCAAAATGTCTAGGTGTTTAGACTGGTACCAATGATCTTGCATCAAAACTGTATAATTTTAAACGTGACTCCGAACAACTAGTTTCTTTAAGTGATTCAACAGACTAGTTGAGTGATGTGGGGGAGGGGACACCAATAAAAAAAGTGACCCTAGAAACATGGATGATGAGTATGGTGGTGTAATAGTGAATTCTGAGATTAATTCTTTGCTTGATCCAAAGGACCAGGTAACCTTGTCAATCATAGTCTCTAAATCCTATTATCTACATACTCGAAGGATTGTAATCTTTGCCATTGCCATCTTCATTTCCATGTGCTTGATCAAGCCAAGAATTTCTATCATCCCATGGTGAGCTGTGACGACTCAGAGAGCAGAGAAGATCAGTTCTCAGGTCTGTTTATTTCTTTCCAAGTTTCCACCACCCCTTTGTTTGGCGACGAATCTGGTTGGTTCATCGATATGTTTTTGCAATTATATTACTACAATTTAAGTTTAATTTATGATCTTTATGACTTCATCTATTTGCTTATTTAGACAATTTTGGAGAATCAGGTGTTATATGAGGAAGGGGGACTGTCTAGCCAAATTAATCTTTCATATGTTACAACACCAGTAAAAAAATCAGTAGTAAAATAGTTTTTTTTGTCACTTATAAGTTCTAAGATTGAACATCATTTGCCTTCTCATTCGCCCATTACCTATGCTTGTATTGGAAGCTTCATTTTTAATAGTTGCTCTCGGCAAACATATCTAACCATATTTTCCTACTGCTGCTGCTTCTCTTGTTATTATCAATTAGAGCTCCTGGAGGTCATGTGAAAACAAAAGGCACAATTTACCTGTCCAATATAAGGATGGTGTTTGTTGCCAGCAAGCCTGTTGGCAACTTCTTTGCTTTTGATATGCCACTGGTAAGTAATGCCATTCCTGAAAGTTGGTTCTTTGTTTCTGCTCTCAGTCTTATATAATTTGAACAAAATGCAAGGGCAAAAGCACAGAACAAAAAAAGGATAGGAAAAAATTGCAATGTCACCAACACCGCTGACAGACCATGATACGATAATCACTAATAATCAGCATAAAAATTCTACTCGTGTTTTTGTTAGCTTGTAATTTTGCACATGTGGAGGTTCACCCTTGTCTAGTATGTAATGCTGTTATCGTAAAAGGTCCCCAGCATATGCTAATCCCACCATATTATCTTTGTGTCATGATGACTTGTATTATTGACCCATTTCTTAAGGTTTACTGCATTTTTCTTAAAAAAACTGTTTGATCTATGTTATTACAAAGAAAAATAGTCTCTCCGATCCTATCCAAAGTGCCTGGAGGCAAAGCAAAACCTACAAGAAAGATGCTTATGTGTGCTCAATCAGAATTTAGGTGAACGTAGTATCTTGCTAGCCAATCGAACTTAAGAAATGGAATGAGCTAAAAGAGTAAAAACTACAAAGAAAGACAGTCTAGTTCAAAGCATTTCTTAGCTATAAAGGGCTTTTAGTTAAAAAGAGGTGTCTGCTAATATCACATATTGTATTTCTATGCATGGTTAATCTCATTACTGAGATCCAAAAGACATTCGAGAATATTGTAGCGATCAAGCATTCATCAAGGTGGTGCTCAAGCAATATGATGTTTCTTGAATGCTTGATGTGTTCTATTAGCAAAAATTGTTTATATATCAGTGGAATGTGGGATTTCAGCACATGCTTTTCTAAATGAAATTGCAACAGGTATGACACTTTTGTAAATTATGTTATCCTCAAATTTGAAGTTGAGGGGCATTGACCAAATAGAAGCTATCAGTATTTGGCTACTACGATTTCTGGTCTGAACTTTTATCCTCAATTTTGTAGTCCAGCAGGAAATGTTTGAGCGGGTGATTGGTCGCCTCTGATCACTATATCTGTAGCAACAATAGCAACCATCACTGGCTCCTATTCTTGGTCCTGTATTTCTCGGTAGGCTCGTTCATACTTGCGCTCCTTTGATCTTTGTTTCTCAGTTCGTTCATTCATGTGCTCTCCTATCGCACTATTGTATTCTTTTGCACATATGTTTCTTTTTCTAAAATGCTTTCTTGTTGTTCATCAGATTCAGTACCTAGGATGAAGTTTCAAGGCTGCCAGATTTCAGTTTCAGAGCTGCAAGATTTATGCAGAATTTGAAGACTATGCTACCAAAAAAGCTTTCCTAATTTACCTATGATGCAATTCAGTATTGTTTAGGATGAGTCATATGTTTATATCTGTCTCCAAAAATATTTGTACACGCATTAAGTGGTTATTATTTTAAGTTGTGCTACTCTATATATTGACCTATTTTATTTCAATGAGAAATGGTTTGTCCATTGCAATCGTGTTTATGCCTAGGATGAATTGGACCTTCTCATTTTATTAATGGCAAATGTTGTTGTATATCAATTTCTATTCAATAAATGGTTTATTTCTTGCAACACATATATGTGCTCTCACAAATCTGATCTAAATGTTGCCATTGTTATATGGTTCAACAACATTGCAACATATAAATGTGCTGCCATAAATCTAAGCAAAATGTTACCAAATCCAATACGGGTCAACCCGTCTTTGCCGGTACAAACACATGTAAGCGTTGCAGTAGGCAATAAATATCCGTTGCGGCCCAGCAACGCTTATAGCCATGGCTTACCAACATATAAATAAGTGTTGCAGTAGACCCTAGCAACGCCAGCATAGGCAACACATAATTATGCGTTGGTATAAGCCTTAGCAACACTTATTTCAACTTCTAGCAACGCATAAATGCGTTGCAATAGGGGGGTATTTTTGTAGTGAGACTTCCCAGTTCCTTGCTGAGCATTGGATTGATTTTGCTTGGGGTATGGGCAGTCTTTGATAAAATGTCCCGACTTGCCGCAGTTGAAACACCCAGTTGAAGAGCTGGGCAAGGCAGGGAATCGAGTGCCTGGGGCACCCGGCTGATTTGGGGAAGTGGGAGTATTGTTGGGGCGAATAATAATGGGCTGTTTGAAAGGGAATGTTGGTGGACGAGAAAAAGTGCGGTTTTGGCTAGAAGGTCGGATGACGAACCGTTGCCTCTTCGCCTGGCCCTGATTAGGCCTCTCACCACTGAATCCCTTATTCTTCCTAGAACTTGCGTATTTTGCTTCCACAGATAAGGCTGTACTGACAGCCTTTCCATATGTGAGATCAATACATGTGGCCATCTTTCGCTGCAACCGGTCATTTAGACCCCTCATGAAGCAGTTCTTTTTCTTCAAATCAGTATTCACCTGGTCGATGGCATACTGCGACAGGTGATTAAACTTGTTGAGATACTGATTGATGGTATCCCCTCCTTGTTTCAGTTTCATGAATTCCTCTTGTTTCATATGCAGCACCCCTTCAGGTATGTAGTGCTCACGGAAGGCTGCTTTAAATTCTTCCCAAGTGATTTGATGGTTGCCTGGTTGGATCGCCACAAAATTTCCCCACCAAGTACTGGCAGGGCCACGTAGTTGCTGTGTCCGCGAACAATGGCTTCTGCGTTTCAGAACAACGAAGAAGACCAAACTTTTGTTCAATGACCCGTATCCACTCGTCGGCTTCTAGCGGGTCTTCTGCCTTGGTGAATAGAGGTGGACGAGTTTCGGAGAAGTCCAGATAGGTGGTTTCACGGGGACCTTGCTGAAAACCCCTCCCATCCTGCTGCTGGAACTGCTGTTGACCCGCCATTTCCCTAAGGAAGCGGGTATTATCGGCGGTGGCATTTACCAAGGCGGCAATCGCCTCGGCTAGCGTGGGTGGAACCGGAGGTGGATTTGGGGTGACATCCTGACCCCCAGAAGTTTCGGCTGCGTCCTGTCCGCGAGTCCTGGTCGGCATCTGAGGCAAAAACATTCGAAATAAACATAATATGCCAAAGAGACCTTCCATTTTACATTACTATACAAAGTAATGGTACAGACTCGATATTACATAACAGGACACATTACCCATTGTACAAAAGTTCTACCTATTATACAACTTACTATTTCTACTTTTACAAGCTACACTATTATTCCTGCTTATTCTTGGTAGCTTCATCGTCAGGGGTGGGAGACCATACGTCGACCAACCTCAAAGAAGGAGGGGGCCTAAAAAGATCTAGCTCTCCACCAAGCACTTCGCCCGCAGTATGCGAGGGTCCGGCTTCAGACCTGACGGGATCCGCAGGGACATTTGGGTGTAGTTCGAATACAGTACATGAACTTCTTCATGTAAAGTATTGCAGTATACCTGCAAGTTATCAATAGCTATGCTAAGTTCGTTGACTCGTGCTCGAGCCTTTGTTTCCTTAGCTAAAGCCACTGAACGAGACTGCACTGCCCAATCAAGTGCCAAATCTCGGTCAGCTAGTTGATCTTGCAGGGTGCGGATGTAACTTCTTAAATCATTGATTCGGTCACCGTCCGCAACCCATAGATTAGTCCTGCGCCGTAGCTCCTCTTGGAGATGATTCACGCGAGCCTCTAGATCACCAATGGGATCATTGCTCCCGCTACTGCTGTCTTGCTCTTACTCTCGTGGGGCAAGTTGATGCCGAGGCACTCTGTTGGGGGCCTTCGTCCTCCGAAGGTCCTCAAAAACATGATTTGACAATGTTTTCCAAGTGGATTATGTGAACAGGTATCTTCGGACTCAGAATTATGAACATGAAGTACGGTCAGGACGAAGCCTGAAACAGACGAAGGACGAGCTGATTACCAAGCTCCACGAAGGATGGCGCACAGCCGAAGCTGTGCGCAGGGAAGCTTCGTCGCGATAGCAGAGAGGGGAACCGACTTAAAGATGAAAAGACTACGTGGGCCTTGACAGATTCCCATAAGTCATTGACAAATGTGATGGACATGGATGTAATTTTACGTGGGCTGCGTCCCGCGTCTATAAATAGGTGAACAGTACTCCCGTACTGTTCACGCTGACTTGGCATATGCTTTTGCGTCATGCTTGTACTTTTTACCTTCTCTCAGGACCGAAGGTACATTTGTAATTTGAAATCATTTCTATTTCTCCATGTTAATAAAATAGAAATGATTCCATAATGATGTCTATATTATATTTCATGCTTTATATGAATCCTTCGTCATTACTTGTTATATTTACGAAGGTATGTTTCTTATGACCTTCGTCCGAAACTCATTATTTCCCGAAGGGACATAATGTTTCAGAGGACGAAGGACTTTAACACTCAACACTTTTTATGTTGCCTTGTTCTTAACTCTTAGCATTTGAGAACAAGTCCCCAACATTGGCGCCCACCTCCGGTGAACTCACTTCCACTTCGAGTTTTTTGAACACTTTCGGAAGCTATAGACCTTCGCTATGGCCCCGAAGAAAGCTTCAGCGACTGGGGCTGCAGCACTGCAACCGCTGGACCCCAACCAGGAGACTGTCTCTCTTCGGGAGGCCCGAAGCCAGAAGAGGAAGGCCGTCAGCCCGACGCTTCAGGAGGATGAACTAGACCAAGAGATCAGGGATATGGAGATGCTTCATCAACAGGTGCAGAGGAAAAAGGAAAAGATGGCCAGGCTAGCTGAGCTACAAAGGTAGATAGACGAAGCTTCAGAAGAAGTTCGTCATTTTACCCATGATGAGCAGAACCGAAGGCCTCAACAAAAAGACCTTCATCAGGAGGGCTTCTTCAACGAAGATGACTGGTATGACAATTTCCATCATGGAAATTTTGTTTTTGATGATGCCTCTCCTCTGTCCGCTGAGCTGCAGGCTACACCCTGGCCTCCATCCTATAAGCCACCCCAGCTTCCCATGTTTGACGGCCACTCAGACCCGAAGCAGTTCTTGATGAGCTACGAAGCAACAGTGTCTTCGTATGGGGGCAATGCTGCAGTCATGGCAAAGTCTTTCGTTATGGCCGTCAGGAGTGTCGCTCAGACCTGGTATTCCTCCCTTCGACCAGGAACGATCACCTCATGGCAGAAGCTGAAGGATATGTTGTTAACCAGCTTTCAAGGATTTCAGACGAAGCCGGTCACCGCTCAAGCCTTGTTCCAGTGCACTCAGGATCATGAAGAATACCTTCAGGCGTATGTCAGAAGGTTCTTGCGTTTGAGGGCGTAGGCACCAACGGTGCCCAATGAAATTGTCATCGAAGCCATGATCAAGGGGCTTCGTCCTGGACCTGCAGCCCAATACTTTGCTAGGAAGCCTCCTCAGACTCTGGAGAAGCTGCTCCAAAAGATGGACGAGTACATTCGTGCCGATAATGACTTTCGCCAAAGAAGGGAGGAGGCCTTCAGATTTTCTGAGATGACCAGGGGCTTCGGAGGAAGATTCTATCCGAGGCATGTCAGGTCCATCCACAACTCCACGCAAAATGATGATAAGGGGAGTCAGCAGAACAGGCCGCAGTGCTCCTCACAGGCTTCGGGGCAACAGCAAACTTTCTTCCGGCCACCAGCTCCAAGAGGCAGAGGCGCCAGGGGCTTCGGCGGGAGATTTGGAGATCAACCAAGGAGGATATTTTGCTTATTCTGTGGTGAAAACAAGGGCCATACCACCAGGATGTGCCATGTCACCATTCAGAAACAAAAGGAGCTAGCAGAAGCTGCAACGCAACAGGGCCAGCCGAAGCAGGTCATGCATACTGCTTCGTACCATCAGCCTTACATCCCGGAGTACGTGGGCAACCACCCTGCAGTTTCCGTAGCTTCGGCGAGTCAACCTCAAGCTTCATGGCAACAGCCCCCGCCTCCACCTCCGCTGCAACAAGGCCAACAGCCAGAAGGGAGCCAATATGTTCCGCACCAAAGGGATCTCAGAGAGCCATCTGAAGCTCGCACAGTCAATAGTACTGTGCCAGAGTCGAAGCACATTTATTGACAGATATCCTACTTTGATAGCAGTCTTTTCCGTTTAAGTTCTATTTTCTGTGTAATAAAGAACATTTCAGTTTTCATATAATAGTTTCGTGGTTGGTTATGAGGAAAACCTATCTTCTCCACAGGCTTAAGTTGCTGAAGCTTAAAAATTTGCGGTAACAAGGAGGACCTTCGAATTATTAAAAATCCTTCGAAGCAACAAAAAGTCGTTCTAAGGAACGCAGAGTAAGTTGCCGAAGTTACAAAAAGCCGTTCCAAAGGGAGCGCAGTGTAAGTTTTTTGCTCCAAAGACGTTCCTAAGGGAATGCAGAGCATACAGCGAAAAGTCAACGCTGATACCGCCTAAGTAAAAGGCGAAGAAGCTCCAAAGACGTTCCTAAGGGAATGCAGAGCTTATACCGTCTAAGTAAAAGGCGAAGAAGCTCCAAAGACGTTCCTAAGGGAATGCAGAGCTTACAAATATATTTTGTGTGTATCTTCGGAACAAATGTCATTTGCATAACATAACATCATCACATCATTTTGCATAGCATAAGCATCATACATCATGTTGCATTTGGCAAAAGAAGGGGACACAGTATCAACCTTCGAAAGGACGCTTTGAGAAAGTGAAAATTGTGTAAAGTCACGAGGGAATACAATGATAATCTTCGGAATACAGCTTCGGAGAATGTTTTTACGAAGCATGGACGAGCTTCATCAGAGCAATATCGAAATTGTATAGCTTCGGAGAATGTTTTCACGAAGCGTGGACGTGATTCATCAGAATAGTTTTAACGGAGAATGTCTTCTTCACGAAGCATGAAAAGAAGGGAAGGTGTTTTTTCGCCGAAGGCTCAAAAATGGTATGTATGTAGAATTTCATGCATCGTAAAGAATTGAATAATGAAAAGAGACTTGTATATTACATTCAAATGTATAAAATATTACATAGATCACACTTCAAATGTTTTTTCTAATAACACCTAATCTTCTCTTAGTACTACTTCGGCAGCCTCATTTAGAAGTTGTTCAACAACTTTATCCATAATAGCTTCGGCCATTTGTTTGATTTCGTCATCCTCTTTTGTGCGAGGGTCAACAGACGATCCAGCAGGTTCTGATGGAAGAGAATATTTTTGCATTACTATTGCAAACCGTGAGCAAAGTTTGAAATAAAAATTACAACACAATAGGAGCGACTAATTAGTACCTATTTGCCCTTCGGCAACTTCTGTTACTTTCCTAGCATCATGGATGCCTTTTTCACTCCTTTGAATAATTTCTTGCGCCATTTCTCGGCCGCCGTTGTCCCAAACATCAGTAAAGAATTTGCCACCAAGCCATGCTTGCTTCGGCCGAGGGGTCTTTGATGTCTTCGGAGGATAAGGTAGCTTCGGACTGAGCTAAAGATTTTACATGTTCACAACCTTTCTTCTCCAAGACAGTAGCAACTCCCCTGGCGCCTGAAAAAGCACAGATGTCACCGTGGCTACTCAGGATTTCCTCGAAGGCCTCTGCTTCGTGACTGATCCATTCTATTGGACCTTCGGGATTGCCTCTTGAGAAATTCTCTTCACTGGAAAATGCGCCCACGCTGGCGAAGCTGGTTTTAATTTTCTTTACGCATTCCATGGATTTTTCGTAGCATTTTTTCTTAGAAGACCGAAGCTCTTCCACGGTTGCTTCCAGATGATCAGCCCATTGGTCGCTGCATTCCCGTCTTGTTTCTTCAAGTATGCGTTCTTCTTTCGCCCGGGCCAATTGCTTCTGAAGATCTTTAATTTCGCGTTTCTGAGCTTCGGCCTGAATCTTTGCAGCAGCTTCGTCCTTTTTTATCTTGTCTACTAATGTAACCAGAATTTTATCTTTTTCTAGAGCTTCGTTTCTCAGTTTAATAACTTCTGATCGTAAATTGTTGAACGCAATTTCATAGCTCTCATCTTCGGCACTCTTTTGTGCTCTTAATGCGTTGCTTAGGATTAAACCCTATACAAAAAAGAATCCATATAAGAATAAAGGAATGAATTACGTATTGTAAAATTTTTTCAAAAGTCTAATTCCCATACCTTCAGGCTATTATACGCAAGACTGTCCGCGAGATCTTCCTTCGTCATAGCACATAATCCAGCTTCGAGCTTAGGGAAACCCATACTTCTAGCCATTTCTCGGCAGACAGATAATTCTTTGTTATCAGGGAGGCAGTATAGGAAGTCATCTTCATTTGTCCCATTGAACACTACTGCCCCCTTCGGATACTTTAACTCTCTGGCATAGTGATTTGCTTCATAAGTCTCTTCTTCAGATAATTTCTTCCCCGAAGCATGTCGCACGATGTAATCGCATGTGCTGGAAGGAGCTTCGGGGGCGACTGTGTCGATTTCTTCAACCAAAACTGGTTCTGATATTTTCTCGAATTGTTCCTTGGTGGGCTCTGAAGGCCCAGCTTCAGTTTCAGCTTGTTGTTTCGAAGTTTCGGTAGACGCTTCAGCAAGTTCAACAGTCTTTTGTGGAGTTGTGCTTGAAGACTTAATTGTTTCCAAGACATCTAGTACGTTCACCATTCTTTTTCTTTTTGGGGTCACCAATGGGCCCTTTTGGTTTTTTATTGTTTCGACATTTGCTGAAGGACCTAAGATTTCCGATGCTTTTGGCCCTTCAATCTTCGGTTTTTCTACTTTTTCTGCCGAAGGCGCTTCAGTTTTCTCTTCTATCTTCGGCACTGGAGCTGGTTCTGTAGCTTCAGAGGCCAAAGAGACTTCACCAATAAACTCTGGCACTGTGGCCGGCTCAATAAAACGCGCTCGGTGGGTGAGCACCTTCATCTTTTTCCTTTGCGGCGCTGGCTCACTAGTGGCACTCGTGGTAGCTTCTGTCGCAGGAGAAGTAATTTTTCTTTTGCGACCCAGTACCGGATAGTGATAGTCAGGGTAGACAAACCCGACTGCGTCAAATACCCGGTTGAGCCTTTTCTTCTTTCGGCCTCCGAAGGCTGCTGATAACGCAGTATTCTCGGCCTTCGAATATGCCCCAAGCAGTTCGTCACTTAGTGTTTCAATGCTTTTCAACCAGTCATCATCAGGTTCAACAAACTTATCCGCATATTTGAATGTGTATTTCAGTCTGACCAGTCCGCCTTCGTCGGACTCTTTGATGGTCTCCTTCGGCATTTCCCACTTTCCTGCAAGTGGCCACACCCTGAAGGCAATATGCTCTTGGACCAAGTCCCTTGTCCCAATGAAAGAGCAGATTACGCCGAAGGCTCTTTGGCATTCCTCGGCTGCTTCATCCATTTCAACCTTCGGCCTTCGTAGTCCGAAGCGTTGCCAGATGGGGCGCATAATGATATTCTTGACATCTTCTTGCGCTGCTAAGTCATTCTTTACATAGAACCACTCTGTCATCCAGGCTCCGGGCCACCTCTTCCGAAAAGTTGGCACAGGGCGGCTTGACCCAGAGCGGGCACCGAAGCTGTAACACCCAAAGTTGTTGTGATATTGTTCTTTCCCCCAGGGCTTCGTCTCGTATAACAACTCATGAATGTTGCAAAAGCTTTTAGCATTTGGTTCTAAACCTTGGCTTCTTGCAGCCCAGACAAACATCCCCATTCTTATGATAGCTTCGGGAGTAATTTGATGAAGGTAGACTTGAAATGTTTTCAGTACTTCAACAACAAAGGGGGTGGGAGAAGTCTTTTCTCCAGCATCAGCCCTCACAATAGATATATCTCGAAAATACCTCCCCCTCATATTATCAATATGATTCTGCTTAATAGTGGTTTTCCCGAAAACCGTGTGGCTTGGCCACCATGGTCGATCTTCGGACTCTTCCCCACCACTTTCTACATCGTAACTGTCGCTGTCACCAGTATCTTCGGACAAACCTTCAAGAATCTCCTTGGTGATTTTCTTCGTATTGGTCTCCGCCATCGCTATAAGGAACCCCAAGTTCTTCTCTTCGTCGAGGCTCAGCTTCGTCTCGGCAGGGATCTTCTTACCTTCAGACATCTTCGGAAACGCTAAAAAACTGTTTTCAAGGCCGAAGCTTCAAAATCAAAAAGATCAGCAAATCTTAGTGCACAAGAGCTAAAAATTTAGTGGGCCGAAGCAGATGGCAAGTGTGCGTACCAAATAAGTTTGCGGTATGATCTTATTTATACCCACAGGGCGTTGAAAATTGAAAGACCCCACTTGTCAGTGAATGTTGCTATTCTAGCAAAGGGAAGGTGTTTTTTCGGACCTTCGGCTCAAGGCCTTCGTCCATATCGCAATATGAATTTATCATTAACAAATTAATATTGCGAGGGGCTACTGTTGGGGGCCTTCGTCCTCCGAAGGTCCTCAAAAACATGATTTGACAATGTTTTCCAAGTGGATTATGTGAACAGGTATCTTCGGACTCAGAATTATGAACATGAAGTACAGTCAGGACGAAGCCTGAAACAGACGAAGGACGAGCTGATTACCAAGCTCCACGAAGGATGGCGCACAGCCGAAGCTGTGCGCAGGGAAGCTTCGTCGCGATAGCAGAGAGGGCAACCGACTTAAAGATGAAAAGACTACGTGGGCCTTGACAGATTCCCATAAGTCATTGACAAATGTGATGGACATGGATGTAATTTTACGTGGGCTGCGTCCCGCGTCTATAAATAGGTGAACAGTACTCCCGTACTGTTCACGCTGACTTGGCATATGCTTTTGCGTCATGCTTGTACTTTTTACCTTCTCTCAGGACCGAAGGTACATTTGTAATTTGAAATCATTTCTATTTCTCCATGTTAATAAAATAGAAATGATTCCATAATGATGTCTATATTATATTTCATGCTTTATATGAATCCTTCGTCATTACTTGTTATATTTACGAAGGTATGTTTCTTATGACCTTCGTCCGAAACTCATTATTTCCCTGAAGGGACATAATGTTTCGGAGGACGAAGGACTTTAACACTCAACACTTTTTATGTTGCCTTGTTCTTAACTCTTAGCATTTGAGAACAAGTCCCCAACACACTCCAATGGGTCCAGTATGCTTACGTGCCGTTTTCCTTGTACGCGGCGGCATTTGCTAAGGGGGAAAATTTATTAGTATAATTCTTAGCATGATGCATGAATAAGTACAGAATCAACCTTAGTCGATTCAACCTTCTATACATTGCACTCTTCCTATCTGGTCCTTGAAATAAACTCTTCAGAAATACTTAGGTAAGAAGAGAAGCAATTTTTTTTAGATAAGTCTTAAAAAATCCTTTTGGAAGATGCCACATAATATCTGACAAGAAGGGCTACGCTCCGATACCAGCTGTGACAGAACCTCCCAAGTAATTAGGCCCACCTACAGTTGTCCTTGTCCAACGGACCTCAGACAACCCTATAGCTGCCCCTGAACTACTTGACAAGTTCGGTATCTTTCCTTACCTTACCAGGAACGTCTCACCCGTCATGCAGACATTATAGAACATCGGAGATAAGGAATTGCGGAAGCGATTACATAATTTATATTTATTTAAAAACAAGCTCAAGTTGTTTTATTACAGACCAGAACTAAGAGCGAGTGCTGAGTAGTAATATTATACAAACCAAGGGAGGCAAAAACTCATCCCGATAAGTTTTAAGTAAAAGTTCTAGATGAAGGACCAAGTCCTCCCGCACTTCAGTCTTGTTTTTCTTCTTTAGGAACCACCTTGGCACAGAAGCAGCAGAAATCTGCTACTTCCTCACCTAAAAACAACGAATGGATAAACCCTGAGTATGGAATTACTCAGCAAGACTTACCCGACTAAAGAAAAGACTCTCAAGGGTATGCTGGTTGTAAGGGAGTCAAGGTAAGGCTTTTCAATAATCAAGACTCTGTTTTGCAGAAATGCTTACTAAAGTGGATCCTTAAAAATCCAATTTTATTTGTCAAGTTAAGTTCAATTACCTGCAACTAGAGTTCTTTCTACCCTAGTTCAATCACTGGTCCTGCATTAGCCAATTTCTTACAAATACCCATCATCTTTAGTAGAATGCTACGTGTAGGGCAGTGACCAAGTCTTCATAACCGCGAAGGTACGGCGATCCGAATCGATTATACTCAGCTGAGGATCTCCAATCACACGACATATGTAGCACTTAACCCTTGCATATGTCAACCCGCCACCGGGGTTCTTAAGACCGGATCAGGTTCACGCAAACCGAGAGCACAGATACACCACCTGTCCAGCCTCTTGCCACGGAGGGTACACGCTACTCTCGCCACCGCTCCACGCCCATTTCGTGTTATCTTATTCCGGCCTTAGTCTGCCCGAGGCAAGGCTTACCCATGACGAGGCATGTGACCAGCTAAAGGGTCCTCGATCATCAAGCCTACATCGAGACGGTCCTTAATCGACTCAGACGGAGACACTTACACCGAGACTCCTTTCTCGTGCAAGTCACCCGCCCGGTTCTCAGCTTAATCTTTTCAACCCAAAAACTTGGTACCTAGGCAGAGGTACATCTTTTCCGATGTTGAATCCATCACGGCCGTGATGGATTCACCATCAAGTCTTATTTTCGAAAACAACCCACCCACCTTTGCCACATCATATTTTGTAAAAAAAACAAAACATTTTGTTTCTCTAAAGCAAGACTAAGCATCAAAAATCTTTTATAAAACGGGTGATCAAGGAAGGTAATCAAGTCCAAGGAAGGTAATGCAGGAATTGTTTTAGCAATCAACTCCTATCACCTAATGCAGCAATCAAGTGAGAAAGATTTTAAAAACATCAAGTTAGGTGGTAAATGCACCGGGGCTTGCCTTTGTTAACAGGTGAGTCCGGCTCGGATCCGCAAATATCAAAGTAAAAGCAGTTGCCTGCTTGAGGATCTGAGGGTGGTGGTGTCCTTTCTTCAGTGACTTCTTCTTCTTCTTCGTGTTCTAACATAACCACATATATGCATAAGAATGGATGCCATGGGATGCTCATGAGGATGCAAAGATAATATAAACTTATTATCTAAGTCTTGAGTACAACTTTCCTTCATGGTACTCCGAGAACCTAGGGTTTCCGGAGTCAGTAAAGGAGTTCATAGGGCAGGGGGGTGTTTTGGGGTTTAGTGATCAAACAAGGTCCAAATCAACCCAAATTCTACCCAAGGCTTCTAAATATTGTTTTAAGTGCCCATAAAAAGTTTGGGCATTTTTGGACTTTCCAATTACTTTCTAAAAACCTATAACTAATACTTTTAACTACTTTAAATGCCCTAAAATTTCTTATTTCCACTAAAAATCACCAACTTATTTTTATTAAATTCTAGGGAAAATAAGGAGCCTAGGAAAATTGGTTTCACAATTTTATCATTTTTCTACTGTTTTCTATAATTGTTTTGGCTCTGGAGATAAAAGAAAAAGAAAAACAGATGAATAGTATTGGACCGAATCCAGCCCAGGTCGGCCCACTACCAGAAGAAATGCGCGCGCCCGCGCTCGCACTGGCAGACTTGCACAGAGGCCCTCGCGTTTTTGTCAAACAGCGAACGAGCCCTTTCACTGTGGAACTGTGTCGCTGACAGATTACAGATAAGTCCCTAAGGTTTTATTTCTTCATCGTGCTAGCCCCCGACGGCGAGCAACACGACAGAGCGCGACACCGACGAGCTATACCGGCCAGAGGGGGCCAAGACCGACGCTCCCGAGCGGTGGGCATCACAACGGACCTACCCCGAGCCTTTCCCCCAACCCAATTTCATCTAATACCATCTAAGGAGTACTGGCCACGGCGACCGTGAACCCCACGGCAAGACAGTCGTGTTCCCGGCGATTAGGGGCGGTTTGGTTCGATTGGAAGGGTCGGAGAGCATCACCAATACGTAAGTATGCTAGAACAGGGATGAAAAAGGAATGAGCAGACCTGGGGACGGCTGGCCGCGGTGAGGGTGTTCTTACGGTGGCGGAAACCGAATTGGGGGAACTGTGAAATTCAAGCTCGCTGGCGATCAACTGGGGACAATACTGGGTGTCGGGGTTCTTGACTACCCTACGGAGCTTGCGGTGGCTTCAATTTATAGAGAAGTTAATCGGCGGTGACGAATTCGGCCGAGCAGTGCTCGCGGCCGGAGGAGAGACGAGCTCCATGCGTGGAATAAATGACTTTCACCGTGGCAGTTATTCCGGTGATCACCGGACATGCAACCCATGAGTCACCACGACGAGGACTAGTGCTTAAGCACGTGGCGCGCGACAGTAATCGGCCGGCGGCGAGGTCTTATCCGATCAGTCGACGCGCAAGGGAGGTGCGGCGAGCCTAGCTTCGACAGGACCACGGTGATGGCATGGTGGCCGCCGATTAACCAGGGCCTGCCACCTCCCTGTTTTAACGCCACGTTGCAACAGCCTTTTACCGTGGCCGCCGACGACCATCCACGCGGCGGTGGCGTTCTTATCGCCGGCGCGATTTTTCTAAAGATCGATGAACAGTGCGCCTTGATTCAGTGCAAAGCTTGTCTGACAGACCAAGTTGGAGCTTAATTTTCTCCCAAATTCCTGTGGTAACATAAGTTAATCTTTGCAGCAAACTTGTAAAGCATTATACAAACTACAACCTTGCTATGGCAACCATAGGTAGATTTCCACTGGATATTAGTCTAATTGTCTCATAATGTTGGATCAAGGTCACTGTCCAACAGAAGTTCAGTCTATACCAGCCTGACAGTCCATCTTTGCTTGGGTTTTTCTCCAAATTTCTCATAGGATCATGGCTTGAACCCTTAAACAAAGTTGTTCTCCTATGTTTAGTCTTCAACTTTGATGTGGTGACCTAGGGCAAATTCTCAATAATTTGGAAGATCCAATGCTCCAAAGTTGAGCTTACTAATCTGAAATTCAGACTCAGAGAAATCTCAATTGGGGGTCCTTTTTGCATTTAAGTCCAAAACTTAGGGTTTGGCTTGTAAATTCACATATGAGTGCCCCAAATGACTTTAGATACTTATTTAACTTGGTTTTTTGCAAATTAGTCCAAAAGTGGACTAATTTTGCACATAAGCCCCTAGGGTTTAGTCTTAGGGTTTTTCAGGGTTCCAATTAGGGTTTTTAGTATCCCAGGGGTATAATTGTGATTCAACTTTGTTTTTGGGGATATTTTATAACTATTACCCTAAAGTATTTAGATTTTCTCAAGTTGGGTTAAGTCTTACCCCTTTAATCCCTGTTTAGGGTAAAGCTTCCCATCCAGGGTCCTATTTGCAAAACCTTAAAACAATACAACTTGTTTGAAATTTTTACCTAGTGAATGCACTCTAGGTGTGTCAAACACATGCAATGTCAATGCTTATGATGTCATGCTCAAGTTTTAGTCATAGTAACACCAGGGGTGTTACACACTTATTCGAGCGTGAGCTACCTTTCACGGAAGGTGACGAGTAAGGTATCCGTATCTCAGAGGCATAGGAGTCCCTTGGCTCGGTCGGCGTTGCCATTCGAGGTCTCTCTTGTCGTTTTTAGGATTCCGCTATCGATATAGTCGAAAGGCACGAAAGTCGTTTTGGTAGAAAACTTTTCCGAGGAAAATTTTGACGCAAAGGGGGTTCCCCCTCTTCTAGACCCGAGGCGACTGCTCGGGCCGGGACCCTTGCGGAGGGCCTGACCGTGGCCGTCGGGTCTGGCCGGTCTGCCCAAGCCATGACCTCGCAGCAGCGTGCCTGGGCCGAAGGTATGTTTTGCCTGCTTTGTGACTTTGTTTTAGCTTCATTCTTTTCCTTGTGTCTGAAGAATATTGTCCGGCTGTCTTCAGGGTTCGAGACGGCTCTTAACGGGTCCGTCAAGAACTGCAAGGCGCTTGCCCAGGCGGCTGGGCAGAAAGAGGCCGATCGCATGGCCATGTCCGAGGCCATCTCGGCCTTCTGTCGGACTTTTGGCCTCGACGACGTCCCCTCGGGCAGCTCCCCCTAGAGTCGCCTGCGGGCCTTGGGCGGCCACGTGTGTAGCAGACTCCGCGGGGCGCTACACCATGGCGTTAGGCGGGCCTTCGCTGTCCTCGCTTCCCACTACGACGTGGATTTGGAGCGGGTCAGCGAGGGCTACTGCTTACCCGACGAAGAGGAGGCCGCCCTAACGGAGGTCCAAAGGCTTGATGTGGCTGCCGAGGGCCCAGGCGCGGCGTTGGCTTCCTTTTTTGAGGTGGAGATCCTTCCGCCTGTGTCACCATCAGAGGCCGGGCCAGATTCCGCCGCGGGTAGGAACGACGCCGAGGGTGCTGCTCCTCCCCCTGCCGACACCTGAGCCTGTGGGGAATAGTTTATTCTAAGTATGTGTATGTTTCTTGCGGCCGCTGAGGCCTAAACATTTTTAGTGTCAGAGTATAAAGCTGTGTTTTCTTTCCTCTTGTTTCGAGCTTTAGGACCTGTTCGGTAGCAGAATCACTTATCCGGGCGCGAGTTACTTTTCGCGGAAGGTGATGAGTGAGGTATCTGTATCCTGGAGGCGTAGGAGTCCCTTGGCTCGGTCGGCCTTGCCGTTCAAGGTCTCTCTCGCTCATTTTTAGGATTCCGCTATCGATATAGTCGAAAGGCACGAAAGTTGTTTTGGTAGAAAACTTTTCCGAGGAAAATTTTGACGCAGAGGGGGTTCTCCCCTTCTAGCCCCCGAGGAGGGTCAGTTTTTGCTGAGGCAAAGCCGATCCTCCCTTGACAGTTAGACTTTTTATTTATACATGTAAAGGGACCGAGATACATGAACGACTTGAAACACTTTAAGGGTAAAAGCGACGTAGCTGTTCGATGATCCAAGCGTTGTTGTAGACCTCGCCTTGATCGTTGGCCAGCTTGTATGTCCCGGGCTTCAAAATTTTGGCGATGATGAATGGCCCTTCCCAGGGAGGAGTAAGCTTGTGGCGACCTTGGGTGTCTTGTCGTAGCCGAAGCACCAAATCTCCCACCTGGAAGCCTCAGCGCCGAATCCTTCGGGCGTGTTAGCGTCGCAGAGATTGCTGATACCGCGCTGAGTGTAGTAAGGCCACGTCCCGAGCCTCTTCTAGCTGGTCCAATGAATCCTCTCGGCTGGTCTGGTTGTTTTGGTCATCGTATGGCTTTGTCCTCGGGGAGCCGTATTCTAAGTCCGTGGGTAGGATGGCCTCGGCCCAATAGACTAGGAAAAACGGCGAGAAACCCGTGGCCCGGCTCGGCGTCGTCCTCAGACTCCAAACCACCGAGGGTAGCTCTTTTATCCACCGCTTGCCAAACTTGTTGAGGTCATTGTAGATCCTTGGTTTTAGCCCCTGCAAAATCATGCCATTGGCGCGCTCCACCTGCCCATTCGTCATTGGGTGAACTACGGCGGCCCAGTCCACACGGATGTGGTGGCCTTCGCAGAAGTCTAGGAACTTTTTCCCAGTGAATTGCGTGCCATTGTCAGTGATGATGGAGTTTGGGATCCCAAAGCAGTGGATGATAGTTGTAAAGAATGTCACCGCCTGTTCGGACCTGATGCTGGTTAAGGGTCTGACTTCGATCCACTTGGAGAATTTGTCGATGGCGACCAGCAGGTGCGTGAAGCCCCCGGGTGCCTTCTGTAAGGGACCGACAAGGTCCAGACCCCACACAGCAAATGGCCAAGTGATAGGTATTGTCTGTAGGGCCTGAGCGGGCAGGTGCGTCCGTCTCGCGTAGAATTGACACCCTCGACAGGAGCGTACAATCCTAGTGGCGTCGGCCACTACGGATCGTGGACCGATCAACCCCCAAGAGCTCTAGGGTCTCGGTGTAGATGATGTTGAGGCTGCTGCCACCGTCCATGAGCACCTTGGAGAGCCTAGCGTTGCCGATGACAGGGTCGACGATAAGCGGGTACCTTCCTGGGCTCGATACGTAGTCAGGGTGGTCGCCTTGGTCGAAGGTAATAGGTTTGTTGGACCAGTCTAGGTAGACTGGCGTCGCTACCTTCACCGAGCAGACCTCCCGACGTTCTTGCTTGCGGTGTCGAGCCGAGGCATTCGCCACTTGCCCACCGTAGATCATGAAGCAGTTGTGGACCTCTAGGAACTCTTCTTCCCCATTGCCTCCTTTCTTGTTGTTGCCTTGGTCCTTGCCACCCTCCGCCGAGGGTCCAGCCTTATTGAAGTAACGCCGGAGCATGTCGCACTCTTCAAGGGTGTGCTTGACGGGACCCCTATGATAGGGGCATGACTCCTTGAGCATCTTGTCGAACACGTTGACCCCTCCGGGAGGCTTCCAAGGATTCCTGTGCTCGGCAGCAGCGACGAGATCTGTGTCAACGGCGTTGCGTTTTGCTTGCGCCTTCTTCCTGGTCTTCTTCTTCGTGCCACGCTGGACGGACGCCTCGGGGACGTCTTCCTTCTACCTTCCCTGAGGCTGCTTGTCCTTCCAGAAGATGGCTTCGACCGCCTCCTGACCAGAGGTGAACTTGGTGGCTATGTCCATCAATTCGCTCGCCTTGGTGGGCGTCTTGTGTCCCAGTTTGCTTACCAGGTCCCAGCAAGTGGTGCCGGCGAGGAATGCTCCGATAACGTCCGCGTCGGTGATGTTAGGCAACTCGGTGCACTGCTTTGAAAACCACCGGATGTACTCTCGCAGGGATTCCCCTGGCTGCTGGCGGCAGCTCCAGAGATCCCACGAGTTCCCAGGGCACACGTACGTACCTTGGAAATTTCCAGCGAAGGCCTTGACAAGGTCGTCCTAGTCGAAGATCTGCGCAGGAGGCAGATGCTCTAGTCAGGCCCGGGCAGTGTCGGAGAGGAAAAGGGGGAGGTTGCGGATGATGAGGTTGTCGTCGTCTGTCCCTCCCAACTGGCATGCCAGCCGGTAATCCATGAGCCACAACTCCGGCCTCGTCTCCCCTGAGTACTTGGTAATGGTAGTCGGGGCTCGGAACCGGGCCGGGAACGGCGCCCGTCGTATGGCCCGGCTGAAGACCCGCGGACCTGGTGGTTCGGGCAAGGGGCTCCGATCCTCCTCACTGTCGTAGCGTCCCCCGCGTCTGGGATGATAGCCTCGGCGTACCTTTTCCTCGAGGCGGGCTCGACGGTCGCGGCGGTGTTGCTTGTCGCAGAGGCGATCCCGGGCTGCAGGTGTCTCGTCTCCTGTGTGCTCGATGTGGATCGAGGCCTCGCGCGTGTGTTGGGAGGACGCTGCGTGATGCTCCGAGGGACATCCTTGCCTTCGGGAGGCAGAGCTCTCGGCTCCTCGGGCTACGGCATTTTCTAGGAGGTCCTTGAGTTTGCCCTGGATACGTCGCCCCTCGGTGGTGGATGGCTCCGGCATTGTTCGAAGTAACATCGCCACTGCAGCTAGGTTCTGGTTGGCCCCGTTGAAGGCTGGGGGCAGCCTTGCCCTGGTATCATCAATAATACGGTGTTGGACGTCCCGGGCCCGATGACGCGCTCCTCCAATGAGTGCTCGGCCTGCCCACTCTTGCTCGAGGTTTTGACGGAGCTGCACAAGTCGCACCGTTTCTTCGTCGAGCCTGGCCTGCATCTCGCGGAGTTGCTCGAGCTGTGTGCCCTAACCCCCTTAGGGACCCGGGCCACAGCTAGCTCCCACAGTGATAGTAGACGCGGCCCGATCTTCCGTGAGATACGATAACTTGATTGGGTGGAGATCTCGACGTTGATGATCCAAGGCTCCGAGCGAACGGTTCCTCGCAATCACTACACGGCTCCGTTGGTTATCACCTGTGACACATGAATGACCTCGCCATGAAGGCTTATCCTGCAAGCGCAATCAAGAACACAAGCAAGAACAGGAAAGAAACGCAACCAAAATTGTATTGATTACGGGATGGGGTCTCACAAGTCGATGACGGCGACACTGTTCGATGATAGAACTGATCTAAGCAAAACCCCAAACCTAAATGTGGCGGCGGTTGCTGAATACATAGAGTATTAGGGTGTGCGTAGCCCTGGACTCGCCCCTAATGGGCTCCGACGCGATACACGGCCCAACGGCCCAACAGACGGTGTCGCAGCACCAAAACAGAATCTGAATACTGACTTGTTTCGACGATTCCCGTTGACTCTGGATGAATTTTAGGGTGGAACCAGTTGGGTTGGTTAGATAATCTCGTTATCTTTCCAACCATATCCAGTCCGTCGCAATCGGATTCCGGATGCATCTTGGGCGTCCATTTTAGTGCAGACTGGTCCTGGAACCCGAGATGGAGTCGTAGCCGACTAGGACTTGATCTCCTTCCTGTTGTGGACGCCCTTGCTGCTCCTCCTCAACACCTTGGCCTTTCCCAAGTCCTTGCTGGTCCTCTCCAAGGTACCTAATCATCAAAACATCCATGGCCCCAAGCGTAAGCTCTGAAACACAATTGACTAGGGTAGAACGTACCTGGAGATTTAGCTGTCGTGCACGAGATCGTGTTATCGGTCCATTCATTGTATGTGTAGAAGTGATGTCCTCATCATCCTCCTTCTCTTGAATTGGAGTCGTCCACGACTCGGCCTCATCTTCGTCACCCATATATGGCTTCAAATCTGAAATGTTAAAGGTGGGACTAACCCTAAAATCTGGCGGCAACTCAAGTGTATATGCATTATCATTAATTTTTGCAAGAACTTTATAAGGACCTGCAGCTCGTGGCATAAGTTTAGATTTTCTCAAATCAGGAAACATATCCTTTCTCAAATGAACCCACACCAAGTCACCAGGTTCCAATTTCATTTCCTTCCTACCTTTATTAGTAGCAATACGATACTTTTCATTCATCATTTCAATTTGCAACTTAGTTGTTTCATGTAACTTAAGAATGAATTCAGAACGTTGTGTAGCATCCAAGTTCACTATTTCAGAAGGTGGTAAAGGTAGCAAATCAATTGGGGCACGAGGATTAAAACCATATACTACCATAAATGGACTAAGCTTGGTTGTGGAATGAATCGATCTGTTATAAGCAAACTCAATATGTGGCAAACATTCCTCCCACAACCTCAAATTATCCTTCAAAATAGCCCGCAACATGGTAGATAAAGTGCGATTAACAACCTCTGTTTGCCCGTCAGTTTGGGGATGACAAGTAGTAGAAAACAACAACTTTGTTCCCAATTTAAACCACAAAGTTCTCCAAAAATGACTTAAAAACTTAGCATCCCTATCAGAAACAATAGTATTTGGCACACCATGCAAACGCACAATCTCAGTGAAGAACAAATCAGCAATATGTGAAGCATTATCAGTTTTGTGATAGTGTATAAAATGTGCCATCTTTGAAAAACGGTCGACAATGACAAAAACACTATCACTCCCCCTCTTTGTTCTAGGCAATCCCAAAACAAAATCCATAGAAATATCCTCCCAAGGTGCACGAGGAACAGGAAGAGGCAAATAAAGACCATGGGGGTTAAGTCGGGACTTAGCTTTGTTGCACGTGGTGCAACAAGAGACGTAGCGCTCAACATCACGCCGCATCCGAGGCCAATAGAAATGAGTAAACAACACATCCTCGGTCTTCTTAACACCAAAATGTCCCATCAAGCCACCTCCATGTGCTTCCTGCAAGAGTAGAAGACGAACGGAGCTAGCTGGAACACACAACTTGTTAGCACGGTAGAGAAGGCCTTCACGCAGCATAAATTTTTGCCACGTTCTTCCCTCTCTGCAATTTTCAAAAGCACCTTTGAAGTCCAAATCAGCAGCATATAATTCCTTTATAGTCTCCAAACCAAATATTTTATGATTAAGTTGGGACAACATAGTATAACGTCTAGATAAAGCATCAGCAATTACATTATCCTTTCCTTTTTTATGCTTAATAATGTAAGGAAATGATTCTATGAATTCAATCCATTTAGCATGTCGTTTGTTTAGATTAGTTTGTCCCTTAAGATACTTCAAAGATTCATGATCCGAATGTATGACAAATTCTTTAGACCATAGATAATGTTGCCAAGTTTGTAAAACTCGTACTAAAGCATATAATTCTTTGTCATATGTAGAATAATTCAGAGTTGGACCATTCAATTTTTCACTAAAGAAAGCAACAGGTTTACCTCCTTGAATGAGCACTCCTCCAATCCCAATGCCGCTCGCATCACACTCGAGCTCGAATGTCTTGTCAAAATCAGGAAGTTGCAGCAGTGGTGCTTGTGTGAGCTTCGACTTGAGGGCATCAAAGGCTTGTTGTTGTGATGGTCCCCAACGAAACGACACTCCATTCTTTGTCAACTCGTGGAGAGGTGCTACAATGGTGCTGAAATCCCGCACAAATCGCCTGTAGAATCCTGCAAGACCAAGAAAACTTTGAACCTGCGTGACCGTGGTTGGAAGTGGCCAGCTCGTGATGGCAACAATTTTCGCCTCATCCATCTCAATGCCCTGCGATGTCACAACATATCCAAGAAAAGACACACGATCGGTGCTGAAGGTGCACTTCTCAAGGTTACCAAATAAACGTGCATCACGCAAAACATCAAAAACAACACGTAAATGTTCAATATGATCATCATGAGACTTACTATAGATAAGAATATCATCAAAATATACCACCACAAATTTACCGATGAAAGCACGTAAAACCTCGTTCATCAATCTCATGAAAGTGCTAGGCGCATTAGTTAACCCAAAAGGCATGACTAACCACTCATAAAGACCGAACTTAGTTTTAAATGCAGTTTTCCATTCATCACTGTCGGGGACCATAATTAGGGGTACCCTCAAGGCTCCTAATTCTCAGCTAGTAACCCCATCAGCATAAAGCTGCAAAGGCCTGATGGGTGCGATCAAGTCAGGGATCAGTCCATTCGAAGGACTCGATCACGCCTCGCCCGAGCCTAGCCTCGGGCAAGGGCAGCCGACCCCGGAGGATCTCCGCCTCGCCTGAGGCCCCCCTCCAGCGGCAAAAGCGTTCCCGACTCGCCCGAGGCCCTATCTTCGCCAAGAAGCAGCCCCGACCAAATCGCAGGAGCATTTAATGCAAAGGTGGCCTGACACCTTTATCCTGACGCGCGCCCCTCAGCTGACAGAGCCGAAGTGACCGCCGTCACTTCGCCGCTCCACTAACTAGTCTGATAGAAAGACAGCGCCGCCTGCGCCACTCCGACTGCGGTGCCACTTGACAGAGTGAGGCTGACAGGCAGTCAGGCCCGGCCGCACACCATAGGAAGCTCCGCCCGACCTAGGGCTCGGACTCGGGCTAAGCCCCGGAAGACGGCGAACTCCGCTCCGCCCGACCCAGGGCTCGGACTCGGGCTAAGCCCCGGAAGACGGCGAACTCCGCTCCGTCCGACCCAGGGCTCGGACTCGGGCTAAGCCCCTGAAGACGGCGAACTCCGCTCTGCCCGACCCAGGGCTCGGACTTGGGCTCAGCCCCAGAAGACGACGAACTCCGCCTCGCCCGACCCGGGGGCTCGGACTCGGCCTCGGCCACGGGAGACGGACTCGACCTCGACCTCGGAGGAGCCTCCACATCGCCCAACCTAGGGCGCGGACCGGCCACATCAACAGGAGGCGCCATCATTACCCTACTCCAAGCTGACTCAGGCTACGGAGAACAAGACCGGCGTCCCATCTGGCTCGCTCCGCCAGATAAGGCGATGATGGCGTCCCACACGCTCCCTGACGATGGCGACTCTCGGCCCCCTTACGGAAGCAAGAGGACGTCAGCAAGGACTCGACGGCCCCGACAGCTGTCCCTCCGCCAGGCTCCGGCGCTCCTCCGACGGCCACGACATCACACAAACCGGGCGCCAAAATCTCTCCGGCCGCCACGATGGCGTGTACTTAGGGCACTAGCTCTCCTCCGCTAGACACGTAGCACTCTGCTACACCCCCCATTGTACACCTGGACCCTCTCCTTACGCCTATAAAAGGAAGGACCAGGGCCCTCTTAGAGAGGGTCGGCCGCGCGGGGACATGGACGAGACGGGCGCTCGCGTGAGGCCGCTCGCTCCTTCCCCCATGTGGACGCTTGTCACCCCCTACTGCAAGCGCACCCGACCTGGGCGCGGGACGAACACGAAGGCCGCGGGATTTCCACCTCTCTCACGACCCATCTCCTGCCTCCTCGCTTTCCCCCCTTCGCGCTCGGCCTCGCGTCGACCCATCTGGGCTGGGGCACGCGGCGACACTTCACTCGTCGGCTCAGGGACCCCCCGGTCTCGAAACGCCGATAGTTGGCGCGCCAGGTAGGGGCCTGCTACGTGTTGACGAACAGCTTCCCATCAAGCTCCAGATGGGTAGTCTCCAGCAACCTCTCCAGCCCGGGACGGTGCTCCGTCTCGGGAGCCTTGAGTTCATGTCCCTCGATGGCAGCTACGACATGATACTCTTTCCACCGCCGGGCGACAGCAACAATGGCGGCCGACAGTCCGCCCGCCGGCGGCGGGATCGACGACGTCTTCCCCGCGTGGTGGAAGAACAACCTTCGAGCTCGCCCCGTCCTCTTCCCCGTCGACGGAGGAGGAGGAGGCGGGGCAACCAAGGCCAAGCAGGAGGCGGCGCCTCGACAGCCGTCGAACGAGACGACAACGCCAGCACTCCAACGGGGGGTGCGCCGGGCATTGGCCTCGCGCCTGCGACGAAGACGAGCGCTGTCTCCCCACGACACGTCAACCCCGAGCAAACGGACGACGCCAGCGCGCTCGCGAAAGGCTTGATGGATGTCGCCCTCGTACCTAAGACGACGGTGCAGTCAGCCCCCGACGTGACCTCATCACTGCCCGTCGACCAAGAGGTACCGACCGATTCCCATCCCACGCCTTTCAGATTTAGCCTCGACCCGCCTAGCGGCTCCGCTTTGGCGGACGCTCTCGTAGAGGCGAATCCGAACCCTCTGGGGTTTCGAATGCGGTCACCTTAGGACCGGCTGATGGACGTCTCGACCTACGGGCCCTCTGGGTCCGAGGAAGACGACGAGCCCAGTTTCCATTGGGATTTCTCCGGACTTGGCAACCCCGGTGCCATGCGAGACCTCGTGACCGCATGCGACTACTGCCTTTCCGACTGTTCCGACGATAGCCGTAGCCTCGGCGATGAGGACTGCGGCCCGAGCCGTGAATGTTTCCACGTCGATCTAGGGGGTCCCTCCGAAGGCAACCATCTCGGCATGCCGGAGGACGGTGATCTCCCTAGGCCGGTACCTCGCGTTGACATCCCGTGGGAGCTAGTTGTGGTCCCCGTTCTGGCGGGGGGTCACGACCCACAACTCGAGCAAATCCGCGGGGTGCAGGCCAGGCTCGACGAGGGAGCAAATCCGAGGTCAGGCCGCCACCCGCATCCAGTGGGGTCAGCCCGAACCTGGCTGCAGCAGCAATGCTCCTCCGCACGATTACGGAGCCATCAACCACCGAGGGGCGGCGAATCCAGGGAGAGCTCAAGGATCTCCTAGAAGGCGTCGCGGTCCGGCGGGCCGAGAGCTCCGCCTCCTGGAGGCAGGGGTACCCCTCAGAACATCGTGCCGCGACTTCCCGATTCATGCGGGAAGCCTCGGTCTGCACCGGGCGCACACGCAACACAGCGCCTGCGGCCCCGGGTCGCCTCGGCAACGAGCACCATCACCTCGATCGCTGGGCCCACCTCGACGACAGGGTGCGCCGAGGCTACCACCCCAGGCGTGGGGGACGCTACGACAGCGGGGAGGATCGGAGTCTCTCGCCCGAACCACCCGGTCCGCAGGCCTTCAGCCGGGCCATACGACGGGCGCCGTTCCCGACCCGGTTCCGACCCCCGACTACTATCACAAAGTACTTGGGGGAGACGAGACCGGAACTGTGGCTCGCGGACTACCGTCTGGCCTGCCAACTGGGTGGAACGGACGATGACAACCTCATCATCCGCAACCTCCCCCTATTCCTCTCCGACACCGCTCGCGCCTGGTTGGAGCACCTGCCTCCGGGGCAGATCTCCGACTGGGACGACCTAGTCCAAGCTTTCGCTAGCAATTTCCAGGGCATGTACGTGCACCCCGGGAATTCCTGGGACCTCCGAAGCTGCCGACAGCAGCCGGGAGAGTCTCTCCGAGACTACATCCGGCGATTTTCGAAGCAGCGCACCGAGCTGCCCAACATCACCGACTCGGATGTCATCGGCGCGTTCCTCGCCGGCACCACCTGCCGTGACCTGGTTAGCAAACTAGGTCGCAAGACCCCCACCAGGGCGAGCGAGCTGATGGACATCGCCACCAAGTTCGCCTCCGGCCAGGAGGCGGTCGAGGCTATCTTCTGGAAGGACAAGCAGCCCCAGGGCCGCCCATCGGAAGATGCCCCCGAGGCATCAGCTCAGCGCGGCACCAAGAAGAAGGGCAAGAAGAAGTCGCAAGCGAAACGCGACGCCGCCGACGCGGACCTTGTCGCCGCCGCCGAGTACAAGAACCCTCGGAAACCCCCCGGAGGTCCCAACCTCTTCGACAAGATGCTCAAGGAGCCGTGCCCCTATCACCAGGGGCCCGTCAAGCACACCCTTGAGGAGTGTGTCATGCTTCGGCACCACTTCCACAGGGCCGGGCCACCCGCGGAGGGTGGCAGGGCCCGCGACGACGACAAGAAGGAAGATCACCAGGCAGGAGAGTTCCCCGAGGTCCGCGACTGCTTCATGATCTACGGCGGGCAAGCGACGAACGCGTCGGCTCGGCACCGCAAGCAAGAGCGCCGGGAGGTCTGTTCGGTGAGGGTGGCGGCGCCAGTCTACCTAGACTGGTCCGACAAGCGCATCACCTTCGACCAAGCCGACCACCCCGACCATGTGCCAAGCCCAGGGAAATACCCACTCGTCGTCGACCCCATCATCGGCGACGTCAGGCTCACCAAGGTCCTCATGGACGGGGGCAGCAGCCTCAACATCATCTACGCCGAGACCCTCGGGCTTCTGCGTATCGATCTGTCCTCGGTCTGGGCGGGCGCTGCGCCTTTCCATGGGATCATCCCTGGGAAGCGCGTTCAACCCCTCGGACAACTCGACCTACCTGTCTGCTTCGGGACGCCCTCCAACTTTCAAAAGGAGACCCTCACGTTCGAAGTGGTTGGGTTTCGAGGAACCTACCACGTAGTGCTGGGGAGGCCATGCTACGCCAAGTTCATGGCCGTCCCCAACTACACCTACCTCAAGCTCAAGATGCCGGGTCCCAACGGGGTCATCACCGTCGGGCCCATGTACCGACACGCATACGAATGCGATGTGGAGTGCGTGGAGTACGCCGAGGCCCTCGCCGAATCCGAGGCCCTCATCGCTGACCTGGAGAGCCTCTCTAGGGAGGCGCCCGACGTGAAGCGCCACGACGGCAACTTCGAACCAGCAGAGACGGTCAAGTCTGTCCCTCTTGACCCCTGCAACGACGCCTCCAAGCAGATCCGGATCGGTTCTGAGCTCGACCCCAAATAGGAAGTAGTGCTCATCAACTTTCTCCGTGCAAACTCCGACGTTTTCGCGTGGAGTCCCTCGGACATGCCCGGCATACCGAGGGAAGTCACCGAGCACTCGCTGGACATCCGGGCCGAAGCCCGACCTGTCAAGCAGCCTCTACGCCGATTCGACGAGGAGAAGCGCAGAGCCATAGGCGAGGAGATCCACAAGCTAATGGCGGCAAGGTTCATCAAAGAGGTATTCCATCCCGAATGGCTTGCCAACCCTTTGCTTGTGAGAAAGAAAGGGGGGAAATGGCGAATGTGTGTAGACTACACTGGTCTGAACAAAGCATGTCCGAAGGTTCCCTACCCTCTGCCTCGCATCGATCAGATCGTGGATTCCACTGCTGGGTGCGAAACCCTGTCTTTCCTCTACGCCTACTCAGGGTATCACCAAATCAGGATGAAAGAGTCCGACCAGCTTGCGACTTCTTTCATCACACCCTTCAGCATGTACTGCTATGTCACCATGCCGTTCGGCTTGAGAAATGCAGGCACGACATACCAGCGGTGCATGAACCATGTGTTCAGCGAGCACATCGGCCGCACGGTCGAGGCCTACGTCGATGACATCGTAGTCAAGACGAGGAAAGCCTCCGACCTCCTTTCCGACCTTGAAGTGACATTCCGATGTCTCAAGGTGAAAGGTGTCAAGCTCAATCCCGAAAAGTGTGTCTTCCGGGTGCCCCGAGGCATGCTCTTGGGGTTCATCGTCTCCGAGCGAGGCATCGAAGCCAACCCGGAGAAGATCGCAACCATCACCAGCATGGGGCCCATCCAGGACTTGAAGGGCGTACAGAGGGTCATGGGATGTCTCGCGGCTCTGAGCCGCTTCATCTCACGCCTCGGCGAAAGAGGTCTACCCCTGTACCGCCTCTTAAGGAAGGCCGAGCGCTTCACTTGGACCCCTGAGGCCGAGGAAGCCCTCGGGAACCTGAAGGCGCTCCTCACAAAGGCGCCTATCTTGGTGCCCCTAGCTGCCGGAGAAGCCCTCTTGGTCTACGTCGCCGCGACCACTCAGGTGGTTAGCGCCGCGATTGTGGTCGAGAGACAAGAAGAGGGGCATGCATTGCCCGTTCAGAGGCCAGTCTACTTCGTCAGCGAGGTACTGTTCGAAACCAAAATCCGCTACCCACAAGTTCAGAAGCTGCTGTACGCGGTGATCCTGACACGACGGAAGTTGCGACACTACTTCGAGTCTCATCCGGTGACTGTGGTGTCATCCTTCCCTCTGGGGGAAATCATCCAATGCTGAGAGGCTTCGGGTAGGATTGCAAAGTGGGCAGTGGAAATCATGGGCGAAACAATCTCGTTCGCCCCTCGGAAGGCCATCAAATCCCAGGTCTTGGCGGACTTCGTGGCTGAATGGGTCGACACCCAGCTGCCAACAGCCCCGATCCAACCGGAGCTCTGGACCATGTTCTTCGATGGGCCGCTGATGAAGACAGGAGCCGGCGCAGGCCTACTCTTCATCTCGCCCCTCGGGAAGCACCTACGCTACGTGTTACGCCTCCACTTCCCGGCGTCCAACAATGTAGCTGAGTACGAGGTCCTGGTCAACGGGTTGCGGATTGCCGTCGAGCTAGGGGTCCGACGCCTCGACGCTCGCGGTGACTCGCAGCTCGTCATCGACCAAGTCATGAAGAACTCCCACTGCCGCGACCCAAAGATGGAGGCCTACTGCGATGAGGTTCGGCGCCTGGAAGACAAGTTCTACGGGCTTGAGCTCAACTACATCGCTCGGCGCTACAACGAGACTGCGGACGAGCTGGCTAAAATAGCCTCGGGGCGAACGACGGTTCCCCCGGACGTCTTCTCCCGAGATCTGCATCAACCCTCCGTCAAGATCGACGACGCGCCCGAGCCTGAGGCTCCCTCGGCCCCGCCCGAGGTACCCTCAGCACAGTCCGAGGCACCCTCGGTTCGGCCCGAGGTACCCTCGGCCCCCGAGGGCGAAACGCTGCGCGTCGAGGGGGAGCAAAGCGGGGTCACGCCTGATCAAAACTGGCAGACCCCGTACCTGCAATATCTCCACCAAGGAGAGCTACCCCTTGACCGAGCCGAAGCTCGACGGTTGGCGCGGCGCGCCAAGTCGTTCGTCTTGCTGGGAGAAGGGAAGGAGCTCTACCACCACAGCCCTTCAGGCATCCTCCAGCGATGCATCTCCACCACCGAAGGTCAGGAACTCCTCCAAGAAATACACTCGGGGGCTTGCGGCCACCACGCAGCACCTCGAGCCCTTGTCGGAAATGCTTTCCGGCAAGGTTTCTACTGGCCAACGGCGGTAGCCGACGCCACTAGAATTGTCCGCGCCTGCGAAGGGTGTCAGTTCTACGCAAGGCAGACCCACCTGCCCGCTCAGGCTCTGCAGACGATACCCATCACATGGCCTTTTGCTGTGTGGGGTCTGGACCTCGTCGGCCCCTTGCAGAAGGCACCCGGGGGCTACACGCACCTGTTGGTCGCCATCGACAAATTTTCCAAGTGGATCGAGGTCCAACCCCTGAACAGCATCGGGTCCGAGCAGGCGGCGGCGTTCTTCACCAACATCATCCATCGTTTCGGGGTCCCGAACTCCATCATCACCGACAACGGCACCCAGTTCACCGGCAGAAAGTTTCTGGACTTCTGCGAGGATCACCACATCCGGGTAGACTCGGCCGCCGTGGCTCATCCCATGACGAATGGGCAAGTAGAGCGTGCCACCGGCATGATTCTACAAGAGCTCAAGCCTCGGATCTACAACGACCTCAACAAGTTCGGCAAGCGATGGATGAAGGAACTCCCCTCGGTGGTCTGGAGCCTGAGAACGACACCGAGCCGAGCCACGGGCTTCACGCCGTTCTTTCTAGTCTATGGGGCCGAGGCCATCTTGCCCACAGACCTGGAATACGGTTCCCCGAGGACGAGGGCCTATGACGACCAAAGCAACCAAGCTAGTCGAGAAGACTCGCTAGACCAGCTGGAAGAGGCTCGGGACAAGGCCTTACTACACTCGGCGCGGTACCAGCAGTCCATGCGACGCTACCACGCCCGAGGGGTCCGGTCCCGAGACCTCCAGGTGGGCGACCTGGTGCTTCGGCTGTGACAAGACGCCCGAGGTCGACACAAGCTCACGCCCCCCTGGGAGGGGCCATTCGTCATCACCAAAGTTCTAAAGCCTGGAACATATAAGCTGACCAACAGTCAAGGCGAAGTCTACAGCAACGCTTGGAACATCCAACAGCTACGTCGCTTCTACCCTTAAGATGTTTTCAAGTTGTTCACATACCTCGCTCCCACGCAAAGTTTAGTCATCAAGGAAGGGTCAGCCTTGCCTCGGCAAAGCCTGACCCTCCCTCGGGGGCTAAAAGGGGGGGAACCCCTCTGCGTCAAAATTTTCAGTCGAAAAGGCTTTTTGCGTTCCCTCGGCTATGTCGGAGGCAGGACCCCAAGGAGCGAACACGGGTGCACGTAAGTGGCGAGGCTGACTGAGCCGAGGGACTCCTACGCCTCTGGGTTACGGACACCTCGCTCGTCACCCGCCGCGAAAAGTGACACCCACTTGGGGAAGCCATCCTGCTACTGACAGGCGGGGCCGGACACGCAAAGTGAAAGGGAAAGGAGCGCGATCTCATGTAACGGTGATAAAGTGTTCAGGCCTCAGCGGCCGCAGAAAGACACACGTGCATCCAACAGAAACTGTTCCAACAGAGTCAGGCGTCGCCACAGGAAGGAGCCACGCCGTCGGCTTCGTCCCCACCCTCGGCAAAGTCCATCCCGGCTTTGGACGACGGCGTAGGCGGAAGGATCTCTGCTTCGAAGGTGGTCGCCAGCACCGCGCTCGGACCCGCGGCGGCCGCATCGAGCCTCTGGACTTCTGCCAGGGCGGCTTCATCTTCATCACGAAGGCAATACCCCTCGCTGACCCGCTCTAGGTCCACAACGTAGTGGGAAGCGAGCACGGCGAAGGCCCGCCTGACGTCGTGGTGTAGAGCCTCGCGGAGTCTGCCGCGCACATGATCGCCCAAGGCCTGCAGGCGACTTTGAGGGGAGCTTCCTGAGGGAACGTCGCTGGAGCCAAGGACCCGGCAGAGGTCCGAGACGGCCTCGGACATGGCCACGTGGTCGGCCTCCCTCTGCTTGGCCGCCCCGGCAAGTGCCTCGGCAAGCGCCTTGGCAGACTCATCAAGGGCGGACTCGAGTTCTGCGAACAGCCAGGACGAAAGATCTCAAACACAAGCGGAGGAAACAAGTTGAAACGAAAACCGAAAGTGGCCAAGGTGTACCTCCGGCTCGGGCACGCTGCTCCGAGGCTGCGACCTGGGCTACGGCTAGGTCGGCTGCAAGGGCTCTAGCCCGTCTTTCGGCCTCGGCGGCCCGGCCCCGAGATTGGTCCCGCTCATCGATGATCCGGTCGAACTCCGACTGCTGTCGTTGCACTTCTGCGCGCGCCGCTGCCGCCTCTACGCGTGCCGCTGCCGCCTCGGCTCTCAGATCGGTGCAGAGCAACCGAAGGTCCGCCACCTCGGCGCCCTGCTGAGAGAGGCGCGCAGTAGCCCCGACGAGCGAGGTCCTCAGGGATCGCAGCGAGCCCCAGACGTCGAACTCGCGGCGGATGAACGACGACTTGGCGGCGCTTAGATCCATCAGATCCTAGGGAAAGGAAGCGGGGCGTTACGAAAGACGCCTTGACCACAAAAAAGAAAAGGTATGCCTGAAACCGTTACCTCGAGGATTTTGGGGACGTCCCTGCAGAAACCCTCCAGCGACGACCGGAGCGACCCCACCGTTGCTTCGGCACACTTGCGGAGCTCGTCACAGGAATGCTCCTCCCGCTCATCGTCGAGAACGAAGAAGGGGTCCGAGGCCTCGCGGGTCCGGAACCGGAGCAACTGGCACCGACACTCGGAGCCCCGCCGCACAGCGACAAGGCTGCCGCCCGGCGGGACGGATCGCGTCTCTCCGCCCCCCTCCTCCGAGGCACCAAGTGCCGACGCCTCGGCCGTCTCAGCGTCGGCAGCGACAGGTCGCTCCCCGACTGTGACGGCAGCGGTTTCAGTTGCAGCAGGTGCCGGCACCGCCGGCACGTCCGGTGGGGCCTCGGCCACGTCCGCGTCAGCCACCTCCCCTAGCGTGATGGCCGCCTTGGTAGAAGAACCGGCCTCGGCAACTCGCTCCACAGCGACTGGTGCCGCCTGAGCCCCCTGCTGTGGAGCGCCTTGCGAGAAGGTTAGCTGAACGGCAAGGCCCGGAGTGGTGCCTGCTGCGGAAGCTGACGCCATCTTAAGGGCCTTTCGGGGAGCCAGACCGGTCAGGCCACGGCTTCGCTTGCTGAGGAGGAAGGAAAAATCACAGTCGCGACGTACGAATGAAAAGCCAGGACGAAGACGTTCCAAGATACTTACCCACTCCGGGCCATGATCAACCGTGCCTGAGGGGAGGTCTCTCGGATCTCGACCCCCGAAGCCGCCGCCGAGGTCCGCTTCGCCGGCAACTTCGGCACCACCATTGCTTTGGACACCTGGGAGGCGGACTGCCAGGCACCGCCACGGCGACCTGAGGATCACTCTCCTGTGTTGCCGGTGTGGGCGACGGCTCTCGGGGAACAGACGCCTCGACCTTGCTCCCCGGGGGTGCCTCAACTCCCTCAGCCGAGGGGTCGGGTGCCCTCTCGGTCTGCCCCCGCTCCTCGGGCCGGGACCCCGGCGTCCCGACTCCAGGGACTGACTGCGTTAGCCCACTCGGGGGCTAGCTTGACTGCTCCTGGCCTAACCTCAAGCCAGGGCTGAAGCCGAGGAGGGCGGCCATGTCGTCTTCCTCGTCATCATCCTCATCATCGTCGTCGTCATCAGGCGTTTCCGGCGACGGCTCCCTCGGGAGCCCCTCCCTCTCCTGCTGACGACGGAGCTTTTCCAAGGCGTCCTGAGCCCGCATCCTCTCGCGGGCCTGGGTTTTCTCCGCGTCCTTCTTTTTCTTCTTCTCCTCCGCGGCGACCCGCCGTGCTGCTCGGTCCACTGCATCCTGCGGTACCCGTGGCAGGGAAGGCTTGTGCCGCCCCACCTCCTGAGGACGGATGGAAATCCTGACCATAAGAACCAGGGACAACCCGATGCAAGAGGGAGGAAGGAGCGGACGCTCACTAGAGTCACGCACCCTTGGTCAGGGCGCATCAAAGGCTGGGAGAAGGCGCTGAGGTCCGGTTTCCCCAACGCGACGGCCACCCGCCCATGGAGAACATCGAAGGGAAGAGGATCCGAGGACATCCGCGAGCCCTCCAAGTCAGCCTCCGGTGTCATCTCCCAGAGCGGCAACCGTCGCTCCGCCAAGGGAAGCACCCTCCGGCGGTGGATGGCGGCGATCACTCCCGCGGCGGTGAGTCCCCCTTTCCGCAACGCCTCCAAAGCCTTGAGAAGGGGTTCGAGGTTTTTCTGTCTTTCGTGCGGGGTCCCGTGGCGCCAAGCATCGGCGGCGACGGTGACTACCCGTTGGGAAAACGGCGGAAGCAACTCGCCGTCATTCCGGAGGTAGAACCACCGGCGCTGCCACCCTTTGTTCGAGGACGCAAGGGTGGCAGGAATGTACAGCGAGGCCCGCGACTGCCTCAGCTGAAGGATGCAGCCGCCGGCCCGCACCGCCGCGCGAACCTTTCTCTCCCGCGTCGGCGAGGCGAAAAGCTCCACGAAAAAGAGATGAGTCCACAAGTCCCAGTGGGGGGCGATCCCCAAGTACCCCTCGCACACCGCTACGAAAATGGCGGCCTGCGAGATGGAGTTGGGGCTGAGGTTGTGCAACTCCACCCCATAGTGGTGCAGGATCGCCCGCGTAAAGCGGCTCGCCGGCACACCAAATCCCCGCTCGTGGAAGGAGACGAAGCTTACGATGTACCCCGGCGGTGGGGACGGAGCGGCTCCGCTCACGGGGGGAATCCATTCCGGACGCCTCTCATCAGAGAGAGGGCGAAGCAAACCCTCAGCAACAAGATCCTCCAGATCGCCCGCCGTCACTGTGGAGAAAGGCCATGGGTCGCGCAGCGAGATGATGGTCACCCGGTCAGCCATCACCGAGCAGAGGGGGTGGCGGCGCGAAGGATATGGTGGGCGGTTTCTTTTTCTCTGGCTAAGTCTCTCAGGATTGCGAAAACCTAAGAAGGAAGCAGGAAGCGGAGCAAAGAACCATCGCCAGACCCTCCCTCGAGCATATAAAGGCCAAGGCGAGACCGGTTCAACGTTCCGCCCGGACCGGCCGCGGGATTCAAAAACACGAAGCGAAACAGTCGTTCCTCGAACGGCTCGCGCACGGGCAACGGCTGCCCCGCGAACCGCTCGCCCCGTCACATTAACTCCGCGGCGGGACAGGCGGCGCCTCTGGCAGGAGAAGCGAGCGACGCTTCGCCTTCACCATAATGACCGCGTCAAAAAAGGTACACCGCGTCGTTTGATTTCGTATCCTTTTCCTTTTTTCCTCTTTCTCTCTCTTGCAACAGGGACCGGGAAAGGGGGATACCCCGAAAGGGATCCTTCCCTGTGAAGGAACCAGGCTCCGAGCCTCCCTACTGATCAGAGGTTCGAAGGCTGGACCCTCGGAAGGGTTCAACAGCCGCCTCAGAGCACGTGGGCTCCACACCCACTACTGGTCAGAGGTTTGAAGGCCGGCCCCTCGGAAGGGTTCAACGACCGCCTCAGGCTACTCGGGCTCCGCGCCCACTACTGATCAGGGGTTCGAAGGCTGGCCCCCGAAGGGTTCACAGCCGCCTCAGACACAGAGCGAGGGATGACCATGGGTACGTTCGATACATAACCAAGGCTCGGGCTGCGCTCCCGAGGTACCCTAGGACATTTCCGAGACTAGCGGGAGCGATCTTGTAACAGAATCCCATCGGAGGGAGGCATCGAGCCCTCGGACCCGGTCGCCAGGGGACCGGGTCCGGCAGATCACCTGCAGGTACTTTTGGGCGCGCCTCTGGGCCCCTAGCCGACCCCTTACGAACGGGGCACGGGCGTCCGCTCGGATCACCTGCTTGCAGCTCACCGGAGACACCATGTTCGGCGCCCACCGAGGGCAACATGGCGCTCTCCCCCCTCCTCCTTGCGGAAAGGCGACGCAGGGGCGTATATAAAAAAGTCGAGTCTGTCCCTGATCGCCCTCTCGCCCTGTGCAGAGGCTCGGGGGCTGCTCTCGCAAACCCGGCTCCGGCCAACCCGTTGACAGCGTCAACATACCAGCCCGAGAACTTGGGACCCGATCGTACACCCGGGATACGGCCAACTCGCCTGAGGGAACGACCAGACCAGCCAAAGCATTGCGCGAGGCGTTAAGACCTCGGAGGAGTCAAACCACTCCTCCGAGGCCTCGGGGGCTACACCCGGCGGGTGCGCTCGCGCGCACCCACCGGAACAAAAATGCAACCGAGAAAGGTGGTCCCCTTGCAAAAAAGTGCGACGAAAGCCTCCAAGCGAGTGCTAACACTCCCTTCGAGGCTCAGGGGCTACTGTCGGGGACCATAATTAGGGGTACCCTCAAGGCTCCTAATTCTCAGCTGGTAACCCCCATCAGCATAAAGCTGCAAAGGCCTGATGGGTGCGATCAAGTCAGGGATCAGTCCATTCGAAGGACTCGATCACGCCTCGCCCGAGCCTAGCCTCGGGCAAGGGCAGCCGACCCCGGAGGATCTCCGCCTCGCCTGAGGCCCCCCTCCAGCGGCAAAAGCGTTCCTGACTCGCCCGAGGCCCTTTCTTCGCCAAGAAGCAGCCCCGACCAAATCGCAGGAGCATTTAATGCAAAGGTGGCCTGACACCTTTATCCTGACGCGCGCCCCTCAGCTGACAGAGCTGATTTGACCGCCGTCACTTCGCCGCTCCACTAACCAGTCTGATAGAAAGACAGCGCCGCCTGCGCCACTCCGACTACGGTGCCACTTGACAGAGTGAGGCTGACAGGCAGTCAGGCCCGGTCGCACACCATAGGAAGCTCCGCCCGACCCAGGGCTCGGACTCGGGCTAAGCCCCGGAAGACGGCGAACTCCGCTCCGCCCGACCCAGGGCTCGGACTCGGGCTAAGCCCCGGAAGACGGCGAACTCCGCTCCGCTCGACCCAAGGCTCGGACTCGGGCTAAGCCCCGGAAGACGGCGAACTCCGCTCCGCCCGACCCAGGGCTCGGACTCAGGCTAAGCCCCGGAAGACGGCGAACTCCGCTCCGCCCGACCTAGGGCTCGGACTTGGGCTCAGCCCCAGAAGACGACGAACTCCACCTCGCCCGACCCGGGGGCTCGGACTCGGCCTCGGCCACGGGAGACGGACTCGACCTCGACCTCGGAGGAGCCTCCACATCGCCCAACCCAGGGCGCGGACCGGCCACATCAACAGGAGGCGCCATCATTACCCTACTCCAAGCTGACTCAGGCTACGGAGAACAAGACCGGCGTCCCATCTGGCTCGCTCCACCAGATAAGGCGATGATGGCGTCCCACACGCTCCCTGACGATGGCGACTCTCGGCCCCCTTACGGAAGCAAGAGAACGTCAGCAAGGACTCGATGGCCCCGACAGCTGTCCCTTCGCCAGGCTCCAGCGCTCCTCCGACGGCCACGACATCACACAAACCGGGCGCCAAAATCTCTCCGGCCGCCACGATGGCGTGTACTTAGGGCACTAGCTCTCCTCCGCTAGACACGTAGCACTCTGCTACACCCCCCATTGTACACCTGGACCCTCTCCTTATGCCTATAAAAGGAAGGACCAGGGCCCTCTTAGAGAGGGTCGGCCGCGCGGGGACGTGGACGAGACGGGCGCTCGCGTGAGGCCGCTCGCTCCTTCCCCCATGTGGACGCTTGTAACCCCCTACTGCAAGCGCACCCGACCTGGGCGTGGGACGAACACGAAGGCCGCGGGATTTCCACCTCTCTCACGACCCATCTCCTGCCTCCTCGCTTTCCCCCCTTCGCGCTCGGCCTCGCGTCGACCCATCTGGGCTGGGGCACGCGGCGACACTTCACTCGTCGGCTCAGGGACCCCCCGGTCTCGAAACGCCGACAATCACCTAAAGACATATGAATCTGGTGGTATCCACTACGTAAGTCAATTTTAGAGAAAACAATAGAACCACTTAATTCATCAAGCATGTCATCCAATCTAGGAATAGGATATGTGTACCGAATTATGATGTTATTAATGGCTCTACAATCAACACACATGCGCCAAGTGCCATCTTTCTTAGGAACCAAAAGAACAGGAACAGAACAAGGACTAAGGCTCTCATGAATGTACCCGTGGTCCAGAAGGTCCTGGACCTGGCGCTGAATCTCCTTAGTCTCCTCGGGGTTGGTCCTGTAGGCAGCACAGTTGGGCAAGCTCGCCCCGCTGTTGTTAAACCATTGAATGTGATAAGGGTGGGGATGCTCTCGTGTGGTCAAGCCAAGCTTCTTGACCACCTCAACGTTCACCAAGTTGTTGCAGCTACCACCGTCAATGATGGTATGTACACGGTAGTCCTTGACGATGAGGAACATGTTGAAAAGGTTGTGGCGCTGTCTGTTGTCATCGTCACTAGCCATGGTACTCAAAGCTCGTTGCACAATCAAGGCCTTATAGGTCTCGGTCACTGTTGTACCAAGAACCTCTTCATCACCATCATAAGTCTCTGCAATGTTAGCTCCAACAGTATCTTCATCTTCAACATCAGAAGCACTAACATACCCACCATCACCAGTAGCAATGTATGCCTGTTTGCTGGGGCAATCTCGCTGAATATGACCAAGTCCCTGGCAGCGGTGGCACTTGATGTCGGAGGAGCGGCCTGTGGAAGAGGTGGTCGTAGCAGGTTTTGCTGCAACACCCGAAGGTATAGTGGAAGATGTGGATGTCCGTACACCCGAAGATGATGACGCCTTGGCTGGCGCCGGTGGCTGGCGTGGAGCGAAAGTGCTGCTCCTCCGTTGTTGACGACCCTGCAATTCTTTTTCTGCCAACATAGAAAGATGGAACAAGCGTTGTATAGAATGATATTCTTTATAATCAACAATATCCTGAATCTCCCGCCTCAATCCCCCATAAAACCTAACCATTTGATCCTCCGGATCCTCAACTACCCCACATCGTAGCATACCTTTCTGAAGTTCTTGGTAGTATTCCTGTACCGACATGTCTCCCTGATCTAAGCGTTGCAATTTTTTCGAAGATCACGTCTATAAGAAGGGGGAACAAAGCGAGCTCGCATCTCCTCTTTTAACGCATTCCATGTTTGTGGTGCAGCACGTGTGTTAACAAGTTCATTCCACCAAATGATAGCAAAATCTCTAAATTCACTAGTGGCTTATCTAACCCTATGCTGCTCAGGAACAAGATGGGAATTAAATTTTTGTTCTACCGTCATCTCCCAGTCTAAGTAAGCTTCAGCATCATAAGAACCCATGAACGGTGGAATAGAAAACTTAATCTTAGCAAATGGATCATGGTCTGGTTCAGGATTATGATGACGACGTCTACCATTACCTTCCATACCTTGTCGATTACGTGTGAGGCGTTGTCGCAGCGGTGCATAAACATCATCGTCATCGTCGTCGTCGTCGTCGTCGTCCACAGGAGAGTGAGCTGGGACTGGAGTTGGTGGTGGGGGACAAGCCTCTAGTACGTCCATGCGTGTAACAAGTTTAGCAACTCGTCGATCAAGCTGCTCATAGGATGTCGAGGCAGAGTCCTGGTATTTTTTAAAAGCTTTAGTCATCGCGCGCATCATCTCCTTCAATTCCATTTGAGAGACACACTCATCGTCGTTAAGTTTAGGCCCCTTGTCCTTGTCCATTTGATTCTTTGGTCTTGTCATTGTTAGCACAAAACAGAGACAAAAAGGCAACAAACAATGTGAACCCTACAACTATCTCTCAGGGCGGTGGTGGAGGTGGTGGAATACAAATTATGAAGCGTCTTACCCCGCTCTTACAACATTCTTACCAGCACTACAGGTGGCAAACGGTGACCGGTGTGACTGTCCAACGAGCGTGGGTGTGATTGCAAAAGAGTACCTGTTCTGCTCGAGAGAAAATTGGAGCTATGGGAAGGCTGACTAAATATATATATGTGGCACACAAGTCAGTAACAGATAGCAATGCTGAATAAGTGTTCCAAGTACTCATCCTAGTTGCTAGCCTAGAAAATGTAATAGAACAGTTGGACCAAAGCACAAGAAAGGAGGTACAAGTATCTAGTGGGAATGACAGTTCTGTAAATAGGGCAGATTTTTCAGCACTAGTAGAAATCAAAGGCGCGTTTCAAAAGGAGTACCATCAAAAGAGCTCGAAATATTCTGAATTTTTTACCACTGATCCAAAAACACAAAGGATGGAAGCACACAAAATTTCACTTGAAACAGAGTTGTATTGTGGCCTAGAGAAATTCACAAAGGATCTCTGTAACACCTAATTTGTAATAGATCGTATTAAAAGGAGAAAAGTGTTTTCCTTTATTTATATGTGTGTATCGCATCCATTTGTCACCACATGTGAACACCTCACTTAAAAATAATCAATTAATAAAAAGACATATCACTAAATCGTGCATTATGTTGGTTTTTAATTGTTTGTGCCCTTAATAGTAGTCACAACAATATGAATAAAATGATAAACAAAATAGAAATATAAAGACTAACTTGAAAGTTTGGAAATGAGAAATGATATAGAAAGAGAGAATTACCATAAAATACAAAATAAAAACCTATAAAGTTCATATCATGTTCAAATTGAACATTTGATGAGAAGATAGATTTGCCACAAAAATCTGGAATTTTAAAACTTGGGACTGATTTGAATTTGGAATAAAAAGGAAATAAAGAAAAAGAAAAAGGCAGACCTGGTTTTGGGCTGAATCACCTGCCCCGCAGCCCATTTCCGTCAGCGCATGCTAGCCCACTAGCTACCTTTCCCTTTCGTTTTCCACGGACTCGTACGTGCGGGTTCACCTGGTCAACCCCATAGCGACATGGCCGGGCGCGTGCACGGGGGGATTCACGGTGGGACCCACCTGCCGGTACTATTCTCTTCCCCTCCTTACCCCTTCTCGGCATACAGAAACTGAACCCCGCTTTAGCCGCCTGAGCGCTCGCCTGTTCCGTTCAGTAGATGGGGTCTACCGTGATTCTCGGACGTTAGCCCACCCTGCGGCTATAAAGCCATGCCATCTCCCCAGCGGTCACCCCCAGGGCGAGCACTCTGCGGAGCCTAGGCTTCTTCGTCGTATGCTAGCGTCCCTGCTAGTGCCTGCCGTTGAACTCTCCGGCCACCATTGATCCGACCTCCCCTAAGCCTTGTTCGTGATCTGGGTAGCCTCCTAGGCGCGCTAGGAACCGAGTGGTTCAGTCGCGCGCGCACCACCCTTGCGCTGGAGCCATGGCCGTCGACTCTCCAGTGCAAATCATGTGGTTGTTTCGGGTGGATTGATGCCGGGGGACCCTAGGATTGTTCGCCGGAAAATCTACACAGCGGCCGAGCTACTCTGAGCAGTGACCGGAGTGATTACGCCATCCCATTTGGTAAGAAGCTTACCTGTCAATTCTATTTTTCCTCCACAGCGCATAGATCGTCTCGGTGTGGGGATTTAGGCTCGGAATCCGGGCAGGGGGTGGTGCCTGGCATGGCGCCGCCGTGTCTGGCTGGGCACGCCGCCATGGCCGGCCGTCGGGATGTGGAAGATGCCCCCTTGACCCTACGATCTGATACATGCGGTTGAGATTAGAGCTGGGTGGTGTTTTCCTCTCGGAACCATCGTGACCGTTGGATGGCGATCGATGGATCAGATTTGTGATCAGCGTCGATGGTTTCTGGTCATGGGATCCAGATCCAAGGGCTCAGGTTGGGTACCGGTTCGTTTTAATTAAAGATCTAATCCTGGCGGCTGATTTTCGATCGGACGGCCAGTTGATATCCATACCCCTTCGCCATGACAGTTTAGCATATGAACCCCTGCAAAATCAAGTAATGAACCCGCCGTGCAACTCGTGGTTTACTGAGTCTGGGGAAACTTGCAGGCTAGCCCCTGGGTTATCTGGTTATTCGGTGCGCAGTCCAGGGATTTTGTAAAATCAGGGAAATCCATTCTAAATTCATTTTTAATACAAAAATAATCCTAGAACTTGTAAAATACATATAAAATTTATTATAACTCCAAGTAGATCCATTCTAGTTGCATAAAATTCATATTAACAATGTTTATCAATTGGTAACTCTATGTTAGCATGACAACTAGATTAAAATTTATCACTTAGTTATTCTCGTACCAAACACATAAAATCTTTAGAAATTCATAACTTCTCCATTTTAACTCCGATTTGATCCGTTCAAGTTGCGTTAGTCTCGTAGCAACGCGTAGATCATTATTATACAGTATATTCTTATGTTTGGTGTGATGTTAATTTTATCTATACCATGTTTGTTTGTATTGCTACGTCTAGCGCGAGGACACGTGTCATCTGAAAAGCAAGTTGGTACCTGGAATCTCAAGTGCCAGGCAAGTTGTGCCCTTGATTCACTTTTGTTACCCAATAATGTTCTTTATAATCATTTACCATGCATAGGTTTAATTTTGATGGGACCCGATAGGTCACCCTAGATTGTTTATCTCATTACCTTGTTTACCCCTGAATCACTTGGGTAGTTTATGCTATTGCTTTACGTGGTTTTTGGGTTAATATTTCATTATATCCATGTTCCAGTTATTTTGTTATTCTATTTATGTTCATGTTAAGATCATTATGTTATTGTTAATTGGAACATGGAGCTTAACTTGAGAACCACGTGCCACCACAAGGGAGGAATGGGACCCCTTGGCTGACTAATTAGGAAAGCTAGTGGAAGACTACCTTACCCGAAAGGGGCAAGGGCAGTAGGGGAGTGGTCAGTGTAGGGAGGTCCTTGTTTGATTTTGCTGCGATGGCAGTCAGACGAGAACCCTGCATTGGAACTTCCTATAAACTGTAGCGGGTTTTCGGAAGCTAGTGGAACTTTGTAAAGGCCTCGTAGTGGATCCCTAGCCATTCACCTTGGTAGTGTCTAAGGGCCTAGCTAACCCTGGCGACATGGGAAACACGACTTGTGGGTAAAGGGTACAACCTCTGCAGAGTGTAAAACTGGTATACTAACCGAGCTCACGGTCATGAGCGGCTCAGGACTCTCCGATGATTAAATTATGGAACCTAAACTTAATTTGTCATTTGCATTTGCATGGGTTTATTATTAATTTTGTTCTATTACTTTACTTATGGTTTGGTATTCACTTACACTTAGTAACTGCTAATAAAATTTTGACCAACTTATAAAAGCAATGCTCAGCTTTAACCTCTATTGTTGATTAGCCTTACACTTCATGAACTCCCACCTTTGGTGAGTTCATGCCACATTATTCCCCACAACTTGTTGAGCGATGAACATGTGTGAGCTCACCCTTGCTGTCTCACACCCCCCCCACAGGAGAAGAACAGGTGGTTTCAAGTGGAGTCAAGTATCGAGGAGTTTGATCTGATCTAGGTGGCGTTTCTCAGTTGACATTGGCGCCGACGATCCTTAGTTCGTGTTATATTTATCTTTTATTTTGTACGTCTTCCGCTATGTATTAAATACTCTGATTATTGTGACATTTATCTCTATGCACTCTGTTATTATATATGTTGTCTTCTTGGCGCATGTATGAGATGCACCTGGCTTTGTCCCTTAAAGCTGGGTGTGACAATCTCTGAAATTCCTGAAAACACTTAAACAATTTTTTTAATTATCTTCCCGATTTTTTTTGAATTTTTTTAATTATCTTCCAGAATGGAGTCAGGAATCTGCTGTAAAAATTTGAGCTCAAACGGAGCACCGAGCGAAAAGTTATGCCCGTTTTATGGAAGGTACCTCAAGTTATGGTTTTCAAAGGCACAAATCGGCAGGAACCGAAACGACGGCTATGGAGCACAGGGTTAGTTTTAGAGATAGGATTTGTTTTCTGGATATGGTCGGTTTAGATATAGGATCTGTTTTGTGGATATGGTCGGTTTTAGAGATAGGATATGTTTTGTGGATATTGTCGGTTGTAGAGATAGGATCTATTTTGTGAATAGGATCGGTTGTAGAGATAGGATCTGTTTTGTGGATAGGGTTGCTTGTAGAGATAGGATCTGTTTTGTAGATAGGGTCGGTTTTGTAGGATGGAAGCGGATGGATACAATCAAACTGAACCAAAACAAATCTAATCCAGCAACCAAACTCAACTAGAACACGAACTCAGAACTACGGACTCTAAAACTGAATTGTGCAAAGGCTAAGGCGATGGTTTTAGGTCGGAATAAACTGATCGTAATTTTTTTGGCTTTTTGTGGACTATGGGACGAAACAAAACTAATCTAAAGGTAGAATTATACCTCACGGGCAACCTAGAAATCTGATACCAATTGATAGTAGACGCGGCCCGATCTTCCGTGAGATACGATAACTTGATTGGGTGGAGATCTCAACGTTGATGATCCAAGGCTCCGAGCGAACGGTTCCTCGCAATCACTACACCACGGCTCCATTGGTTATCACCCGTGACACATGAATGACCTCGCCATGAAGGCTTATCCCTGCAAGCGCAATCAAGAACACAAGCAAGAACAGGAAAGAAACGCAACCAAAATTGTATTGATTACGGGATAGGGTCTCACAAGCCGATGACGGCGACACTGTTCGATGACAGAATTGATCTAAGCAAAACCCCAAACCTAAATGTGGCGGCGGCTGCTGAGTAAATAGAGTATTAGGGCGTGCGTAGCCCTGGACTCGCCCCTAATGGGCTCCGACGCGATACACGGCCCAACAGACGGTGTCGCAGCACCAAAATAGAATCTGAACGCTGACTTGTTTCGACGATTCCCGTTGACTCCAGATAAATTTTAGGGTGGAACCAATTGGGTTGGTTAGATAATCTCGTTATCTTTCCAACCATATCCAGTCCGTCGCAATCGGAGTCCGGATGCATCTTGGGCGTCCATTTTAGTGCAGACTGGTCCTGGAACCCGAGATGGAGTCGCAGCCGACTCGGACTTGATCTCCTTCCTGTTGTGGACGCCCTTGCTGCTCCTCCTCAACACCTTGGACTTTCCCAAGTCCTTGCTGGTCCTCTCCAAGGTACCTAATCATCAAAACATCCATGGCCCCAAGTGTAAGCTCTGAAACACAATTGACTAGGGTAGAACGTACCTGGAGATTTAGCTGTCGTGCACGAGATCGTGTTATCGGTCCATTCATTGTATGTATAGAAGTGATGTCCTCATCACGCGGGATCTCAACGCGAGACGCAGGCACAGGGGCGTCGCTGTTTCCTAGCATGCCAAGGTGGTTGCCTTCGTTGTGATCCCCCTGATCGATGTGGAAACACTCGTGAGTTGGGTCGTAACCCTCGTCGTCAAGGCTGTGGCCATCGTCAGAGTAGCCGGAGAGGCAGTGGTCACATGCGGATATGAAGTCTCGCATGGCACTAGGATCACGGAGTCCGGAGAAATCCGAACTGAAGTCGGGGTCGTCCTCTTCCTCGGAACCCACGGGTCCGAAGGTTGAGACGGCCGTCAGTAGGTCCCAAGTTGACCACATATGGTACCCCAGAAGGTCAGGATATGCCCTTGCGAAAGCGCTTGCCGAAGTGGGGTCGCTTGGTGGGTCGAAGCTGAATCTAAAGGGAACAGGATGGAAAATTGATGGTACCTCCTGGTTGGTGGATGGCAGTGAAGTTGCATCGGAGATGGAATGTGTCGTTATCTCAGGTGCGAGACTAATGCCAGACAAGTCCCTCGCAAGGGTGCCAGCGTCATCAGTCCGCCGGGGGTTGGCACGTTGCTAGGAAGCGACACCCGTCGTTGTCCCACATGCGAGGATAACACCCGATATGTCCCCCGCATGTGTGTCGGCGTCGTCGACTCGCTCTGGGCCGACAGCCGATGAGGTGCTGCCTCCTGCCTAGCCATGGTCGCTCTGTCTCCTCCGACGACGACGAGGAGGGTGGCGGGGCAAACCCAGGTGTTCCTCTTCCGCCACGGGGAGATGTCGTCGTCGAGTTTGCCTCCGCCGGGCGAGCCGACGACCGTCGTTGTTGTCGTGCTGCGGGGGAGGAGTACCATGTCGTAGCTGCCGTCGGGGGATATGAACTCGAGACTCCCAAAGCGGAGCACCATCCCGGGCTGAAGAGGCTGCTGAAGATTGTCCATCTGGATCTCAACGAGAAAGTATTGCCAACACGTAGCTGGACCCCTACCTGGCGCGCCAACTGTCGGCGTTTCGTACCCGAGGGACCCTCAACCGAACCGACTAGTGAATTTTGTGCCGCGTGTCCCTGCCCAGATGGATTGATGCAAGATGAAACACAAGAGGAGGGATGAGTCTTATATTATCTTGCACCGGGGTGCTTGCAGTAGGGGTTACAAGCTTCGCGAGAGAGGGTTTGGCCTTGAGGTGAGCCGTCTGAGTTAGCCCCCTTTTCTCCTTCTCCCTCCCTGGGAAGGTCCTGGGCATCCCCTTTTATAGATACAAAGGGATGGTCCAGCTGTACATGTGGGGGTGTAGCTATGTGCTAACGTGGCCGGTGGAGGAGTGCTTGAGCCCTATAGAAGCATAGCTGGTGGTGCGGCCCTGGGTCCTGATGACGTTTCTTTGCCTTCGTAGAGAGCTGAGAACAATTGACGTCATGGACGCATGTAGGGAATCATCATTACCTGTTGTCGGAGTAATCTAGATGTGACACTGGTCTTGTTCCTTCGTAGCCTGAGGCGGCTAGCTAGAGGTAGGGTAATGATGTATCCCCTGTAGCGAAGTCGGTCCGAGGCCGAGGTCGGGCGAGGCGGTGACTTCTCTGAGGCCGAGGCTGAGGTCGGGCGAGGTTGTGACTCCTCCCGATGCCGAGGCTAAGGCTGAGGCTGAGGCCTGGGGTCGGGCGAGGCGGAGACCTTCTCCCGAGGCCGAGGCTGAGACCGAGGCCTGGGGTCGGGCGAGGTGGAACTCTCTGTTGCGCCCGAGGCTGAACTCAGGAGAAGCCGTGACTTACTGTTGTTAGTCTTACCCTGGTGGTTGGCACAGTAGTCGAAACGGGGTGAATAGTGTTGTTTTCCTATCAGAACGATCAGTAAAGGGGCGAAGTGATTGCGGTCATTTCGACCTTGCCAACTGAGGCGCGCGTGTCAGGATAAGGTGTCAGGTGATCCCAGTCTTTTACGGTCTGTTTTGAAGATGTTTTTCAGTCATGCTTAGGAGTATTAGGGGTACCCCTAGTTACGGCACCCGACAACTTGAATATAAATCTAAATCATAAAAAAGTAATTATATAGTTGTTTATCTAGTACATTTGATTAAGAAAAGGTGATCTACAAATCTTTTTAACTTCATAATTAGAAACTACGCATAAATTTATTATAACAGTCAAATCAGATTTAAATTACGAAAACGTGTGAACAGTTGGAAACACTAATTAAAATTTGTTATTGTGAAACTAACGAAACCGTTTCTATTTTATTTAGGTTCCTAATATACATTTTATAATAAAAACAGTAATAAGGACCTACACATAAATAAAGGTAGACTAGAAGGAGTAGCTAGTAAATTTGTATTTTTGTATAAATATATAATTATAAATAATTATCTCTTTTTTGTTAAAAAACATAGAGGCTTTGATTAATTTGAAAATTATAGATTGTAACAAACATAATACAGATTAAGTTAAAAAAATATGTAAACTATTGCAACTATAAATTTAAACTATTTAGCGCACTAATCAAAGCTAACAAAGTATTATTTAATTTATTTGGATCTCAAATTTGCATTTCAAAATAGGAAAATTACCATAGAGATATATATGCTATTATTCATAGAAGCTAGGGAGTAGCAAGAAATTAGATATCATCTTCTACCTTGTTCGCAACAGTACAGAAGGCATATGACGGCTTCCACAAACGACGACGAACAACGATGAACAGCGATGGTTTAGTGCACGGCAGCAGGGCATCATCGGCGAGTAAGGAGCGGGAACTCCGACGATGTCTCAGGCTTAGGAGGAATGACGACGAGCCGGTCAGACAGTAGCGGGCACAGAGCAGCACACACAAATGGACTTCGGCGCGACGATGGTGTGGCCACGAGCAGCACAGCAGCTCGACACGATGACGACGCGAGCGGTGCAACAACAGTACGATGAGCAGCTGAGGGTATGGAAGCGGACTCAACGGTGCGGCACCGGCGGTGAGGAAGGTAGCAGGGGCATCTCAAGACACGTCGTAATAGGGAGGTCGTGCTGGCTGCTTCTGTGGCTTTTGGTCGGGACGGTGCCGACGTGGCTCAGGGCTTCGGCAAAGTTTGACTGCGCATCACGAGAGCTTGGGCTCGACACCCGAAATGACGCGACGGCGCAGAGCATGCAAGCAGCTCGAGCGAGCAGAGGCGCGAAGGGCCTAGAAGGGTGAGAAGCGCGGCCAGGGTCTGCTCTTATAGGCAAGGAGGAGGGGGCTCGGCGACCGTCGATGAAAACCGGCTTGAAGAGCTTTGAAGACCATAAACGGAGGAGGTAACTGCAGGGAAGAAACGGTATTGCAACGGTTCGCGTGGCGTAATGGCGAGGAGGCAAATGGTCGCGGGGCGAAGCGATGTGGTGCTGCTCCACTAGGCGGCAAGGATACGAGCAGTCGGTGAGGCAAAGGGACGCGACAGACGGTTACTCGAGTCCTGCATTTCTATGCGTGAACGACACAGGGAAAAGTGGTGTAGGAGAAGACCCAAGGCAGGCCAACCTGTCATATGTACAATGAAAAAAAGAATGGAGAGAGCTGGACAAAGGATGTCTAGCAAGCCGAGCGAGTGTTTCATCTTGTCTTTTTTTATTTTCCAATTTCTTTTCTCTTGTTCTTTAAAAAACTAAGAATATAAGTAAATAAATTTATATATTCTAAAAACTAGAATAAATCTAAAAATAATATTAATATACCAAAATACATATTTTCAAAGAATATTATTTTAACAATTCTTTATTATTTATAAAAATGAGGTTTTTCACGCCAAATAAAATCAAACGTTGAATATATCAAAAAAATTTATGCCTCAGCATGAATGCATCAAATACTTGACAAAAATTTATCTATTTAAGAATTGTTCGAATTAATTACATCACCATTTCATTATTTGAAAATACAAATAGTTTTCTTTCTATTGGAAATCAATAACTTAAACTAGATTGTTTTCAATTGACAGATTTAGGGTCTTACACCAATCAAGATGGGATCCTTCTAAGGAAAGGCCGAAGCCATAATAGGAAAGCTACTAGTCCAACACCACAAGACGAGGAGCTAGATCAAGGAATCAGAGATCTAGAAGTTATTCATCAACGAGTGGAAAAAAGAAGGGAAAAGATGCTTCGGCTGGCTGAGCTCCAGAAGAAGATTGACGAAGCAGCCGAGGAAATGTGACATATTGCGCAAGACACTGAGCAAGGGCACAAACCACAACAAAGAGATCTTCATCAAGAAGGCCCCAACCATGATGACATGTGGTATGATGATTTTCAGCATGATAGCATTGCTTTTGATGACGCTTCCCCTCTAGCTACAGAGTTGCAGGCTGTCCTACGGCCACCTTCATACAAGCCACCCCAGCTTCCCATGTACGTTGGTCACTGATAGTCGCCTAGAGGGGGGTGAATAGGGCGAAACTGAAATTTACAAAATAATCACAACTACAAGCCGGGTTAGTGTTAGAAATATAAACGAGTCCGCGAGAGAGGGCGCAAAACAAATCGCAAGCAAATAAAGAGAGTGACACGCGGATTTGTTTTACCGAGGTTCGGTTCTCGCAAACCTACTCCCCGTTGAGGAGGCCACAAAGGCCGGGTCTCTTTCAACCCTTCCCTCTCTCAAACGATCCCACGGATCGAGTGAGCTTTCTCTTCTTCTCAATCAAACGGGAACAAAGCTTCCCCGCAAGGGCCACCACACAATTGGTGCCTCTTGCCTTGGTTACAATTGAGTTTGATCACAAGAACAAGTGAGGAAGAAAAGAATGCGATCCAAGCGCAAGAGCTCGAAAGAACACAAGCAAATCACTCTCTCTAGTCACTATGGTGTTGTGTGGAATTTGGAGAGGACTTGATCTATTTGGTGTGTCTAGAATTGAATGCTAGAGCTCTTGTAGTAGTTGAGAAGTAGAAAACTTGGATGGCAATGAATGTGGGGTGGTTGGGGTATTTATAGCCCCAACCACCAAAAGTGACCGTTGCTGGAAGCTGTCTGTTCGATGGCGCACCGGACAGTCCGGTGCACACCGGACAGTCCGGTGCCCCTGCCACGTCACCATTGCCGTTGGATTCTGACCGTTGGAGCTTCTGACTTCTGGGCCCGCCTGGGTGTCCGGTGCACACCGGACAAGTACTGTTTGATATCCGGTGCACCGGTATGGGCGATCCTGACGACTGCGCGCGCTGCGCGCGCATTAAATGCACCGCAGGGAGCCGTTGGCGCCGAAAAGAGCCGTTGCTCCGCTGGTACACCGGACAGTCCGGTGCACACCGGACAGTCCGGTGAATTTTAGCGGAGCGGCTGCCGCGCGAACCCGAGGCTGGCTAGTTCCGGAGACCGCGCTTCCTTGGAGCACCGGACATGTCCGGTGCACACCGGACAGTCCGGTGAATTATAGCGCGCCGGCTTCCAAGAATTCCCGAGGGCGAAGAGTTTGAGTTGGAGTCCTCTGGGCGCACCGGACACTGTCCGGTGCACACCGGACAGTCCGGTGCCTCCAGCCAGAGGTGCCCTCGGTTGCCTCATTGCTCCTTAGTTGAATCCAAGACTTGATCTTTTTATTGGCTAAGTGTGAACCTTTTGCACCTGTATAACTTATGCACTAGAGCAAACTAGTTAGTCCAATATTTGTGTTGGGCAATTCAACCACCAAAATTATTTGGGGGCTAGGTGTAAGCCTAATTCCCTTTCAATCTCCCCCTTTTTGGTGATTGATGCCAACACAAACCAAAGCAAATATAGAAGTGCATAATTGAACTAGTTTGCATAATGTAAGTGTAAAGGTTGCTTGGAATTGAGCCAATATAAATACTTCATGAATGCGCATGGATTGTTGTCGGCGTTCCGAGACCGGGGGGTCCCCGAGCCGACGAGTGAGTGTGCCGCGTGTCCCAGCCCAGATGGGTCGAGCGCGTGGGCGAGCGCGAAGGGGGGAACAGAGAGAGCGGTCGGTGGCCGGAGCCGGGTCGTGAGGGAGTCGGAGAATTCCCGCGGCCTTCGTGTTCGTCCCGCGCCCAGGTCGGGTGCGCTTGCAGTAGGGGGTTACAAGCGTCCGCGCGAGGTGAGGGGAAGCGAGCGGCCCCGAGAGAGCGCCTGCCCCTGCCCTTCGTCCCCGCGAGGCCAACCTTCTCTAAGAAGGCCCTGGTCCTTCCTTTTATAGTCGTAAGGAGAGGATCCAGGTGTACAAGATGGGGGTGTAGCAAGGTGCTACGTGTCTAGCGAGGGAGAGCTAGCGCCCTAAGTACATGCCTAGGTGGCAGCCGGAGAGATCTTGGCACCCTGTCGGTGTGGCGTCGTGGCTGTTGGAGGAGTAACGGAGCCGGACGGAGGGACAGCTGTCGGAGTGGCTGGACCCTTGCTGACGTCCTCCTGCTTTCGTAAGGGAGCTGAGAGCCGCCGTCGTCATGGTCTAGCGGGGCGCCATCATTTGCCTATCTGGCGTAGCTGGCCAGATGGGACACCGGTCTTGTTCTCTGCGACCCAAGTCGGCTCAGGGCAGGGTGATGATGACGCTTCCTGTTGACGTGGCGGTCTCGTGTCCTAGGTCGGGCGTCGCGGAGGCCCCTCCGAAGCCGAGGTCGAGTCCGTCCTGCAAGACAGAGGCAGAGGCCGAGCCCTGGGTCGGGCGAGGCGGAGATCGTTCGGCAGAGGCTGAGGCGGAGTCCGAGCCCTGGGTCGGGCGAGGCGGAGTTCGTCGTCTTCCGGAGCCTTAGCCCGAGTCCGAGCCCTGGGTCGGGCGAAGCGGAGTTCGCCGTCTTCCGGGGTCTTAGCCCGAGTCCGAGCCCTGGGTCGGGCGGAGCGGAGTTCGCCGTCTTCCGGGGTCTTAGCCCGAGTCCGAGCCCTGGGTCGGGCGGAGCGGAGTTTCCTCTGGCGCTTTTGGCCAAGCCTGGCTACCCGTCAGTCTTACCTTTTGCGTTGAAGGCCCCAGGGATTTGGTCGGTTGGCGCGGTGATTTAGTCAGGGTTACTTCTTATCGAAGGCGGGGCCTCGGGCGAGCCGGTGATGCGTCTGCCGTGAAAGAGGAGACCTCAGGCGAGACGGAGTCATCTCAGGGTCGGCTGCCCTCGCCCGAGGCTAGGCTCGGGCGTGGCGTGATCAAGTCGCTCGTATGGACTGATCCCTGACTTAATCAAACCCATCAGGCCTCTGCAGCTTTATGCTGATGGGGGTTACCAGCTGAGAATTAGGCGTCTTGAGGGTACCCCTAATTATGGTCCCCGACAGTAGCCCCCGAGCCTCGAAGAGAGTGTTAACACTCGCTTGGAGGCTTGCGTCGCACTTTTTTGCAAGGGGACCAGCCTTTCTCGGTGGTACTTGGTTCCGGTGGGTGCGCGCGAGCGCACCCGCCGGGTGTAGCCCCCGAGGCCTCGGAGGAGTGGTTTCACTCCTTCGAGGTCTTAATGCCTTGCGCAATGCCTCGGCTGGTCTGGCGGTTCCCTCATGCGAGCAGGGCGTAACCCAGGTGCACTGTCGGGGCCCAAGTTCTCGGGCTGGTATGTTGACGCTGTCAACGGTTTGGCCGGAGCCGGTTTTGCGAGAGCAGCCCCCGAGCCTCTGCACGGAGCGAGAGGACGATCAGGGACAGACTCGGCTTTTTTATATACGCCCCTACGTCGCCTTTCCGCAAGGAGGAGGAGGGGGAGTGCGCCATGTTACCCTCGATGGGCACCGAACATGGTGTCTCCGGTGAGCTGCAATCGGGTAATCCGAGTGGACGTCCGTGCCCCGTTCGTTAGGGGTCGGCTAGGGGCCCGGAGGCACGCCCAAAAGTACCTGCGGGTGATCTGCCGGACCCGGTCCCCTAGCGACGGGGTCCGAGGGCTCGTTGCCTCCCTCCGATGGGATTCCGTTACAGAGTCGTTCCCGCTGGTCTCGGAAATGTCCTAGGGTACCTCGGGAGCGCAGCCCGAGCCTTGGTTATGTATCGAACGTACCCCTGGTCATCCCTCGCTCGGCGTCTGAGGCGACTGTGAACCCTTCGACAGGCCAGCCTTCGAACCCCTGATCAGTAGGGGGCACGGAGCCCGAGTAGCCTGAGGCGGTCGTGGGACCTTTCGGGGGCCGACCTTCGAACCCCTGACCAGTAGCGGGTGTCGGGCCCACGCGATCTGAGGCGGCTGTTGAACCCTTCGGGGGGCCAGCCTTCGAACCCCTGATCAGTAGGGAGGCTCGGAGCCTAGTTCCTTCACGGGGAAGGATCCCTTTGGGGTTATCCCCCTTCTCGGTCCCTGTTGCAAGAGATAGAGAAAGAAGGAAAAAGGGAAAAAGGATTCGAAATTGAACGTCGTGGCGTACCTTTTTCCGGCACGGTTGTTTTGGCGAAGGCGAAACGTCACCAGCCGCTCCCGCCCGTAGCGCTGCCCGTCGAGCCGCGGAGTTAATGCGCCGGGGTGAGTAGCTGGCGAGGTTGCCGTTGCGCGTGCGCGAGCCGTTCGAGGTACGGGCCACGGGCGCGTCGTCTTCACGCCGTGAGAGGGGGTTCTCTTGTTGCCTCCGGATGGGACATGAGCTTGGCAGATGGCGTGACCGCTGCTCTCGCGCGCCTGCCACCGTCATTACTGCCGGCCCATTTTTGACCGCTTTTGACCGCTGCGCCAGGCTGGCGCTGCTGGGTCGCGGACTGGGTCGCCTCGAATCGCGGTATTGGTTCCGCAATCGAGGAGGTGCGGGGGTGGAGCGAGTGGCACAGCGGCTCGCATGCAGCACCCGGCGCGCCAGTTGCACGACGCGTGGGCTTGAGCCGTCGCGCTGGCTTGTCAGGAGTCGGAGAGGCGCGTCCACTTGGCGCGGTTGCATGCCGCCTGCATGGCCGCCTGCCCCTTTCGCCCGCCGGTCTGGGCGAAAGTGGAGGATTGCTTGTAACCGCTGGGTGGTTGCGTGCGTCGTGCGCGACGGTTCGGCTTCTTCTTAGAGCCGGTCTGCATGACAGGCGGGCCCCAGCCCCCGCGCCGCAGGGGAGGACTTTGGAGGCGTGTTGGAGAAGACTCAGCCTGTGACGGTTGAGGGTGCAAGCAGGGGGAGTTGCCTTTAAAAGGAGGGCGACCCCTTTCGTAAGGCGACCATGTCTCCTTCTTCCCCCATGCATTGTGTCTCTCCGTCTTCCAGGCCCCCGGATGGGGGAAACCGCCGTCTTTTCGCCCCATCGTTGGAGGAACGCAACTCCGTGGGAGTTGGTACCTTTCAGCCATCGTTCGGCTTCAAGGATTTTCATCATGCAGCCCAGCTGCACCCCTCCACCGGCGGTCACCCAAGAGGGCGACCTCCGGCTTGATGGTGGGGGAAAGCGAGCCGGGCTGCGGCCCCCGCCCCTCCCTCAGCCTCAAGGATTTTCATCACCTGGCCAAGAGGGAGGACGAGGCGAGTCAGGGAGCTGTCTCCGTGTGGGTCGGTTGCCCTCTTCTTCCCCGTGCGCCTGGGGGAGAACGGCATCCTCCAGCATCACGGAGACTTCCTCCAGCCATGTCGGAAGTGGCGGGTCCCGAGGCGTCGGCGGACGGAAGTGGCTTCTCTACCGACGAGATTGCCAACTCCGTCAGTAGCCCTGGGTCTCCGTCTCCCGGCCTGAATGGCTGGCTCTCGTCCTCGGGGGGCGAGAGTTTTTTCGCCGCCCCGCAGGCCCGCCCCTATCGAGTGGGGTTGTTCGCACCTGCGGGGGGGGAACCGGAGTTCCGTTTGTAAATGGCACTTCGAGTGCCGGGTTTTTTGTTCATTTCGGCTTTCGGGGCCTGAACATGTATGTAATTGCGGCGCGGAGCCGTGTTTTTTCCTCATTTCCGAGCACTAAGACTCGTCTGCTGATTGTCTGAACCGCTTCACCAAGCATGAGTCGCCTCGTGTCAAGGTGACGAGTGAGGTATCCGTATCCCGGAGGCGTAGGAGTCCCTCGGCTCGGTCGGCCCTGTTGTCCGAGGCTCCTCTAGCTTAGTTAAAGAGACCCCTCGGCCGCTCTTCGACGAGCCGAGGCCAGGGGTAGCGATATCAGCACGAGCAGAGGCGGAGTTGGCTCGGAAATGAAACCTGGCCGGCCGGAGCCTAGCCGGGTTGTCCGTTGGCAGGATCGACGTCAGAGTTGATCAGCCGAGGCTTCGGACCGAGCAGGCGCCCTCGGAAGGCGGTCGGCCGAGGCCCCGGAGGTGGCCGGCCGAGCCGTCCGCTCGGGCCGGGTTCTCGGAGAAGTCCCTGGCAGAGATTGCTCGAGCGTGGTGATGACGTCGTCCTTCGGAGCAGAGGCCCTCGGACCGCGTCGCCGTCCGAGGCTAGGTCAGGCCTTGCTGAAGGTGCTGTCGATGCCGAGGGTGTCATCGCCCTCTTCCAGCGTCAAGATCCGAGCTTGCAGGGTCAAATCGTCTTGTAGCGTGGGCCTTGCGCGGCCGTCGAGGCCAGAACACACACCCTTGCTGTGTTATAAAGCTGCGTCTCTTTTCCTCTTGTTTCGAGTATCTGGACTTTCCGTCGGTAGCAGGGATGTTAGTGCGAGCAAGAGTTGCTTCTCGCGGAAGCTGATGAGTGAGGTATCCGTATCCCGGAGGCGTGGGAGTCCCTCGGCTCGGTCGGCCTTGCCGCTTACGCGTACTTTTACCCGTCCATGAGGCCCTGTCACCGACTCGGTCTAGAAGGCTCGAAGAATCGCTTCGACAGAAGAGCTTCCGTACGTAAAGACTCATTCGATCCGCGGATTCACCTTATCCGAGCGCGAGTTACTTATCGCAGAAGGTGATGAGTGAGGTATCCGTATCCCGGAGGCGTAGGAGTCCCTCGGCTCGGTCAGCCTTGGCTGCTTACGTGTACCCCGTCGTTTCCGGGACCCGCTTTTCGAAGTAGTCAAAAAGTACGAAAGACGTTCTGGTAAAAGAGATTTTTTGTTCGAGGAAAGTTTTGACGCAGAGGGGGTTTCCCCCCTTTTAGCCCCCGAGGGAGGGTCGGGCTTTTGCCGAGGCGAGGCCGACCCTTCCTTGTTGACTAAACTTTACGTGGGTGCGAGGTATATGAACAATCTTGGAAATATCTCAAGGGTAGAAACGACGTAGCTGTTGGATGTTCCAAGCGTTGCCGTAGACCTCGCCTTGACTGTTGGCCAGCTTGTACGTTCCGGGCTTCAGAACTTTGGCGATGACGAACGGCCCCTCCCAGGGGGGCGTGAGCTTGTGCCTCCCTCGGGCGTCTTGCCGCAGCCGAAGCACCAGGTCGCCCACCTGGAGGTCTCGGGGTCGGACCCCTCGGGCGTGGTAGCGTCGCAGGGACTGCTGGTACCGCGCCGAGTGTAGTAAGGCCCTGTCCCGAGCCTCATCCAGCTGGTCCAGCGAGTCTTCTCGGCTAGCTTGGTTGCTTTCTTCGTTGTAGGCCCTCGTCCTCGGGGAGCCGTATTCCAGGTCCGTGGGCAGGACGGCCTCGGCCCCGTAGACCAGGAAGAACGGCGTGAAACCCGTGGCTCGGCTTGGCGTCGTCCTCAGGCTCCAGACCACCGAGGGGAGTTCCTTCATCCATCGCTTGCCGAACTTGTTGAGATCATTGTAAATTCGAGGCTTGAGTCCTTGTAAGATCATGCCGTTGGCGCGCTCTACTTGCCCATTCGACATGGGATGAGCTACGGCGGCCCAGTCCACCCGGATGTTGTGATCTTCGCAAAAATCCAAGAATTTTTTGCTGGTGAACTGGGTGCCATTGTCGGTGATGATTGAGTTCGGGACTCCGAAGCGATGGATGATGTTGGTGAAGAACGCCACCGCCTGCTCGGACCTGATGCTGTTCAGGGGTCGGACCTCGATCCACTTGGAGAATTTGTCGACGGCGACCAGCAGGTGCGTGTAGCCCCCGGGCGCCTTCTGCAGAGGGCCGACGAGGTCCAGACCCCACACAGCGAAAGGCCAGGTGATGGGTATCGTCTGCAGAGCCTGAGCGGGCAGGTGGGTCTGCTTCGCATAGAATTGGCACCCTTCGCAGGCGCGGACAATTCTAGTGGCGTCGGCCACCGCCGTTGGCCAGTAGAAGCCTTGGCGGAAAGCGTTCCCGACGAGGGTTCGAGGTGCTGCATGGTGACCGCAAGCCCCCGAGTGTATTTCCCGCAGGAGTTCCTGACCTTCGGCGATGGAGATACATCGCTGGAGGATGCCCGAGGGGCTTCGGTGGTAGAGCTCCTTCTCATCGCCCAGCAAGACGAACGATTTGGCGCGTCGCGCTACCCGCCGAACCTCGGCTCGGTCGAGGGGCAGTTCTCCTTGGTGGAGATATTGCAGGTACGGGGTTTGCCAATCTTGATCTGGCAGGACCCCGTTCTGCTCCTCCTCGATGCGCAGGGCTTCGCCCTCGGGCTCCGAGGGTACCTCGGGTTGAGCCGAGGATGGCTCGGGCTCGGGCGCGTCGCCTATCTTGACGGAGGGTTGGTGCAGATCCCGGGAGAAGACGTCCGGGGGAACCGTCGTTCGCCCCGAGGCTATCTTCGCCAGCTCGTCCGCAGTCTCGTTGTAGCGCCGGGCGATGTGGTTGAGCTCGAGCCCGTAGAACTTGTCTTCCAGGCGTCGAACCTCTTCACAGTAGGCCTCCATCTTCGGGTCGCGGCAGAGGGAGTTCTTCATGACTTGGTCGATGACGAGCTGCGAGTCGCCGCGTGCATCGAGGCGTCGGACCCCTAGCTCGATGGCGATTCGCAATCCGTTGATCAGAGCCTCGTACTCGGCCACATTGTTGGACGCCGGGAAATGGAGGCGGAGCACGTAGCGCAGGTGTTTCCTGAGGGGCGAGACGAAGAGCAGGCCCGCGCCAGCTCCCGTCTTCATCAGCGACCCGTTGAAAAACATGGTCCAGAGCTCTGGTTGGATCGGAGCCGTTGGCAACTGGGTATCGACCCATTCGGCTACGAAATCCGCCAGTACCTGGGACTTGATGGCCTTCCGAGGGGCAAACGAGATTGCCTCGCCCATGATTTCCACCGCCCACTTCGCGATCCGCCCCGAGGCTTCTCGGCACTGGATGATCTCCCCCAGGGGGAAGGATGACACCACAGTCACCGGATGCGATTCGAAGTAATGTCGCAGCTTTCGCCTCGTCAGGATCACTGCATATAGCAGCTTCTGGACTTGTGGGTAGCGGATCTTGGTCTCGGACAGCACTTCGCTGACGAAGTAGACTGGCCTCTGAATGGGCAAAGCATGCCCCTCTTCCTGCCTTTCGACCACGATCGCGACGCTGACCACCTGAGTGGTTGCGGCGACGTAGACCAAGAGGGTTTCTCCATCAGCTGGGGGTACCAAGACGGGCGCCTGGGTGAGGAGCGCCTTCAGGTTCCCGAGGGCTTCCTCGGCCTCGGGAGTCCAAGTGAAGCACTCGGCCTTCCTTAAGAGGCGGTACAGGGGCAGGCCTCTTTCGCCGAGGCGCGAGATGAAACGGCTCAAGGCCGCGAGGCATCCCATGACCCTCTGTACGCCTTTTAAGTCCTTGATGGGCCCCATGTTTGTGATGGCCGCGATCTTCTCCGGGTTGGCTTCGATGCCCCGCTCGGAGACGATGAATCCCAAAAGCATGCCCCGGGGCGCCCCGAAGACGCACTTCTCGGGATTGAGCTTGACGCCCTTCGCCTTGAGACACCGGAATGTCAGTTCGAGGTCGGAGAGAAGGTCAGAGGCTTTCCTCGTCTTGACTACGATGTCATCGACGTAGGCCTCGACCGTGCGACCGATGTGTTCGCCGAACACATGGTTCATGCACCGCTGGTAGGTTGCACCCGCGTTCCTCAAACCGAACGGCATTGTGACATAACAGTACATGCCGAAGGGCGTGATGAAAGAAGTCGCGAGCTGGTCGGACTCTTTCATCTTGATTTGATGATACCCTGAGTAGGCATCGAGGAAAGACAGGGTTTCGCACCCTGCAGTGGAGTCCACGATTTGATCGATGCGAGGTAGAGGGTAGGGGACTTTCGGACATGCTTTGTTGAGACCAGTGTAGTCTACACACATCCGCCATTTCCCCCCTTTTTTCCTCACAAGTACAGGGTTGGCAAGCCATTCGGGATGGAATACCTCTTTAATGAACCCTGCTGCCATCAGCTTGTGGATCTCCTCGCCTATCACCCTGCGCCTTTCCTCGTCGAATCGGCGCAGAGGCTGTCTGACCGGTCGGGCTCCGGCCCGAATATCCAGCGAGTGCTCGGCGACATCCCTCGGTATGCCGGGCATGTCCGAGGGACTCCACGCAAAGACGTCGGCGTTTGCGCGGAGAAAGTCGACGAGCACTGCTTCCTATTTGGGGTCGAGCCCGGATCCGATCCGAATCTGCTTGGAGGTGTCGCCACTGGGGTCGAGAGGGACGGCCTTAACCGTCTCCGCTGGCTCGAAACTGCTGGCATGTCGCTTCACGTCCGGCACCTCTCGGGAGAGGCTTTCCAGGTCGGCAATGAGGGCCTCGGACTCGGCGAGGGCCTCGGCGTACTCCACGCACTCCACATCGCATTCGAATGCGTGTTTGTACGTGGGGCCGACGGTGATGACCCCGTTGGGGCCCGGCATCTTGAGCTTCAGGTAGGTGTAGTTGGGGATGGCCATGAACTTCGTGTAGCATGGCCTTCCCAACACCGCGCGGTAGGTTCCTCGGAACCCGACCACTTCGAACGTCAAAGTCTCCCTTCGGAAGTTGGAGGGTGTTCCGAAGCAGACAGGGAGGTCAAGCTGTCCGAGGGGCTGGACACGCTTCCCGGGGATGATCCCGTGGAAGGGCGCAGCGCCTGCTCGGACGGATGACAGATCGACGCGCAGGAGCCTGAGGGTCTCAGCGTAAATGATGTTGAGGCAGCTGCCCCCATCCATCAAGACCTTGGTGAGCCTGACGTCGCCGATGACGGGGTCGACGACGAGCGGGTACTTCCCCGGGCTCGGCACGTGGTCGGGGTGGTCGTCCCGGTCGAAGGTGATGGGCTTGTCGGACCAGTCTAGGTAGACTGGTGCCGCCACCTTCACCGAGCAGACCTCCCGACGCTCTTGCTTACGATGCCGAGCCGAGGCATTCGCCGCATGCCCTCCGTAGATCATGAAGCAGTCGCGGACCTCTGGGAACTCTCCTGCTTGGCGATCCTCCCTTTTGTCGTCGTCGCGGGCCTTGCCACCCTCTGCAGGTGGCCCGGCCCTGTGGAAGTGGCGCCGAAGCATGACGCACTCCTCGAGAGTGTGCTTGACGGGCCCCTGATGGTAGGGGCACGTCTCCTTGAGTGCCTTGTCGAAGAGGTTAGCACCTCCGGGGGGCTTCCGAGGGTTCTTGTGCTCGGCGGCGGCGACAAGGTCTACATCGGGAACGTCGCGTTTCGCTTGCGACTTCCTCCTGCCTTTCTTCTTGGCGCCGCGCGGAGCAGACGCCTCGGGAGCATCTTCCGACGGGCGGCCCTAGGGCTGCTTGTCCTTTCGGAAGATGGCCTCTACCGCCTCCTGGCCGGAGGCGAACTTGGTGGCGATGTCCATCAGCTCGCTCGCCCTGGTGGGGGTCTTGCGACCCAACTTGCTCACCAGGTCACGGCAGGTGGTGCCGGTGAGGAACGCGCCGATGACATCGGAGTCGGTGACGTTGGGCAGCTCGGTGCGCTGCTTCGAGAACCGCCGGATATAGTCTCGGAGAGACTCTCCCGGCAGTTGCCGACAGCTTCGGAGGTCCCAGGAATTCCCGGGGCGCACGTACGTGCCCTGGAAGTTGCCGGCAAAAGCCTGGACCAGATCTTCCCAGTTGGAAATCTGCCCCGGAGGCAGGTGCTCCAACCAGGCACGAGCGGTGTCGGAGAGGAACAGGGGGAGGTTTCGGATGATGAGGTTGTCATCGTCCGTCCCACCCAGTTGACAGGCCAGGCGGTAGTCCGCAAGCCACAATTCCGGTCTCGTTTCCCCCGAGTACTTCGTGATAGTAGTCGGGGGTCGGAATCGGGGCGGAAATGGCGCCCGCCGAATGGCTCGGCTAAAGACCTGCGGACCGGGTGGTTCGGGCGAGGGACTCCGATCCTCCCCGCTGTCGTAGCGTCCCCCACGCCTGGGGTGATAGCCTCGGCGCACCCTTTCGTCGAGGCGTGCCCGACGGTCGCGATGAGGGTGTTCGTCGCCGAGGCGGCCCGGGGCCGCAGGCGCGGTGTTGCGCGTGCGCCCGGTGTAGGCCGAGGCTTCCCGCGTGGGTCGGGAAGTCGCGGCACGAGGTTCCGAGGGGTACCCCTGCCTTCGGGAGGCAGAGCTTTCGGCCCTCCGGGCCGCAGCGCCTTCCAGGAGATGCTTGAGTTCTCCCTGGATTCGCCGACCCTCGGTGGTTGATGACTCCGGCATTGCGCGGAGGAGCATTGCTGCGGCGGCCAGGTCCTGACCGGTTCCGCCGGATGCGGGTGGCGGTCTGTCCCTGGCATCGTTGGTGATGCGGTGCTGGAGACCTTGGGGCAGGTGACGTATTCCTCCGGCCGGGGGCTGGCTCGCCCATACCTGCCCGATGTTCTGGCGGATTGCCTCGAGCGCTCCTGCTTCCTCATCGAGCCCGGCCTGCGCCCCGCGGACTTGCTCGAGCTGTGGGTCGTGACCCCCCGCCGGAACGGGGACCACAGCTAGCTCCCGCGGGATGTCGGCGCGAGGCGCTGGCCTAGGGGGATCACCATCCTCCGGCATGCCGAGACAGCCGCCTCCGGAGGGATCCCCTAGCTCGATGTGGAAACATTCGCGGCTCGGGCCGCAGTCCTTGTCGCCAAGGCTACGGCTGCCGTCGGAACAGTCGGAGAGGCAGTAGTCACATGCGGTCATGAAGTCCCGCATGGCACTAGGGCTGCCAGATCCGGAGAAATCCCAGCAGATGCTGGGGTCGTCATCTTCCTCGGACCCAGAGGGTCCGTAGGTCGAGACACCCGTCAACCGGTCCTAAGGCGACCGCACACGAAACCCCAGAGAGGTTGCACTCGCCTCAATGTGAGCGCCCGCCAAAGCGAGATCGCCAGGCGGGCTGAGGTCGAGTCGAAATGACGAAAGATGGGGAGCGGTCGGTACCTTTTTGTCGACGAAGAGCGACGAAGTCACGTCGGGGGCTGACCGCGCCGTCGTCTTGGGTACGAGGGCGACGTCCTGCAGGCCCTCCGTGAGCGTGCTGGCGTCGTCCATCTGCTCGGGGTCGACGTGTTGCGGGGGGATGACGCTCGCCTTCGCCTCGAACGCGAGGGCAACGCTTAGCGTGTCCTCCGTTGAGGCGCCGGGGATGTCGATTTGCTCGACAGCCGTCGGAGCGCGGCCTCCCGCTCGGCCCTGGTTGCCCCTCCTCCTCCTCCTCCGATGGCGAGGGATAGGATGGGGCGAGCTCGAAAGTCGTCCTTCCCCCACGCGGGAAAGGCGTCGTCGATTCCGCCGCTGGCGGGCGGGCTGTCCGCCACCATTGTCGCTGTCGCGCGGCGGTGGAAGGAGTATCATGTCGTAGCTGCTGTCGAGAGACATGAACTCGAGGCTCCCGAAACGGAGCACCGTCCCGGGTTGAAGAGGTCGTTGGAGACTGCCCATCTGGAGCTTGACGGGAAACTGCTCGTCAACACGCAGCGTGCCCCTACCTGGCGCGCCAACTGTCGGCGTTCCGAGACCGGGGGGTCCCCGAGCCGACGAGTGAGTGTGCCGCGTGTCCCAGCCCAGATGGGTCGAGCGCGTGGGCGAGCGCGAAGGGGGGAACAGAGAGAGCGGTCGGTGGCCGGAGCCGGGTCGTGAGGGAGTCGGAGAATTCCCGCGGCCTTCGTGTTCGTCCCGCGCCCAGGTCGGGTGCGCTTGCAGTAGGGGGTTACAAGCGTCCGCGCGAGGTGAGGGGAAGCGAGCGGCCCCGAGAGAGCGCCTGCCCCTGCCCTTCGTCCCCGCGAGGCCAACCTTCTCTAAGAAGGCCCTGGTCCTTCCTTTTATAGTCGTAAGGAGAGGATCCAGGTGTACAAGATGGGGGTGTAGCAAGGTGCTACGTGTCTAGCGAGGGAGAGCTAGCGCCCTAAGTACATGCCTAGGTGGCAGCCGGAGAGATCTTGGCACCCTGTCGGTGTGGCGTCGTGGCTGTTGGAGGAGTAACGGAGCCGGACGGAGGGACAGCTGTCGGAGTGGCTGGACCCTTGCTGACGTCCTCCTGCTTTCGTAAGGGAGCTGAGAGCCGCCGTCGTCATGGTCTAGCGGGGCGCCATCATTTGCCTATCTGGCGTAGCTGGCCAGATGGGACACCGGTCTTGTTCTCTGCGACCCAAGTCGGCTCAGGCAGGGTGATGATGACGCTTCCTGTTGACGTGGCGGTCTCGTGTCCTAGGTCGGGCGTCGCGGAGGCCCCTCCGAAGCCGAGGTCGAGTCCGTCCTGCAAGACAGAGGCAGAGGCCGAGCCCTGGGTCGGGCGAGGCGGAGATCGTTCGGCAGAGGCTAAGGCGGAGTCCGAGCCCTGGGTCGGGCGAGGCGGAGTTCGTCGTCTTCCGGAGCCTTAGCCCGAGTCCGAGCCCTGGGTCGGGCGGAGCAGAGTTCGCCGTCTTCCGGGGTCTTAGCCCGAGTCCGAGCCCTGGGTCGGGCGGAGCGGAGTTCGCCGTCTTCCGGGGTCTTAGCCCGAGTCCGAGCCCTGGGTCGGGCGGAGCGGAGTTTCCTCTGGCGCTTTTGGCCAAGCCTGGCTACCCGTCAGTCTTACCTTTTGCGTTGAAGGTCCCAGGGATTTGGTCAGTTGGCGCGGTGATTTAGTCAGGGTTACTTCTTATCGAAGGCGGGGCCTCGGGCGAGCCGGTGATGCGTCTGCCGTGAAAGAGGAGACCTCAGGCGAGACGGAGTCATCTCAGGGTCGGCTGCCCTCGCCCGAGGCTAGGCTCGGGCGTGGCGTGATCAAGTCGCTCGTATGGACTGATCCCTGACTTAATCAAACCCATCAGGCCTCTGCAGCTTTATGCTGATGGGGGTTACCAGCTGAGAATTAGGCGTCTTGAGGGTACCCCTAATTATGGTCCCCGACAATTGTTTTCTTTGTTTTTGACATATTGGACCTCATTTGCACCATAAGTTTTGTTTTTGCAAACTCTTTTGTAAATTCTTTTCAAAATCATTTTGCAAGATAGTCAAAGGTAAATGAATAAGATTTTGCAAAGCATTTTCAAGATTTGAAATTTTCTCCCTTTGTTCAAATGCTTTTCCTTTGACTAAACAAAACTCCCCCTCAAATAAGGTCTCCTCTTAGTGTTCAAGAGGGTTTTCCATCAATTTTGAAAATACTACTTGCTCCCCCTTTAGAACACAAAGAGATACCAATTTTGAAATTTACCAATTGAAAATCATCAAAATTTTTTAAAATTAGGGTGGTGGTGCGGTCCTTTTGCTTTGGGCTAATACTTTCTCCCCCTTTGACATGAATCGCCAAAAACGGAGTCATTAGAGCCCTATGAAGTACTTTCTCCCCCTTTGGTCATGAAATGAATGAGTGAAGATTATACCAAAGTTGGAGAGATGATGCGGAGCGACGGCGAAGGATGAGTAGTAGAGCGGAGTGGAAGCCTTTGTCTTCGCCGAAGACTCCAATTCCCTTTCAATATACCTATGACTTGGTTTCGAATACACTTGAAAGCACATTAGTCATAGCATATAAAAGAGACATGATCAAAGGTATTCTTATGAGCTATGTGTGCAAGTTTTAGCAAAAGAAATTCCTAGAATCAAGAATATTAAGCTCATGCCTAAGTCTGGTAAAAGATTGTTCATCAAGTGGCTTGGTAAAGATATCGGCTAATTGATCTTTAGTGTTAATGTATGAAATCTCGATATCCCCTTTTTGTTGGTGATCCCGAAGAAAATGATACCGAATGGCTATGTGTTTAGTGCGGCTATGCTCAACGGGATTATCCGCCATGCGGATTGCACTCTCATTATCAAATAGAAGAGGAACTTTGGTTAATTTGTAACCGTAGTCCCGCAGGGTTTGCCTCATCCAAAGCAATTGCGCGCAACAATGGCCTGCGGCAATATACTCGGCTTCGGCGGTAGAAAGAGCGACCGAATTTTGCTTCTTTGAAGCCCATGACACCAAGGATCTTCCCAAGAACTGGCAAGTCCCCGATGTGCTCTTCCTATTAATCTTACACCCTGCCCAATCGGCATCCGAATAACCAATCAAATCAAATGTGGATCCCCGAGGGTATCAAAGCCCAAACTTAGGAGTATAAGCCAAATATCTCAAGATTCGTTTTACGGCCGTAAGGTGTGATTCCTTAGGGTCGGCTTGAAATCTTGCACACATGCATACGGAAAGCATAATGTCCGGTCGAGATGCACATAAATAAAGTAATGAACCAATCATCGACCGATATACCTTTTGATCCACGGACTTACCTCCCGTGTCGAGGTCGAGATGCCCATTGGTTCCCATGGGTGTCTTGATGGGCTTGGCATCCTTCATTCCAAACTTGCTTAGGATGTCTTGAGTATACTTCGTTTGGCTAATGAAGGTGCCCTCTTGGAGTTGCTTGACTTGGAATCCTAGAAAATACTTCAACTCCCCCATCATTGACATCTCGAATTTTTGTGTCATGATCCTACTAAATTCTTCACATGTAGATTTGATAGTAGACCCAAATATGATATCATCAACATAAATTTGGCATACAAACAAATCATTGTCAAGAGTTTTAGTAAATAAAGTAGGATCGGCCTTGCCGACTTTGAAGCCATTTGCAATAAGGAAATCTCTAAGGCATTCATACCATGCTCTTAGGGCTTGCTTGAGCCCATAAAGCGCCTTAGAGAGCCTATAAACATGGTTAGGGTACTCACTGTCTTCAAAGCCGGGAGGTTGCTCAACATAGACCTCCTCCTTGATTGGTCCATTAAGGAAGGCACTCTTCACGTCCATTTGGTAGAGCTTGAAGCCATGGTAAGTAGCATAGGCTAATAATATACGAATTGACTCAAGCCTAGCTACGGGTGCATAGGTTTCACCAAAATCCAAACCTTCGACTTGTGAATACCCCTTGGCCACGAGTCGAGCTTTGTTCCTAGTCACCACACCATGCTCGTCTTGCTTGTTGCGGAAAACCCACTTGGTTCCTACAACATTTTGGTTAGGACGTGGAACTAAGTGCCATACCTCGTTCCTCGTGAAATTGTTGAGCTCCTCTTGCATCGCCATCACCCAATCCGAATCTTGAAGTGCTTCCTCTACCCTGTGTGGCTCAATAGAGGAAACAAAAGAGTAATGTTCACAAAAATGTGCAACACGAGATCGAGTAGTTACCCCCTTATGAATATCGCCGAGGATGGTGTCGACGGGGTGATCTCGTTGTATTGCTTGGTGGACTCTTGGGTGTGGCGGTCTTGGTTGTTCATCTTGTCTTCATCATTTGCATCTCCCCCTTGATCGTTGCCGTCATTTTGAGGTGGCTCATCTTCTTGATCTTCTTGTTCAACATCTTGAGCTTCATCCTCAACTTGAGTTGGTGGAGATGCTTGCATGGAGGAGGATGGTTGATCTTGTGCATGTGGAGGCTCTTTGGATTCCTTAGGACACACATCCCCAATGGACATGTTCCTTAGAGCTGTGCATGGAGCCTGTTCTTCACCTATTTCATCAAGATCAACTTGCTCTACTTGAGAGCCGTTAGTCTCATCAAACACAACGTCACAAGAAACTTCAACAAGTCCTGAGGACTTGTTAAAGACTCTATATGCCTTTGTGTTTGAGTCATATCCTAGTAAAAAGCCTTCTACAGTTTTAGGAGCAAATTTAGATTTTCTACCTCTCTTAACAAGAATAAAGCATTTGCTACCAAAAACTCTAAAATATGAAATGTTTGGCTTTTTACCGGTTAGGAGTTCATAAGATGTCTTCTTGAGGATTCGGTGAAGATATAACCGGTTGATGGCGTAGCAGGCGGTGTTGACCGCCTCGGCCCAAAACCGATCCGGTGTCTTGTACTCATCAAGCATGGTTCTTGCCATGTCCAATAGAGTTCGATTCTTCCTCTCCACTACACCATTTTGTTGTGGAGTGTAGGGAGAAGAGAACTCATGCTTGATGCCCTCCTCCTCAAGAAAGCCTTCGATTTGAGAGTTCTTGAACTCCGTTCCATTGTCGCTTCTAATTTTCTTGATCCTTAAGCCGAACTCATTTTGAGCCCGTCTCAAGAATCCATTTAAAGTTTCTTGGGTATGAGATTTGTCCTGCAAAAAGAATACCCAAGTGAAGCGAGAATAATCATCCACAATTACAAGACAATACTTACTACCGCCGATGCTTATGTAAGCGATCGGGCCGAATAAATCCATGTGTAGGAGCTCTAGTGGCCTGTCGGTAGTCATGATGTTTTTGTGTGGATGATGGACACCAACTTGCTTCCCGGCTTGGCACGCGCTACAAATCCTGTCTTTCTCAAAATGAACATTGGTTAGTCCTAAAATGTGTTCTCCCTTTAGAAGCTTGTGAAGATTCTTCATTCCAACATGGGCTAGTCGGCGGTGCCAGAGCCAACCCAAGTTAGTCTTAGCAACTAAGCAAGTGTCGAGTTCAGCTCTATCAAAATCTACCAAGTATAGCTGACCCTCTAACACTCCCTTAAATGCTACTGAATCATCACTTCTTCTAAAGACAGTAACACCTGTATCAGTAAAAAGACAGTTGTAGCCCATTTGACATAATTGGGATACGGAAAGCAAATTGTAATCTAAAGAATCTACAAGAAAAACATTGGAAATAGTATGGTCAGGAGATATAGCAATTTTACCCAGTCCTTTGACCAAACCTTGATTTCCATCCCCGAATGTGATAGCTCGTTGGGGATCTTGGTTTTTCTCATATGAGGAGAACATCTTTTTCTCCCCTGTCATGTGGTTTGTGCACCCGCTGTCGAGTATCCAACTTGAGCCCCCGGATGCATAAACCTGCAAAACAATTTTAGTTCTTGATTTTAGGTACCCAAACGGTTTTGGGTCCTTTAGCATTAGATACAAGAACTTTGGGTACCCAAACACAAGTCTTGGAGCCCTTGTGTTTGCCCCCAACAATTTTGGCAACTATCTTGCCGGATTTGTTAGTTAAAACATATGATGCATCAAAAGTTTTGAATGAAATGACATAATCATTTGATGCATTAGGAGTTTTCTTTCTAGGCAACTTGGCATGGGTTGGTTGCCTAGATCTAGATGTCTCACCCTTATACATGAAAGCATGGTTAGGGCCAGAGTGAGACTTCCTAGAATGAATTTTCCTAATCTTGCTCTCAGGATAGCCGGCAGGGTACAAAATGTAACCCTCGTTATCCTGAGGCATGGGAGCCTTGCCCTTAACAAAGTTAGATAAGTTCTTTGGAGGGGCATTAATTTTGACATTGTCTCCCTTTTTGAAGCCAATGCCGTCCTTAATGCCAGGGCGTCTCCCATTATAGAGCATGCTTCTAGCAAGTTTAAATTTTTCATTTTCTAAGTCATGCTCTCTAATCTTATCATTAAGTTGTGGTATGTGATCATTTTGTTTTTTAATTAAGTCTAGGTGATCATGGATAGCATCAACATTAATATCTCTACACCTAGTACAAATGGAAATATGCTCAGTAGATGTAGAGGGTTTGCAAGTTTTAAATTCTATAACCTTAGCATGTAGTATATCATTCTCATCTCTAAGGTTAGAAATGCAAACATCAAAATCTCTAGCCTTAGCAAGCAATTTTTCTTTTTCATCTCTAAGGCTAGCAAGAGAAACATTCAACTCATCAATTCTAGCAAGTAAATCAATATTATCATCTTTAGAATTGGAAGTTGAACCAATACAAACATGAGAGTCAACCTTAGCATTTAATTTTTCATTCTCTTTTCTAAGGTTGGCAATAGTGTCATGGCAAGTACTTAGCTCACTAGATAATTTGTTACATTTTTCTACCTCTAGAGCATAAGCATTTTTAACCTTAACATGTTTCTTGTTTTCCTTGATTAGGAAGTCCTCTTGGGAGTCCAAGAGATCATCCTTTTCATGGATGGCACTAATTAGCTCATTTAATTTTTCCTTTTGTTCCATGTTAAGGTTGGCAAAAAGAATACGCAAATTATCCTCCTCATTTTTATCATCATCCTCATCACTAGATGTTTCATATTTAGTGGAGGACCTTGATTTTACCTTCTTTTTGCCATCCTTGGCCATGAGACACTTGTGGCCGACGTTGGGGAAGAGGAGTCCCTTGGTGACGGCGATGTTGGCGGCGTCCTCGTCGTCGGAGGAGTCGCTTGAGCTTTCGTCGGAGTCCCACTCCCGACAAACATGGGCATCGCCGCCCTTCTTCTTGTAGTACTTCTTCTTTTCTCTCTTCTTTCCCTTCTTGTCTTCGCCCCTGTCACTATCACTAGACATAGGACATTTTGCAATAAAATGACCGGGCTTACCACACTTGTAGCAAACCTTCTTGGAACGGGATTTGTAATCCTTCCCCTTCCGTTGCTTGAGGATTTGCCGAAAGCTCTTGATGATTAGGGCCATCTCCTTGTTGTTGAGCTTGGAGGCGTCAATTGGTTGTCTACTTGGTGTAGACTCCTCCTTCTTCTCCTCCGTTGCCTTGAAGGCCACCGGTTGCGCCTCGGATGTGGAAGGCTCGTCAAGCTCGTTTATCTTCTTTGAGCCCTTAATCATGCATTCAAAGCTTACAAAATTCCCGATAACTTCCTCGGGGGTCATTAGTGGGTATCTAGGATTACCACGAATTAATTGAACTTGTGTGGGGTTAAGGAAAATAAGGGCTCTTAGAATAACCTTAACCACTTCGTGGTCATCCCATTTTGCGCTCCCGAGGTTGCGCACTTGGTTCACCAAGGTCTTGAGCCGATTGTACATGTCTTGTGGCTCCTCCCCTTGGCGAAGACGAAAGCGACCGAGCTCCCCTTCGATCGTTTCCCGCTTGGTGATCTTGGTGAGTTCATCACCCTCGTGCGCCGTCTTGAGTAGGTCCCAAATCTCCTTTGCGTTCTTCAACCCTTGTACTTTGTTGTATTCCTCCTTGCTTAGAGAGGCAAGGAGAATGGTTGCGGCTTGGGAGTTGAAGTGCTCGATTTGGGCCACTTCGTCCGTGTCATAGTCCTCATCCCCTATAGATGGTACCTGTACACCATACTCAACAACATCCCATATACTTTTGTGGAGAGAGGTTAGATGAAATCGCATCAAATTACTCCACATAGCATAATCTTCACCATTAAAAGTTGGTGGTTTGCCTAATGGGACGGAAAGTAAAGGTGTATGTTTAGGAATGCGAGGGTAGCGTAGGGGGATCTTACTATACTTCTTACGCTCTTGGCGTTTAGAAGTGACGGACGCCGCGTCGGAGCCGGAGGTAGATGTCGATGAAGTGTCGGTCTCGTAGTAGACCACCTTTCTCATCCTCTTGTGCTTGTCCCCACTCCGATGCGGCTTGTGAGAAGAAGATTTTTCCTTCTTCTCCTTGTGGTGAGAAGAGGAAGATCTTTTCTCCTTCCGCTTGGAGGAGTTCTTCTTCTTCTCCCTTCTCTTGGTGCGGGACTCTTCCGATGAAGTGCTCCCTTGGCTTGTAGTGGGTTTGTTATCGCCGGTCTCCATCTCCCTCTTGGTGTGATCTCCCGACATCACTTCGAGCGGTTAGGCTCTAATGAAGCACCGGGCTCTGATACCAATTGATAGTCGCCTAGAGGGGGGGGTGAATAGGGCGAAACTGAAATTTACAAAATAATCACAACTACAAGCTGGGTTAGTGTTAGAAATATAAACGAGTCCGCGAGAGAGGGCGCAAAACAAATCGCAAGCAAATAAAGAGAGTGACACGCGGATTTGTTTTACCGAGGTTCGGTTCTCGCAAACCTACTCCCCGTTGAGGAGGCCACAAAGGCCGGGTCTCTTTCAACCCTTCCCTCTCTCAAACGATCCCACGGATCGAGTGAGCTTTCTCTTCTTCTCAATCAAACGGGAACAAAGCTTCCCCGCAAGGGCCACCACACAATTGGTGCCTCTTGCCTTGGTTACAATTGAGTTTGATCACAAGAACAAGTGAGGAAGAAAAGAATGCGATCCAAGCGCAAGAGCTCGAAAGAACACAAGCAAATCACTCTCTCTAGTCACTATGGTGTTGTGTGGAATTTGGAGAGGACTTGATCTATTTGGTGTGTCTAGAATTGAATGCTAGAGCTCTTGTAGTAGTTGAGAAGTAGAAAACTTGGATGGCAATGAATGTGGGGTGGTTGGGGTATTTATAGCCCCAACCACCAAAAGTGACCGTTGCTGGAAGCTGTCTGTTCGATGGCGCACCGGACAGTCCGGTGCACACCGGACAGTCCGGTGCCCCTGCCACGTCACCATTGCCGTTGGATTCTGACCGTTGGAGCTTCTGACTTCTGGGCCCGCCTGGGTGTCCGGTGCACACCGGACAAGTACTGTTTGATGTCCGGTGCACCGGTATGGGCGATCCTGACGACTGCGCGCGCTGCGCGCGCATTAAATGCACCGCAGGGAGCCGTTGGCGCCGAAAAGAGCCGTTGCTCCGCTGGTACACCGGACAGTCCGGTGCACACCGGACAGTCCGGTGAATTTTAGCGGAGCGGCTGCCGCGCGAACCCGAGGCTGGCTAGTTCCGAAGACCGCGCTTCCTTGGAGCACCGGACATGTCCGGTGCACACCGGACAGTCCGGTGAATTATAGCGCGCCGGCTTCCAAGAATTCCCGAGGGCGAAGAGTTTGAGTTGGAGTCCTCTGGGCGCACCGGACACTGTCCGGTGCACACCGGACAGTCCGGTGCCTCCAGCCAGAGGTGCCCTCGGTTGCCTCATTGCTCCTTAGTTGAATCCAAGACTTGATCTTTTTATTGGCTAAGTGTGAACCTTTTGCACCTGTATAACTTATGCACTAGAGCAAACTAGTTAGTCCAATATTTGTGTTGGGCAATTCAACCACCAAAATTATTTGGGGGCTAGGTGTAAGCCTAATTCCCTTTCAGTCACTCAGACCCAAAGCAGTTTCTGATGAGCTACGAAGCAATCATATCATCATATGGTGGCAACACGGTTGCCATGGCAAAGTCCTTCGTCATGGCAGTCAGTCGTGTTGCTCAAACTTGGTATTCTTCTCTTAGGCCAGGAACAATCACATCATGGCAGAAGTTAAAGGATATGTTGGTCACTAGCTTTCAGCTATTTCAGATGGATCCAGTGACCGCTCAAGGCCTATTCCAGTGTACACAAAATCACGAGGAGTATCTACAGGCATATGTTCAAAGGTTCTTGCGCCTCAGAGCTCAAGCGCCAACAGTGCCAAATGAGATAATCATTAAAGCCATGATCAAGGGACTTCGTCCAGGCCCAACGACACAATATTTCACCAGAAAGCCCGCCAAACCTTGGAGAAGCTTCTCCAAAAGATGGATGAATACATCAGAGCCGATAATGATTTCCGACAAAGAAGGGAGGATGCTTACAGATATTCTGAGATAACCAGGGGCTTTGGAGGAAGGCTTCATCCAAGGCATGTTAGGACAATACACAATCCCAGTCAAAGTGAGGGCAGGAACAATCATAACCAAGGGCACCAGCACAGTTCCCGGTCAACAGGGGTCCAACAAAGCTCATTTAGACCGCCAGCACCAAGAGACAAAGGAGGACGTAGCTTTGGAGGGAGACTCAACTCTCAACCAAGAAGACTATTTTGCTTATTTGGTAGAGAGGATAAGGGGCACACAACAAGAACCTGCCAAGTTACAATAGAAAAATAGAAGGAGATAGCTGAGGCCGAAGCACGGCAGAACCAACCGAAGCAAGTTCTACATACTGCTTCATGCTACTCCCCATACATCCTAGAGTATGTAGGTAACCAACAGCCATTCTCGCAACCTACAGTCTCATTAGCTTCGGCGAGTCACTCTCCAGCTACGTGGGTCTTACCACAACCACCTGTAGTGGCCCTAACTTCATCCCACAATCAGCAGCTGCATGGGCAGTGCCAAGTTCAAGAGCAGTGTGACGCAAGAGAGGAGTCTGAAACTCGGACAGTTAACAGTACTGCTCTAGAGTCCAGGCACATTTACTGAAGTTGTAGAGGGGCTGGACCAAGAACTTGATACACATCTATTGTAATTTTCACTTCTTTTGCTTTATGTTTTTGTCTCAGAAATAATTTGAGAAGGTGCAACCTTCGACAGATTGTAATAAATATGTGGTTTCACCATCGAGTGTAACGACAAAGGTGAAGAAGCTCCAAAGTCGTTCCTACGGGGATGCGGAGCTAAAATACCACCTAAGTAAAAGGTGAAGAAGCTCCAAAGTCGTTCCTACGGGGATGCAGAACTAAAATACCACCTAAGTAAAAGGTAAAGAAGCTCCAAAGTCGTTCCTAAGGGGATGCAGAGCTTAGGTCCAAAGTCGTTCCTATGGGGACGCAGAGCTAAAATACCACCTAAGTAAAAAGTGAAGAGACTCCAAAGTCGTTCCTAAGAGGATACAGAGTCTTATATGAAGTGTTTTCTATTATCATTTTTTGTTCAAACATTTTTGCATCATATCATCGCATCATTCTGCGTCATAACATCATACATCATTTTGCATCATTCGTAAAGGGAGAAGAAGGGAAATTACTCCTACATCCGCAAAGGCGGTTGATCTATGAAGCTAAATGTGTTTTTGCTGAGGGATTATGGAATAAAGCAAGGCAAAAGAAAAGATATTGTATCTCTAATGGTTGCCGCAAACAAGACAAAGAAGGTAACAATGCTGTCACTTCGGCAACGGTACTCGTTATACAAGACCTTCGGCAAAAGGGGATTTTCTTTATGAAGCGTGAAAAGAAGGGAAGGTGTTTTTTCGCCTTCGGCTCAAAAATGGTACGTACAATAATTTCACGCTACATAAAGAAATATATTACACGATGAATCACACACAATTTACAATTATTTTTTGCATAAAATCAACACACAAATTCTACAATGTTCTTTACTCACAGATTAGTCATCTTCCTTTAGAACTTTTGTAGCAGCTTCGTTTAGAAGTCTATCAATAGCTTCATCTATCGCTGCATTCGCTATCTTGACTTCATCAAGGACACCCTTAGAGCTAGATCAGTGTCAGGATCATATGGTTCTAGAGGGGAGAAAGTTTCGCTACATAAAAATGTAGTTTTGTTAGCCACGAAGCTAAAATACTTACAAAGCTAAAAAAGTGACACAAGCATACCTATATGCCTTTCACGCTCTACAACTTCTTTAGCTTTTCTTGCTTCCTCTGAAGCTAGATGGGATTCTACTTTGCTTTGTTTGATAGCTTCATCTGCTATCTCTCTTTCGTCGTTCATCCACACTTTAGAATAAAATTTCCTGCCAAGGGAGGTAGCTTCGGCTGAAGGTTCTCTAATGTCATTCGCTGAAACTGAGAATTCTGGCTAAATTACAGCCTTCGCATGTTTACAGCCAGCCTTTTCGAGTAACAACATGGCCCCTCGAGCACCCACATAGGCACAAAAGTCCCCTCTGCCGGTTAAAACTTTCTCAAAAGCATCAATCTCACCTTCAATCCCTTTAATCACACCTTTGGGATCTCCACGAATAAAATTTTGCATAGCTCAGAATGCGCCAACTTTAGCAAAAGCATTTTTTTCAATTTATCAGAACATTGCATAGCAACAGAGTAGCATTCTTCCTTTGCTTGACAAAGCTCTTCAACATTCTTTTGCACCCTGGATCTTTTAGTGTCAGATATTTCACGCTTCGCTTGCTCAACATTAAAGTTTTCAGTGACTTCATCAAGTTTCTTCTCCAGTCTTGTCACTTTAGATTTGTGCAGTTCTACTTGAGCAAATAAAGCATATTCTAGATCGACTATGCGGCTTGCGTTAGCTTCTTTTTCCTTTTCAAGCTTTGAAATCTTTTGATTTGCCTCAGAGAATTTAGCCAAAGTAGCTTCATTCGTCTTTAGCCTCTCGACTAAAGAAAGAAGAATCTTGTCTTTCTCAAGGGCCTCATTCCTAAGCGTTATAACTTCTGAGTGCAGATTTCCGAAGGCTATTTGAGTGCTTTCATCTTTGCATTCCTTCTATGCTTTCAAAGCTTTGCTCAAAATAAGTCCCTAATGATAGCAAAAATAAAACAAAGTAAATAAGTAAATAAATAATTATCATCAAGAGCTAGAAGACAAAAGTAAACACAAACCTTTAGGCTATTATATGCCAAGTAATCTGCTAGATGATACTTTGGTATTAAGGATAGCCCAAGCTCAAGCTTCGGGTAACCCATATTATCCATCATTTTCTGGTAGACATCAATCTTTTTGTTATCAGGAAGACAGTACAGGAAATCATCTTTGTCACTGTCTCTATAAACTAAGGACCCTCTAGGATACCTCAGATCTTTGGCATAATGTTGAACTTTGGTAGTTTGTTTCTTTGTCAGTTACTTTCCCGAAGCATGTCGGATAATGAAGTCAACATTTCCAGGCAGTGCCGTCTCGAGAGATGGTGTTGTCATTCTCTCTGGTAGGCTCTCAGATTTTTCCTTCGATTGTGTGGGCTCCAATGTCCAGCCTTGTCTAAATCAAGAGAAGTACCTACAATAACGGCCATCGGTTCATCGACCTTATCCTTGGAAACCTTCGGTGGTGCAGGTGTCGCCATCTTTGAAGGCCTCAAAACGGCCTCAAGCATATTAGCCATTCTCCTTCCTTTTTAGGAGTTCCCGCTGGAGCAGTTGTAATCTGTGGTTGCATTTGCGCCTTCGGTAGCTCTTGAACCTTCGACTGTTCTGGCCCATAGCTCTTTTCTGTAGCCAATTCCAAATGAATGGGAGCCGGGGCATTCACTGCAGTTGCCTCGATTTCTTTCATCACCTGTTTTTAAATCCCAAAGTAATATTAGACCAGAAGTATTTTGAGCCATATCAAAGAAAAAGAAGAAAGTATTACCTCCGAAGCAGGGGGGCTTCGGTTTTTTCGACAGTCTCTATTTCTTAAGTCCCTGTGTCAGGTAGTTGTGCAGCCCTTTCTAAAAAGTATGACTTCGACCAGTGGGTTAGAATTTTTTTCTCTCTTTGGCTTCAGCACAGCAGAAGAAGCTTTCGGTGCACTTTTCCTTTTTGACCCTCTTTTTCGAGCAGGGAAGCAGTAATCAGGGTAAACGAATCCAATAGCATCAAAAACCCTGTTCAATCTTCGTCTTCCCTGAGCACCAAAGGCAACGTACATGGCTTCGTCCTCAGCCTTCGTATAGGTCCTTAATAATTCATCACTCGTCGCTTCAATGGCATCAAGCCAATCATCATCTAGCTCACCAAATTGATTCCTGTGTTGATAAGTGTATTTCAGATGAACTAGATTGCTTTTCCAGCATTTGTATCAGCTTCAGCATCCTTCGACATTTCCCATTTGGCAGCCAAGGGCCATACCTTGAAGGTTATGGGTTCCTGCATTAAGTCCCTAGTGCTGATGTAGTTGCACATAGCATTAAACGCCGCCAGGCAACATTGAGATCTCTCCGTGTTCATAATGGTAGGCCTCCTCAGTCCGAAGCAGGATCGGATAGGCCACTGGATTAGATCCTTTATATTGTTTCTTTGGCACAGGTCATTTTTCACATAAAACCACTGCTTCATCCATCATTTTTCCAAAAGGTTAGCACAGTATACCTAGCATCCGACTGGTATACGAAGGTGTAGCATCCAAAATTATTATGATATTGCTCCTTTCTAGTGGCCTTCATCTGGTAGGATAACTCATGAATATTGCAAAAACAATCAGCATCTGGTTCCAGTCCTTGACTTTTTATTGACCAAATAAAGATCCCAGCCTTAATCAATGCGTCAAGAGTGAGCTGATGAAGAAAAATTTCAAACTTTTTAGGACTTCAACCAACATCTTGTGTAAGGCGAACCACAGCCCCACTTTCATGAAGTTTCAAAAAACCACTAACACTAACTCATCTTTCTCAGGAAGAGGAACAATGTTCTCACCATCGATTCTCACTATAGATACATCATGAAAATATTTACCCTTCATAGCCTCAACATGCCCTTTCTTCACAGTTGATTTTTCGAAGACCATATGACTCGACCTCTACGATCGATCTTCGGCATCATCATTATCACTGTCAACATCAAAATCTTCGTTGTCTCCAGAATCTTCAGACAGCCCAGCTAAAATCTCATTGGTTATTTTCTCAACATTGGTTCTCTCCATAGCTTCGTAAAACCCAGCCAGTGCAGGGTCCTCACTCCTTTTGTCTTCGGGCATCTTAGCTTGGTTAAAACAAAAAGCCGAAGCTCGAAAATAGTCATTGTTACAGTAGCATCAAGCTAAACAACAAAAGCCAACAAAGACTTGATAGCACAAAAAATATTTTATCACAACCTCATATATATGCAAAGCACTACTGCATAGTGGCCCCAACAATTTAGAAGGTTTCGCTATTCTAGCAAAGGGAAGGTGTTTTTTCGGACCTTCGCTAAAGGACTTCGTTTGTTTCACAGTCTGAATTTATTACAAAGAAACAAACTAATACTACGAGGCTACTATTGGGGGCCTTCGTCTTCCGAATGACCTCACAAACACGGCTAACCATTTATTATTAGCATGTTACTAAATGTTATAGGAGCTTCGTTATCAGAAAAGCTTCGGCGTAGAACAATAGAAGTGCAATGAAGTAAGCTTCGTCACGACGATGCAGGAAGACGATGCAAGGAGAAGGTGTTATCCAAGCTGCTAAGAGAAAATGACAATATTATCCCTGTGATATTTGTAAACTTTGTGTGTAATCTATGAGGTATGAATGTAATATCGTACGAAGCTTTACGATTGCCTATAAATAGATGAACAGTATCCCCATACTATTCACGCTGGATAGGAATTGCATTCACGCTTTACCTTCGAGCAAGCCGAAGGTACAAATGTAATGTACATTTTGTATCACTTTGTTAATATATGAGATGGATTGTAATATTATTTAATATATGATGGGAGATGAGTAAATAACTTAATATTATATCTAAAATAATGCTTTTATATTTGTGAATGATGAAGACTTGTTCTTCAAGACCTTCGTCCGAGGCTCATTATACCCGAAAGAAGATAATGCTTCGAAGGATGAAGGTCCTTACGTTTAACAATTGTGTTGCCTTATCCTTGGTTCATAGTAATAAAAAACAAGTGACCAACTGATGATTCTAGCTGGTAAGGGCAAGTCACGTACATAACTGAGAAGGACAAACTGATATCCTCGGTCATATCTAATGTGATCTACTTCAACCCCTTATAACCAATTGATATAATCAAACCATGCATCAAGTAGATCCATTGTAAGGAAAATGGACCCCAGGCCTTTTGGCTAATTGAGTTTTGGTGTTTGATGATTAACACAACCTGTGGACTAATATGTTTGCTAGTGTTTATAATTATAGTTCACAGGATGCGAAGAGAATTGGACCAAGGCAATGAGGATGCAACACCTCAAAAGAAGACATAAAAAGCTGCATAGGAGTCCAATACTCAAGAACAAAAGAAGCCCAAAGAAATCAGCGAAGAAACCCAAGAAGCGGGCTGTCAGCCAGCGCCTGGTGGCGCACCGGACAGTGCTGTCCGGTGTGCACCGGACTGTCCGGTGTGGCACCGGACAGTCTGCGCATAGAGGCCACAGACAGGCGCTCTCTGGCTGTAGCACCGGTCTGTTTGGTGGGGCACCGGACAGTCGGCACCGGACTGTCCGGTGTGCACCGGACAGACGGCAATGGTCGGATCCAACGGTCGACTGCTACAGGCGCCAACGGTGGCGTGCACCGGACACTGCACAGTGGCTGTCCGGTGGTGCACCGGACTGTCCGGTGCACCCGACGACAGAAAGCTGCTGCTTTCTGTCCAACGACTAGTTTGGGGTTTGGAGGCTATAAATACCACCCCAACCGGCCATTCTCTAGTGTGGGAGCCCAAGCAACATACCAAGGCATATAGTGCACATTTCAAAGAGCTCAAACACCCAAGTGCTTAATAGAATCACTCGGTGATTAGCGTAGGTGCTTTGCGAAGTGCTTAGGTTAGTTAGACCGCTTTAGCGCTTGCTCTAGGTGAACCCTAGTTAGTTGAGTGAGTTTTGTAAAACCACACAACCCCTCGGCTCTTGCATGAGCCGTTGTAATTGTACCGAGTGGGGCGAGAGTCTTGCGAGACCGTGACAACCACGTTTGTGTCAAAGTCGCCACCGTGTATCGGAGGGAACGAGGCCCGCGGCGTTTCGACCGGAAGCTCGATAGTGGAGACGGCGGGGAGCGTCCGAGAGGAGCCGGAAGCGGAGCACCACTTGCGCGTGGAGAAGGCCCGTGGCTCTTTACGGAGTTACTCGACCGTGGTGCTTGGCCCTCGCATGGGCTTCCCTTTGCGTAGGGGCACCAACGAGGATTAGTCGGGACCTTGCGCGGTTCCGGATACCTCAGTAAAAATACCAGCGTCATCCACGAGAGTTTGCTTCTCTACTTTGCTCTTTAAGTTTCCGCATTTATATTAAGCATTTAAGTTTCAATCTTGTATTTATACTTATTTAGTGTAGATTGAAACTTAGCCTTTGTGGTAGAGATAGCAACACTTAGACAAAACCTAGTTTGCACATTCTAGTTTGATTACTTGCATAGGTTTTGCTCTAGGGTTTTAATTGTGGCCTAGTTTAGTAAAAGTTTTAGAAGTCCTAATTCACCCCCCTCTTAGGCGTCACCCATTTCCTACAAGTGGTATCGGAGCCCGGTTTGGCTCATTTGAAACGTTTTTAGCTTCACCGCTAAAAGAGCCAACACTTTTTAGAGGAAGGGATGGATACCCATAGGCCACCACACTTTGACAGCACTAACTTCCCTTATTATATTGCTAGAATGGCTTGTTACCTAGAGGTCGTTGATCTAGGTGTTTGGAGAGTCACTCGTGATGGGATGAAACCCCTCAAGAATCCTGAGAAACCCACCACGAGTGAGGAAAAAGAAATTCATTTAAATGCTAGAGCCAAAAATTGCTTGTATGAATCTCTTAGCATGGATATTTTTAATCAAGTATTTACCTTAAAAACTGCTAATGAGATTTGGCTAAAATTGCATGAGCTCCATGACGGCACATCCAATATCTGTGAGCAAAAACATTGCCTAGTCTTAAATGAGTATAATTCTTTTGCTATGAAAGATGATGAGCTTGTTAGAGACATGTATTCTCGTTTGAATCTAATTATCAATGAGCTCAATTCTATTGGCATTAATAAGCTAGGTGATGCGGACATTGTGAGGAAGATTATCTCCCTGCTACCACAACAAAGATATGGGAGCATCGTCACCATCCTTCACAACATGGAAGACTTGAGCAATATGACCCCGACCATTGTGATTGGGAAAATCGTGGCTTTTGAGATGTCGCGAAAAATGTGTCGGGGAGAGGAGCCAACTTCCTCAAGACCATATGCTTTTGCATGTGATGAAAGGAAGGGCAAAAAGAAGGCTCCCACTCCAAGTTCCTCAAGTGAAGAAGAGGAAGAAGAAGAAAGTGATGATGATGAAGATAATCAACCGTGCACATCATCCTCCGAGGACGAAGAAACAATCCGACGTGTCGGAAAGGTAATGAGGATGATCCGCAAGATTAATCTAATGGGTGTGCCCCTGCAGGTCGAGGATCTTCTCTTTAACATTGACAGGAAAAAGCAAAGGAAGAGAGGATGCTTTGCATGTGGGGAGAAGGGCCACTTCAGGGACAACTGTCCAAATATGGCCAAACCCAAAAAGGAGAGGAGCAAAGGCAAGGCGCTAACAAGTGTTAGAACTTGGGATGATTCTTCAAGTGAAGATGAACCTCCAAGGACGCGCAGCCACTGGTCCTCATCACGCTCATCACGGTCATCACACAAATGCCTTATGGCAAGAGGTAACAAAAGCATTCCATCCTCTAGTGATGAAAGTAGTAGTGATGATGAAGGTGAGGGAAAGCCCTCTGTAGATGAGCTTGCGAAAGCCGTAGAATTTTTCCAGGATGTTTGCACTAAGCAAAAAGCTCAACTTAAAACTTTGAAAAATAAGTTGATTAGCACCCAAAATGATTATAAAGGTTTGCTAAAAAATTTGAAACTTTTGCAAACTTAAATAGTGAGCTGTCAACTAAAATTGAGCTATTAGAATTTAGTGCTCCATCCACTGCTACCGATGATAGCCTTATTAAAAAGAATGAAAAACTTAAGGCTAAGTTAGCTAGCTCCCAAGAAGCTATTGAAAATTTGCTAGAGAAAATGGAAATTCTTAGCATACACAATAATGAGCTAACTACTAAGCTAGAAAACATTGGTAGCACCCTAGCAGCATCTTTAGTTGAAATACCTGAAATAATTAAGAAAGATGCTTCTACTTCCTGCTTTGATTTAATTGATGATTCTAACTCCTGCAACCAAGTCGTTGTTGAGAATATTGTTGTAGAGACATGTTCGGATGAGGTTGCAAAGGAAAATGAACAATTAAAGCAAGAAGTGGCTCGCCTTGGAAAGGCTTTGTATGACAAGAAAGGCAAAGCCAAACAAATCCGACCTCCACAGAATAACACCACTGCGGGAGTGAACAAGCCTGTAGAGGGAGAAACTGTGATTTGTAGGCTATGCCACATGGAAGGCCACAAGTCTTTCCAATGCAAGGTGATGACTGGGGATAATCAAAGGCAAAAGCTCAAGCAAAAGCCATCAAGCAAAATCTCCAACACCTACATCAAAAAGGTGAACAAAAAGGATGCTACACCATATTTGATCAAGAAGAAAAAGAACGGAAAGGTGATAGCAATCAAGGCCAACAAGCAAGCCAACAAAGGAAAAGGAGCCAAACGCATGTGGGTGCCAAAGGAGATAATTTCAACCATGAAAAGCACCAAGAAGGTTTGGATCCCGAAAGGGAAGTGAGTGGACCGAAGGTCTTCAGGAAATTTGGAGACTTGGCAAACTTGGGATGTATATCATGGGATACATCATTTTGGATCAAGTTTATTGCCAAGTGGGTTAGTGAAAATTTTGGACCCAAATTTCCCACCCATGACTAAGGTAACTAGATTTATTGTATTTCTTGCTTTTAGATATGCGTGTCTATCTTATATCTAGTTTACCTTTCTTGCCTAGTATTATACTTGCTATTTACTTTTGTTTAAAATTATGCATACTAGGTAAATCACATGGTAGGATTGCTTGCTTTCAATTCATATACTTAAGCAAACCTACATGGTTTAAAGTGTTTAGTTAAAGCACGGCACATAGCTTTTATATCACTCCATAGTAAATGATGCACAAATTGAAAATTTTGATTTCTACAAGTTGTATCATTTAACTTATATGTGCCAAAGTTCGGATTATGGATAATTTGCCCCTCTTGATATCAAATCAAAGTGCATGTCTCCTACAAGTATTCAAAACTTGTATGCACACCTTTAGGGGGAGGTTACTCTATAATCTAACACTTTGAGACTAACACCTTTTCAAGTTTATTTCATATGGTAGTCTCATTGTAAGGAAAATAAGGTCCCCGGAGAAAGACAACAATCTTCCACTGCAAAATCTCCAAGAACTCTCATGTCTCTCAAGCTCGCCATTGACTTTCAATTGGTATCTTTTGAGACTATATCTAGTATCATTTACATGTCTTCTCCATCATTTGATTAGACTATATCTCATATCATATGCTTCCATGTTGCTAAAAATGCATAAGTACTTAACTCATATTCTGTTACCTATGCATAAGGGAAGTTAGTCTTTTCAAATCATGTCTTGCATCTCTAATTTTCACATGCTTTTTCCTAAGTAGAGGATCTCTGTCAGGGGGAGTATTTCTTCATCTCTAAAGGGGGAGAAAATTCTTTCTAAAGAGAACACTCATTTAGGGGGAGTAATCCTTTCAACTGGTATCATTCATGTGGTTTAATTTAATATCCTTCTAGTGGTATCATTTGATAAAATTCTTGATGAGGGCAAGCTTTTATTTACTTCCTACATGCTTTTAATGTCTTCCTTTTTGGTGGTTGATGCCAAAGGGGGAGAAGTTTAGGGACCAAAGCAATGAAAACTATATCAAACACCAAACACCACCAATTTAAAATTTTATATCTACAAATGGTTTTTCAAGTGGTTTTGGTTATTTGGTCCAAAAATAGGAAGTAAGTGAATTATGGAGTTAGGGGGAGGCTTAAGTCCATAATATCACATTGTGGGGACAATCATGCATCTTAGCAAGTAGATTGCATATTTTAATTCAAATACTTGTATTATTTGCTTGCTTTGCTTGTGTTGTCATCAATCACCAAAAAGGGGGAGATTGTAAGGAAAATGGACCTCAGGCCTTTTGGCTAATTGAGTTTTGGTGTTTGATGATTAACATAACCTGTGGACTAATATGTTTGCTAGTGTTTATAATTATAGTTCACAGGATGCGAAGAGAATTGGACCAAGGCAATGAGGATGCAACACCTCAAAAGAAGACATAAAAAGGTGCATAGGAGTCCAATACTCAAGAACAAAAGAAGCCCAAAGAAATCAGCGAAGAAACCCAAGAAACGGGATATCAGCCAGCGCTTGGTGGCGCACCGGATAGTGCTGTCCGGTGTGGCACCGGACAGTCTACGCAGAGAGGCCACAGACAGGCGCTCTCTGGCTGTAGCACTGGTCTGTCCGGTGGGGCACCAGACAGTCGGCACCGGACTGTCCGGTGTGCACCGGACAGACGGCAACGGTCGGATCCAACGGTCGACTGCTACAGGCACCAACGGTCGGCTGACGTGGCGTGCACCGGACACTGCACAGTGGCTGTCCGGTGGTGCACCGGACTGTCCGGTGCACCCGACGACAGAAAGCTGCTGCTTTCTGTCCAAGGGCTAGTTTGGGGTTTGGAGGCTATAAATACCACCCCAACCGGCCATTCTCTAGTGTGGGAGCCCAAGCAACATACCAAGGCATATAGTGCACATTTCCAAGAGCTCAAACACCCAAGTGCTTAATAGAATCACTCGATGATTAGCGTAGGTGCTTTGCGAAGTGCTTAGGTTAGTTAGACCGCTTTAGCGCTTGCTCTAGGTGAACCCTAGTTAGTTAAGTGAGTTTTGTAAAACCACACAACCCCTCGGCTCTTGCGCGAGCCGTTGTAATTGTACCGAGTGGGGCGAGAGTCTTGCGAGACCGTGACAACCGCGTTTGTGTCACGGCCGCCACCGTGTACCAGAGGGAACGAGGCCCGCGGCGTTTCGGCCGGAAGCTCGATAGTGGAGACGGCGGGGAGCGTCCGAGAGGAGCTGGAAGCGGAGCACCACTTGCGCGTGGAGAAGGCCCGCGGCTCTCTACGGAGTTACTCGACCGTGGTGCTTGGCCCTCGCGTGGGCTTCCCTTTGCGTAGGGGCACCAACGAGGATTAGTCGGGACCTTGCGCGGTTCCGGATACCACGGTAAAAATATCGGCATCATCCACGAGAGCTTGCTTCTCTACTTTGCTCTTTAAGTTTCCGCATTTATATTAAGCATTTAAGTTTCAATCTTGTATTCATACTTATTTAGTGTAGATTGAAACTTAGCCTTTCGGTAGAGATAGCAACACTTAGACAAAACCTAGTTTGCACATTCTAGTTTGATTACTTGCATAGGTTTTGCTCTAGGGATTTAATTGTGGCCTAGTTTAGTAAAAGTTTTAGAAGTCCTAATTCACCTCCCCTCTTAGGTGTCACCCGTTTCCTACATCCATCTCATGAACCTAGATCCAGACCAAAAACTACGTAAAATCTCGCTCCGATACCACTGTAGAATTATGGGGAGGCTGCACTAGTTCAAAACAAAGTTTTTGACCGCATGAAATGAAGACCTTCTACTGTTATAGGTCATGGAATTATCACTAGATGCACATGGCAGCAGAAGCCGTCTCGATGTAGACATACACGTCGAGCAGTGTCGTGTAGTCACTGACGTCCTTCATGTCCTCGCGCGATTTGTCCTAGTGCTCCAGATGGAGCACCTTCGAGGTATCCACATGTACAGAGAGTAAGCGCTGCATACCGAATTTCTAGGTTCCCAACGACGGCTTGGCGAGGGCGAGAGGGGCATGACTACTGGTTTGCTGGTCGCGTGTCACACCTAGATTTTAGGGGCACCAAAACCCGGGCGCGACAATAATCACCACGTGTGCTGGGACCAAGTGTTACACATATGATGACTCATGGTAGATAAAGAATGTCACGACATTAATATATAACGGAGTTCTGTACAAAATAGTTAAATAATTACATCATATGAAGACAACAATCCAGCAACTAAAGTTGACTGGGAGACGACGGCCTAGACCTCTCACGATCTTATCACAACATCCTCCATGTGCCTCATCCAGTGGTACCTGTCCTTGACCTGGGGGATGTGAGTACAGCATGGGTGAGCTCACATACATTCATTGCTCAACAAGTTGTGAGGAATAATGTGCATGAACTTACCAAAGGTGGGAGCTCATGTGAAGTGTAAGGCTTACCAAAGAGGACGGTTAAAGCTGAGCATTGCTTTTAAAGTTGGTCAAAATTTTATTAGCAGCTACTAGTGAAAGTCGCCTAGAGGGGGATGAATAGGCGAAACCTAAAATTTATAAACTTAAACTTGCACTAAGGTTGGGGTTAGCGTTAAAATTAAATCCGAGTGCGGAAGAATGTTTCTCTTGCTATGAGTTGCTCAAATGGTTGTGTATGACTTCAGGAGCAAACTCAAAACAATATTTAGCAAGGAAACGTTAGAGAGAGGAAAGAGGAAAAACAAATCAAATGGAAATCAACACAAGTGAACATGGTGATTTGTTTTACCGAGGTTTGGTTCCAAAGAACCTAGTCCCCGTTGAGGAGGCCACAAAGGCCGGGTCTATTTCAACCATTTCCCTCTCTCAAACGGTCACTTAGACCGGATGAGCCTTCTCCTTAATCAATCTGGTCACTTAGACCCCGCAAGGACGACCACACACTTAGGTGTCTTTTGCTAGCTTTACAAAGCACTTAGAGAATAAGAATGGGAAGGAGAAAGGCAATCCAAGCAACAAGAGCACAAATGAACACAAAAACTCTCTCTCTCTCTCTTTCAAGTCACTAAGTGGTTGAGTTGATTTTGGGACTTGGAGAGGATTTGATCTTTTGGAATGTGTCTTGGAGTGAATGCTATTGCTCTTGTATTGAATAGAAACTTCAGAAAACTTGGATGCCATTGAAGGAGGTGGTTGGGGGTATTTATAGCCTCCAACCACTTCCTAGTCGTTGGTTGTTTTTGCTGGCGATGGGCACACCGGATAGTCTGATGGTGCACTGGATAGGCACTGTTCACTTGTCCGGTGCGCGTCACGTCAGCACACCTGTTGGGGTTTGGAGCGATTTGACCATTGGACCTGTTGCACCGGACAGTCCGGTGCCACATCGGACATGTTCGGTGACCACTGACTTTGCTGCTTTGACTTCTGCCGAGCACTATTCATCACTGTTCACTTTTGCAGTCGACCATTGACGTGCAGTGACCGTTGCTCCGCTGGCTCACCGGACATGTCCGGTGCACACCAGACAATCCGATGAATTATGGCGGAGCGCGCCCGGCAGAAACCAGAGAGTGGCCTGTTCGCTTGTGCGTGGGCCTGGTGCACCGGACACTATCAAGTCCTTTGCTCCAAATTTGTTTGTGTCCCCAACTGAATTTCTTTCTTAGTTTGTGTTGAACCTTATGCACCTGAGATAAATGACATCTTGACAAACTAGTTAGTCCACGAGGTTTGTGATGGATGTCAACCACCAAAATTGATTATAGGAAATTATTAGGTCCATTTCCCTTTCAACTAGGTATAAGTAGATACCAACCTAATTAAATAAGAGATCAAGATTAATAACAACACCCACAATGCAATGCAAATGACAAATTGAGTTTAATTCCATAAGTTAATCTTGTGAGTCTCTAAGCCGCTCATAACCGTGAGCACGACTGATATACCAGTTTTTACACTATGCAGAGGTTGTGCATCTTTACACACAAGTCGTGTTACCCATTTGTCACGGGGTTGTACGGACCCCATACACCTCTACCAAGGAAGTGAGGCAGGGTAGCACTACGAGGCCTTTCTAAAGTTCCACTAGTTCGAGAAAACCCGCTACGGATTCAGAAAGAAGGAAGCATAGGAATCCCTCGTTCGAAAAGCTTTACAGATAGTTCGACCAACAGTTCGACCCGAGGACCTCCCTATACTCTGCAGAGATACCTCCCCGCTTGCCCCTAACCGGGTAAGGTAATCTCTCCCTAGCTTTACTAATTACTTGGCCAAGAGCGTTCCATTCCACCCTTGTGGTAGCACTGTTGTCCCGGGTGGTTCTCCATGTTCTAATTAACAATATGGTCTTATCATGAACAATAATTAAACAACAACATAATTGGAACATTATCATAATAAAACATTAGTTTCCCAAAACCAGGTTGAGCAATAGCAAATCTACCCAATGTTCATCTGTTTGCAAGGTGGGGGATAAACAATGCTAGGGAAACCTATTAGGTCCCATCCAATTAACCTGAGCATGTCACAGTGATTAACAGCAAACATTATTAGGTAAAAAGGAGTGATCAAGGGCACAACTTGCCTGAGACTCGAGATTCCAGGTATCAGGATGATCTTCAGATTCTCAGGACTGCACTGCTATTCATAGCAATACAAACAAACATGGTATAGAAAAATTAACATCACACCAAACATAAGCATAAACTGCATAATAATATTCTACACAATGCTACGAGATCGTGGGTTCGAGAATTACTAGAATTAGAGTTATGGTTATAAAGATATGATTTTTTGAAGATTTGCGTGATTAAATATTAAACTATATTATAAATTGGTTAATATACCTCATATAAGAAAATATACTGTAAATAATTAATGTAACTTTAATCCAGATTATAACTTGTTTTAGAAATCATATTATAGTCAAATTATAATTATAGACATGTCAACCCTGATTAGTAAAGTAAATTTACTACTAAAAGGGTAAACAAATATTTAATTATAAAAGTATGTGAGCTCTTTTGTTATCTATGTTAATTAGCGTTTATGGTGAAATGAATAGATATGTTGGTCATGATGATTTCTTGTTCTAGCACATGTGTGTTATGGTAATTGTGTCCAAAACCATTGTCATACCTATGTGCTAGTCCTCCATGAGATGCAGGAAAGGAACTTCCTCTCCCCTTATCCTTTTGTCATTTGTCATTGTAATTAGATTTTGTTGGAATGCTTTAGTGAGAATGTTTCCTCTCTTTTTTATTATGTTTGTGTGGTGATATGTTGTATGGAATGTGCTTGGATGGATATATGTGTTTGCATAGTGTGATTGATTGGTTCATCATTTGCATGATGTGAGAGTTAGGTTTAAAATACTAGATTATGCGAAGTGAATGTATTCATGATTGTGAAGTAGAAGTAGTCTATATATGTGATTAAAAAGTCTCATTTCTTGCATTGGTGTAATCATGTTAATAAATATGAAGTAGTCACAACATGTAAAACTTAGATTTAAATTGATTGTTTGTGTGAGAAGTATATGAGTGGATAAATCAGGGAAGCATGAGTAAATAAACTCTATGTTTGTAGCATGTAGTTCATTATTAAGATGTATATGCTATTAGTATTTCCTTCTTAGTCCACTTGCATTTAGCATGTATGCACTTTAGGTCTTTGCTTGTAAAGGTATAGTGATAGAATTGTGTAATGTCTAGTAATATTCTACTTACTAAATCAAAGAATGTGACCCTCTTATCTAGTTAATAAGTTGTTGGACTTATCAGAGATATAGTTAAATTAGTAATACAAAGAACATGTTTAGTTATTGATGTTTGGACTGCATGTCCAGTTTTAGTTATGCGGGTAGTTTAGTGAAGTAAATCATGTTTTCTATAGAAGTGTTTCATATAAAAGTTGTATATAACTTCTTTATCTTGTTTGTGTTAAAAATTCATGACCATAGGCTTGATAGTTTGAGAGTTACACTTCTAATAATCTGCTATCTGAATTTGCCTGTGTTTTGTCCAGATTTAAAAGATGACATTGTTTGCCCAAGTTAAACTGAGATCAGTTCTTAGTAATTATACAAGAGTTGTAGTACTTTTCTTAAGCTTTCCAATAAGTCTTGGATCACCCTTTTTGGTGATCTAGAGGTCAAGTGTGATGTTTGAATCTGTCCAATCTGGACAAAGTTGTCGTTTTAGCGCTAATTGACCTTGCTACGTGTCGAATCACTTTGAGATGATGATACCAAAGTTGTAAAGCACTTCTTAGGCTTTCCAGAAAGTCCTAGTTCACTACTTTTGGATGAATATCTTTTGAGTTATGATTAAAACAAGTGACTATTGCGCTATTGTCTAGAAATCTGCAAGTGTTAGGTTGATTGCTTGGAGTCACTTTTGTTTGGCTAAGTAGGTTTGATTAATTCTTGACTCTTGATTAATGAAGACTTGTTGCATATGAAGTGTTTATCATAATGCCTTGTTGCATATGTTTGGTTCTTTTATTTCTTAGTGCTTGCTCTAGACTTTAGTGGTTTGGGAAGGGCGTTAATGCTTTGATGAATGTAATTGAACTAGTAATTACTTAGACTTTGTGTGAGTATGATAAAGATTAGTAATGCAAAGAAGGTTGGTGGACGAGTATGTCTAGTATCATTAAGTTGATTCAGTGTAACACCCACTTTGTAATTGCTAGGGATAATATCAATAGAGAAACATTTTCTCTTTATGTGAGTTTGATCTTTATTCATCATCATATGAGAACACCATATCCAAGAACAATTAATAAAAAGATATGCTACTAAATTGTTGCATCATGCTGGATATTTTATTTTGTGTGCATTTTGTGACAAGAAAAACATTAAAGACCAAAAAGGGAATTTAAAACCTAAAAGAAGTTCTTGAGAATAGAGAAGAGGAAGGAATATTATTCAATACAAATAAAGTTATCATTAAAAAAAAATCACTTCATCACCGTTGATATGATCAAAATAAATAATTATCCAGTATATAAAGTGCCACAAAGTTTGAATTTGGATTTAAGTTTGAATTTGAAAAGAGAAATGAAAAAGAAAAACAGGAAATAAAAAGAGAAAAGGAATAAAAGCCTAACTGGGCCGGCAGACTCCATTTCGGCCCACCCAGGAAAGCCTCACCGCGCGGCCCAACTATCCCCCTCACGCCGCGCGCCTGCCTCACCCTCACTCACACGCGGGCCCCACCCGTCGGTCGCACACCGCGCGCGCCCCTCCTTTACTTCACACGCGCGCGCGGGTCTAGCATCCTTTCCTTGCGCCACTTCCAGGTGGGGTCGCATGGTCAGCCTTCCGTCTTCCTCCCGTGAACCTCGCTGGGTCGTTGAAGCGGAGCGGAGAAATCGGCCGGGGATCCGGTGCTCCCTCAAGGCTATTTAGGCGGAGCTCCTTGCCTCTACTGCGCCGGTCGACCATTGCGAAACTAGGTGTCCACAATCGAGAAGCCGAGTCCTCTCATCCACACCGCGCGCCGCCGCCAGACTATTAGAACCGATCCGCCGTCGACGCCAAGCGCCTTGGCGTTGCTCGTGTACCGGGAGGGAGTAAAAGGGGCATCGTCAGACACTATAGAAGCTTGCCGTGGACCAAATTTGGAGGGAAATCGATCTGTCCGACGACAATTCGTCGCCGGAGCTCTCTTCACCGCGCGGAGTCGCCTATTGTCGTGAACAGCGCCACTGCCACCTCAATCGCTGGTGAGACGCCCTTCTTTGAACTCGCAATCGCCAATGCTTCGTGTAGCGTCGTTTGATTTGGGGATTGGGGCTCTAGAACGCGAATGCTGGGAGCTCTGGTGAACTCGCCGCCGCGGTAGAGTTATGTCGGCCGCGCAGTCTGTCGCGAGGTAGGGGATGGGTTCTTAACCGTCGATTTGTGACGAACGGCTAGGATCAGATTAGACGTACCGGTTGGACATGTGGTCATCTCAACCGTCGATCGGCTAATGAACGCATGAGAGTAGATCGTAGGATTTTTAAATCAGATCCGTCGATGGGCGATCCGATGGCTGGAATCACCTATTGGTTAGGCGGGCAGTGGATCTAATATGATCCGTCAGATGGGATCGGACGGCCGTGATCACAAGATACCCCTTCGGCCTGGACATTTTACTTAAGAGCCCTTCGGGTTTCGAGGAATCAACCCGCCGTCCATTTTACTGTGCGCTGTGTCTCGGGCAACTTGCCCCGAGCCCCCTGGGTTTCTCTGGATTTGAGGCCCAGTCCAGTCAACATGAAAACCAGAGAAAATAAATAGAAAATGAATTTTTAATATGAAAATAATTGCTAGAACTTCAATAATTCATAGAAAATTCATACTAACTCCAAATTAAGCCATTCCAGTTCCTAAAATTTTGTAATTTTATTCTCTAGCACTTAGTGTCTCTGTTTTGGCATAAAAACAGTAAGGAAATTTATTTATCACTTAATCCTATTTAAAACACATAAAACCTTTGAAAATGCATAACTTAAAATCTATAACTCAGAAAATTGTGATTCCAGTTCCTAAGTTTTTATTTTAATATGTAGAATATCTCTGTGCATTTTGTTTATATGTTTGGTGTAATGTTAATTTCTCTATATACACTGTGCTTGTTTGTATTGTGGCGAGTAGAAGAGCCCGTTGCTGAGGATCCTGGTGAGCAGCAGGTTGAGGTAGCTGAGCAGGAGCTCATTGAAGGCAAGTTGTGCCCTTGACCACTTTTTACCCAATAATGTTCTTTAATATCACTTATCCATGCATAGGTTAATTTTGATGGGACCCAATAGGTCACCCTAGATTGTTTATCTCATTACCTTGTTTATCCCTGAATCACTTGGGTAGTTTGCTATTGCTTTATATGGTTTTGGGATAATCATTTATTACCTCTATGTTCCAATTCTTGTTGTTATTCTGTTTATGTTCATGTTGTTATCATTAATGTTAATTGGAACATAGAGCTTAACTTGAGAACCACGTGCCACCACAAGGGAGGAATGGGACCCCTTGGCTGACTAATTAGGAAAGCTAGTGGAAGACTACCTTACCCGAAAGGGGCAAGGGCAGTAGGGGAGAGGTCAGTGCGGGGAGGTCCCTGGTTGATTTTGCTGCGATGGCGGTCAGCCAGGAACCCTTTACTGGATCTTCCCATAAACTGTAGCGGGTTTTCGGAAGCTAGTGGAACTTTGTAAAGGCCTCGTAGTGTTGCCCTGCCGTGCTTCCTAGGTAGAGGTATATGGGATTCATGACCCCTTGGCAGATGGGTAACATGGCTTGTGGGTAAAGGGTACAACCTCTGCAGAGTGTAAAACTGGTATACTAGCCGAGCTCACGGTCATGAGCAGCTCAGGACTCTCTGATGTTTAAATTATGGAACTTAAATTCAATTTTGTCATTTGCATTGCATGGGTTTATTATTAATTTTGTTCTATTACTTTACTTATGGTTTGGTATTTACTTACACTTAGTAACTGCTAATAAAATTTTGACCAACTACTTAAAAGCAATGCTCAGCTTTAACCCCTATCATTGATTAGCCTTACACATCACATGAACTCACACCTTTGTGAGTTTGTGTCCACTGGTTCCCCACAACTTGTTGAGCTATGATCATGTGTGAGCTCACCCTTGCTGTCTCACACCCCCCCACAGGAGATGATCAGGTGGTTCAGGAGGAGCTGCCTAACACTGAGGAGTTCGATCTGATCTAGGTGGCGTTTCCCAGTCGACATTGGCGCCGACGATCCTTAGTTTGTTTTATCTTTATTACTTTATTTTGTAATAAGTCTTCCGCTATGTAATAAATACTCTGATGTTTTATGACATTTATCTCTATACACTCTGTTATTATATGTGTTGTCTTCTTGGCGCATGTATGAGATGCACCTGGCTTTGTTCCTTAAAGTCGGGTGTTACAGTAGTGGTATCAGAGCAAATGTTGACTGTAGGATGAAACCTAGATAGAAATGGACAAAACCCTTACCTACTTACCTTACTCTGATTCATTCTAAACTTATCTTATCTTGATCCTGTCTCACCTTTTGCTGTCATACTCTGATTACTCTTATCTTTTCTGCTCTAAGACAAGATGGATTTCACACCTTGGAATCCTACATTTATGAACTTTTTTTTAGAGATAGGAGACCTAAGACAAAACTAAAACTATTTTCTCTAGTAAAAAAAATGTTGATTGATTGTTCTGATGATAAATGCTTGATTTGCTTCTTTGATTGATTGAAACATTATAGTCGGGCATCTTAGCATGTACCACCATAAGGTAATGTATTAGCTTTAGTGGATAACACACTAATCTACTTAGCTAATAAATCCCCCAAAGTAACATTCCTCGTAATTACTCGCCTTGTCTACAAATCTTCCTTCCTTACCCTGTGTTTCTAACCCAGATGGACTACCCCTATAGTGTTAGAAGAAAGCACTATAGATGTGATCCTTGGTATGTCATGGTTAAGAAAGGCAAAGGCAGTATATACACTGTGCTAAGGGAACCGTAGAACTCACCAGTTCCAAAGGACAAAGATTTGAAGTTGAGTTGGTCATTGATCTCTTACCTGAGACTGCTCCTATTCCTAAACGGCTATACAGAATGTCCGTAGAAGAACTAAAGGAACTTAAGAAGCAATTAACGGAATTACAAGAGGCTGGATACATTGGTCCGAATTCTTCACCTTGTGGAGGGTCGGTTCTATTTGTACAGAAGAAAGATGGATCGCAAGGGATGTGCGTGGATTATGGGTCCCTTAACGATGTCACTGTGAAGAACAAGTGTCCATTACCCCGTATTGAGGATTTATTCAGATGAGAGGTGTCGAAGATTGATCTCCGACCGAGTTATCACCAAATGAAGATTAGGCCATCGAATGTGCCCAAGACGGATTTATCGACCCGATATGGATTATATGAGTTCACAATTATGTCATTTGGACTAACTAATGCACCAGCCTATTTTATGGATCTGAAGAATAAGGTGCATGATTTGGACAGATTCGTCATGGTGTTCATCGACGATATTCTTATCTATTCTAAGAATGAGAGTGACCATGAAGAACATCTAAGGTTGGTACTACAGAAGCTTTAAGATAATCAACTCTACGCCAAGTACAGTAAATGCGAGTTTTGGATTGGCAAGGTGCCATTTCTTGGACATATCATTTCTAATGGAGGAATATTAGTGGATCCTGCTAAAGTCAAGGAGATAATGGAGTGGAGAGTACCCACTACAGTTACTGAGATTCGGAGTTTCTTGGGACTCGCAGGATATTATCGGAGATTTATTGAAGGGTTCTCTAAGATTGCCAAACCTATGTCTTCACTTTTGGAGAAAGGAAGAGAGTTTAAGTGGGACGAGAAGTGTCAAGATAGCTCTGATCAATTGAAGAAAAGATTGATGTCGCCACCAGTATTGGTTATGCCAGACCTACAGAAAGGATTTGATATCTATTGTGATGCATGTGGCCAAGGCTTGGGATGTGTGCTCATGCAAGAAGGACATGTGATCGCCTATGCATCCCGTCAGTTGCGGAAACATGAATTGAACTACCCTACTCATGACTTGGAGCTGGCTGCCGTTGTGCATGCACTCAAGATTTGGAGACACTATGTTATGGGAACTAAGTGTCAAGTGTACACGGATCATAAGAATTTGAAGTATATGTTCACTTAGAAGAATCTCAACCTTAGGCAACGCCGTTGGTTGGAGCTTATTAAGGATTATGATTTGGAGATTCACTATCACCCGGGCAAGGCAAATTTGGTTGCAGATGCCTTGAGTCGAAAGGAGCATGTTCATTCAGCTATTGTTGCCTAGCTACTCGATGAGATTGTTGAGGATTTCAGGAGACTTAACCTGGGGATAGTTGCTCACACTGAAGGAGTTATTATTGATGTGGAACCTACCTTGGAGCAAGATTTCCACAAAGGACAAATTGATGATGCTAAGATACAAGATATTAAGGATCTGATTACTAAAGGTCGAGGTCCGGAATTCACGGAAGATGAGCAAGGCACCGTATGGTTCAAGGACAGGATGTGTGTTCCTGATATTAAAAGCCTTCGTGAGACTATTTTAAAGGAAGCCCATGACTCGGAATATTCTATTCATCCTGGGAGTACCAAGATGTATCAGGATTTGAAGCAGAAGTACTGGTGGTATGGACTAAAGAGAGATGTGGTTGCACATGGGGCTATGTGCGATGTGTGTCAAAGAGTGAAGGCTGAACACCAGAGACCAGCTAGACTACAATACCCATTAAAGACACCCGGATGGAAGAGAGAAGAGATTGGTATGGACTTCGTTACTGGATTACCACGCATCTCGAAAGGATATGATTCTATATGGGTTATTGTGGATAGACTGACCAAAGTGGTTCATTTCATTTCGGTCAAGACTACTTATAAGGTATCTCAATTGGCAGAGTTATATATGGCTCGGATTGTGTCTCTACACGGGGCACCGAAGAAGATCATTTTGGATAGAGGATCATAGTTTACTCCAGATTTTGGAAAAGTTTTCATGAGAATATGGATATGAAGTTGAATTTTAGTTTGGCCTACCATCCTTAGACTGATGGACAAACTGAAAGGACTAATCAAGTATTGGAAGACATGTTGAGAGCTTGCACCCTTCAGCATGGTAGTAGTTGGGACAAGAGTCTACCTTATGCTGAGTTCTCATATAATAATAGTTACCAGGCCAGTCTGAAGATGTCACTATTTGAGGCTCTATATGGCAGGAAATGCAGGACTCCTCTATATTGGGACTAGACTGGAGAGAGACAGTTCTTTGGGCCTGAACTGATTCAAGAAGCAGAAGAACAAGTTCGTATAATTCGAGAGAATTTGAGAGTGGCTCAAACCAGGCAAAAGAGCTATGCTGATAATAGAAGGAGACCACTGGAATTTGAAGAAGGAGATTATGTGTACCTCAAGGTGTCACCACTTCGTGGAATGAGGAGATTTAAAGTTAAGGGCAAATTGTCCCCTCGCTATATTGGACCATTCTTGATCTTTAGAAGAGTTGGGGAGATGGCATACCAACTTGAGTTACCTGCTAGTCTATCGGATGTGCATAATGTGTTCCACGTGTCCCAACTTAAGAAGTGTCTCCGTGTTCCCGAGGAACAGTTACCAATGGAAGAGCTTAGTGTTCAAGGTGATTTGACTTACACGGAGTACCCGATCAAGATTTTGGATACATTGACTCGGGTTACAAGAAATAAGGTGATAAAGATGTGCAAAGTCCAATGGAGTCACCACAGTGAAGATGAAGCAACTTGGGAAAGAGAAGAAGAGCTTCGTATAGATTTTCCCCACCTTTTCTCTAGTTCTTCTTAAATCTCGAGGACGAGATTATTTTTAAGGGGGGTAGGATTTGTAACACCCACTTTGTAATTGCTAGGGATAATATCAATAGAGAAACATTTTCTCTTTATGTGAGTTTGATCTTTATTCATCATCATATGAGAACACCATATCCAAGAACAATTAATAAAAAGATATGCTACTAAATTGTTGCATCATGCTGGATATTTTATTTTGTGTGCATTTTGTGACAAGAAAAACATTAAAGACCAAAAAGGGAATTTAAAACCTAAAAGAAGTTCTTGAGAATAGAGAAGAGGAAGGAATATTATTCAATACAAATAAAGTTATCATTAAAAAAAAATCACTTCATCACCGTTGATATGATCAAAATAAATAATTATCCAGTATATAAAGTGCCACAAAGTTTGAATTTGGATTTAAGTTTGAATTTGAAAAGAGAAATGAAAAAGAAAAACAGGAAATAAAAAGAGAAAAGGAATAAAAGCCTAACTGGGCCGGCAGACTCCATTTCGGCCCACCCAGGAAAGCCTCACCGCGCGGCCCAACTATCCCCCTCACGCCGCGCGCCTGCCTCACCCTCACTCACACGCGGGCCCCACCCGTCGGTCGCACACCGCGCGCGCCCCTCCTTTACTTCACACGCGCGCGCGGGTCTGGCATCCTTTCCTTGCGCCACTTCTAGGTGGGGTCGCATGGTCAGCCTTCCGTCTTCCTCCCGTGAACCTCGCTGGGTCGTTGAAGCGGAGCGGAGAAATCGGCCAGGGATCCGGTGCTCCCTCAAGGCTATTTAGGCGGAGCTCCTTGCCTCTACTGCGCCGGTCGACCATTGCGAAACTAGGTGTCCACAATCGAGAAGCCGAGTCCTCTCATCCACACCGCGCGCCGCCGCCAGACTATTAGAACCGATCCGCCGTCGACGCCAAGCGCCTTGGCGTTGCTCGTGTACCGGGAGGGAGTAAAAGGGGCATCGTCAGACACTATAGAAGCTTGCCGTGGACCAAATTTGGAGGGAAATCGATCTGTCCGACGACAATTCGTCGCCGGAGCTCTCTTCACCGCGCGGAGTCGCCTATTGTCGTGAACAGCGCCACTGCCACCTCAATCGCTGGTGAGACGCCCTTCTTTGAACTCGCAATCGCCAATGCTTCGTGTAGCGTCGTTTGATTTGGGGATTGGGGCTCTAGAACGCGAATGCTGGGAGCTCCGGTGAACTCGCCGCCGCGGTAGAGTTATGTCGGCCGCGCAGTCTGTCGCGAGGTAGGGGATGGGTTCTTAACCGTCGATTTGTGACGAACGGCTAGGATCAGATTAGACGTACCGGTTGGACATGTGGTCATCTCAACCGTCGATCGGCTAATGAACGCATGAGAGTAGATCGTAGGATTTTTAAATCAGATCCGTCGATGGGCGATCCGATGGCTGGAATCACCTATTGGTTAGGCGGGCAGTGGATCTAATATGATCCGTCAGATGGGATCGGACGGCCGTGATCACAAGATACCCCTTCGGCCTGGACATTTTACTTAAGAGCCCTTCGGGTTTCGAGGAATCAACCCGCCGTCCATTTTACTGTGCGCTGTGTCTCGGGCAACTTGCCCCGAGCCCCCTGGGTTTCTCTGGATTTGAGGCCCAGTCCAGTCAACATGAAAACCAGAGAAAATAAATAGAAAATGAATTTTTAATATGAAAATAATTGCTAGAACTTCAATAATTCATAGAAAATTCATACTAACTCCAAATTAAGCCATTCCAGTTCCTAAAATTTTGTAATTTTATTCTCTAGCACTTAGTGTCTCTGTTTTGGCATAAAAACAGTAAGGAAATTTATTTATCACTTAATCCTATTTAAAACACATAAAACCTTTGAAAATGCATAACTTAAAATCTATAACTCAGAAAATTGTGATTCCAGTTCCTAAGTTTTTATTTTAATATGTAGAATATCTCTGTGCATTTTGTTTATATGTTTGGTGTAATGTTAATTTCTCTATATACACTGTGCTTGTTTGTATTGTGGCGAGTAGAAGAGCCCGTTGCTGAGGATCCTGGTGAGCAGCAGGTTGAGGTAGCTGAGCAGGAGCTCATTGAAGGCAAGTTGTGCCCTTGACCACTTTTTACCCAATAATGTTCTTTAATATCACTTATCCATGCATAGGTTAATTTTGATGGGACCCAATAGGTCACCCTAGATTGTTTATCTCATTACCTTGTTTATCCCTGAATCACTTGGGTAGTTTGCTATTGCTTTATATGGTTTTGGGATAATCATTTATTACCTCTATGTTCCAATTCTTGTTGTTATTCTGTTTATGTTCATGTTGTTATCATTAATGTTAATTGGAACATAGAGCTTAACTTGAGAACCACGTGCCACCACAAGGGAGGAATGGGACCCCTTGGCTGACTAATTAGGAAAGCTAGTGGAAGACTACCTTACCCGAAAGGGGCAAGGGCAGTAGGGGAGAGGTCAGTGCGGGGAGGTCCCTGGTTGATTTTGCTGCGATGGCGGTCAGCCAGGAACCCTTTACTGGATCTTCCCATAAACTGTAGCGGGTTTTCGGAAGCTAGTGGAACTTTGTAAAGGCCTCGTAGTGTTGCCCTGCCGTGCTTCCTAGGTAGAGGTATATGGGATTCATGACCCCTTGGCAGATGGGTAACATGGCTTGTGGGTAAAGGGTACAACCTCTGCAGAGTGTAAAACTGGTATACTAGCCGAGCTCACGGTCATGAGCAGCTCAGGACTCTCTGATGTTTAAATTATGGAACTTAAATTCAATTTTGTCATTTGCATTGCATGGGTTTATTATTAATTTTGTTCTATTACTTTACTTATGGTTTGGTATTTACTTACACTTAGTAACTGCTAATAAAATTTTGACCAACTACTTAAAAGCAATGCTCAGCTTTAACCCCTATCATTGATTAGCCTTACACATCACATGAACTCACACCTTTGTGAGTTTGTGTCCACTGGTTCCCCACAACTTGTTGAGCTATGATCATGTGTGAGCTCACCCTTGCTGTCTCACACCCCCCCACAGGAGATGATCAGGTGGTTCAGGAGGAGCTGCCTAACACTGAGGAGTTCGATCTGATCTAGGTGGCGTTTCCCAGTCGACATTGGCGCCGACGATCCTTAGTTTGTTTTATTTTTATTACTTTATTTTGTAATAAGTCTTCCGCTATGTAATAAATACTCTGATGTTTTATGACATTTATCTCTATACACTCTGTTATTATATGTGTTGTCTTCTTGGCGCATGTATGAGATGCACCTGGCTTTGTTCCTTAAAGCCGGGTGTTACATTCAGTAGTGTTATGTTTATAATTGGTGTAAGCGTCCTACGATTGCGTAACGAAATCTAGGGTAGAAGTGCTTATGATACATAAAAGTTGAGAATGCAAATTCCATGGAACTTTATGTTGTAGTGTTCTTTTTATTTGATTAAGGAAAATGTGATGCTTTGTTAGTTGGTAGGTTATACAAGTTAAACATGCTGAATGGGTTCTATGTTTGCGGAGTTGAGTTTATTAATGACACAATTTATATTACTGATTGAGGAAATAACTTAACTTGAAAAAATTAAAACATGGCTTAAGGATCCACTACTAGTAAGCTTTTCTGCAAAAAAAGAGCCTTTGAATCTTGATAAACTTCACCTTGAATCCCTTTAAGCCAGCATATCCTTGAGAGTCTTTTTTTAGTCGGGTAAGTCTTACTGAGTAATTGCCTACTCAGGGTTTTATTCCCTATGTTTTTCAGATGATAGCTTTGTTCTATTGTTGATGGTGCTAAGTGTCGGTGGGCTCGGCCTTCATATATCAGTATATCCCATCTATAGCTTCTTTATTGAGGATTGCCACTTAAACTAGCATATATATTATACATTCAAAATATAATAGTTTTGAATCAATTTTGTTATCACTCTGATAATTTTATAATGTAAACTCATTGTAACTTGTAATCATTTTGTAATAAAGAATTTATTTCCGCTGCAAATGTTTGTATGTGAGTTGTGTTTACTTAATTTTGCGAACTTGGCGATTAATGGTTTATTCGAGGTCTTTGGGACTCTTGGACAAATCCGGTTAAGTTATTTGGTACACGTACATAGCCGTCTGAGGTCCGTAAGGCGAGGGCAGGTGCATGTGGGTCTAATAACTTGAGACCTTATATGGCAGTTGTTGTGTGCAGATATCTCTTTGGGCACTCTCATTATACACTTGTTTAGAAAACCCTAGTTTTCATTTCCTAGGTTGATCTAGTTCTTAGCTTGAAGATCTGCAAGTGTTTTGTGAACTCCACATTTGTGTACTCGTGATTTTGAGAGGAAGGGTGGTTGTAACCATCTGTGGTCCAGCGTTTGTTTAGATCGTGTCTTTTTGATATCGCTGCTATTTTGATATGGTTTCTCCTATCTCAACCCCTCTTTGGTTTTTGTGAGAATTGTTGATTTCTTAAGTTGGGGATTTTTTGGGGCTTGCCTTGGGATGAAGATCACTCTTTAGACCACTACCAACACCAGGTTTGAGCATCTAAGATCACCTAGTTTTGACTTCGTTTGAGGAAACCCCAACTAAACCCCAATCAAATGGAGATTTCGAATCTGTTTGCGTGGTTTTGATTTGCTCTCGATCAAACTTCATAAAACATCTTTTTTCCCTCTGAGCAAACTGACTATGAAATTTGAGATGATTCTATTTAGGTTTTAAGGCGCGACATTGCCAGCCATCAGAGTGACACTGTCGCTTGACCTTTTCTGCAACTTTACTTCTGGTTTTTCACAATCATTTTATTTGGTCTCCTTTTAGTATTTTGGTGCAATCAATCGACACTGGATTGTTTTGCACAGTGCCTCGCTGCTTTCTAAAAATCAACACTAATTAAAACCTAAGCAAGAGCTAAGCAAGAGCCCAACTTCACCCCAACAACTAGCACTAAGAATATAATACTAGAAATGCAACAATGCTAAGACAATACTTCAAATACTTGCTAAACAAATACACAATGTAAAGTGCTTGAATTAAGTGCGGAATGTAAAGCAAGGTTTAGAAGACTCCTCCAATTTTTCCCGAGGTATCGAAGAGTCGGCACTCTCCACTAGTCCTCGTTGGAGCACCCGCGCAAGGGTATCGCTCCCCCTTGGTCCTCGCAAGAACCAAGTGCTCACTATGAGATGATCCTTTGCCACTCCGGCGCGGTGGATCCCTCGAGACCGCTTACAAACTTGAGTCGGGTCACCAACAAGATCTTCACGGTGATCACCGAGCTCCCAACGCCACCAAGCCGTCTAGGTGATGCCGATCACCAAGAGTAACAAGCCGTAGACTTTCGCTTGACCAAGAGAAGCCTAATGTAAGTGGTGTGTGCTCTAGGTGGCTCTCGCTAGCGCTAATGAGGAACAAACGCGGATTAGGATTCTCTAATCTCCTCACTAGGCTTTTGGTGCTTGCAATGCTCTAGCAATGTGCTGGAATAAATGTGGAGTGCAAGACATTGAATATGGTGGGTGGAAGGGGTATAAATAGCCCTCACCCACCAACTAGCCATTACAGGCATCTCACTGCGCAATGGCGCACCGGACAGTCTGGTGCGCCACCGGTGCGCCAACGGTGCGCCACCGGTGCGCCAACGGTCGTTTCCAACGGCTAGTTCTGAAAGCTAGCCGTTGGACTCATGGCACACCGGACAGTGAACAGTCACAGTCCGGTGCACACCGGACAGTCCGGTGCGATGTCCGGTGCGCCACTAAAATTCAACTCTGAAACCTGCGCTCTCAGGTTTCTGTGGAGGGAAGGCTCTGCCCCGGACCAGCCTGGCCCCACCTAGCAGAGGGTGCACCGGACAGTCCGGTGCACACCGGACAGTCCGGTGCCCCAGGGCCAGAAACACTAACTCTTGTTTTTCAGCTGATTTTAAAATCGGTTTTCGTTCTAACTTGTGAGTGAGTTCTAGAGTGACACCTAGCACTGTATGTGAGTGTGATTGTGCACCAACACTACACTAGAACTCTCTTGGTCAAACTACTCATCGACAACCCCTCTTTATAGTACGGCTAAATGAGAATAAAAGACCTAACTAAATCGTGAGTGTCCACATCTCCTTGACACTCGGACTCCGTAGACCTTCACCTTTTGTTTCATCGTTTTAGCCGTCGCTTCAAGTTCTTATCTCCGGGATTGTTTTCACCGTTGTAGTTCTTCTACCTGTCATGCGACCTAACTTACCATTTGTCTGTGCAAAACACACGTTAGTCACATATAATATTACGTTGTCATTAATCACTAAAACCAACCAGGGGCCTAGATGCTTTCAATCTCCCCCTTTTTGGTGATTGATGACAACCCTACAAGTTTTGTGAGAGTAGTTTGTTTTGAAGTTTCTGTCAATAGAAAGAATGGTTAGTTATACTCAGTAATTTTTGACAGAAAGAACGTGTACCATAATAATAAGAGTGAGCGCATACACATCATAAGATTCTTGTTCATATAAAAGTGAAGTTAAATCAATGAAACAAGAACTAGAAGAATGGTGATAAAATATAAGGTGAAAACATAATACACACAGTCAATCATAAGCAACGAGAGTATATGTCGAGTTTGTGAGCCAAAAACATCAAGCTAGTATAGAGAGTAGCAAGCACATATATTACATCAAAATGACTCTCTACTAACTCTCTAACTCCCCCTAGCTCTCACAACTCATATCTCTCCCCCTTTGGCGTCAAACACCAAAAGGGTACCCGAACTAAACATCTGAAGCAGGAGGAGGCGGCGGGGGCGCATCCGGTCGCGGTCGAGGCAGCAGAGCGAACGCCGGCGGAGGGTCAGAGTCAGTCTCGGATCTAGGATCTGCGGTAGAAGCTGGAGCTGGTACTGACTCGGACTGAGGCCGCGCTGCAGGAGCTACCGAAACAGAAGAGGTCACAGATACTGCCACAGCAGTAGTGGTAACAGCAGATGCTGGTGGCACTGGCGGCTGCGGGCAGACAGAGCTGAGAACTAGAGAGGTGAACGCCAAAGTGACCGGCCGGAGCGGAGAGGTACCAACAGGGGGTCCTGACAAAATCGATGGCACAACAGGAGCGTGAAGCGGAGGAGGTGGAGCAGACTGAACTGGAGAAACTGAGACACCAGACTGCTGTAGCATAAGAGCCATGAATGCCCTACTCTCAGCCCGATCCTAAAGAAGCTGCTGCTGAAGCGCATCCTGCCTGTCCTGCATGTTCTGAAACATTGAGAGCATCTGCTCAGATAACCGGGCCTGCTCGGCTGCCAGGTGAGCCAGAATAGAAGCAAGAGCAGGGTCCATAGCGGGAGGGGCAGCAGGGGCAGCACTAGAGCTCCCAGCCTCATGATCATGTGAGCGTGGAGGCATAGGAGGCGGAGGCGGAGGAGGAACTCCAAAATCATCATCATCATCATCATCATCAGCTGCTGTACCCTGAGTGTCGAACTGACGAAGAGTTGCATCCTCGGCCTGAGAGTCAAAAACAGGAGCAGAAGCTGGCACAGGAATCTCAGGCACTGGACGGTAGGATCCAAAAACGAGGCGAGAGGCCTCAAGGGTGCCCTAACCGAGGAGGCTGAATCAGCTGCGCAAAGATGTGGCACAAGTAGTGAGCATAGGGCAACTGCCGACGAGCACGAATCCCATCCAAAACGGTGTCCTTGATCTCACAAAGCAGGAAGTCCACAACATCAAACTCAGAGTGGGAGACCAGGGCACCAAGGAGCCAAAGCTGAATATGTGTGGTAGCCTCTCTGTATCCCATCCTCGGCAGAAGAGTCCGTCGGATAAGCTCAAATAAGTACTTGGCTGCTGTGGTGAAATCTGCCGGTGAACGTCGCGACCCATCTGTGAAGGGCGGGCGGAAAAGAGCCGCGACATGAGCTGTACCTGGAGCCACACCACCGTGAGGGCGACAAGGAGGGTCAGAAGTGCCGTAGCAGAGGCTGTGAAGTCGAGTCGTCGACTCGGGAAATCCAAAGAGCTGGCGGATCTGACTGGCAGTAATGGTGACATCCTCTCGCTCAAAACGGAACCTCATCCGGTGATGATCCGGGTCAATCCATACAGAGGCGTAGAAGACTCGTACCCACTCCTCAACATACCTGCCGCTGGTAGTCAAAAGGGTCTGAAGGCTAGGCAGATAGGTGAGGTGCGCCTCAGAGTCAGCACCGGCTGCAAGCAGAAAGGCTGGAAGATCCAAAAGCCGGTGCACTCGCAGAGCTATCTGAGCAGACATCTGAGCTCTGAAAAACGACTCCTGAATACGTGTGCTGAAAAGGTCACCTGCTGCAGGATCTCTCTGAGCTGGTAGCCAAGACTCCACGGGTACGTATCTGAACCTACGTACCCGTGCCACTGTAGCACGCTGAAGGTCAAACAGTCGAGGATCCGTAGCCAATGGTTGTACCTCAGTCTCATCGCGCTCCCGGAATCGAGGTGGAGGGACAGGAGGAGCGGAAGCGGGAGCGGGAGGAGGAGGAGCAGTGGAAGCTGGCGTAGTGGAGGTAGTGGGTATGGCTGTGGTGGTGGATGGAGCAATAGGAGTGACGGGAGCAGGCAGAGTGGGTGGTGGAGTGGAAGCAGAGGTGTGAGTGGAGGAGCGCCGGGAGGCGAGACGACGAACACGGTATGCGATCTGGTCTGACGGAGTCTGCAGCTGATCTCCAAGCTCGGCCTGCGCAGCGGCTGCTGCCGCTGCACAGGCTGCCCTGTCCGTACGCCGCTTCTTGCGGCCTTCCTGTTGCTCTAAGTAGACTGTCTTGCCCTTGACCTGCTTGAAGGGGCGACGAGGATCCTCATCATCGCCTCCCCCTGGCGCCGACACATTCTTCGTGCGCGACATCCTGAACTGATGGCTGCAAATGAGAGAGAGTGACTAAGCACAGAGCGAAAATGTCCGATTGATTAGCAGAAGATGAGATGACTACCTGGAAAGCTCACACGAGAGGTGACGATCCAGGCAGAACAGGAGACGGCACACAGCCAATCAAGGTCACTGAAATGACAGAAGAGGTGAGCACGTATTAGTCACATAGTCATAAGTATATGAAATGTGAATAAATACATACACAGAGAAATATGGCACAGAAAACACGAGACGAGACGATCAATAGGTCAAACGGCGTGAAAACGATGTTTGAACGATAAAAAGTGTCATAGGAGGTTTGGAATTTGAATTGAGGCACGAAACGACATGGAATTGAGCCGATACTTCACGAATAGGTTTATGTAGGTGAATATGAGTGAAGTGTGTGCTTGGTTTGAATTTAGGCTAAGAAAAAGAGATTTGGGCACTCGGCTCGGAAACGATCGCTCGAAACGGGGAATTTGGTGAAATTTAAGCCTGGAATCTCGGATTGGCGTGAAATTTGGCAAGAGTGTTACTGGAAGTGTTGTGAAGGTGCCTGAAAAATTTGGGTTCAATTGGAGCATTTTTGGCTGGTTTGGGCATTTCACCGAGCACGTGACGTGCAGAGATCTAGGGTTTCGGTGAAACGGCTATTTGAGGTGGGGAAACCCTCCCGAAGGAGCTGAGAACCTGCAGGAGTACTCAAGGAATACAGGGGAACACATTTCACAACATGGTTGCACACGATTTCACAGGATTTGGAATTTGGGCAAAAGGGGTGGAATGGAGGTGCTTTACTGCCTTAGACAGAGAACTGAGAGGGAGAGAAGACAGGGGAGGAAGGGAGGCTGCTCACCGAGAAGCACTGGTCGGGGTCGCCAGAGCTCCACCGGAGACAGGGCACGCCGGTGGTGGGAGATCGCCGGCGGGGGAGAGGGAGTCGCCAGAGAGACAGAGAGAACGGCTGGTGAAATGAGCCTCTGGCTCGGTCTCGGGCTGGAGGCCTTTTTTTTAAAACGCGATATGGGCGCACCGGACAGTCTACAGTGCCTGTCCGGTGCACACCGGATAGCGCACAGTAGCTGTCCGGTGAACCACCGGACAGCACACAGGAAAAAGGATTTTTAGCGCGCGGCTGCCGGTGCACCGGACATTGCACAGTGCAGTGTCCGGTGCACACCGGACTGTCCGGACTGTCAGACAGAGGGAAGATTGGAAAATTTTGAATTTTTCTATCTAACTTTCAACCAAACCAAATCCCAACTTATAATCACACAAAATAACACTTGTTGGGACAGGTATTGGCACCCTCATATACTTTTCAAAATATTTTGCCATAGGCTAGATAATTTTTAGAGAAAATAGGCAAATGGTGAAATTTGCATTTTGGCTTGCACTAGGGGTTTTCATGAATGATTTGAGTTTTGAATACTCCCCCTAAGTGCAGTACCTCATGCATATTTCAAGAACCAACAATTGCATAAAAAGTAAGAATTTAAGTGCTAAAAGCTTAAAACTAAGACTTGTCAAGTTTGATCCGAGTTAAGCTTTTTCACTCGCTTTGTTGGCGGTTATCTCAACTAGGTTAGACAAGCCCTAGATGTAATACAAGAAATTTAAACATGCAATGCAAGCTTGACAACACCATTTGACATTTTACTTAAAATTTCTGAGATCAAGAATATTTAGTTCATTCCTCAACATGCAAAAGCGGGTCTTATCGAGTGGCTTAGTGAAAATATCCGCTAATTGATCTTCTGACCTCACTCCTTCTAAAATGATATCTCCTTTAGCAACATGATCTCTAAGTAAGTGATGACGGATATCAATGTGCTTGGTGCGAGAGTGTTGTACAGGATTATTAGCAATTTTAACAGCACTCTCATTGTCACACAACAAAGGTACCTTTTCTAGAACTACGCCATAGTCTAGAAGAGTTTGTTTCATATATAAAATCTGTGTGCAACAAGCACCCGCGGCAATGTATTCCGCTTCGGCAGTTGACAAGGCAACACTGTTTTGCTTTTTGGATGTCCATGAAACTAGTGATCTACCAAGCAGGTGGCATCCCCCAGAAGTACTTTTCCTATCAATTTTGCAACCGGCATAATCCGAATTGGAATAGCCAATTAAATCAAAAGTAGCTCCTTTGGGATACCACAGACCAACGCTTGTGGTGTGCCTGAGATACCTAAGAATTCTCTTAACAGCGCGAAGATGAGCTTTCTTAGGATTAGATTGAAATCTAGCACACATGCAGACACTAAACATAATATCGGGCCTAGATGCGGTAAGGTACAATAAACTACCAATCATAGAACGGTAGAGAGTTTGATTAACCGGGTTACCTCCCTCATCTAAGTCGAGATGTCCATTTGTAGGCATGGGGGTCTTGATTGGTTTGCACTTCTCCATGTTGAACCTTTTCAACAAGTCTTTGGTATACTTCTCTTGTGAGAGAAAGTTACCATCTTTCATTTGCTTGACTTGAAAGCCGAGGAAGTACGTTAGCTCACCAATCATTGACATCTCGAACTCCTTCGACATCAACTCACCAAATTCCTTGCAATGATAGTCATTTGTCGAGCCAAAGATTATGTCATCAACATATACTTGACAAATGAAAATATCACCGTTATGTTTCTTTGTGAAGAGAGTTGTGTCGACGGTCCCGATCTTGAAGCCCTTTTCGATGAGGAAGTCGCGAAGGCGCTCATACCAAGCCCTTGGAGCTTGCTTTAGCCCATATAGCGCCTTGGACAACCTGTAAGCATGGTTAGGATATCTAGGGTCTTCAAATCCAGGTGGTTGCTCAACATATACAAGTTCATTTATGAAGCCATTTAAAAATGCACTTTTTACATCCATTTGATAAAGTTTTATCTCATAGCATGATGCATATGCAAGTAGGATACGGATGGCTTCCAGTCGAGCAACCGGTGCAAAGGTCTCTCCAAAATCTAAGCCTTCAACTTGAGAGAATCCTTTTGCAACAAGTCTTGCCTTGTTCCTTACAATCACACCTTGATCATCTTGTTTGTTTCTGAACACCCACTTTGTTCCAATGATTCTTGCATCTTGTGGGGGCTTCTCCAGGGTCCAAACTTCGTTACGGGTGAAGTTGTTAAGTTCTTCATGCATGGCATTCACCCAGTCCGGATCCTGTAGCGCCTCATCTATACAAGTAGGCTCAACACAAGAAACAAAGGAGTGATGTTCAATAAAAGAAGCATGTCTATGGGATCGAGTAATAACCCCTTGTGAAGGACTCCCGATGATTTGGTTTTGAGGATGAGCTTGAAGTAGTGATGAATTTCTCCTGTTGACCACTTGGGAAGAAGATCCTGGAGCATCAACATCTTCGGCTTGTACCCTTTCTTGTTCATGAGAGACAAATGTATCTTCATTTGCATGCCTCTCATCTTTATCATCATCTTGTGGTATATTTGATGAAGAAGGCCTGTCAATGTTTTGCACGTCTTCTTCATCTTCTTTTGGTTTGATAGCTCCAATTGGCATGTTCTTCATTGCTTCCCTAAGTGGCTCATCACCTACATCATCAAAATTCTCAAGTGCTCCTTGGGAGCCATTAGTCTCATCAAATTCCACATCATATGTTTCTTCTACCACGCCAGTGGCATGATTGAATACTCGATATGCTTTGGACTTTAATGAATAACCCAAAAGAAAACCAATATCACAACGTCTTTGAAACTTCCCTAGGTGATGGCGTTTCTTGAAGATGTAGCATTTGCATCCAAACACCCGAAAGAAGGAGACGTCTGGCTTTTTCCCATTTAGCAGTTCATAGGGAGTCTTCTCAAGCAGCCGGTGAGGAAATAGCCTGTTTGATGCATAACATGCAGTGTTGACAGCTTCGGCCCAAAACCTCTCCGGTGTGTTATACTCATCAATCATTGTTCTTGCAAGAGTGATCAAGGTCCTGTTTTTCCTTTCAACAACTCCATTTTGTTGAGGTGTATATGTTGCAGACACTTCATGCTTGATCCCAATTTCATCACAGTACTCATGAATGTTGGTGTCGTCAAATTCTTTGCCATTATCACTTCTAATCTTTTTGATCTTGCAATCAAATTCATTTTGTGCTTTCTTGGCAAACTTCTTAAATATAGATGCAACTTCAGATTTGTCATGGAGAAAGAACACCCAAGTGTATCTTGAGAAGTCATCAACAATCACTAGACAGTAGAGGTTGCCACCGGCACTTCCATAATTTGTAGGTCCAAATAAATCCATATGAAGTAGTTCGAGTGGCCTTGATGTTGACATGAAAGCTTTAGTAGGATGTGTATTAGCAACTTGCTTTCCAGCTTGACATGCATTGCATGGCTTGTCTTTTTCAAACACCACATCCTTTAATCCTCTAACCATGTCCTTCTTTAATACCTTCTTGAGTGTGCTCATCCCAACATGTGCAAGCCTCCTATGCCAGAGCCATCCAAGTGAAGCTTTGGTGAAGAGGCAAGTTCTTAAGTCTGCATCTTCTGAAGTGAAATCCACTAAGTAGAGGTTGTTGTATCTAAAACCTTTGAACATCATTGATTCATCATCCATCTTTGTTACAATAACCTCTGTTGGAGTGAATAAGCATTGAATTCCAAGATCACAAAGTTGACCCACTGATAATAAATTGAAGCTCAAAGGTGCAACTAAGAGAACATTTGATATTGATAGATCATTTGAGATTGCCACCTTGCCAAGTCCTTGCACTTTTCCTTTTGAATTGTCTCCAAATGTGATTTTATCTTGACCATCAACATTTTCATCCAGTGAGGTGAACATCCGTGGGTTGCCTGTCATATGTTGTGTGCATCCACTGTCAATAACCCAATGACTCCCATCGGTCTTGTAGTTCACCTACATCCACAGACAATTCAAGCTTGAGTTTTGAGGGCCCTATATTGTATAGGACCAGTGACTCTCTCAATTAAGGACTTTGCCACCCAGATTTGTCTAGGTCTACTCTTGTTTGGTGGACCTAGGAATGTAACTTTAACCTTTCCATTTGCAACCTTTCTTAGAACATAATGAGCATTGAAAGCAAATGGTCTTGAGTGCTTAGGCAAGTGAGTTGGTGGTTTGGCTTTGCAGTTGTGGGCAAAATGACCTTCATTTCCACACTCAAAGCATTTGATAGGCTTGTGAGTCTGCTTTGGCTTGTATTGAGTGGCAGCTTTCTTTTGCACAAAAGCATTGTATCCAATACCACTCTTGTTGTTTTTCATAACAGTGTTCATAAGCAGCTCATTTTGGAGGTATTGGCCTTTGTTGAACTTTTGCACACTTGTTGCAAGATGTTCATTTTCACTTTTTAGTTTCTTGACCTCATTTTTAAGCCTTTGATTATCCACTGCCAACTCATTGTTGAAATCATTGTTCTCAATAGCAACCTTTCCTCTAGTAGTTGCATCAGTCAAGTAATTCTTCAATTTTTGGTTGTCTAAAATCAGGACTTCAACTTTTTCAGTCAATTCAGCATGTAGACTAGTTTGCTCTTCTTGACTCAAATCGTCACATGAGGTTGCTACATCAAACTTAACAACAGGGTTAATAGCCTCATGTGTTTTACAAGATAAAAGTTCATTTTCAACAAGAAGATTGTCATGATCAAATTTAATTTGAGTATAGTCTTCCTTGACCTTTACTAGTCTATTTTGCAACTCCCTATTAGCTTCATTTAATTTGTCATATTTTTCCTTAGCATCTTTTAGGGAGTTTGTGAGCTCATTTACAGTTGATGACATAGTTTTATTTTCTTCTTTTATTTCATCACTAGCCTTTATAACTATGTCATATTTTGCATTTAAAGATTCATTTTCATTTTTCAACCTATCACATTTAGCCTTTGACTTTCTAATGATTTGAGTATATTCTTTAAGCAAGTCAGCTAGCTCATCATATGAAGGTGAAGCAAATTCCTCATCACTATCACTATCACTATCACTATCATCAGTAATATTAATATCATTTTGTACCTTCCGTTCACCCCTAGCCATAAGGCATAGGTGAGAAGTCGATGATGGCGATGGTGGTGGTGAAGAGAAGTCCCCGGCGATGGCGGCAACTTTTTCATCATTCTCTTCTTCACTTGAAGAAGATCCACTTGATGACTCAATGTCAGTGAGCCAGTCACCAACAATGTATGCCTTTCCATTCTTCTTCTTGTGGAACCTCTTTTGCTTCCCATCTTTCCTCTTGAAAAATTTCTTTTCCTTCTTTTCATCGTCGCTGTCATCTTCTTTCTTGCCCTTGAACTTGTTCTTCTTGGGCTTGGTACATTGATGAGCAAGATGACCAAGCTCTCCACAGTTATAGCAATCCATCTCAGAGATGGGCTTTCTTTTGCTGGAAAAGAATTTCTTCTTTCTTGAATCAAATTTGATGCCTTCTCTGTTGAGCTTCTTTAACATCTTGGTGGTCTTCCTCACCATCAAGGCAATGTTAGCATCAAGGTCATCATCACTTGAGGATTCTTCCTCAATTTGTACTTTGAATTTTCCTTTTCTTTCATGATTTGCTTTGAGAGCCAAATCCTTTCTTTTGGAAGATGATTCTTCTTTGTCGTTGATGTGCATGTACATCTCATGGGCATTGATCTTTCCCAAAATCTGTGTAGGTGTAGTAACTGAAAGATCCATTTGATGTAGCATAGTGACAATGTGTCCATATTTGTCTATTGGGAGGACACTGAGAATCTTCCTCACAACATCCGGTTGTGAGATTTGAGTAAGCCCCAATCCATTAACTTCCTCTACAAGAATATTGAGACGTGAGTACATGGCATTGACATTTTCATTAGCAAGCATTTCAAAAGAATTTAACTTTCGCATGGCTATGTGATATCTCTCCTCACGCTCACTTCTAGTTCCTTCGTGTAGAGCACAAATGTCCATCCACAAATCATGAGCATTTTTATGATTTCTTACTCTATTGAACACATCTTTGCAAAGGCCTCTAAAAAGGGTGTTTTTGGCCTTAGCATTCCATTTCTCATAATTGAACTCATCACCTACAAGATTTGTGCGATCTCTAGGTTCGGGAAATCCTTGTGTGGCGGCTTTATAGACACCAATGTCTATAGCCTCTAAGTATGCTTCCATACAAATTTTCCAATAAGGAAAATCATCACCATCAAAAACGGGAGGAGGTCCATCCCCGCCGGACATCGTAACTCTAGCGGTTAAGCTAATCTATGAGCAACAAGGTTCTGATACCAATTGAAAGGATCACGATGCCCAAGAGGGGGGGTGAATTGGGCTTTTCTAAAAATCAACACTAATTAAAACCTAAGCAAGAGCTAAGCAAGAGCCCAACTTCACCCCAACAACTAGCACTAAGAATATAATACTAGAAATGCAACAATGCTAAGACAATACTTCAAATACTTGCTAAACAAATACACAATGTAAAGTGCTTGAATTAAGTGCGGAATGTAAAGCAAGGTTTAGAAGACTCCTCCAATTTTTCCCGAGGTATCGAAGAGTCGGCACTCTCCACTAGTCCTCGTTGGAGCACCCGCGCAAGGGTATCGCTCCCCCTTGGTCCTCGCAAGAACCAAGTGCTCACTATGAGATGATCCTTTGCCACTCCGGCGCGGTGGATCCCTCGAGACCGCTTACAAACTTGAGTCGGGTCACCAACAATATCTTCACGGTGATCACCGAGCTCCCAACGCCACCAAGCCGTCTAGGTGATGCCGATCACCAAGAGTAACAAGCCGTAGACTTTTGCTTGACCAAGAGAAGCCTAATGTAAGTGGTGTGTGCTCTAGGTGGCTCTCGCTAGCGCTAATGAGGAACAAACGCGGATTAGGATTCTCTAATCTCCTCACTAGGCTTTTGGTGCTTGCAATGCTCTAGCAATGTGCTGGAATAAATGTGGAGTGCAAGACATTGAATATGGTGGGTGGAAGGGGTATAAATAGCCCTCACCCACCAACTAGCCGTTACAGGCATCTCACTGCGCAATGGCGCACCGGACAGTCCGGTGCGCCACCGGTGCGCCAACGGTGCGCCACCGGTGCGCCAACGGTCGTTTCGAACGGCTAGTTCTGACAGCTAGCCGTTGGACTCATGGCACACCGGACAGTGAACAGTCACTGTCCGGTACACACCGAACAGTCCGATGCGATGTCCGGTGCGCCACTAAAATTCAACTCTGAAACCTGCGCTCTCGGGTTTCTGTGGAGGGAAAGCCTCTGCCCCGGACCAGCCTGGCCCCATCTGGCAGAGGGTGCACCGGACAGTCCGGTGCCCCAGGGCCAGAAACACTAACTCTTGTTTTTCAGCTGATTTTAAAATCGGTTTTCGTTCTAACTTGTGAGTGAGTTCTAGAGTGACACCTAGCACTGTATGTGAGTGTGATTGTGCACCAACACTACACTAGAACTCTCTTGGTCAAACTACTCATCGACAACCCCTCTTTATAGTACGGCTAAAAGAGAATAAAAGACCTAACTAAATCGCGAGTGTCCACATCTCCTTGACACTCGGACTCCGTAGACCTTCACCTTTTGTTTCGTCTTTTTAGCCGTCGCTTCAAGTTCTTATCTCCGGGATTGTTTTCACCGTTGTAGTACTTCTACCTGTCATGCGACCTAACTTACCATTTGTCTCTGCAAAACACATGTTAGTCACATATAATATTACGTTGTCATTAATCACTAAAACCAACCAGGGGCCTAGATGCTTTCACATGGACACTACCAACCCACACCATGCCACATCATATCATGTCACGTCGACATCCGGTTTAAGCAAATCCGGTTTTAGACGATTTTGTATGGAGGTAGTACATGATAGGTATTTTCTTGTATGACAACTTTATTTAAGACTCATTACCAGTGTCTAGGAAAGATCACTGAGCACATTTGGCTCGTTGAACCTGAGTCTGAAGCCTTGACCGATTGAAATTATTGGCGCCTGGCTACATTTCATTGTCAGTTTTTGGGCAATACTTGGCTCTACTACAAACACTGGTCCTTCATCTACAAACTTCTGCTGGTTAATCCTGACCACCTGACGAGCAACAACAGGGCTTCTATATTGGATGACAAACTTTTGAGCTCTAGCTAGCAAATTTGGACAAAACGTTTCGATGTCAATTTGCATGTAAACATTTTTGCCATTTATTATTTACGGGTTTCGCCAGTTTACTATTGGAACCACAAATCATATACACTGATAGTTACATAAGTCAGACATGGAATGACATATGAGGTTGTTTGAATGACTTAGAGCTAATAGTTGGTGGCTAAAATTAGTTGAGACATCCAAACATCCTAATTAATAGTTCAGCTATTAGCTATTTTTGATAATTAGTTAATAGTTAGATAGCTATTTGTTAGCTAGCTAATTTCACTAACAATTTTTAGCCAACTAAGTATTAGTTCTAATGCATTCAAACACCTCATAATAGCATAGAACCTAAACTGATAGTGACAAAAAATATCAATTTTTTCCTTGAGGAGACTAGCACAGATAAAGCCAGGATCAGACAAATTCATCAACGAGATTATCAAGTACCACTTTAGGACACACAATTCTCAATCGTGTCCGGTGGAACGCGCGGTAGCGGCGGCGGAAGGCGGGATCGGAGACGACGTGGCACCAGGACTTGCACACGAGGGATGCGCGGACGAGGCACGCCGGCTGTTCTGCCGGGACGCGCAGGAGGATCTCGCCGACGAGGTCGTCCACCAGCTCCGGCGCCGCCATGGCACTGGCCTCGCCGATGGGGACGAGCGTCGGCTCCATGTCGCGCGGCCTGGGTTGGCAGTGGTCAGTGGAAACGGAGCGGCGTAGTCTGACGGAGGGCCAAATTGGTGAACCGGATCGGCAGTCGTGGTGTATGTTAATAAAAAATCTATAACAGAGACCAAAATTCAAACGCTGTAATTTCTGCAGTCGCAAGTTCATAGTAGAATTGACCAGCCGACCTGCCTGACCAATCAGCAAGTTTCTTTGAATTTCGTGGAAAACCAGATGGTTAGGCACTATTAACAAGTCAAGTCAAAATTTCGATTTCCTTGCAGAGGGGATCGATCACAGGCGGAAACACAGTGCTGAACACCTATGCTGTCCTCATAAAGCCCACAAGGGTGCTTTCGACCACCAACAAATTCATTGTTTCCGGAGAATCTGCGGTTGCATGTGTTGACAAGAAACCTCTCCAACTAGTACCGCCAAATTTACAGATCTTTTGTACTCAGATGAAAGAGAAAAAATAATGGGTGTACATAAACAACATGAGCAGAGAAAAAATGCAATATTATTTGTTTTTCCCCTTCTTATTATTGTAATGATAACATTAGATTATTCTGTGGGAGCCTTTAACATATGTCAAAGGTAACTGAATGAAGCGCACCAGAGTAAATGAATGTCACTCACTCAGAATGGACAGGGAATAAAAAGAACTTTGGACATTCCTCAAGTTCTTGCCAGCTTCCATCGTGTGCAAACGCTTGGATAAAGAATTTCAGACCGGTGACTTCGTTGGAGACCTCTAAGCCCGACACATAGAAGGCATCGACACTAGCAACTCCAAGATAGCTTTTGGGACTGGGAACTTTCAAGTCTGAATCTGCCGTTAACTTCTCCACATAGATATTGTACTTGCTGAATGGTGGTTGTGGTTGATCAGGGTTCTTCAGCTTCCAGCTGATTTTCAGATTCACGAGTTCAGATCCGTTAGAGCATTTTGACCACGAGATGTAATCTCCTTCAGTTATCCAAGATTCTGCTGGAGGGAACTCTGTGTTTTTGTCAGTATATCGAATACTGATGTGGCCTAGTGATGCCTGGTACAGTGAAGTTCCATCGACATCTTCTACCAAGATGCTACCATCTTCTGATTCTGGATTGATTTGGCCAGTAAATTTCAATGTGCAGACAATGTTGATACCAGTTAATGTGTGCCCAGCACTGGAAGAAACAGTTGCTTTGTAAAGGACCCAACCGTGGTTATCTGGAGCGTGTAGCTCCACCTTATTGGCTTTAACATATGATCCATACTTGTGATTTTGTTTCTTTCTGGTGAATGTTGCTATGTCCTCTGCGACAAGAATTTTTGAAGTACCCTGCTTGTTTCTAGAAGACAGATCCAGGGACAACCCTAAAGCAGAACTTGCATTGGCTCTTATCTGAAACAAACCGCCGAAAGAAATGCAAAATCATGAGGCTGGAAAGACAAGGATACATTGAGAAACAAAACACAAAGGGACTAAGGGAGCTCATGCACTAGTGCAGTACTACTGTCAACACATTTCTCTGTACACATTCAGTGGGTTGTGTCAATGTTGGGAACAATAAAGAACCAATATAGTTCATGTGATTCAGTTAGTATTTCCAAGGAATTAGATGATCAGTAAGGAGACAGTTAAGGTAACACAATGAATGTAAATTCATTTTTTCCGAACCGAATAAAATAGATGAACAGGTCCATCTTCCATGGCAAGTCCTCCATTAAAAAGCTGTTCTGAGAAAATAATGTTCTGCTGAAGAGATCCTTTGACTGTCAAACAATTCCCTCCACTGTAAGGTTCAGCCTTGAAACTATTATCAAGCAACCAGCAAAAATATGTTATAAATGGAAAATAATTGGGGTAATTAATTTGTAAAATAACCTAAGGACATTACTAAATGTACAGGGAATATAAATGTTGTGTGCACCAATGAAAATCATCAAGCAGTTCACTTGTCCGGAAAATTAGAAATAAATGTATAGTCAACATGTTTAGCACAAATGCAGAATACAAAACCGAAGGCTCATGATTAGCACACAGAGGATAAAATAGAATTGTACAAACGTCAAAGTTGATGTAAATTAATCGTAAAATAGTAATTAAACCAAGTGGAATAAATACACTATGTGGCTTGGACATGTGGCAGTAGGCACTTCAAATAATGCATTCCAACACTTTTGGGGGCTCATGTCTCTCTCTTGTTCAGCAAGCTATTTTAGTGACATGCTAATTTGTATCATCTTAAACAAAAAAGATGCTTCATTTACACAATGAAACCTTAAACTTTGAAATATTTAACCAGCTATCAGATGTAAGAGAAAGTAGATGAAAAGTTGCATATTTTAGTAGTCAAAAGAAGAGAAAAACTCGACCTACGGATGGTAAGATATGTTATGGGTATTACATTAAAAAGACTTTCTCACGCAGGTCAAGAAAATCACCGAACCCCTACCTCACCCAAACACAACGTCACCATAGCCTAGGTGAGAACAACATGTGCCAAGCCTTAGACCTTTGCTTTGATGTGGGCCAGACAAGAAATATTTTTAACACCATCCTAAACCCAAGACCTAAGGAATGCTACTCAAGCCAACTAACCAACTTAGCTAGAGGTTCTTTCGCACATATTTTATTTCAGTAGACTTGAGTTACTTCTAGCCTATATTTCTTGCTTAAAAATAATATAAATCAGACACCTCACTTTTAGCATTGGAAATGAAAACTGTATACAAGAATTCAATTAACATGACTTAAAATGCAGCCACAGAATTTGTGGACTTACTCCGTATAGGCTTGCAGATGAACTTGATCGCTGGTGTATTTAAGCATAGGCTGAGAAAAAAAGGAAGGAGATTGTCACAATGAAGTTCAGGATGGTTTGATACATGCCAGCTTTCATGAATAAGAAGCAAATTTCAGAAATGGGATAATGATACAGCTCACATTCAGAATACATTTTTTGGGTCCACTAATCTGTGTCAGCGTGTATATACAACGATATGTGGAATCATAACTGGACAACATGTTGAAAGCATACTACCTGAAAACTTTGGCAAGAAATATTGTTCCATGAATCATTGGAGATTTGCAGCCCTTCAACGGATACCTGATAACCATGACCCTAATGGCAATAAATGTTTAAAATGCATCAATATTTCGGAACAAGGACAAAAAACACTAAAACAGGGATGGACATTTTTTGACATTTGGCAGAAAAACTGCAAAAATCAAGATAGATGACGTGCAGAAAAGAAAAACATGAACAATCAATTCAGATGCTATTGACTCTAAAAGAAACATGAACAATCAAAGAGAACCTGCAGTCTTTTCTTCCGCCACTCTATAAGACCTAGTTTCCTCTGCCTTCTTACAGGCCTAGCATAACTGTGTTGATCTTTTTTCTGCCTGTACAGCCTGCTCAGTTCTCTTAGTTGTAACTCCCTGGCTCCTCTTGTCCCCCCTCTATCTCTCTCTTTGCACAGTGCTGAAGTTTCCTTTTTTTTGTTTTTTAAAAAATCCTTACAGTGGGGGTCTCCCCTGCTGCATCTAAAGTTCAAAAAAAATGCTATTGACTATATGTTTCCAATTGTCAAGAATTGCAAAAAACGGTACATAACATATAGTCCCTATTACCAAAACATGCTGCATTGTATTGCCAGATTCTGAGTACAAATATATACCAGGCTTCGACACCCAATATGAAAAATTGATATGGAATGTAGATAATTAGTACATGCCTGATTAAAATCCGAGTAGAATGGTAACTGTTCTGGATAGCTCCGAAGAATACCCCATGATTTTTCAACAAGGCCCCACCAACTGCACGGTTGCTTGGTAAATACATTGCAAAAAGTGCAATAATAATAATAGCAGAAAGAAGTCAACAACACATTACTGATTCTGTGCTCTCTGAAAGTCAGGTGGTTGCTTAGTTTCATATACCCATCCAGGAGCAAATATGGCAGCTGAGATATCAACTTTCTTAAGTAGATCAAGGGCAACATTTGTCTAGCAAAATGTAAAATTGGCAGTAAGTCAAATATTTGAATGTGAGGAACTTGAAGGCGTAGTTTACATAAAACTATAAAAGCAAAGTAGTGATATACAAAACTCAGGGTTTCGTGACCGGGCATGAACTAAAATTAAGGGGGTGCAACCATGAAGGTGCGAGCCCAAGGAGCCAATATGGGCAAGGAGACACCACTTGTCATATTTGACCACCTATAGGACCTTCAGTGGCGCTGAGGGGCGCAAGAGAGGGCAGGCATTGTTGTAGGGCCGACAGTAGATGGCATATAGGTCTCATGTCATCGTAAAGCTATCTAGCAAAACCTACTCAATTCAGGAATTAGCATAAAGAGTTATCTTGACAAGCATATTATGATAGTGGGACATCTCAATCTGTAACAGCGTGATTCACTATACTACTTGCATGGGTAAGATGGGAAGTCAAATCATAAAGGATAATCAACGAAAAGACTAGCTGCAGCTCATTCTTCTTGGGCAACTGGTAGTCCGTGAGCTCTGGCCAGATTGCCTACAGCTTTACATTTATCAAGTGTATATAAATGAGTTCTTCCAACAGCAAAAAGAAATGCATATGCAATACAGTAGTAGTAAGTAGTAATTTGATTGTTGTCTAATCAGAATGTTTACATCTACAATCTGATAAAATGGCATCATCTAAATATTTTAGCATCCATGGTTGCATCAAGGTAACAGTTAGTTTGAGAAAATTGTATATGTATAGTTTTAAGTTTTTTTCCTCAAACAACACAGAGAGCCGTGTGTCATTCCTTGAAGAAGAAAAAAAGTACAAAAAAGAGGGGAACGGGGGTGTTAATCCCTCCCAACACACACAGCCCCAACCAAAAAAACTGATAGCCAAATAATTATAAAGGACGAGCAACCTAGCAAAGAGTTTATGCAATGTGGAGGCCATCGCCCAGCACCGCAAGGCTTGGCAACTGAATGTAGTAGCACTTCTATGTTAGGCCTAGCACGCTCAAACACACAAGCATTATGGTGCTTCCATATTTCCGAAGCAGCTAGGATGATTACAGTTTAAGTTTTCAGTAACAATTAGTTAAGGCTACAAGAGTTGTTAGTAAGAATGAACTATCTGAATTGAATAAAAGCAGAGAACACATACAGTCCATTGACCACCACCAAATGTATTTCGTCCAAAAACATCAATACCCATGTATACATCATATTTTCTGTCGCCAGCAACTGTAGCTGAATCTTGTGGGTCATTTTCCTGAGGTTGCCATGCCAATTTCAGCAGCATTACTTACAATTTTAAGTGACTCCACAGAGTTGCAGGGAAAATAAAATAACAAGAGAGGACTACCTTCCATGTATAGTTAGAAAATAGCCCATCACATACATCAAAGAATGGCTTATTGTACTTGTTGAGCTTATCCTGCCAATCAAGGTCACCATTCACAGTGATTGCGTCATACCTGCAGAGGCAAGTAAAAGCCAACAAGCATCATCAACCAAGCTTCATAAATGATAACTACAGCCTGTGATTTTCATAGTTATAATACAACACAGTAGGAAAAATAAACACCACCATATGACTAAAGAGTCAGGAACTGCATCGTGCATTGTCATGGTTAGATGCTTGACGAACTCTTTCAGGTTATCGATGAAGTGAACGTCAAGATTGACCTCAATGTTAATCTGAAAGACGATTCAATATTAGCATTTAGCAGCAGGCATGTATCCAGCAATCACAAGATGACATAACAGAAATTACCAGCCAACCATCAAATCCCAAGGTATGAGCCAGCTCTGTGAGCCTTTCCGCATACATCTGTGCAGAAGCCTCGGTTGCGAGCATCTCCTTGCAAATCTTCACGCCCTCATCCCACTCCGCGATGAACGTCCCTAAAACCTTGGTACACAGATAAGAGAGATAAAAGCAAGTTCAGTTGAGCTGAGTGAGTCAAGAGCCGAAGCAAACGGAGTAGAAACAATTCCAAAACCTTGACGCCGTGGAGGTGGGCGGCGTTGATCCAGCAGGGTGGCGGGAGCGTGACGAGGTAGTGCGAGAAGTAGACGAAGACGTCGACGAGGTGCCAGTGCCAGAGCGCGTAGGCGTCCAGCTTGTCCCCGCCCTGCGGTGCCGCGTCGTTGCGGTATCCGCCTTCCATGTCGTGGCAGACGAGGACGCGGCGGCGCTGCGGGAGCGGCGAGGCTGGCGCGGGAACGGAAGCCCTGTTGAAAGGGAGGTGGAAGTTGGCTTCGGCGGACAGGTAAGCGCGAGAGGCGAGCGCGGCGAGGCCCGTGATCGGGTAGGACATGGGCGGCGCGGGCGAGGACGCGTCGAAGGGCGGCTCCCACGCGCGGCGGTCGGCGCCCGCGGCAGCGTCGCTGTCGGACACCTCCGGCTCCGCGGCGAGGGGAAGCATGGCTCGGACACGACGGGCGATACGGCGGAGGTGGCGGCGCGGGGAGACGGGCATGCGCCGGCCCGGCGTTGACGTACCTCGCTCCCTTGAGTGCGGGCAAAGGGAAAGGGAAGGCAGTAATTCCGCAGCTGGAGCTGGAAGTGGCAGTGTGTGATCGTGTGCCCGTGGGCTTATCGTTGACTTCTGCTGACTCTTGGGCCACAGACTGACAGCCCGCAGTCTGGGATTTGAATTTTTGTTGGAATTCCTTTTTTCCTTCTCAATTGGGCTTTCAAACCATTTCTTTGGGCCGGACCTATTAGACTATCCGCAATAGTTGTCTCTAAAATTTTCACTTTTTTACATCACATCATCAACATTCCAACCCCTATTTTTTCATCTCCCACAATGGTTCTCTCTAAATTCTCCCCTATACCCCACAACAACTATAAAATATAATTTTGTATACCTATTTTTCATCCCCTATCAATTTTTTTCCAACTATTAAACTCGTATGTGTTGTGTAGCGCGTAGGGAAGGGGGAGAACAGTGCCCCCTTAATCTGGCATAGTGCGCTGCTTTCCTCTTGTACTGTGCATGGTAGAGGAGCCAGTAGAGTGATGCGCTGCACCATTTTGTCAGCTACTGTAGCCACTAAAGCCAGCGGAGGGGACATGCCGCGGGAAGCCCTGCGGGCAGCCTTAGACTACCTCCAACAACGATCTAAAACGTATGATTCGCTAAATATAGCGCTCCATCTCTTCCTTCCTCTATCCAGCAACGACTGCTACAGAGTGCGCTAAAAAATAGCTCGTCATGCACCTGCTATATTTGGAGATTCATTGTACATCATCTATCCGATGATGAGCATGCGAGGCCGTCGGGGAGGAGGACAAGCGTGCGGCCGATGGCGACGATGATGAGCGCGTGCAGCCGACGTTGACAAGAAGGAGAGCATCCGATGGACCAGCAACGAGGAGGAGAGCGCGCGGACGCCGGCCAGCGACGACGAGCATCTTCCGAACGATGCATTCAACCTGTTCTAGGAAATGTGTGTGAAGCAAAATAGAGACATAAACTTTGTTTTGTGTGCGCAATACGAGTTTATCTTACAAAACATTTTCGGATAGCATTATCGTCAGGAAAAAAAGAATTAGTAATGTCGGTTACATAATGAATTTTTTTAATGAGTCCATAATTAAGATTCGACAGCTAACGGATGATTTTTTTACAAGCGACTGGTAAAAACAATGTGTACTGTTGATATAGAGGACCGAATTATGAGAACGTTGCTTGAGATAACGAAGATATAGAGAACAAAATCTTTTAGAGTGTGTTGTAAAAGACATAAAGTATTCCTTTATTGGATGAAATTTAGATGACGTTGCTGGAGACAGCCTTATGGTGGACTAAGGGGTTGTTTGGTGGTATACTTTAAGGCTTTGTTTGGGAGGATTTCACTCCAGGAATTGTAGCTTCGGTTTTCTAGCTTCAACATAAAACAATCTCAACAAATTGGTAAAGTGGGTTTCAAGAGTGTTTGGCTTTCAACAATTAATTTGTGTGAGTTTTCTTAATTATCTATGATGATTAGAGGGTGGAGAATGAGACATGAATCACTAGGCCATGTAACCAATAGCATCATGGGTAATTTTTGTGCAACTTCATGAGAAGGTATAAAAACAGTGTTTTTGAAGCACCTTTTGAGGAGCTTCAAAAATTTCATGAAACTGGCCTCTAGTTTTAGTTTTTTTAAGCTAGAACTTATGGAGCTAGACCTGTTTGATAGAAAAAGCTGAAATAAACTTGAAATTATTGAAGTGAAGTTCTCCTAAACAGGGTCTAAAGCGCCAAAAATTACCAAATATTTTTTTGCCACATCAATCTAAGGTTAGGCGCTCACGCGGTAGAAGAAAAATCTTATCACAATTGTGGCTATAAACCAAACACATGTCTAACTCAGTCAAACTTGTCTAACCTTAAACATGTTAAATTGTGGAAAGTGAGGCAACAAACCAAATAGACCCTAAAATCGCTCATTTTTACCATTTTTATTTACGAATTTATTATGAGTCTTAGCTTTTTGACCTAATTTGTCGAAGGGTATGTATACTAGTGAACATATGAGTCTTACTAGCAACTAAAATTCTGATTTTGATTTTCTATAATAAGACGTTTAGATCCCTTCAATTTAGACAAATTGGAATTCACTTAATAAAGTAACCTATCTAGCTTAGAATTTAACATTCCACTGCTTCCAAAGTTCAGATATAAGTCTATCTCAAATTTATGGAGTGCGGGATGGGAAATGATTTTATTAATTAGTAGAATTTGTTCCTACTCTGTAACTTATATGGCACTCGTCGACTCACTCCTCTACAGTAAAAAATGTAACACATAAATATCTCTGACATCTTGCTAATAATAGTATACAAATATATTTTGTATAAAACTAAATTAGCTTAATTGATATATGTCTAAATTATTATTATTAGAATAAAATTCAATTCTAATGATCCAAACGGGCGTAAAAGCAAATACTCTATGGTTCAATAGTGTTATGCATGTAGTATACGTGATATTCTCACACAGTGAGACATATGTGTTGAGTTTATCAATCTCGACAATTTATCAACCTAGTCTTTAAAGATGCTAATATGTAATTTATAAAAAGTTTTTTGATCTAATTTGTGTAAACAAGCTCACGATGAACCAAAATTGAAAAGCGACATAATAGTGATCAATTTTCATGAGTTGTCGATGGGTTGAACGCTCACGGAGCCACCCTAGGAGTAGGAATGAAAACGGATGCAAAACATCTTCCGTTTCTGTTCCCATATTTTATCAAAAACGGGATCGGGTCCAGAATAGTCAGGAATAGAAACAAGAGCGGGATAAACGGGTGTACGAAAACGAACGAGAGCGGAAATATTAAGCGGAAACTTATAATTTAATACAAGCACACATGATATCGATGACTGAATAGCAGAACAATAACATAAAATAAATAGATATAGAGAGACATCATTTCATTGTTGTTTGCTTGTTAGTGGTATACATATAGCTACAGTTGATGTTATTTGAGCATTTTGACCATTTGTCATTGAGGAGAGCTGGTGGCTAAAATTACCACTTATGCTATATTATATCACTTAAGAATATGAGGCTTTAGTTTGTGCACTAATGCATATTGGGTTCATCCCGGATTTCTTAAATAAAGATAAATACGGGTTAAATCCAAAAAACGGGATCCTACAAAAACGGATGGAATAGACCCTCTCCCCGTTTCTGTCTCGTTTCTAGATGTAGAGGCGCGACAATGTAGCTCAAGCAAAAAGCCTCTAATTGATCTTAAACTTTGCATGCAAAAGGATATAGAAAAAAGGAAGATGTTGTAGGAGTTTAAGAACCAAAAGATCAATACTTTGGAATCAGATCACAAAACTCAAACCCAAGTTAGGGTTTTGTTAAAAAGTACAATTCGGTTGGAAACTTGTCTATTAATTAAATTAACGCACACTAGAGGTGGTAATGACCCTAGAACACTTTCCCAGCCCTTATTCGACCCCCAAAACCTTCTCTAACTTAGAAGGCAAAGATCAAACCGAAAAAAATCAAAATAGTAATGGAGAAGGAATTCAACACAAGAACTCAAACCAATTAGACTTGCATGAGGTTAAAACATATAGGTCACGGTGTGGTTAATGCCACACTTCTCGAATTTGCAAGTACTTATATACACTAATACAAAGTGAAAGTCGCCTAGAGGAGGGGTGAATAGGCGAAACCTAAAATTTTAACTTAAAACACAAAACTTGATCCAAAATATTTAACTCTGAGTGATTAGAAAAAGAGAGGTTAATCTGGATTAAGTATAAGAACAATACTTACGATATGATGCTAATAAATGCAAGTGTGAAATGTGAACTTAGCAACAGTATGACGTCAAAAAGTATGGCAAGTATGAACTTAGGAGGAAATGGTGGAAAACAAATCACAAAGGCAAAACCACAAAGAACACGACAACCTATGTCTCCGGTGACGAGTCCCGATGAACCGAGTCTCTCTCGACCCTTTCCTCACTTAGGTGATCATCAAGATCAAACTTGAGTTCTCTTTCACTTTGCTCAAATGTGAGACTAGGTTGAAAGGGAAATGTGCTCCAAGTGCCCATATTCACGAGAGAGAGCTCTGCTTCAGTTTTGTGCTTGCATTCTTCGATCTTTTGGTATTGTGACTATGTTCTTGTGTGTGTTTTTTCCTCCCTCTTGCTTCCGTTGGAGTTCTAGCTCCCATCAACTTGTGCAAGGCTAGCAAGATACTTTGGTCTGTGGAGATCCTTGTGAGGAGACGGTTAAAAGTGAAATTCGTGGCATCAAGTTTGATCTTTGGATCACTTAAGAGGGTTGGGTGCAACCCTGTCCTTTGGGACACCACAACACGGATGTAGGCTCTTAAGAGTTAAACATCGATTGTGTCTTATGTTCTTTATTTTTGCAATTTGTTTCCCTCTCTCTATCTCCAAGTTCTTGCTATTATCTTCTCTTGTGATATTGCCTTAGTATTAATTCCACATTTAAAAAAGAGCAACCAAGTGCAAGAACCTTCCTCTCCACCTACTCTTTTGTTCTAGATTTTGAGCTAACTTTAGATTTTGGATTCAAGTTTTGTTTTAAGTTGTGAATTTTTAGGTATCACCTATTCACCCCCTCTAGGTTACTATCAATTAGTATTGGAGCTTGGTGCTTCATTTATGAGTCTAACAGTTCGAAGCGATGTCAGATGATGAATCCCAAAAGAATAAGGGGAAGGTGATGGACACCCACGAAGAGAAGGAAATAGACAAGATGAAAGATGAAAAGCCCACCAACTCGCACTATAAGAAGAAAGATGGCAAAAAGAAAAGGATGAAGAAGTCCGTGTACTACGACTCAGACTCATCTTCATCGCCACCTACATCGAGTAGCGGCGAGTCCTCCTCCAAATGTCGTCACCAACACAAGACAGTTAAATCTAATTTTAATCGCATTCCATTTAACTATTCTTGCATTCCTAGAAATCCACATGCCCAATTACTATATGTCCCACTTGGTAAACCACCTCACTTTGCTACTGAAGATTATTCATGGTGGAGTCATAAAATAAAGAGTCATTTATACTCACTCTAGCCAAGTATTTGGGATATTGTTGAAATAGGAATGGAGATCCCCGACGTTGACACCGAGAACTACAATCATGTGGAGGTGGAGGAAATTGTACACTGCAACTCCCAAGCCACCATGGTGTTAGTTGCTTCTCTATGCAGGGAAGAATACAATAAGGTCCCGTTTGTTTCCTTTCATTTTGAGGAATTGGAATACTACTAATGGAATAGGCTATTTTTTTAGAACGTGACATTCCATCACTTTCCAAAGTTATCATATAAGACTATCTCAAATTCATGGGGTGAGATATGGAAATTGATTCTATAGATTTATATGCTATTTTTCCGATGCACAACTTATAGCACACTCTTCTACTGGCTTCGTTATAACATAAATGTAGTATATAACTATCTCTCTAATATGATTTAGGATAATATACAAATATATTACATATATAAATATATGAACTTAATTAGTTTGGTCTAAATTATAATTATTAAAATGGAATTCAATTCCAACGAAACAAATGGGGCCTAAGGTGAATGTCTTGGAAAGCACCAAAGATATATGGGATACTTTGAAGACGGGCATGAAGGTGACAAGATCACTAAAAGGGATCTCCTAGAAGGGGAGCTCGGGAGATTTTCCATGCATAAGGGAGAAGGCATGCAAGAGATGTACAATCGTCTTAAGAGCCTAGCAAATCAAGATCGTAATCTCGGGAGCAAGAAGTGGTCTAATCATGAAGTGGTAAAACTTATGTTAAGATCTTTTACTTCTTGTAATGCTACTCTTGTATCTTTGATTCGTGAGAATCTCAGGTACAAGAAAATGGCTCCTAAAGAAGTACTTGGAAAGTTCCTTAGCCATGAGATGATGGTGAAGGACTCCAAGTACATCAAAGACTTGGTGCAATGAAACATCTCCAACAAACTACAACTCGTTGCCTTCAAGGCAATAAATGAGAAGGAGGTGACCCCAAGTAATGTAGAGCAGGTCGAGGTGGTCGGCCTCAATGGCAAGGAGATGGCACTTGTCATCAAGAGGTTCAAGCAAGCGTTGAAAGGCTAGAACAACAAGAACAAGCCTAGTGGGAAGCACACATGCTTTAAACGTGGTAAGACCGATCATTTTATAGCTAACTGTCTAGATAATGATAGTGATGACCAGGAAAAAGACAAGAAAGGGAAGAAGCTAGAGAAGAAGAAATTCTATAGAAAGAAGAAGGGTGAAACCCACATCAGCAAAGGAGTGGGATTAATGTTATAGCTCCTCGTACTTCAACAATAAAGGCCTCACCATAATCACCTTCAACAAATCTTCTCTCTTCCCTAGGGTCAACCACACCTATTTGATGGTGAAGGAGAAAAAGTTATATTATAGAGATATGCCTAAATTCACATCCTCTAGCGATGAAGATTCTAGTGATGATGAGTAAGGTATTAGTATGTTCTTTAAAGGCCTCAACAAATCTAAAACTGACAAAATTAACAAATTAATTAAATCCATCAATGAGAAGGATGAATTCTTGGAGAAGCGAGACGATATACTCTTTGATGAGCATGACAAACTTGTCAATTTAGAAAAGGCCTTAGCTCATGAAAAAGAGAAAAACATAAAATTTTGTCTATAGACCTAGATAACTGTAATTCTTCAATTTCTAGTCTTAAGAATGCTAATGATGATTTAAATGTTAAGATTGTAAAATTGAATGAATGTCATGCATTTTCATCTTCTGTTGAACATGTTTTAGCTTGTAATAGATGCAAAGATGTTGATATTGATGCTCGCATTTCTAATATTGCTTAGATTGCTAGCTTGAATAATGATATTGCTAAAAATTAACTATTCAAGCTAAAACTAGCAAAGATGAATTAGAAAAACTAAAAATTTTCTAGGGGAACCTACATGAGTGGTAGGCATCCTATGATCAATGATGGTGTTTTTTCCAAAAGGGAACAAAAGAAAACACCAAGATCCAAGTTAATGGCCAAAAGTTTCCCAAATTCATTAATGAAAAAGGGAAGTCAACCATGATGCATAATGATCATTCTTCTTGTGCTAATGTTATTCATAATACTCATGTTAAAAATTCTTAAGTTTATCTGTGTGATTTTGGCTCTTAGATTTTACAAATAGTTGGACAGTTTCCTTTGTAGCAGTTTACTATGTTATGCAGTTTCAATCATCTCGTGGGGTTTCATTGAAGTCGAGATCAAAGTCACGGTGTTGTTCTCGAGAGAGAATTTTTAGTGGCTCCCATTCGCCCCCTTATGGTCGCCTCATCGGTCCATCAATTAATATCGGAGCCGGTTAAGGATTTTCTTACCCTAATCGGTCTAAAATCCACGAAGGCAACATGGAACAAGGTGTTGGCAAACCTCCATTCTTCGATGGGACAAACTACCCGTACTGTAAGATGCGTAGGTCGACATATATTTAGAGTATTGGGTATCACGTTTGGCATATTTGTCTCAATGCTGTGTTTGATGCCCAGAGTGCTCGGATCACTCCTATTCAGATGGAGTTACATGATTTGAACAACAAGGCTCGAAACACTTTGTTCTCGTGTCTCTTGCTTGTGGAATTTGACTGAGCTGGGCATTTGGCTACGGCTCACTAGATTTGATCCACCCTCGAGAGATTCCATGAGAGCAACGATCATGTAAAGACCAGACTGTTTGAGACATACCGGCAGGAGTACGAGAACTTTGTTAAGTTGGCTGGAGATACATTCGACACCATGTTCTTTCGGTTCTAGTCCATCGTGAACAAGATGTGCGCCAACAAGGCGCAGCTACCCTATGATCATGAGAGAGCACTAAGTTGCAACATGCTCTAGATCAAAGGGTTTGAGAGGTCAATGTCTTGGCAATTATGAGTTGCCCAACTATGAGGCTCTCATCATGGACGAGCATTTTAGCAAGCTCAAGTCCATAGAGATTGACCACCAGACCCGGGCCAAGATCGAAAACCCTAGAGCACCCACCATGGCCCTAGTCTCTAGAGGTGGTTCAACTTCTAACCCTCACCTGCTTTGTTTACTCTATCATCTTTGTTGTCTATCATAGAGGAGCATGTGGAGAGCCTCAAGATGAGGAGTTGGCACTTCTGGCCAATCAGTTCATGCGGTTTCACAACAACCACCAGAACCAGTGGTGTGGCGTGCCAAAGGATGTATGCTTCAACTGCAGAGACCCCGAACACTTCATCACTAGTTGTCCCAAGAAGGGCAAGCAGGAGGCTAGCCCACGCGACGCAACCAGCACTCTGATCGGCTCAAGGGCAAGCGGGAATACACCTTCGGCAAGTACAAGTCGAAGGGAGGATTCGACAAGGAGGCACTCAAGAAGAAGTATCTCTAGAAGGAAAATATCAAGAAGCGTGCCTTCCTCGCCTCCCTCAGCGACCTCGACCACGTCTTCGATGATGCAGCTTCTTCCTCGAGCGATGAGGAGACTAAAAGGTGGGTCGAGGACAAGCTGAACGGACTTGCTTCATCGCTGACACCACATGAGGCCTTCACACCATGGCCCTTGGTGATGATTCTATGGGTGGCGATGGCTAGGACATTAGCGACGACTCTGCTTCTAAGGTATCACACTCCACCGATGATCTCACCGATCAGGTAGAAGAGCTAACGACTGCTTTGGCTAGTCAAAATAAGTTGCTTAGGCTTGTTGCTCGTGAGGGAAAATATTTTCAATCAAAGTATGAGAACACACTTAGGGAACTTGAGTCTGCTAGAGCTTTAGTTGTGGTGTCCGACGAAACTGAATGTGATGGGTGTGCCCTTCAAATGTCGAACATCACCACTTTGGAGACCAAGTATGCCACCCTACTAGATGAGTGTGATGAGATTCAATCTAGGTATTGCTTATTGGGTGCGTGTACTACTTGTCCTGGCTTGTAGACTGAGCTAGCAGAGAAGGACACTATGATAGCCTTGCTTGAGAAGGCTAGCTTAGCGAGTGCATCTGCACATGCACAATGTGCACTCTGTGAGGGTTTGCAGTCTGCTCTTGAGTCTTGCAGACATGACAAGACTCGCATTGAGGAAGATACCACATACCTTCTACTAGTCTTGAGACGGGTGTTGTGCAGTGAGCCCTAGTTGGGCATGATGGTCAGTTAGTTTAAGAGGGGAATTGGCGGATCGGTGTTAGGCCTTGCTTCTAAGGATGGGAGTGTCACTTGCTTTGATAAGGTTGGTGAGTGCAGTGGCTTGAAACCTTCAGCCACCCACAAACTTGTCAAGCTTACTCCACCTAAATCTACCACCCCTATTCCGAGAGATGGAGTGCATGTGGAGCATGTGAGATTTCCACCTCAGAAACAAGTGTGGTGTCCAAAACCTAACCATCTCAGGAACCACTTGACACCCTGCCAGATACCACTAGTGTTCCTCCTCCAAAAGCTCCCCAGCCACCCAAAAAGCCTAAATCCCACAAACAGACTCCACCTAAGAGAGAGGTGAGATTTCATTGTGATTACTGTCAGATAGAGGGTTATTTGGCTGATGTTTGCTTTAGGAGGAAGAGAGATGAGCGATTGGGTTCTGAGTCAAGCAGAAGAAACATGAACCACCCATCTCATGGTGTTCATGATTTTTCTGCTCAGAGACGTCCTACAAGGCCTAGAGGTGCTTTGCCTCTTATTGCTAGGCCTCAAACAGTGAGACCACAGGGTGGTCGTGCCTGGCGGGGTGTTAGTCGTGTGCCATATGGCCAAGGACCCCATGACGATGGTTTTGGTTCCCCTTCCCTAGCGGAGCACTGTTTCCTTCTTATGGTGATTGCTATTCCCCCATGGGACTAGGGATGTTTGATATTTTCCCTAACACTTTTTAGGGACAAATGTTGTAGCACTAGTATCCTTCATAGTTTACTAACCCCAGTGTTGTGTCATTTTCTCACCTCATGTCTTATTATTGAGGTAGAACGGAGACCTGAAGAACACGTGGCTCATGGATTCTGGCTATTTGTGCCCCATGACTGAAAGCTCCAAATGGTTCTCCAACCTCGACCATGTTATTGGTAAGGAATACATCACATTCGAGGATAAGTCAAGAGGTGAGGTTATCTCTCATGGCTCCGTTCGAGTGAATGAGAGTTTTGTCCTCAAGGATGTTGCTTTGGTTTTAAATTTGTATTTCAATCTACTTTTTGCAACTCCTTGAGGATGACTACGAAGTGCGTTTTAAAAATGACCTTTCTCGAGTTTTGGATTCTCGGGGGACCTTATCTATCAGATATCCTCATTTGGTTGAGTTTTTCGAGCTGATTTTTCACATTCTTCTGGCCCTTCTCGATGTCACTTGGCAGGATCTTCCTCTTTGATTTAGAAGTGGCATAGGATGCTAGGTCGCTTTAGCTTCGATCTTTTGTGTCGATTGAGCTCACTTGGCCTCATCCAAGGATTGCCTAAATTGAAATTTGAGAAAGATCTTGTCTATCACCCTTGTAGTCATGGCAAGATGGTTGCTACTTCCCACTCCCTGACCCCGAGGTGATAACTTCGCAACTCAGCGAATTGCTTCATATGGACATTGTTGGTCTAGCTCAGGTTTGCTCTTTTGGTGTATGTAGTATGTGCTTGTGGTCGTTGATGAATTTTATATATACTCTTGGGTGTTCTTCATGAAGTCAAATGATGAGGCTTTTACTCATGCTTGAGATTTGATTCTTAGGTTACAAAATGAGTTTCCCAAAAATGCCATGAGAGCGATTCATAGTGATAATGGCACAGAATTCAAGAATGCTCATTTTGAAACCTTTTGTGCTTATTTGGGACTCAAGCATCAATTTTCTTTTCCGTATGTGCCTCAATAGAATGGCATTATTGAACTCAAGAATCAGACCCTTGTTGAGTTGGCCAGGAAGATGCTCGATAAGCATACGACTCCTAGGAGTTTTAGGGCTAAAGCGATTACTAGTGCCTGCCATGTGTCCAATCGCATCTTTCTTCGAGCTTTTCTGAACAAGACTTCTTATGAGTTGCAATTTGGATGGCCACACAAGGTTAGTAATTTCAGGGTGTTTGGCTGCAGATGCTTTGTGTTGAAATAAGGAAATTTGAACAAGTTTGAATCATGATCTTCTAATGGTGTTTTTTGTTACGCATTACACTCTCGTGCTTATCGTGTTCTTAACCTTGAGACTAACCGAATCATGGAGACTTTGTGAGGTGACCTGGTTGAGCCTAAGTCAGCTGCCTCGAACGACGGACCCAACATGTCTAATTCCGCTACTTGGGGTCCGCTCGAGCCTGAGGGTGCTAGGCCTAGAGGAGTTCAAGCTGTTGTTGAGGGGGTGGCCACTTCTTCGAGGGAGGCTCCACGACATGTCTAGCATGATCACCCTCCTCAATAGATGATTAGTGAGCATGATTTCTAGATTTGAGAAAGTCTAAACTAATGTCTTGTGTAGTGAGTTCTTCCAAGATACTTTCAAAAATCAATGATAATGCATGTAAAACTGAGTTGCATGTAGATTTTGGGGTTAGTCCCACATCTAACATTTCAGATTTGTGTCCTTACTTCACTGAGGATGATGAGATGCCATCGTGGATGACCCCAATTCAAGAGGGGACTGATGAGGACATCACTACACATGATGCTTCTCCTCATATGTTTCAAGGACCTATAACAAGAGCACACACACATCAACTTCAATTACAAGTTAAGTCGTTCTTAAGTTCTAGTTTTGTCAAATTCGTGATTGATTGCTACCTAATGAAATTCTTATTGTATGGAATGAAGGACAAGCATATGAAGGACTGAAGAACCAGCAATGAAGCACTCAAGGACATGGGCAATGAGCTATACAAGGAAGGGGACAAGCACGATAAGAAAGAATCCTACATGGAGATGATTTCGAGTCATTTTCAAAATCTAGGACTAGCATGTGGTAAAATGGATGCCCAAGATGCATACAAACTTGGATTTGGATATTTTTTTATATGTATGGTGTTGTGTCCAACATGTAGGCACAAGCACTTGGGAGCATGTGATGCAATAATAATCTACAAAACAATCAACATAGGTGCTCAAATGTAAAGTCAAGTGTCCCCCATTAGAGAGACGGATGGGGTACTTATAGGGTAACCAGGGGGTTGGGGCCCTAAATAAATTCATACCCCTAGTTATTGAGAACACCTAGAGGGGGTGAATAGGTGATCCTACAAAAATGACTTAAAACAACATAAACTTGGTCTAATAATTAAGTTAGAGTAAACTAAAACCAAGTTTGAGGCAAGAAGAAGAGAGAAAAGTTTTCTTCACTTGATTGATCTTCTAAGATGTGAAGTATACTAAGAGAAATATCACAAAGCAAAGTTGAGAACTTCGGAAGAGAGAAAATCGCAAGAAAGTAAAGGAGACAAGTGATACATTACCCATCATTCAGCAAAAGCCTACCTCCACGTTGTGGTGTCCTCCTTTGGACAAGGTTGCAATCAACCCCTTTAAAGTGATCACGTAGATCAAACTTGAGTGCCACGTTTCTTCCTCATATCTCAAATATTCTCGTTTCCAAGGAATCTCCATAACTTGGAGTCTCCTGCATCCTTACAAAAGATCACAATTACAATTTAGAGTAAGGTTGGGAGAGAGATCTTTACCCAATAATGTTCTCTGCTTAATCACTCTGACATGCTCAAGATAATTTGATGGGACCTAATAGGTTACCCTAGTTTTGTTTATCCACACCTTGCAAACAAATGAACTAGTGGGTAGACTTGCTATTGCTTTACCTGGTTTTGGGATTAATGTTATACTGAATTATGACCATGTTTCACTATTATTGCTGGTTTATTATTGTTCATGACAAGATCATTGTGTTAATTGGAACATGGAGCGACCACCCGGGAAAATAGTGCTACCACAAGGGTGATATCAGATGCCCTTGGATGACTAATTAGGAAAGCTAGTGGAGGACTACCTTACCCAAAAGGGGCAAGGGCGGTAGAGGAGCTATGGTATAGGGAGGTTCTCAGGTCGATCATGTTGTGATGGCTTTTCGGGCAAGGGATTCCTATATCGCCCTTCTCAGAAACCGTAGCGGGTTTTTTGAAGCTAGTGGAACTTTGTAAAGACCTTGTAGTGCTACCTGAAAGGGAAATAGGGTCAAACCTTTTCCTATATAAATTTTGGTGGTTGAATTGCCCAACACTAACAATTGGACTAACTATTTTGCTCTAGATCATGAGTTCTACAGGTGCCAAAGGTTCAACACAAACCAATACAAAGTCCAAGAAAGGGGTTCAAATAAAAAGAGCAAAGTATACCGAAGGCAGCCCTGGTCTGGCGCACCAGACTGTCCGGTGTGCCATCGGACAGTGTCCGGTGCACCAGGGTGGATCAAATCTGAACTTGCTAGCTTCGGGAATTTGGGGAGCCACTCAGCTATAATTCACCGGACTGTCCGGTGTAGCACCGGAGTGTCCGGTGTGCCAGCGGAGCAACGGCTACTTAACGCCAACGGTCGTCTGCAAAGGAACAGTAAAACGCTACAGTGCGCGTGTGCGCGCGCAGAAGTCAAAGCAGGCGTCAGAAGGCACACCGGACAGTGAACAGTGACTGTCCGGTGCACCACTGGACTGTTCGGTGGCCCCACTTGTCAGAGCTCCAACGGTCGAACCCTAACGGTTGGGTGACGTGGCTGGCGCACCGGACAGTGTCCGGTGGCGCACCAGACTGTCCGGTGCGCCATACGACAACAGCCCCTCCCAATGGCCACTTTGGTGGTTGAGGCTATAAATACCCCCAACCACCAACACTTCAAGGCATCCAAGTTTTTAGCCATTGCATTCAATACAAGAGCTCTAGATTTCACTCCAAGACACAAACAAAGAGATCAAATCCTCTCCCAAGTCCAAAGATCATTCCAATCAAATAGTGACTAGTGAGAGAGTGATATTTGTGTTCTTTTGAGTTCTTGCGCTTGGATCGCTTTCTTCCTTCCTCATTTCTTGTTCTCAAGTGTTTTGTAACCAAGGCAAGAGACACCAAGTGTGTGGTGGTCCTTGCAGGGTCTAAGTGACCCGTGAGATAAGGAGAAAGCTCACTCGGTCTAAGTGATCGTTTGAGAGAGGGAAAGGGTTGAAAGAGACCCGGTCTTTGTGACCACCTCAACAGGGAGTAGGTTTGCAAGAACCGAACCTCGGTAAAACAAATCATCGTGTCATCCGCTCTATTTCTTTGGTTGATTTGTTTTCACCCTCTCTTTCGGACTCGTTTATATTTCTAACGCTAACTCTAGCTTGTAGTTGTGCTTAAGTTTATAATTTTCAGATTCCACCTATTCACCCCCCCTCTAGGCGACTTTCAATTGGTATCAAAGCTCGGTACTTCATTAGAGCCTAACCGCTCGAAGTGATGTCGGGAGAGCACGCCAAGAAGGAGATGGTGACCAACGAGAAGCCCACCACAAGCCACGGGAAGGCTCCATCGGGAGAGTCCCGAAACAAGAAGAAGGAGGAATCACCTCCTCACAAGTCGCATCGGAGTGGTGATAAGAAAAATAAAATGAAGAAGGTGGTCTACTACGAGACCGATTCTTCATCGTCATCCACCTCCGCCTCCGACGCACCGTCCGTAACTTCTAAGCGTCATGAGCGCAAGAAGTTTAGTAAGATCCCCCTACGCTATCCTCGCATTTCCAAACGTACTCCTTTACTTTCCGTCCCATTAGGCAAATCACCCATGTTTGATGGTGAAGATTATAATATGTGGAGTGACAAAATGAGGCACCATCTAACCTCACTCCACACTAGCATTTGGGATGTTGTTGAGATTGGAGTACATGTACCATCGCCGGGGGATGAAGACTATGATTCGAACGAGGTTGCCCAAATCCGGCACTTCAACTCCCGAGCCACTACTATACTCCTCGCCTCTCTAAATCGAGATGAGTATAATAAGGTGCAAGGGTTGAAGAGCGCCAAAGAGATTTGGGACGTGCTCAAGACCGCGCACGAAGGAGATGAGGTTACAAAGATCACCAAGCGGGAGACGATCGAGGGGGAGCTCGGTCGTTTCATGCTCAACCAAGGAGAAGACCCTCAAGCCATGTACAACCGACTAAAGACCTTGGTAAACCAAGTGCGCAACCTCAGGAGCACCAAATGGGATGACCATGAAATGGTCAAGGTTATTCTTAGATCACTCGTATTTCTTAATCCCACTCAAGTTCAATTAATTTGTGGTGATCCTAGATATAAACTAATGTCTCCTGAGGAAGTGATAGGAAAATTTGTGAGCTTTGAATTGATGATCAAAGGCTCCAAGAAGATCATCGAGCAAGGCGCCTCCTCCGTACCCGAGGCACAACCTGTTGCATTCAAGGCAACAGAGGAGAAGAAAGAAGACTCTACACCAAGTAGGGTCCCCATTGACGCCCCCAAGCTCGACAACGAGGAAATGGCACTCATCATCAAGAGCTTCCACCAAATCCTCAAGCAAAGGAGGGGGAAGGATTACAAGCCCCGCTCCAAGAAGGTTTGCTACAAATGTGGTAAGCCCGGTCATTTTATCGCTAAATGTCCTTTGTCTAGTGATAGTGATAGGGATAACGACAAGAGGGGGAAGAAAAAGGAGATGAAGAGATATTACAAGAAGAAGGGCAGCGATGCCCATGTTTGCCGGGAGTGGGACTCTGACGAAAGCTCCACTGACTCCTCCGACGAGGACGCCGCCAACATTGCCGTCAACAAAGGCCTCCTCTTCCCCAACGTCGGCCACAAGTGCCTCATGGCAAAAGATGACAAGAAGAAGGTAAAATCAAGATCCTCCACTAAGTATGCAACTTCTAGTGATGAGGATAATTCTAGTGATGATGAGGATAACTTGCTTACTCTTTTTGCCAATCTTAACATGCAACAAAAAGAGAAATTGAATGAATTGATTAGTGCTATTCATGAGAAGGATGAACTCTTGGATAGCCAAGAGGACTTCCTTATTAAGGAAAACAAAAAGCATTAAGGTTAAAAATGCTTATGCTCTAGAGGGAGAAAAATGTGAAAAATTAACTAGTGAGCTAAGCACTTGCCATGACACTATTTCTAGCCTTAGAAATGAAAATGCCAAATTAATTGCTAAGGTTGAGAAATCAAATGTTTGTGATGATTCAATTGTTAATCTTAGAAATGATAATGCTAGTTTAATTGCTAAGATTGACATGTTAAATAAATCTCTTGCTAGCCTTAAGATTGAGAATGAAAAGTTAATTGCTAAGGCTAAAGACTTAAATGTTTGCAATGATGCTATTACCAATCTTAGAGATGAGAATGCTATTTTACATGCTAGGATTGTTGAATTAAATGATTGCAAACCCTCTACATCTATGGTTGATCATGTTTCTATTTGCACTAGATGTAGAGATATTAATGTTGATGTTATTCATGATCACCTTGCTATAATTAAACAACAAAATGATCATATAGCTAAACTAGATGCTAAAATTGCCGAGCATGAACTAGAAAATGAGAAATTTAAATTTGCTCATAGCATGCTTTATAGTGGGAGACGCCCTGGCATTAAGGATGGCATTGGCTTCCAACAGGGAGACAATGTCAAGCTTAATGCCCCTCCTAAAAGATTGTCTAATTTTGTTAAGGGCAAGGCTCCCATGCCTCAGGATAACGAGGGCTACATTTTATACCCTGCTGGTTATCCTGAGGATAAGATTAGGAGAATTCATGCTAAGAAGACTCATTCTGTTTCTCACCATGCTTTTATTTATAAGAATGAGGCTTCTAGCTCTAGGCGTTCTACACATGTTAAAATGCCTAAAAAGAAATCTCCTATTGCATCAAATGATCATAACATTTCATTTAAAACTTTTGGTGCTTCATATGTGCCCACTAACAAATCAGGCAAAGTAGTTGCCAAATATGTTGGGGGCAAACACAAGGGGTCAAAGACTTGTGTTTGGGTACCCAAGGTGCTTGTTTCTAATGTCAAAGGACCCAAGACCATTTGGGTACCTAAGAACAAGGCCTAAATTTGTTTTGTAGGTTTATGCATCCGGGGGCTCAAGTTGGATCATCGATAGCGGGTGCACAAACCACATGACTAGGGAGAAAAAGATGTTCTCCTCCTATGAGAAAAACCAAGATCCCCAAAGAGCTATCACATTTGGGGATGGAAATCAAGGCTTGGTCAAAGGATTGGGTAAAATTGCTATATCACCTGACCATTCTATTTCCAATGTTTTTCTTGTAGATTCTTTAGATTACAACTTGCTTTCTGTTTCTCAATTATGCAAGATGGGCTACAATTGTCTTTTTACGGATGTAGGTGTTACTGTCTTTAGAAGAAGTGATGATTCAGTAGCTTTTAAGGGAGTGTTAGAGGGTCAGCTATACTTAGTTGATTTCAATAGAGCTGAACTCGACACTTGCTTAATTGCTAAGACTAACATGGGTTGGCCCTGGCATCACCGACTAGCCCACGTTGGAATGAAGAATCTTCACAAGCTTCTAAAGGGAGAGCACATTTTGGGACTAACAAATGTTCATTTTGAGAAAGACAGGATTTGTAGCGCATGCCAAGCAGGGAAGCAAATTGGTGTTCATCATCCACACAAGAACATCATGACGACTGACAAGCCACTGGAGCTACTCCACATGGATTTATTCAGCCCGATAGCTTACATAAGCATCGGTGGGAGTAAGTACTGTCTAGTTATTGTGGATGATTATTCTCGCTTCACTTGGGTATTCTTTTTGCAGGAAAAATCACAAACCCAAGAGACTTTGAAAGGATTCTTGAGACGGGCTCAAAATGAGTTCGGCTTGAGGATCAAGAAAATAAGAAGCAACAACGGAACGGAGTTCAAGAACTCTCAAATTGAAGGCTTCCTTGAGGAGGAGGGCATCAAGCATGAGTTCTCTTCTCCCTACACGCCACAACAAAATGGTGTAGTGGAGAGGAAGAATAGAACTCTACTTGACATGGCGAGGACCATGCTTGATGAGTACAAGACTTCGGATCGGTTTTGGGCCGAGGCGGTCAACACCGCTTGCTACGCCATCAACGATTATATCTACACCGAATCCTCAAGAAGACATCATATGAACTCCTCACCGGTAAAAAGCCCAATGTTTCATATTTTAGAGTCTTTGGTAGCAAATGCTTTATTCTTGTTAAAAGAGGTAGAAAATCTAAATTTGCTCCTAAGGCTATAGAAGGCTTTTTTCTTGGTTATGACTCAAACACAAGGGCATATAGAGTCTTTAACAAGTCCACTGGACTAGTTGAAGTCTCTTGTGACATTGTGTTTGATGAGACTAACGGCTCTCAAGTAGAGCAAGTTGATCTTGATGAGCTAGATGATGAAGAGGCTCCGTGCGTCGTGCTAAGGAACATGTCTATTGGGGATGTGTGTCCTAAGGAATCCGAAGAGCCTCCACAAACACAAGATCAACCATCTTCCTCCATGCAAGCATCTCCACCAACTCAAGATGAAAATGAGGCTCAAGATGATTAAGGAGAAGATCAAGAAGATAAGCCACCTCAAGAGGAGGGCAATGATCAAGGGGGAGATGCCAATGATCAAGACAAGGAAGATGAACAAGATCAAAGGCCGCCACACCCAAGAGTCCACCAAGCAATCCAACGAGATCACCCCGTGAACACCATCCTCGGCGATATTCATAAGGGGGTAACCACTCGATCTTATGTTGCTCATTTTTGTGAACATTACTCTTGTTCCTCTATTGAGCCACACAGGGTAGAGGATGCACTTAAAGATTCAGATTGGGTGCTGGCGATGCAAGAGGAGCTCAACAACTTCACGAGGAATGAAGTATGGCATTTCGATCCACGTCCTAACCAAAATGTTGTAGGAACCAAGTGGGTCTTCCGCAACAAACAAGATGAGCATGGTGTGGTAACAAGGAACAAAGCCTGACTTATGGCCAAGGGGTATTCACAAGTCGAAGGTTTGGATTTTGGTGAAACCTATGCACCCGTAGCTAGGCTTGAGTCAATTCGTATATTACTTGCCTATGCTACTTACCATGGCTTTAAGCTTTATCAAATGGACGTGAAGAGTGCTTTCCTCAATGGACCAATCAAGGAAGAGGTCCATGTTGACCAACCTCCCGGCTTTGAAGATAGTGAGTATCCTAATCATGTTTATAAACTCTCTAAGGCGCTTTATGGGCTCAAGCAAGCCCGAAGAGCATGGTATGAATGCCTAAGAGATTTTCTTATCACTAATGACTTCAAAGTGGGCAAGGCCGACCCTACTCTCTTTACTAAAACAATTGAAAATGATTTGTTTGTATGCCAAATTTATGTTGATGATTTCATATTTGGGTCTACTAACAAATCTATTTGTGAAGAGTTTAGTAGGATCATGATACAAAAAATCGAGATGTCTATGATGGGGGAGTTGAAGTATTTTCTAGGATTTCAAGTGAAGAAACTCCAAGAGGGCACCTTCATCAGCCAAACAAAGTACATTCAAGATATACTCACCAAGTTTGGAATGAAGGATGCCAAGCCCATCAAGACACCCATGGGAACCAATGGGCATCTCGACCTCGACACGGGAGGTAAATCTGTAGATCAAAAGGTATACCGGTCGATGATAGGATCTCTACTCTATTTATGTGCATCTCGACCGGATATTATGCTTTCCGTATGCATGTGTGCAAGGTTCCAAGCCGATCCTAAGGAAGTTCACCTTAGGGCCGTGAAGAGAATCTTGAGATATTTAAATCATACACCTAAGTTTGGTCTTTGGTACCCCAAGGGATCGTCTTTTGATTTATTAGGATATTCCGATGCTGATTGGGCAGGGTATAAAATTGATAGGAAGAGCACATCAGGGACTTGTCAGTTTCTAGGGAGATCCCTGGTGTCTTGGGCTTCAAAGAAACAAAACTCAGTAGCTCTTTCTACCGCCGAAGCCGAGTACATTGCCGTAGGTCATTGTTGCACGCAATTGATTTGGATGAGGCAAACCCTTAGGGACTATGGCTTCAAATTTAGCAAAGTCCCTCTCCTATGTGATAATGAGAGTGCAATCCGCATGGCGGATAATCCCGTTGAACACAGCCGCACTAAGCACATAGCCATTCGGTATCACTTTTTGAGAGATCACCAACAAAAGGGGGATATCGAGATAGCCTATATTAACACCAAAGATCAATTAGCTGATATCTTTACCAAGCCACTAGATGAGAAAACCTTTACCAAACTTAGGAATGAGCTAAATATTCTTGATTCTAGGAATTTTGATTGATTCTTTGCACACATAGCTCATTTATATACCTTTGATCATATCTCTTTTATGTCTATGACTAATGTGTTTTCAAGTGTATTCTCATGCTTAGTCATAGAATTGAAAGGGAAATGGAGTATTCGGCAAAGACGACGCTTCCACTCAACTCCATCGGTATTATCTACTCTTTGCCGGTATTTCGCATCGCTCTCCACTTTGGTATAATCTTCACTCTATTTATGTGTTTGTGAGAGCACCTAGAGGGGGGGTGAATAGGTGATCCTGTAAAAATCAAATACTTGAAGCCACAAAACTTGATTAGGTGTTAGTTCAATAGAGTCAAGTGGCTAAGGATCGAGCTCTTGTGAAACACAGTGGTCACGAAGAAAACAAGCACAAGAGACACGGAGATTTATCCCGTAGTTCGGCCAAGTATAACACTTGCCTACTCCACGTTGTGGCATCCCACTGGACGAGGGTCGCACTCAACCCCTTTCAAGTGATCCAATGATCAACTTGAATACCACGGTGTTTTCCTTTCTTTCACTATTTCCCGTTCGCGAGGAATCTCCACAACTTGGAGCCTCTCGCCCTTACAAATGATGATCACAAAGAAGCACGGAAGTAAGGGAGGGAAGAGCAACACACACAAGACTCAAAGCACAAACACAAACACGCACACAAGCCACAACTTGAGCTCACAACACAATGCGGGGAGTTCTCTACTCGACTAGAGCTCAAGTCACTTATCACAAAGAATCGAATGCGCGAGAATGGAGTCTTGGTGCTTAGAGATGATCAAAGAATGCTTGGTGTGTTCCTCTATGCGCCTAGGGGTCCCTTTTATAGCCCCAAGGCAGCTAGGAGCCGTTGGAAGCAAACAGGGAAGGCAATTCTTGCCTTCTGTCGGGTGGCGCACCGGACAGGCACTGTTCATTGTCCGGTGCAGATCTCCTTCCAAAAATAGCACCATCGACCATTGCATAATTGGAACCGTTGGCGCACCGGACACTGTCCGTTGCACACCGGACAGTCTGGTGCCCTCTGCCGACCGTTGGCGCGCCCACGCGTCGCGCACGGATTGCGCGGCCGACCGTTGGCGCAGTCGACCGTTGGCTCACCGGAGAGTCCGGTGCCTCACCGGACCGTCCGGTGAATTTTAGTCGTACGCCGTTGAACGATTCCCGAGAGCGACGGCTTCGCCGCAGACGGGCTCACCGGACAGTCCGGTGAATTATAGCCATACACCACTGTCAGTTCCCGAGAGTGGCCTGTTCACCGGAGGCTGGCCTGGCGCACCGGACACTGTCCGGTGCACCACTGGACAGTCCGGTGTGCCAGACTGCGCTGAGTCTTGGCTGCTTCGAGCCAAGTTCTTTTTTTCTTCTCTTTCCTCTGATTCCAGCCCTTAGACAAATATATTAGTACACAAAAACCAATGTACTAAGTCTAGAATCATACCTTTGCTTTGATTATCACTTTTCTCTTGATTTAGCACAAGAGGGCTCATTTAAATGTGTTGGGCACTTAATCACCCAAACATAATGGAAATTGCCCAAAGGAACATTTCCCTTTCAATCTCCCCCTTTTTGGTGATTTATGCCAACACATCCAAAAGCAATGCAAAACATGCAACATCGATTCAAATTAAAGACCAAATTGTTTTAAACTCTGATTTGGCATATTTGGATCATTCTTTGCCACCACTTGGTTTGTTTTTGAAATCAAACTCATTTTCCTATCTCTAAGTCAAATACACTTGTTTAGGCATAAAGAGAGGTATTCCATGAGAAAAATTTATCAAAAGCCACAAACTCCCCCTTTTTCCCATAATCCTACATTCTCCCCACAAGAGGCCAAATTTTGCACATAAGAGTATTTTGACAAAACAAAAGTTCTAACTCTACTATTTTCAAAATTCTCAAGTGGTAGCTGATCCATTTGCTTTGGCCTTAATTTCTCCCCCTTTGGCATTAAGCACCAAAACGGGATCATTATTGGCCCTGAAACCCCATTGCCTCACCAAAACAGTCAATTAAGAGTAAAAAGGCAATAAGAGCATGGAGATGAACTTGGAGTAAATTACCCTCTCATCGGAGTGCAGTGGAAGTCTTGCATGGTCCAAGTTCACCTTTTCCCTTTCAATCCACCTTTGAGACTAAATGAAGTAAACTCAAGCACACGGTTAGTCTCAAAGGGTCAAGTTGTAGCGTTTCTCCCCCTAAATATGTGCATCATTCACACATGGACTTGTGAGGTCCGGGGATCCCTTGCACAACTTGAGCACCATAGATAGCCAATAAAATGTATAAAGGAACATGATCAAAGGCATAAAACACATGTATGATGTAGATCAATCCAAGTTACGCGAATCTAAGACATTTAGCTCACTACGCAGCCTGCAAAAGGTCTTCTCATCTAAAGGCTTGGTAAAGATATCAGCTAGCTGGTTCTCGGTGCTAACATAAAACACTTCGATATCTCCCTTTTGCTGGTGGTCTCTCAAAAAGTGATGCCGGATGTCTATGTGCTTTGTGCGGCTGTGTTCAACAGGATTGTCCGCCATGCGGATAGCACTCTCATTGTCACATAGGAGTGGGACTTTACTCAGATTGTAGCCAAAGTCCTGGAGGGTTTGCCTCATCCAAAGTAGTTGCGCGCAACACTGTCCTGCGGCAACATACTCGGCCTCAGTGGTGGATAGGGCAATAGAAGTTTGTTTCTTAGAGCTCCAAGACACCAGGGACCTTCCTAGGAATTGGCACGTCCCTGATGTACTCTTCCTATCAACCTTGCACCTGGCATAATCGGAGTCTGAATATCCAATCAAGTCAAAGGTAGACCCCTTTGGATACTAGATCCCGAAGCAAGGCGTAGCAACTAAATATCTAAGGATTCGCTTAACGGCCACAAGGTGACATTCCCTTGGGTCGGATTGAAATCTAGCACACATGCATACGCTTAGCATAATATCTGGTCTACTAGCACATAAATAAAGTAAAGACCCTATCATAGACCGGTATGCCTTTTGATCAACGGACTTACCTCCTTTGTTGAGGTCGACATGTCCGTCGGTTCCCATTGGAGTCTTTGCGGGCTTGGTGTCCTTCATCTCGAACCGCTTGAGCAAGTCTTGCGTGTACTTTGTTTGAGAGATGAAGGTGCCATCCTTGAGTTGCTTCACTTGGAATCCAAGGAAGTAGTTCAACTCGCCCATCATCGACATTTCAAATTTCTGAGTCATCACCCTGCTAAACTCTTCACAAGACATTTGGTTAGTAGAACCAAATATTATGTCATCGACATAAATTTGGCACACAAATAAGTCACCATCACAAGTCTTAGTGAACAAAGTTGGATCGGCTTTCCCAACCTTGAAAGCATTAGCAATTAGAAAATCTCTAAGGCATTCATACCATGCTCTTGGGGCTTGCTTAAGTCCATAGAGCGCCTTAGAGAGCTTACACACGTGGTCGGGGTACCGTTCTTCCTCAAAGCCAGGGGGTTGCTCTACGTACACCTCCTCCTTGATTGGCCCGTTGAGGTAAGCGCTCTTCACGTCCATTTGGAACAACCTGAAAGAATGGTGAGCAGCATAGGCTAACAAAATGCGAATCGACTCTAGCCTAGCCATAGGAGCAAAAGTCTCCTCAAAGTCCAAACCTGCGACTTGGGCATAACCTTTTGCCACAAGTTGAGCCTTGTTCCTTGTCACTACCCTGTTGTCAGTGTTTCGAAACCCGAGGGGTCCCTGGACCGACGAGTGAATTGTCGTCGCGTGCCCCAGCCCAGATGGGTCGACGCGAGGCGGAATGCGAAGGGGGGAAGAAAGCAGCCGGAGGGAGACAGGCGTGGGAGAGTGGAACCCGCGGCCTTCGTGTTAGCCCCGCGCCCAGGTCGGGTGCGCTTGCAGTAGGGGGTTACAAGCGTCCACGCGGGAGGGAGCGAGCGGCCTTGCGCGAGCGCCGTCCCGTCCTTCCCCGCGCGGCCAACCCTCTGTAAGAGGGCCCTGGTCCTCCCCTTTATAGGCGTAAGGAGAGGATCCAGGTGTACAATGGGGAGTGTAGCAATGTGCTAACGTGTCTAGCGGTGGAGAGCTAGCGCCCTAAGTACATGCCATCGTGGCAGCCGGAGAGGTCTTGGCACCCAGTTCGTGTGGTGTCATGGCCGTCAGAGGAGCGCTGGAGCCTGGCGGAAGGACAGCTGTCGGGGCTATCGAGTCCTTGCTGATGTCCTCTTGCTTCCGTAAGGGGGCTGAGAGTTGCCGTCGTCACAGGGCATGCGGGGCGCCATCATTACTCGTATGGTGGAGCGAGCTAGATGGGACGCCGGTCTTGTTCCCCGTAGCCTGAGTCAGCTCGGGGTAGGGTAATGATGGCGCTTCCTGTTGACGTGGTCGGTCCGTGCCCTAGGTTGGGCGAGGTGGAGGCTCCTCCGAGGTCGAGGTCGAGTCTGTCTTCCGAGGTCGAGGTCGAGTCCGAGCCCCCGGGTCGGACGAGGCGGAGACCGTCGACTTAGGCCAGGGTTGAGTCCGAGCCCTGGGGTCGGGCGAAGCGGAGTTCGTCGTCCTTCGGGGCTGAGCCTGAGTCCGAGCCCTAGGGTCGGGCGAGGCGGAGTTCGTCGTCTTCCGGGGCCAAGCCCGAGTCCGAGCCCTGGGGTCGGGCGTGGCGGAGTTCGCCGTCTTTCGGGGCTGAGCCCAAGTCCGAGCCCTGGGGTCGGGCGGAGCGGAGTTCGCCGTCTTCCGGGGCTGAGCCCGAGTCCGAGCCCTGGGGTCGGGCGGAGCGGAGTTCGCCGTCTTCCGGGGCTGAGCCCAAGTCCGAGCCCTGGGGTCGGGCGAAGCGGAGTTTCCTATGACGCCTGAGACCGGACTTGGCTACTGTCAGCCTCACTCTGTCAAGTGGCTCAGCAGTCGGAGCGGCGCAGGCGGCGCTGTCCTCTTGTCAGACCGGTCAGTGGAGCGGCGAAGTGACTGCGGTCTCTTCGGCTCTATCGACTGGAAGGTGTGCGTCAGGATAAAGGTGACAGGCCACCTTTGCATTAAATGCCCCTGCGATTTGGTCGGTCGGTGTGGCGATTTGGCCAAGGTTGCTTCTTGGTGAAGACTGGGCCTCGGGCGAGCCGAAGGTGTGTCCGTTGCTGGAGGGGGGCCTCGGGCGAGACGTAGGTCCTCCGGGGTCGGTTGCCCTTGCCCGAGGCTAGGCTCGGGCGAGGCGTGATCGCGTCCCTCGAATGGACCGATCCTTGACTTAATCGCACCCATCAGGCCTTTGCAGCTTTGTGCTGATGGGGGTTACCAGCTGAGATTTAGGAGCCTTGAGGGTACCCCTAATTATGGTCCCCGACAGTAGCCCCCGAGCCTCGAAGGGAGTGTTAATACTCGCTTGGAGGCTTTTGCCGCACTTTTTTGCAAGGGGACCAGCCTTTTCTTGGTTGCATTTTGTTCCGGTGGGTGCGCGCGAGCGCACCCGCCGGGTGTAGCCCCCGAGGCCTCGGAGGAGTAGTTTTACTCCTTCGAGGTCTTAGTGCGTTTCGCAATACTTCGGTTGGTCTAGTCATTCCCTCATGTGAGCTGGTCGTAGCCCGGGTGCACGGTCGGGTCCCAAGTTCTCGGGTTGGTATGTTGACGCTTTCAACGGGTTGGCCGGCGCCGGGTTTGCGAGAGCAGCCCCCGAGCCTCTGCACAGGGCGAGAGGACGGTCAAGGACAGACTCGACTTTTTTACATACGCCCCTGCGTCGCCTTTTCGCAAGGAGGAGGGGGGGAAAGCGCCATGTTGCCCTCGGAGGGCGCCGAACATGGTGTTTCCGGTGAGCTGCTGGCGGGTAATCCGAGCAGACGCCCGTGCCCCATTTGCTAGGGGTCGGCTAGAGGCCCGGAGGCACGCTCCAAAAGTACCTGTGGGTGATCTGCCGGACCCGGTCCCCTTTGACGGGGTCTGAGGGCTCGATGCCTCCCTCTGATGGGATTCCGTTACAAGATCGCTCCCGCTGGTCTCGGAAATGTCCTAGGGTACCTCGGGAGCGTAGCCCGAGCCTTGGTTATGTATCGAACGTACCCAGGGTCATCCCTCGCTCTGTGTCTGAGGCGACTGTGAAACCTTTGAGGGCCAGCCTATGAACCCCTGATCAGTAGTGGGCGCGGAGCCCGAGTGGCCTGAGGTGACCGTTGAACCCTTCCGAGGGGCCGGCCATCGAACCTCTGACTAGTAGTGGGCGCAGAACCCAATCGCTCTGAGGCGGCCGTTGAACCCCTACGAGGGGCCAGCCTTTGAACCTCTGATCAGTAGGGAGGCTCGGGGCCTATTTCCTTCACGGAGAAGGATCCTTTTCGGGGTATCCCCCTTTCCCGATCCCTGTTGTAAGAGAGAGAAAGAGGAAAAAGGAAAAGGATACGAAATCGAATGACGTGGCGTACCTTTTTCGACGCGGTCATTATGGCGAGGGCGAAGTGTCGCTTGCTTCTCCCATCCGAGGCGCCACCTGTCCCGCCGCGGAGTTAATGCGACAGGGCGAGTGGTTCACGAGGCGGTTGTTGCGCGAGCCGTTCGAGGAACGGTCGTTTCGCTTTTGAGTCTTTGAATCCCGCGGCGGGTTCGGGCGACGCGTTGAACGGGTCTTGCCTTGGTCTTTATATACCCGGGGGAGGGCCTGGTGACGGTTCTTTGCTCTGCTCTGCTTCTTGCCTTCTTAGGTTTTCGCAACCTGAGAGATTTAGCCAGAGAAAAGGAAACCGCTCGCCCAATCCTTTCCGCCGCCACCCCTTCTGCTCGGTGATGGCCGACCGGGTGACCATTGTTCTGCCGCGCGACCCATGGCCTTTCTCCACAGTCACGGCGGGTGACTTGGAGGACCTCATTGCTGAGGGTTTGCTTCGCCCTCTCTCTGATGAGAGGCAGCCGGAGTGGATTCCCCCCGAACGGAGCTGCCCCGTCCCCGCCGCCGGGGTACGTCGTGAGCTTCGTCTCCTTCCATGAGCGGGGATTCGGCGTGCCGGCAAGCCGCTTCATGCGGGTGATCCTGCATAACTACGGGGTGGAGTTGCACAACCTCAGCCCCAACTCCATCTCACAAGCCGCCATCTTCGTAGTGGTGTGCGAAGGATACTTGGGGATCGACCCCCACTGGGACTTGTGGACTCATTTCTTCTCTGCGGAGCTTTTTGCTTCGCCGACGGGAGAGAGAAGGGTCTGTGCGGCAGTGCGGGACGGCGGCTGTATCCTCCAGCTGAGGCAGTCGCGGGCGTCGCAGTATATTCCCGCTGTCCTTGCATCCTCGAATAAAGGGTGGCAGCGCCGGTGGTTCTATCTCCGGAATGACGACGGGAGGCTCCCGTCGTTTTCTCAGCGAGTGGTCACCGTCGCCACCGATGCTTGGCGCTACGGGACCCTGCACGACAGGCAGAAAAATCTCGAGCCCCTTCTCAAGGCCCTGGAGGCGTTGTGGAAAGGAGGGCTCACCGCTGCGGGGGTGATTGCCGCCATTCATCGCCGGAGGGTGCTTCCTTTGGCGGAGCGGCGGTTGCCACTTTGGGAGATGACACCAGAGGCTGACTTGGAGGGCTCGCGGATGTCCTCGGATCCCCTTCCCATCGACGTTCTCTACGGGCGGGTGGCCACCGCGTTGGGAAAACCGGAAGCCAGCGCCTTCTCCCAGCCCTTGATGCGCCCCGACTGCGGGTGTGTGTCCCTAGTGAGTGTCCGCTCCTTCTTTCTTTTTTTGCGCCGGATTGCCCTTGGTCCTCACGGTCGATACTTTTCATCGGTCTCCAGGAGGTAGGGTGGCACAAGCCTTCCCGGCCACGAGTCCCGGAGGACGCGGTGGACCGGGCAGCGCGGCGGGTTGCCATGGAGAAGAAGAAAATGGACGCGAAGAAGGATCTGGCCCGCGAGCGGACGCGGGCCCGGTATGCCTTGGAAAAGCTCCGTCGCCGGCAGGAGAGGGATGGACTCCCGAGGGAGCCGTCGCCGGAAATGCCTGACGACGACGACGATGATGAAGACGATGACGAGGATGACGACATGGCTGCCCGCCTTGGCCTCAGCCCGGGTTTGAGGCTAGGCCAAGAGTCGTCAAGCCAGCCCCCGAGCGGGCCGGCGCCGTCAGTTCCCAGGGTCGAGACGCCAAGGTCCCAGCCCGAAGATCGGGGGCAGACCGAGGGGGTACTCGACCCCTCGGCTGGGGAAGTTGAGGTGACCCCAGGGAGTCAGGCCGAGGCGCATGTTCCCCGAGAGCCATCGCCCATGCCGGCAGCCCAGGAGAGCGACCCTCAGATCGCCGTGGCAGCGCCTGGGCAGTCCGTCTCCCGGGCGTCCAAGGCGCCCAAGGCAAGGATGGTACCGAAGCTGGCGGCGAGGTGGACCTCGGCGATATCTTCGGGGGTCGAGATCCGAGAGACCTCTCCTCAGGCGCGGTTGATCATGGCCCGGAGCGGGTAAGTACCTTAGAACGTCTTCGTCCTGACTCCTTGTTTGCACGTCCCGACCGTGACTTTCCTTTCCTCCTCAGCAAGCGAAGCCATGGCCTGACCGATCTGGCTCCCTGGAAAGCCCTTAAGACGGCGTCGGCTTCCGCAGCCGGTGCCACGCCGGGGCTCGCCGTTCAGCTGACCTTCTCGCAAGGCGCCCCACAGTGGGGGGCTCAGGCGGCACCAGTCGTCGTGGAGCGAATTCCCGAGGCCGGCTCTTCTGTCGAGGTGGCTGTCGCGCTGGGGGAGGCTGCTGGCGCGGACGTGACCTCGGGCCCACCAGACATGCCGCCGGCGCTGGCGCCAGCTGCTGCCGAAGCCGCTGCCGTCCCGGTTGGGGAGCGACCTGTCGCCGCCGATGCTGAGATGGCCGAGGCATCGGCGCTTGGTGCCTCGGAGGAGGGGGCGTGGAACCGCGACTCGTCCCGCCGAGCGGCGGCCTTGTCCCTGTGCGGCGGAGCTTCGAGGGGCGGCGCCCGTTGCTCCGGTTCCGGACCTGTGAGGCTTCGGATCCCTTCTTCGTTCTCGACGATGAGCGGGAGGAGCAGTCTTGGGACGAGCTCCGCGAGTGTGCCGAAGCAACGGTGGGGTCGCTCCGGTCATCCTTGGAGGTCTTCTTCAGGGACGTCCCCAAGATCCTCCAGGTAATGATTTCAGGCATACCTTTTTTGTGATCAAGGCGTCCTTTGTAACGCCCCGCTTCCTTCCCTCAGGATCTGATGGATCTGAGCGCCACCAAGTCGTCGTTTATCCATCACGAGGTCGACATCTAGGGCTCGCTGCGATCCCTGAGGACCTCGCTCGCTGGGGCTACTGCACGCCTCTCCCAGCAGGGCACCGAGGTGGCGGACCTTCGGTTGCTCTGCGCTGATCTGAGAGCAGAGGCAGCAGCGGCACGCGCAGAGGTATAACGTCGGCAGTCGGAGTTCGACCAGGTCGTCGATGAGCGAGATCAATCTCGGGGCCGGGCTGCCGAGGCCGAAAGCCGAGCCGGAGCCCTTGCAGCAGACCTAGCCATAGCCCAAGCCGCAGCCTCGGAGCAGCGAGCCAGAGGTATGTCCTGGCTATTTTCGGCTTTCGTTTCAGCTTGTTTTCTCCACTTGTGTTTGAGGTCTTGCGCTCCGGCTGTTCGCAGAGCTCGAGTCTGCCCTTGATGAGTCCACCAGGGCGCTTGCCCAGGCGGCCGAGCAGAGGGAGGCCGATCACGCGGCCATATCCGAGGCCATCTCGGACTTCTGCTAGGTCTTTGGCTTCGGCGACGTCCCCTCAGGAAGCTCCCCTCAGAGTCGCCTACAGGCCTTGGGTGACCACGTGCGCGGCAGACTCTGCGAGGCGCTACACCACGGCGTCAGGCGGGCCTTCGCCGTGCTTGCTTCCCACTACGTCGTTGATCTGGAGCGGGTCAGCGAGGGGTATTGCCTCCCTGATGAAGACGAAGCCGCCCTGGCTGAAGTCCAGAGACTTGACACAGCCGCCGCGGGCCCGAGCGCAGTGCTGGCAACCACCTTCGAGGCAGAGATCCTCCCGCCTGCGCCGTCGTCCGAAGCTGGGGTGGACTTTGCCGAAGGCGTGGACGAAGCCGAAGGCGCGGCTCCTTCCCCAGGCGACGCCTAACTCTGCCGGAGCAGTTCCCTTTGAATGCACTTGTGTCCTTTGCGGCCGCTGAGGCCCGAACACTTTTATTATCGTAGTATAAAGTCGTGGCTCTTTCTCTTTCATTTTGCGTGTCTGGCCCCGTTCGTCAGTAGCAGGGTGGCTTGCCCAAGTAGGAGTCATTTTTCGTGGTAGGTGACGAGTGAGGTGTCCGTAACCCAGGGGTGTAGGAGTCCCTCGGCTCAGTCAGACTTGCCACTTACATGCACCCGTGTTCGCTTCTTGGGGTCCTGCTACCGACATAGCCGGGGGAACGCGGAAGCCTTTTTGATTGAAAATTTTGATGCAGAGGGGGTTCCCCCCTTCTAGCCCCCGAGGGAGGGTCGGGCTTTGCCGAGGCAAGGCTGACCCTTCCTTGATGACCAGACTTTGTGTGTGAACGGGGATGTTGGTGAGGAAACTTCACCGCCTGTTCGGACCTGATGCTGATTAGGGGTCGGACCTCGATCCACTTGGAGAATTTTGTCGATGGCGACCAGCAGGTGCGTGTAGCCCCCGGGTGCCTTCTGCAAGGGGCCGACGAGGTCCAGACCCCATACAGCAAACGACCAGGTGATGGGTATGGTCTGTAGAGCCTGAGCGGGCAGGTGGGTCTGCCTTGCATAGAACTGACACCCTTCGCAGGTGTGGACAATTCTAGTGGCGTCGGTCACCGCCGTCAGCCAGTAGAAACCTTGTCGGAAGGCGTTCCCAACAAGGGTTCGGGGTGCTGCGTGATGGCCGCAAGCCCCCGAGTGTACCTCTTGTAAGAGCTCCTGACCTTCGGCGATGGAAATGCATCGCTGGAGGATGCCAGAGGGGCTGCGGTGGTAGAGCTCCTTCCCATCTCCCAGCAAAATGAAAGACTTGGCGCGCCACGCCAACCGCCGAGCCTTGGCTTGGTCGAGGGGCAGCTCTCCTCGGTGGAGATATTGCAGGTACGGGGTCTGCCAGTTTTGATTAGGCGTGACCTCGCTCTGCTCCCCCTCGACGCGCAGTGCCTCAATGTCACTTCAAGGTCGGAAAGGAGGTCGGAGGCTTTCCTCGTCTTGACTACGATGTCATCGACGTAGGCCTCGACCGTTCGGCCAATGTGTTTGCTGAACACATGGTTCATGCACCGCTGGTACGTTGCACCCGCATTCCTCAAACCAAACGGCATGGTAACATAGCAGTACATGCCGAAGGGTGTGATGAAAGAAGTCACGAGCTGGCCGGACTCTTTCATCCTGATCTGGTGATACCCTGAGTAGGCATCGAGGAAAGACAGGGTTTCACACCCAGCAGTGGAATCCACGATTTGATCGATGTGAGGCAGAGGGTAGGGAACTTTCGGACATGCTTTGTTTAGACCAGTGTAGTCTACACACATCCGCCATTTCCCCCTTTCTTTCTCACAAGCACAGGGTTGGCAAGCCATTCGGGATGGAATACCTCTTTGATGAACCCTGCCGCCATTAGCTTGTGGATCTCCTCGCCTATGGCTCTGCGCTTTTCTTCATCGAATCGGTGCAGAGGCTACTTCGTGGGTTGGGCTCCAGCTCGGATATCCAGCGAGTGCTCGGCGACTTCCCTCGGTATGCCGGGCATGTCCGAGGGACTCCACGCGAAAACGTCGGCGTTTGCGCGGAGAAAGTCGACGAGCACTGCTTCCTATTTGGGGTCGAGCTCAGAGCCGATCCGGATCTGCATGGAGGCGTCATTGCAGGGGTCGAGAGGGACAGACTTGACCGTCTCCGCTGGCTCGAAGTTGCCGGCGTGGCGCTTCACATTGGGCGCCTCCCTAGAGAGGCTCTCTAGGTCGGCGATGAGGGCCTCAGACTCGGCGAGGGCCTCGGCGAACTCCACGCACTCCACGTCACATTCGTACGCGTGTCGGTACGTGGGTCCGACGGTGATGACCCCGTTGGGGCCCGGCATCTTGAGCTTGAGGTAGGTGTAGTTGGGGACGGCCATGAACTTGGCGTAGCATGGCCTCCCCAACACTGCGTGGTAGGTTCCTCGAAACCCGACCACTTCGAACGTGAGGGTCTCCCTTCGAAAGTTGGAGGGCGTCCCGAAGCAGACGAGTAGATCGAGTTGTCCGATGGGTTGGACGCGCTTCTCAGGGATGATCCCGTGGAAAGGCGCAGCGCCCGTCCGGACCGAGGACAGATCGATCCGCAGGAGCCCGAGGGTCTCGGCGTAGATGATGTTGAGGCTGCTGCCTCCGTCCATGAGGACCTTGGTGAGCCTGACGTTGCCGATGATGGGGTCGACAACGAGTGGGTATCTCCCTGGGCTCGGCACGTGGTCTGGATGGTCGGCCTGGTCAAAGGTGATGGGCTTGTCGGACCAGTCTAGGTAGACTGACGCCGCCACCTTTACCGAGCAGACCTCCCGACGCTCTTGCTTGTGCTGCCGAGCCGAGGCGTTCGCCACTTGCCCGCCGTAGATCATGAAGCAGTCGCGGACCTCGGGGAACTCTCCTGCCTTGTGATCTTCCTTCGTAGCGTCGTCGAGAGCCTTGCCACCCTCCGCGGGTGGCCCGGCCTTGTGAAAGTGGCGTCGAAGCATGGCACACTCCTCAAGGGTGTGCTTGACGGGCCCCTGATGATAAGGGCACGGCTCCTTGAGCATCTTGTCGAAGAGGTTGGCACCTCCCGGAGGTTTCCGAGTGTTCTTGTACTCGGCGGCTGCGACAAGGTCCGCGTCGGCGGCGTCGCGTTTCGCTTGCGACTTCTTCTTGCCTTTCTTCTTGGTGCCGCGCTGAGTTGACGCCTCGGGAGCATCTTCCGGTGGGTGGCCCTAGGGCTGCTTGTCCTTCCGGAGGATGGCCTCAACCGCCTCCTGGCCAGAGGCGAACTTGGTGGCGATGTCCATCAGCTCGCTCGCCCTAGTGGGGGTCTTGCGACCCAGCTTGCTCACCAGGTCGCGGCAGGTGGTGCCGGCGAGGAACGCGCCGATGACATCCGAATCGGTGACGTTGGGCAGCTCGGTGCGCTGCTTCGAGAATCGCCGGATGTAGTCCCGGAGAGACTCTCCCGGCTGCTGGCGGTAGCTTCAGAGATCCCAGGAGTTCCCAGGGCGCACGTATGTGCCTTGGAAATTGTCGGCGAAGGCTTGGACTAGGTCGTCCCAGTTGGAGATCTGCCCTGGGGGCAGGTGCTCTAGCCAGGCTCGAGCGGTGTCGGAGAGAAACAGGGGGAGGTTACGGATGATGAGATTGTCGTCGTCCTTTCCACCCAGTTGGCAGGCTAGCCGATAGTCCGCGAGCCACAGTTTCGGTCTCGTCTCCCCCGAGTACTTCGTGATAGTAGTCGGGGTTCGGAACCGGGTCGGGAACGGCGCCCGTCGTATGGCGCGGCTGAAAGCCGGCGGACCGGGTGGTTCGGGCGAAGGACTCCGATCCTCCCCGCTGTCGTAGCGTCCCCCACGCCTGGGGTGGTAGCCTCGGCGTACCTTCTCGTCGAGGTGGCCCCACGGCTGTGGCGATGGTGCTCGTTGCCGAGGCGACCCGGGGCCGCAGGTGCTGTGTTGCGCGTGCGCCTGGTGTGGACCGAGGCTTCCCGCATGAATCGAGAAGTCGCGGCGCGATGTTCCGAGGGGTACCCCTGCCTTCGGGAGGCGGAGCTCTCGGCCCGTCGGACCGCGGTGTCCTCCAGGAGATTCTTGAGCTCTCCCTGGATACGCCGCCCCTCGATGGTTGATGGCTCCGGCATCACGCGGAGAAGTATTGCCGCTGCAGCCAGGTTCTGGCCGACTCCACTGGAATCCGGTGGCGGCCTTACCCTGACGTCGTCGGCGATGTGGTGCTGGATGCCCTAGGGGAGATGACGTGCTTCTCCGGCCGGAGGTTGGCCTGCCCATTCCTGCCCGATGTCCCGGCGGATCGGCACAAGCGTTCTTGCTCCCTCGTCGAGCCTGGCCTGCCTCTCGCGGATTTGCTCGAGCTGTGGGTCAGGACCCCCCACCGGGACGGGGACCACAGCTAGCTCCCGAAGGATGTCAACGCGAGGCGCGGGCCTAGGGGGGATCACCGTTCTCCGGTATACCAAGATGGTTGCCTTCGCCGGGACCCCCTAGATCGACGTGGAAACATTCGCGACTTGGGCCACAGTCCTCGTCGTCGAGGCTGCGGCTACCGTCGGAACAGTCGGAAAGGCAGTAGTCGCATGCGGTCATGAAGTCCCGCATGGCACTGGGGTTACCAAGTCCGGAGAAATCCCAACAGAGGTCGGGCTCACCATCTTCCTCGGACCCCGAGGGCCCGTAGGACGAGACGGCCATCAGCCAGTCCCAGGGTGACCGCACACGATACCCCGGAGGGTTTGGACTCGCCTCTATGAGAGTGTCCACCGAAGCGGAGTCGCTTGGCGGGTCGAGGCCAAATCCAAAAGACGTGAGATGGGAATTGGTCGGTACCTTTTGGTCGACGGGCGGTGACGAAGTCACGTCAGGGACGGACTGCACCGTCGTCTCAGGTATAAGGGTGACGCCTAGCAAGTCGTTCGCGAGCGTGCTGGCGTCGTCCGTTTGCTTGAGGTTGGCGTGTTGCGGGGAGGTGGCGCTCGTCTTCGTCTCAGACGCGAGGTCGATGCTCGGCGCGCTCCCCGTTGGGGCGCCGGCACCGTCGACTCGCTCGACAGCCGACGAGGTACCGCCTCCTGCTTGGCCTAGGTTGCCCCGCCTCCTCCTCCATCGGCGGGGGAGGGGACGGGATAAGCCCGAATGTCGTCCTTCCACCACGTGGGGAAGGCGTCGTCGATTTCCCCGCCGGCGGGCGGATTGTCGACCGCCATTGTCGCTGTCGCGCGGCGGGGGAAGGAGTATCATGTCGTAGCTGCCGTCGAGGGACATGAACTCAAGACTCCCGAAATGGAGCACCGTCCCAGGCTGGAGAGGTTGCTGGAGACTGCCCATCTGGAGCTTGACGGGAAGCTGTTCGTCAACACGCAGCAGGCCCCTACCTGGCGCGCCAACTGTCGGTGTTTCGAAACCCGGGGGTCCCTAGACCGACGAGTGAATTGTCGCCGCGTGCCCTAGCCTAGATGGGTCGACGTGAGGCGGAACGCGAAGGGGGGAAGAAAGCAGCCGGAGGGAGACAGGCTTGGGAGAGTGGAACCCGCGGCCTTCGTGTTAGCCCCGCGCCCAGGTCGGGTGCGCTTGTAGTAGGGGGTTACAAGCGTCCACGCGGGAGGGAGGGAGCGGCCTTGCGCGAGCGCCGTCCCGTCCTTCCCCGCGCGGCCAACCCTCTGTTAGAGGGCCCTGGTCCTCCCCTTTATAGGCGTAAGGAGAGGATCCAGGTGTACAATGGGGAGTGTAGCAATGTGCTAACGTGTCTAGCGGTGGAGAGCTAGCGCCCTAAGTACATGCCATCGTGGCAGCCGGAGAGGTCTTGGCACCCAGTTCGCGTGGTGTCGTGGTCGTCGGAGGAGCGCTAGAGCCTGGCGGAAGGACAGCTGTCGGGGCTGTCGAGTCCTTGCTGACGTCCTCTTGCTTCCGTAAGGGGGCTGAGAGTCGCCGTCGTCACAGGGCATGCGAGGCGCATTCATTACTCGTATGGTGGAGCGAGCCAGATGGGACGCCGGTCTTGTTCCCCGTAGCCTGAGTCAGCTCGGGGTAGGGTAATGATGGCGCTTCCTGTTGACGTGGTCGGTCCGTGCCCTAGGTTGGGCGAGGTGGAGGCTCCTCCGAGGTCGAGGTCGAGTCTGTCTTCCGAGGTCGAGGTCGAGTCCGAGCCCCCGGGTCGGACGAGGCGGAGACCGTCGGCTCAGGCCAGGGTTGAGTTCGAGCCCTGGGGTCGGGCGAAGCGGAGTTCGTCGTCCTTTGGGGCTGAGCCTGAGTCCGAGCCCTGGGGTCGGGCGAGGCGGTGTTCGTCGTCTTCCAGGGCTGAGCCCGAGTCCGAGCCCTAGGGTCGGGCGTGGCAGAGTTCGCCGTCTTCTGGGGCTGAGCCCAAGTCCGAGCCCTGGGGTCGGGCGGAGCGGAGTTCGCCGTCTTCCGGGGCTGAGCCCGAGTACGAGCCCTAGGGTCGGGCGGAGCGGAGTTCACCGTGTTCCGGGGCTGAGCCCGAGTCCGAGCCCTGGGGTCGGGCGGAGCGGAGTTCGCCGTCTTCCGGGGCTGAGCCCAAGTCCGAGCCCTGGGGTCGGGCGAAGCGGAGTTTCCTATGACACCTGAGACCGGACTTGGCTGCTGTCAGCCTCACTCTGTCGAGTGGCTCAGCAGTCAGAGCGGCGCAGGCGGCGCTGTCCTCTTATCAGACCGGTCAGTGGAGCGGCGAAGTGACTGTGGTCACTTCGGCTCTGTCGACTGGAGGGCGTGCGTCAGGATAAAGGTGTCAGGCCACCTTTGCATTAAATGCCCCTGCGATTTGGTCGGTCGGTGTGGCGATTTGGCCAAGGTTGCTTCTTGGTGAAGACTGGGCCTCGGGCGAGCCGAAGGTGTGTCCGTTGCTGGAGGGGGGCCTCGGGCGAGACGTAGGTCCTCCGGGGTCGGCTGCCCTTGCCCGAGGCTGGGCTCGGGTGAGGCGTGATCGCGTCCCTCGAATGGACCGATCCTTGACTTAATCGCACCCATCAGGCCTTTGCAGCTTTGTGCTGATGGGGGTTACCAGCTGAGATTCAGGAGCCTTGAGGGTACCCCTAATTATGGTCCCCGACACCCGTGCTCGTCCTGTTTGTTGCAGAACACCCACTTGGTTCCCACAACGTTTTGCTTGGGACATGGCACCAGTGTCCAAACTTCATTTCGCTTGAAGTTGTTGAGCTCTTCCAGCATGGCCAACACCCAGTCCAGATCTAGCAAGGCCTCTTCTACCCTTAAAGGCTCAATAGAAGAGACAAAAGAGTAATGCTCACAAAAATTAGCTAATCTAGAGCGAGTGGTTACTCCCTTGCTTATATCCCCCAATATCTGGTCGACGGGATGATTCCTTTGAATCGTCGCTCGAACTTGAGTTGGAGGGGCCCGTGGTGCTTCTTCCTCCATAACTTGATCTTCTTGTGCTCCCCCTTGATCACACGCCTCCTTTTGAGAAACCTGTTCATCATCTTGAGTTGGGGGTGCACTATTGTTGAGGAAGAAGGATGATCTTGCACTTGGTGTTCCTGTGGTCGCACATCTCCAATCGCCATGGTGCGAATTGCGTCCGTTGGAACATCGTCTTCATCTATATCATCAAGATCAACTTGCTCTCTTGGAGAGCCATTAGTTTCATCAAATACAACATCGCTAGAGACTTCAACCAAACCCGATGATTTGTTGAAGACTCTATACGCCTTTGTATTTGAGTCATAACCTAACAAAAACCCTTCTACAGCTTTGAGAGCAAATTTTGAATTCCTACCTTTCTTCACTAGAATGTAACATTTACTCCTAAATACACGAAAATATGAAACGTTGGGTTTGTTACCGGTTAGGAGTTCATACGACGTCTTCTTGAGGAGGCGATGAAGGTAGACCCGGTTTATGGCGTGGCAAGCTGTGTTCACAGCTTCCGACCAAAACCGCTCGGGCGTCTTGAATTCTCCAAGCATCATCCTCGCCATGTCTATAAGCGTCCTATTCTTCCTCTCTACCACACCGTTTTGCCGTGGTGTGTAGGGAGCGAAGAACTCGTGCTTGATTCCTTCCTCCTCAAGAAACTCCTCCACTTGAAGGTTCTTGAACTCGGACCCGTTGTCGCTTCTAATCTTTTTCACTTTGAGTTCAAACTTGTTTTGAGCTCGTCTTAGAAAGCGCTTGAGGGTCCCTTGGGTTTCTGATTTATCCTACAAAAAGAATACCCAAGTGAAGCGGGAAAAATCATCATCAACAACAAGACCATACTTACTTCCCCCTATGCTAAGGTAGGCGACGGGTCCGAAGAGGTCCATGTGAAGTAGCTCCAAAGGTCTTGATGTGGTCATCACGTTCTTGCTGTGATGAGCGCTTCCCACCTGTTTGCCTGCTTGACAAGCTGCACAAGGTCTATCTTTTTCGAAAAACACATTTGTTAGTCCTAACATATGTTCTCCCTTTAGAAGTTTGTGGAGGTTCTTCATCCCAACATGTGCTAGACGGCGATGCCACAGCCAGCCCATACTAGTCTTAGCAATTAAGCATGCATCTAGATCGGCCTCCTCTTTCAAAAAATCCACTAAATAGAGTTTGCCATCTAGTACACCCTTAAAAGCTAGTGAACCATCACTCCTTCTAAAGACAGACACATCTACATTTGTAAATAGACAATTATAACCCATGTGGCACAATTGACTAACAGATAGCAGATTATAGCCTAGCGACTCTACTAGAAACACATTAGAGATAGAGTGCTCATTAGTGATAGCTATCTTGCCTAAGCCTTTGACCTTGCCTTGATTCCCATCTCCAAATATTATTGTATCTTGGGAATCCTTATTCTTGACGTAGGAGGTGAACATCTTCTTCTCCCCCGTCATGTGGTTTGTGCATCCACTGTCGATAATCCAGCTTGAGCCCCCGAATGCATAAACCTACAAGGCAAATTAGGCTTGGGTTTTAGGTACCCAACTCTTGTTGGGTCCTACAAGGTTAGTTACAACATCCTTTGGGACCCAAATGAAAGTCTTGTCTCCCTTGCATTTGGACCCCATCTTTCTAGCAATCACTTTTTCATTTCTACATGAAAGTACATACTTAGTGTTGCAAGCATGAAAGATAGTGGTAGGTTTGTTACACAATTTCCTAGGAGCATGAGACACAACATTTCTCCTAGGCCTACCATTAAAATTAGAACATGAAGCAATCATGGCATGTGAGTCAAAAGAATTATAACTCCTATTATAATGAGAGTTTCTAGAAATATTTCTATCATGGTACATGAAAGCATGATTCTTTTGACTAAAACTAGCCATAGGGGCCTTCCCTTTCTCCTTGGCGGAGATGGGAGCCCTTTGACTTGTTAAGTTCTTGGCTTCCCTTCGAAAGCCAAGCCCATCCTTAATAGAGGGGTGTCTACCAACAGTGTAGACATCCCTTGCAAATTTTAGTTTATCAAAATCATTTTTGCTAGTCTTAAGTTGGGCATTAAGACTAGCCACTTCACCATTTAGTTTAGTAATGGATGCAAGTTGTTCATTACAAGCATTAACATCAAAATCCTTACACCTATTACAAATTACGACATGTTCCACACTTGGACTAGATTTGTTAGCTACCTTAGCATTTAACTCATCATTAACACTCCTCAAACTAGAAATAGATTCATGGCAAGCATAAATTTCAGAAGATAAAATCTCATTCCTTTTAGTTCCAAAACAAGATATTTTTGTACACTAATAAACTTATCATGTTCTTCATACAATAAATCTTCTTGCTTTTCTAGGAGTCTATTCTTTTCATTTAATGCATCAATCAATTCATTGATTTTTTCTACCTTGGCTCTATCTAGACCTTTAAACAAGCTAGAATAGTCTACTTCATTATCACTAGACTCTTCATTGCTAGAAGAAGCATACGTAGAGTTATCTCGAGCGCTTACCTTCCTCTCCTTTGCCATGAGGTAGGTGTGACGCTCATTTGGGAAGAGGGACGACTTGTTGAAGGCCGAGGCGGCGAGTCCTTTGTCGTCGGAGTCGGACGAAGAGCAATCCGGATCCCACTCCTTGCCAAGGTGCGCCTCGCCCTTCGCCTTCTTGTAGGATTTATTTTTCTCCCTCTTCCCACTCTTTTCTTGTCCCTGGTCACATCATTATCGGGACAGTTAGCAATAAAGTGACCAGTCTTACCACACTTGAAGCAGGAGCGCTTTCTCTGCTTCTTGCTTTTGTTGGGATGCTCCTTGCGTCCTTTTAGCGCCGTCTTGAAGCGCTTGATGATGAGGGCCATTTCATCCTCGTTTAGCCCGGTCGCCTCAACTTGCGCCACCTTGCTAGGTAGCGCCTCCCTGCTGCTTGTCGCTTTGAGAGCAATGGTTTGAGGCTCGTAGATAGGCATTGGGCCATTCAATGCCTCATCAACATATCTTGCCTCCTTGATCATCATACGCCCGCTTACAAACTTTCCAAGTATTTCCTCGGGCGTCATCCTTGTGTACCTAGGATTCTCACGGATTGAATTCACAAGATGAGGATCAAGAACAGTGAAGGACCTAAGCATAAGCTGGACGACGTCGTGATCGGTCCATCTCGTGCTTCCATAGCTCCTGATTTTGTTGACCAGGGTCTTGAGCCGGTTGTACGTTTGTGTTGGCTCCTCTCCCCTGATCATTGTGAACCTCCCTAGTTCGCCTTTCACCAACTCTATCTTGGTGATCATGGTGGCGTCGTTCCCCTCATGAGAGATCTTGAGGGTGTCCCAGATTTGCTTGGAGTTGTCCAAGCCGCTCACCTTATTGTACTCGTCCCTGCACAAGGATGCTAACAAAACAGTGGTAGCTTGTGCATTTTTATGGATTTGCTCATTAATGAAAACAGGGTTGTCAGTACTATCAAAAAGCATTCCGTTTTCAACAATCTCCCAAATGCTTGCATGGAGAGAGAATAGGTGACTACGCATTTTGTGACTCCAAAATGGGTAGTCTTGTCCATCAAAGTGCGGAGGTTTCCCATGTGGAATTGAAAGTAAATGAGCATTAGAGTTAAATGGAATACGAGAATAATCAAAAGAAAAGTTTGAGTTGACCGTTTTCTTTTTCTCATCGTAGTCGTCGTCTCTTTGGGAAGAAGAAGACTCGTCGCTGTCGTAGTAGACGATCTTTTTGATGCGCCTCTTCTTCTTCCCGTCCTTTTTCTTATGACTCGAGCCAGAGTCCGAGGGCTTATCATCTCTTGGCTCATTGATGATGGACTCCTTTGTCTTGTCATTGACCACCATCCCCTTTCCCTTAGGATCCATCTCTTCGGGCGATTAGTCCCTTGCGTGAAGAGAACGGCTCCGATACCAATTGAGAGCACCTAGAGGGGGGGTAAATAGGTGATCCTGTAAAAATCAAATACTTGAAGCCACAAAACTTGATTAGGTGTTAGTTCAATAGAGTTAAGTGGCTAAGGATCGAGCTCTTGTGAAACACAGTGGTCACGAAGAAAACAAGCACAAGAGACACAGAGATTTATCCCGTGGTTCGGCCAAGTATAATACTTGCCTACTCCACGTTGTGGCGTCCCACTGGACGAGGGTCGCACTCAAACCCTTTCAAGTGATCCAATGATCAACTTGAATACCACAGTGTTTTCCTTTCTTTCACTATTTCCAGTTCGCGAGGAATCTCCACAACTTGGAGCCTCTCGCCCTTACAAATGATGATCACAAAGAAGCACAGAAGTAAGGGAGGGAAGAGCAACACACACAAGACTCAAAGCACGAACACAAACACGCACACAAGCCACAACTTGAGCTCACAACACAATGCGGGGAGTTCTCTACTCGACTAGAGCTCAAGTCACTTATCACAAAGAATCGAATGCACGAGAATAGAGTCTTGGTGCTTAGAGATGATCAAAGAATGCTTGGTGTGTTCCTCTATGCGCCTAGGGGTCCCTTTTATAGCCCCAAGGCAGCTAGGAGCCGTTGGAAGCAAATAGGGAAGGCAATTCTTGCCTTCTGTCGGGTGGCGCACCAGACAGTCCGGTGCACCACCGGACAGGCACTGTTCATTGTACGGTGCAGATCTCCTTCCAAAAATAGCACAGTCGACCGTTGCATAATTGGAGCCGTTGGCGCACCGGACACTGTCCGGTGCACACCGGACAGTCCGGTGCCCCCTGCCGACCGTTGGCGCGCCCACGCGTCGCGCGTGGATTGCGCGGCCGACCGTTGGCGCAGTCGACCGTTGGCTCACCGGACAGTCCGGTGCCTCACCGGACCGTCCGGTAAATTTTAGTTGTACGCCGTTAAACGATTCCCAAGAACGAAGGATTCGCCGCAGACGGGCTCACTGGACAGTCCGGTGCACCACCGGACAGTCCGGTGAATTATAGTCGTACACCGCCGCCAGTTCCTGAGAGTGGCCTGTTCACCGGAGGCTAGCCTAGGGCACCGGACACTGTCCGGTGCACCACCGGACAGTCCGGTGTGCCAGACTGCGCTGAGTCTTGGCTGCTTCGAGCCAAGTTCTTTTCTTCTTCTCTTTTCTCTGATTCCAGCACTTAGACAAATATATTAGTACACAAAAACCAATGTACTAAGTCTAGAATCATACCTTTGCTTTGATTATCACTTTTCTCTTGATTTAGCACAAGAGGGCTCATTTAAATGTGTTGGGCACTTAATCACCAAAACATAATGGAAATTGCCCAAAGGCACATTTCCCTTTCAGTTTGCCATTAGGGAGAAAGTAAAAGGGCTTATATTTCACTCACAAGTATCCATTTTTGGCGATTCATGCCAAAGGGGGAGAAAGTATTAGCCCAAAGCAAAAGGACCATACCACCACTGAATTTTAAAAATAAAGTTTTCAAATTGATATCTTATTGTGTTCAAAAGGGGGAGAAAGTTCTAGTATCTTCAAAAACCTGTAAAACCATCTTGAACACTAAGAGGAGAATTTTATTCAGGGGGAGTTTTGTTTAAGTCAAAGGAAAAGCATTTGAAACAGGGGGAGAAAATTTCAAGACTTGAAAATGCTTCTTTCAATCTTATTCATATACCTTTGACTATTTGCAAAAGTTTTGAAAAGAATTTCCAAAAGATTTGCAAAAACAAAACTCGTGGTGCAAATGTGGTCCAAAATTTTAAATAAGAAGAAAACCATCCATGCATATCTAGTAGAAATAATTATTGGTTTCATTCCAAGCAACCTTTGCACTTACCATATGCAAACTAGTTCAATTCTGCACTTTTATATTTGCTTTGGTTTGTGTTGGCATCAATCACCAAAAAGGGGGAGATTAAAAGGGAAATAGGGTCAAACCTTTTCCTATATAAATTTTGGTGGTTGAATTGCCCAACACAAACAATTGGACTAACTAGTTTGATCTAGATTATGAGTTCTACAGGTGCCAAAGGTTCAACACAAACCAATACAAAGTCCAAGAAAGGGGTTCAAATAAAAAGAGCAAAGTATACCGAAGGCAGCCCTGGTCTGGCGCACCGGACAATCCGGTGTGCCACCGGACAGTGTTCGGTGCACCAGGGTGGATCAAATCTGAACTTGCTAGCTTCGGGAATTTGGGGAGCCACTCCGCTATAATTCACCGGACTGTCCGGTGTAACACCAAACTGTCCGGTGTGCCAGCGGAGCAACGGCTACTTAGCGCCAACGGTCATCTACAAAGGAACAGTGAAACGCTACAGTACGCGCCTACGCGCGCAGAACTCAGAGCAGGCGTCAGAAGGCGCACCGGACAGTGAACAGTGACTGTCCGGTGCACCACCGGACTGTCCGGTGGCCCCACTTGTCAGAGCTCCAACGGTCGAACATTAACGGTTGGGTGACGTGGCTAGCGCAGCGGACAGTGTCCGGTGGCGCACCGGACTGTCCGGTGCGCCATACGACAGCAACCCCTCCCAACGGCCACTTTGGTGGTTGGGGATATAAATACCCCCAACCACCAACACTTCAAGGCATCCAAGTTTTCAGCCATTGCATTCAATACAAAAGCTCTAGACTTCACTCTAAGACACAAACAAAGAGATCAAATCCTCTCCCAAGTCCAAAGATCATTCCAATCAAATAGTGACTAGTGAGAGAGTGATATGTGTGTTCTTTTGAGTTCTTGCGCTTGGATCGCTTTCTTCCTTCCTCATTTCTTGTTCTCAAGTGTTTTGTAACCAAGGCAAGTGTCGGGGACCATAATTAGGGGTACCCTCATGACGCCTAATTCTCAGCTGGTAACCCCCATCAGCATAAAGCTGCAAAGGCCTGATGGGTTTGATTAAGTCAGGGATCAGTCCATACGAGTGACTTAACCACGCCACGCCCGAGCCTAGCCTCGGGCGAGGGCAGCCGACCCTAAGATGACTCCGTCTCGCCTGAGGTCTCCTCTTTCACGGCAGACGCATCTCCGGCTCGCCCTAGGCCCCGCCTCCGATAAGGAGAAACCCTGACTAAATCACCGCACCAACCGACCGAGTCACCGGGGCGTTTAACGCAAAAGGTAAGACCGACGGGCGACCAGACTCCGCCAGTGGTGCCATAGGAGACTCCGCCCGACCCAGGGCTCGGACTCGGGCCAAGGCCCCGGGAGACGGCGAACTCCGCTCCGCCCGACCCAGGGCTCGGACTCGGGCCAAGGCCCCGGAAGACGGCGAACTCCGCTCCGCCCGACCCAGGGCTCGGACTCGGGCTAAGGCCCCGGAAGACGGCGAACTCCGCTCCGCCCGACCCAGGGCTCGGACTCGGGCTAAGGCCCCGGAAGACGGCGAACTCCGCTCCGCCCGACCCAGGGCTCGGACTCGGGCTAAGGCCCCGGAAGACGGCGAACTCCGCTCCGCCCGAACCAGGGCTCGGACTCGGGCTAAGGCCCCGGAAGACGGCGAACTCCGCTCCGCCCGACCCAGGGCTCGGACTCAGGCTAAGGCCTCGGAAGACGGCGAACTCCGCTCCGCCCGACCCAGGGCTCGGACTCGGGCTAAGGCCCCGGAAGACGGCGACCTCCGCCTCGCCCGACCCAGGGCTCGGACTCCGCCTCGGCCTCTGCCGAGTAATCTCCGCCTCGCCCGACCCAGGGCTCGGACTCTGTCTCTGTCTTGCAGGACGGACTCGGCCTCGGCCTCGGAGGAGCCTCCACGACGCCCGACCTAGGACACGAGACCGCCACGTCAACAGGAAGCGTCATCATCACCCTGCCCTGAGCCGACTTGGGTCGCAGAGAACAAGACCGGCGTCCCATCTGGCCAGCTATGCCAGATAGGCCATGATGGCGCCCCGCTAGATCATGACGACGGCGGCTCCCAGCTCCCTTACGAAAGCAGGAGAACGTCAGCAAGGACCCAGCCACCTCGACAGCTGTCCTCCCGTCCGGCTCCGTTACTCCTCCAACAGCCACGACGCCACACCAACAGGGTGCCACGATCTCTCCGGCTGCCACCTGGGCATGTACATAGGGCGCTAGCTCTCCCTCGCTAGACACGTAGCACCTTGCTACACCCCCGTCTTGTACACCTGGACCCTCTCCTTACGACTATAAAAGGAAGGGCCAGGGCCTTCTTAGAGAAGGTTGGCCTCGCGAGGACGAAGGGCAGGGGCAGGCGCTCTCTCAGGGCCGCTCTCTCCCCTCACCTCGTGCGGACGCTTGTAACCCCCTACTGCAAGCGCACCCGACCTGGGCGCGGGACGAACACGAAGGCCGCGGGAATTTCTCCGACTCCCTCACGACCCGGCTCCGGCCACCGACTCTCTCTCTCTCTCTGTTCCCCCCTTCGCGCTCGCTCCACGCGCTCGACCCATCTGGGCTGGGGCACGCGGCACTCTCACTCGTCGGCTCGGGGACCCCCCGGTCTCGGAACGCCGACAGTTGGCGCGCCAGGTAGGGGCACGCTGCGTGTTGACGTTCGATTTCCCGTCAAGCTCCAGATGGGCAGTCTCCAACAACCTCTTCAACCCGGGACGGTGCTCCGTTTCGGGAACCTCGAGTTCATGTCCCTCGATGGCGACTACGACATGATACTCCTTCCACCGCCGCGCGACGGCGACCTCGCTGGCGGACAGTCCGCCCGCCGGCGGCGGAATCGACGACGTCTTTCCCGCGTTGGGGAAGGACAACGTTCGAGCTCGCCCCATCCTCTCCCTCGCCATCGGAGGAGGAGGAGGCGGGGCAACCGGGGCCGAGCGGGAGGCCGCGCTCCGACGGCTGTCGAGCAAATCGACATCCCCGGCGCCCCAGCGGGGGACACGCCAAGCGTCGCCCTCGCGTTCGAGGCAAACGCGAGCGCCACCCCCCCGCAACACGTCGACCCCGAGCAAGTGGACGACGCCAGCACGCTCACGGAGGGCCTGCAGGACGTCGCCCTCGTACCCAAGACGACGACGCGGTCAGCCCCCGACACGACTTCATCGCTCCTCGTCGACAAAAAGGTAACGACTGCTCCCCATCTTTCGTTATTTCGACTCGGCCTCAGCCCGCCTGGCGACTTCGCTTTGGCGGGCACTCACATTGAGGCGAGTGCAACCTCTCTGGGGTTTCCTGTGCGGTCGCCTTGGGACCGATTGACGGGTGTCTCGACCTACGGACCCTCTGGGTCCGAGGAAGATGACGACCCCAGCATCCGCTGGGATTTCTCCGGATCTGGCAACCCTAGTGCCATGCGGGACTTCATGACCGCATGTGACTACTGCCTCTCCGACTGTTCCGACGGCAGCTGCAGCCTTGGCGACAAGGACTGCGGCCCGAGTCGCGAATGTTTCCACATCGAGCTAGGGGATCCCTCCGGAGGCGGCTGTCTCGGCATGCCGGAGGATGGTGATCCCCCTAGGCCAGCGCCTCGCGCCGACATCCCGCGGGAGCTAGCTGTGGTCCCCGTTCCGGCGGGGGGTCACGACCCACAGCTCGAGCAAGTCCGCGGGGCGCAGGCCGGGTTCGATGAAGGAGCAGGAGCGCTCGAGGTAATCCGCCAGAACGTCGGGCAGGTGTGGGCGGGCCAACCCCCGGCCGGAGGAATACGTCACCTGCCCCAAGGTCTCCAGCACCGCATCGCCAACGATGCCAGGGACAAACCGCCACCCGCATCCGGCGGGACTGGCCAGGACCTGGTCGCTGCAGCGATGCTCCTCCGCGCGATGCCGGAGTCATCAACCACCGAGGGTCGGCGAATCCAGGGAGAACTCAAGCATCTCCTGGAAGGCGCTGCGGCCCGGCGGGCCGAGAGCTCTGCCTCCCGCAGGCAGGGATACCCCTCGGAACCTCGTGCCGCGACTTCCCGACTCACGCGGGAAGCCTCGGCCTTCACCGGGCGCACGCGCAACACCGCGCCTGCGGCCCCGGGCCACCTCGGCGTCGAGCACCCTCATCGCGACCGTCGGGCACGCCTCGACGAAAGGGTGCGCCGAGGCTACCACCCCAGGCGTGGGGGACGTTACGACAGCGGGGAGGATCGGAGTCCCTCGCCCGAACCACCCGGTCCGCAGGTCTTTAGCCGAGCCATTCGGCGGGCGCCGTTTCCGCCCCGATTCCGACCCCCGACTACTATCACGAAGTACTCAGGGGAAACGAGACCGGAATTGTGGCTTGCGGACTACCGCCTGGCCTGTCAGCTGGGTGGGACGGACGATGACAACCTCATCATCCGGAACCTCCCCCTGTTTCTCTCCGACACCGCTCGTGCCTGGTTGGAGCACCTGCCCCCGGGGCAGATTTCCAACTGGGAGGATCTGGTCCAGGCTTTCGCCGGGAACTTCCAGGGCACGTACGTGCGCCCCGGGAATTCCTGGGACCTCCGAAGCTGTCGACAACTGCCGGGAGAGTCCCTTCGGGACTACATCCGACGGTTCTCGAAGCAGCGCACCGAGCTGCCCAACATCACCGACTCCGATGTCATCGGCGCGTTCCTCGCTGGCACCACCTGCCGCGACCTGGTGAGCAAGCTGGGTCGCAAGACCCCCACCAGGGCAAGCGAGCTGATGGACATCGCCACCAAGTTCGCCTCCGGCCAGGAGGCGGTAGAGGCCATCTTCCGAAAGGACAAGCAGCCCCAGGGCCGCCCGTCGGAAGATGCTCCCGAGGCGTCCACTCCGCGCGGCGCCAAGAAGAGAGGCAGGAGGAAGTCGCAAGCGAAACGCGACGTTCCCGATGCAGACCTTGTCGCCGCCGCCGAGCGCAAGAACCCTCGGAAGCCCCCCGGAGGTGCTAATCTCTTCGACAAGGCACTCAAGGAGACGTGCCCCTACCATCAGGGGCCCGTCAAGCATACTCTCGAAGAGTGCGTCATGCTTCGGCGTCACTTCCATCGGGCTGGGCCACCCGCAGAGGGTGGCAGGGCTCACGACGACGACAAAAGGGAGGATCGCCAAGCAGGAGAGTTCCCAGAGGTCCGCGATTGCTTCATGATCTACGGAGGGCATGCGGCAAACGCCTCGGCTCGGCATCGTAAGCAAGAGCGTCGGGAGGTCTGCTCGGTGAAGGTGGCGGCGCCAGTCTATCTAGACTGGTCCGACAAGCCCATCACCTTCGACCGAGACGACCACCCCGACCACGTGCCTGAGAGCACCTAGAGGGGGGGTGAATAGGTGATCCTGTAAACTTCAAAAACTTAAGCCACAAAACTTTGATTAAGTGTTAGCACAGTTAATGCCAAGTGGCTAAGGTGAAGTCTCAACAAAACACAATACCACAAGAGATCAAGACAGAGGTGACACGGTGGTTTATCCCGTGGTTCGGCCAAGCCAATGCTTGCCTACTTCCACGTTGTGGCGTCCCAACGGACGAGGGTTGCAATCAACCCCTCTCAAGCGGTCCAAAGACCCACTTGAATACCACGGTGTTTTGTTGTTCCTTTCACTATCCCGTTTGCAAGGAATCTCCACAAATTGGAGTCTCTTGCCCTTACAAGTATGATCACAAAGAAAGCACAGAGTAAGGGAGGGAAGCAACACACACAAATCCACAACAAAAGCGCACACACACGGCCAAGACTCGAGCTCGAATGACTATCTCAGAGTTCACACTAGAACAGAGCTCGAATCACTTAGAATCACAAACGAATGCGCAAAGAACTTGTGTGGATGATCAAGAATGCTCAAGAGTTGCTTGTGTGTCTCCTCTATGCGCCTAGGGGCTCCTTTTATAGCCCCAAGGCAGCTAGGAGCCGTTGAGAGCAATTCTGGAAGGCTATCCTGGCCTTCTGTCGTCGGGGGCACCGGACAGTCCGGTGCACACCGGACACTGTCCGGTGCCCGATTTGTTTCCTTTTCTGGCGCTGTCGACCGTTGCAGCCCGTTGGAGATCTGCGAGCCGTTGGCGCACCGGACATGTCCGGTGCACACCGGACAGTCCGGTGCCGTCTTCCGACCGTTGGCTCGGCCACGTGTCTCGCGCGGATTGCGCGGCCGACCGTTGGCCCTGGCCGACCGTTGGCTCACCGGACAGTCCGGTGCACACCGGACAGTCCGGTGAATTATAGCCGTACGCCGTCGGCGAATTCCCGAGAGCGGCCAGTTCGAGCCGAGTCGACCTGGCGCACCGGACACTGTCCGGTGCACACCGGACAGTCCGGTGCTCCAGACCGAGCTGAGCCTTGGCTACACACAGCCAAGTCTTTCTCTCCCCTTTTCTCTTTTTCTTCTTTCTGTTTCTAACACTTAGACAAATATGTTAGTCCATAAAACCAATGTACTAAGGCTTAGAAACATACCTTTACTTCATGATTTGCACCTTGTTCATCCATGTACACAAATTCACAATTAAACACATGTGTTGGCACGCAATCACCAAAATACTTAGAAATGGCCCAAGGGCACATTTCCCTTTCAGTGCCGAGCCCGGGGAAGTACCCGCTCGTCGTCGATCCTGTCATCAGCGACGTCAGGCTCACCAAGGTCCTGATGGATGGAGGCAGCTGCCTCAACATCATCTACACCGAGACCCTCAGGCTCCTGCGCGTCGACCTGTCCTCTGTCCGAGCAGGTGCTGCGCCCTTCCACGGGATCATTCCCGGGAAGCGCGTCCAGCCCCTCGGACAGCTCGACCTCCCTGTCTGCTTCGGAACACCCTCCAACTTCCGAAGGGAGACTTTGACGTTCGAGGTGGTCGGTTTCCGAGGAACCTACCACGCAGTGTTGGGAAGGCCATGCTACGCGAAGTTCATGGCCATCCCCAACTACACCTACCTAAAGCTCAAGACGCCGGGCCCCAACGGGGTCATCACCGTCGGCCCCACGTACAAACACGCCTTCGAATGCGATGTGGAGTGCGTGGAGTACGCCGAGGCCCTCGCCGAGTCCGAGGCCCTCATTGCCGACCTGGAAAGCCTCTCCCGAGAGGTGCCGGACGTGAAGCGGCATGCCGGCAACTTCGAGCCAGCGGAGACGGTTAAGGCCGTCCCTCTCGACCCCAGTGGCGACACCTCCAAGCAGATCCGGATCGGTTCCGGGCTCGACCCCAAATAGGAAACAGTGCTCGTCGACTTTCTCCGCGCAAACGCCGACGTTTTCGCGTGGAGTCCCTCGGACATGCCCGGCATACCGAGGGAAGTCGCCGAGCACTCGCTGGATATTCGGGCCGGAGCCCGACCGGTCAGACAACCTCTGCGCCGATTCGACGAGGAAAGGCGCAGGGCGATAGGCGAGGAGGTCCACAAGCTGATGGCAGCAGGGTTTATCAAAGAGGTATTCCATCCCGAATGGCTCGCCAACCCTGTGCTTGTGAGGAAAAAAGGGGGGAAGTGGCGGATGTGTGTAGACTATACTGGTCTCAACAAAGCATGTCCGAAGGTCCCCTACCCTCTGCCTCGCATCGATCAAATCGTGGACTCCACTGCAGGGTGCGAAACCCTGTCTTTCCTCGATGCTTACTCAGGGTATCATCAAATCAAGATGAAAGAGTCCGACCAGCTCGCGACTTCTTTCATCACGCCCTTCGGCATGTACTGTTACATCACAATGCCGTTCGGTTTGAGGAACGCGGGTGCAACTTACCAGCGGTGCATGAACCATGTGTTCGGCGAACACATTGGTCGCACGGTCGAGGCCTACGTCGTTGACATCGTAGTCAAGACAAGGAAAGCCTCCGACCTTCTCTCCGACCTCGAACTGACATTCCGGTGTCTCAAGGCGAAGGGCGTCAAGCTCAATCCCGAGAAGTGCGTCTTCGGGGTGCCCCGAGGCATGCTCTTGGGGTTCATCGTCTCCGAGCGGGGCATCGAAGCCAACCCGGAGAAGATCGCAGCGATCACAAACATGGGGCCCATCAAAGACTTAAAAGGCGTACAGAGGGTCATGGGATGCCTCGCGGCCTTGAGCCGTTTCATCTCGCGCCTCGGCGAAAGAGGCCTGCCCCTGTACCGCCTCTTAAGGAAGTCCGAGTGCTTCACTTGGACTCCCGAGGCCGAGGAAGCCCTCGGGAACCTGAAAGCGCTCCTCACCAAGGCGCCCATCTTGGTGCCCCCAGCTGATGGAGAAACCCTCCTGGTCTACGTCGCCGCAACCACTCAGGTGGTCAGCGCCGCGATCGTAGTCGAAAGGCAGGAAGAGGGGCATGCTTTGCCCGTTCAGAGGCCAGTCTACTTCGTCAGCGAAGTGCTGTCCGAGACCAAGATCCGCTACCCACAAGTCCAGAAGCTGCTATATGCAGTGATCCTGACGAGGCGAAAGCTGCGACATTACTTCGAGTCCCATCCGGTGACTGTGGTGTCATCCTTCCCCCTGGGGGAGATCATACAGTGCCGAGAAGCCTCGGGGCGGATCGCGAAGTGGGCGGTGGAAATCATGGGCGAGGCGATCTCGTTCGCCCCTCGGAAGGCCATCAAGTCCCAGGTGCTGGCGGATTTCGTAGCCGAATGGGTCGATACCCAGTTGCCAACGGCTCCGATCCAGCCAGAGCTCTGGACCATGTTTTTCGACGGGTCGCTGATGAAGACGGGAGCTGGCGCGGGCCTGCTTTTCGTCTCGCCCCTCGGAAAACACCTGCGCTATGTGCTCCGCCTCCATTTCCCGGCGTCCAACAATGTGGCTGAGTACGAGGCTCTGATCAACGGGCTGCGAATCGCCATCGAACTAGGGGTCCGACGCCTCGATGCGCGCGGCGACTCGCAGCTCGTCATCGACCAAGTCATGAAGAACTCCCACTGCCGCGACCCGAAGATGGAGGCCTACTGTGAAGAGGTTCGACGCCTGGAAGACAAGTTCTACGGGCTCGAGCTTAACCACATCGCCCGGCGCTACAACGAGACTGCGGACGAGTTGGCGAAGATAGCCTCGGGGCGGACAACGGTTCCCCCGGACGTCTTCTCCCGGGATCTGCACCAACCCTCCGTCAAGATAGGCGACGCGCCCGAGCCCGAGGCACCCTCGGCCTCGTCCGAGGTAACCTCGGCCCAGCCCGAGCCATCCTCGGCTCAACCCGAGGAACCCTCGGAGCCCGAGGGCGAAGCGCTGCACGTCGAGGAAGAGCAGAACGGGGTCGTGCCAGATCAAGATTGGAAGACCCCGTACCTGCAATATCTCCGCCGAGGAGAACTGCCCCTCGACCGAGCCGAGGCTCGGCGGGTAGCGCGACGAGCAAAATCGTTCGTCCTGCTGGGCGATGAGAAGGAGCTCTACCACCGCAGCCCCTCGGGCATCCTCCAGCGATGCATCTCCATCGCCGAGGGTCAGGACCTCCTGCAGGAAATACACTCGGGGGCTTGCGGTCATCATGCAGCACCTCGAACCCTCGTTGGGAATGCCTTCCGCCAAGGATTCTACTGGCCAACGGCGGTGGCTGACGCCACTAGAATTGTCCGCGCCTGCGAAGGGTGCCAATTCTATGCGAAGCAGACCCACCTGCCCGCTCAGGCTCTGCAGACGATACCCATCACCTGGCCCTTCGCTGTGTGGGGTCTGGACCTTGTCGGCCCACTGCAGAAGGCGCCCGGGGGCTACATGCACCTGCTGGTCGCCATCGACAAATTCTCCAAGTGGATCGAGGTCCGACCCCTAAACAGCATCAGGTCCGAGCAGGCGGTGGCGTTCTTCACCAACATCATCCATCGCTTCGGGGTCCCGAACTCCATCATCACCGACAATGGCACCCAGTTCACCGGCAAAAAATTTTTGGATTTTTGCGAGAATCACAACATTCGGGTGGACTGGGCCGCCGTAGCTCACCCCATGTCGAATGGGCAAGTAGAACGTGCCAATGGCATGATTCTACAAGGGCTCAAGCCTCGGATTTACAACAACCTCAACAAGTTCGGCAAGCGATGGATGAAGGAACTCCCCTCGGTGGTCTGGAGCCTGAGGACGACGCCAAGCCGAGCCACAGGTTTCACGCCGTTCTTCCTGGTCTACGGGGCCGAGGCAATCCTGCCCACGGACCTGGAATACGGATCCCCGAGGACGAGGGCTTACAACGAAGAAAGCAACCGAGCCAGCCGAAAAGACTCGCTGGACCAGCTGGACGAGGCTCGGGACAGGGCCTTACTGCACTCGGCGCGGTATCAGCAGTCCCTGCGACGCTACCACGCCCGAGGGGTCCGACCCCGAGAACTCCAGGTGGGCGATCTGGTGCTTCGGCTGCGGCAAGACGCCCGAGGGAGGCACAAGCTCACGCCCCCCTGGGAGGGGCCGTTCATCATCGCCAAAGTTCTGAAGCCCGGAACGTACAAGCTGGCCAACAGTCAAGGCAAGGTCTACGGCAACGCTTGGAACATCCAACAGCTACGTCGCTTTTACCCTTAAGATGTTTCCAAGTTGTTCATATACCTCGCACCCACGCAAAGTTTAGTCAACAAGGAAGGGTCAGCCTCGCCTCGGCAAAGCCCGACCCTCCCTCGGGGGCTAAAAGGGGGTTAACCCCCTCTGCGTCAAAACTTTCCTCAAACAAAAAACCTCTTTCACCAGAACATCTTTCGTGCTTTTTGACTACTTCGGAAAGCGGGTCCTGGAAACGACGGGGTACACGTAAGCAGTCAAGGCTGACCGAGCCGAGGGACTCCTACGCCTCCGGGATACGGATACCTCACTCATCACCTTCTGCGATAAGTAACTCGCGCTCGGATAAAGTGACTCCGCGGATCGAATGAGTCTTTACGTACGGAAGCTCTTCTGTTGAAGCAGGTCCTTCGAGCCTTCTCGACCGAGTCGGTGACAGGGCCTCATGGATGGGTAAAAGTACGCGTAAGCGGCGAGGCCGACCGAGCCGAGGGACTCCCACGCCTCCGGGATACGGATACCTCACTCATCACCTCCCGCGAGAAGCAACTCTTGCTCGCACTAACATCCCTGCTACCGACAAAAAGTCCAGATACTCGAAGCGAGAGGAAAAGAGACACAGCTTTACAACGCAACAAGGGTGTGTATTCTGGCCTCAACGGCCGCACAAGGCCCGCGCTACAAGACGATCTGACCCTGCAGGCGCGGATCTTGACGCTGGAAGAGGGCGACGACACCCTCGGCATCAACAGCACCTTCGGCAAGGCCCGACCTAGCCTTGGGCGGCGGCGCGGTCCGAGGGCCTCCGATCCGAAGGACGACGTCGTCACCGCGCTTGAGCAATCTCCGCCAGAGACTTCCCCGAGAACCCGGCCCGAGCGGATGGCTCGGCTGGCCACCTCCGGGGCCTCGGACGACCACCTTCCGAGGGCGCCAGCTCGGTCCGAGGCCTCGGCTGATCAGCTCCGACGTCGATCCTGCCGACAGACAACTCGGCTAGGCTCCGGCCAACCAGGTTCCATTTCCGAGCCAACAACGCCTCTGCTTGTGCTGATATCGCTACCCCTGGCCTCGGCTCGTCGAAGAGCGGCCGAGGGGTCTCTTTAACTAAGCTAGAGGAGCCTCGGACAACAGGTCCGACCGAGCCGAGGGATTCCTACGCCTCCGGGATACGGATACCTCACTCGTCACCTGGACACGGGGCGACTCATGCTTGGTGAAGCGATTCAGACAATCGACAGGCAAGTCTTATTGCTCAGAAATGAGGAAAAAACACGGCTCTGTGCCGGAGTTACATACATGTTCAGGCCCCGAAAGCCGAAAATGAACAAAAAACCCGGCACTCGAAGTGCCATTACAAACGGAACTCTGGTTCCCCCTCCGCAGGTACGAACAACCCCACTCGATGGGGGTAGGCCTGCGGGGCAACATGCAGACCGACTCCAAGCAGAGAAAGCCGAACCGCCGCGCACGACGCACGCAACCGCCCAGCGGTTACAAGTAACCCTCCACTTTTGCCCAGACCAACGGGCAAAAGGGGCGAGCGGCCATGCAGGCGGCATGCAACCGCGCCAAGTGGACGCGCCTCTCCGACTCCTGACAGGCCAGCGCGACGGCTCAAGCCCACGCGTCGTTCAACTGGCGCGCCGGGCGCTGCATGCGAACCGCCGCGCCTCTCGCTCCACCACCGCACCTCCTCGATTGCGGAACCGATACCGCGACTCGAGGCCGCCCAGCCTGCGATCCAGCGGCGCCAGCCTGGCGCAGCGGTCAAACGCGGTCAAAAATGGGCCGGCAGTGATGACGGTGGCAGGCGCGCGAGGGAAGCAGTCACGCCATCGGCCAGGCTCACGTCCCATCCGGAGGCAGCAAGAGAACCCCCTCTCACGGCGTGAAGACGACGCGTCCGTGACCCGTACCTCGAACGGCTCGCGCACGCGCAACGGCAACCTCGCCAACTACTCACCCCGGCGCATTAACTCCGCGGCTCGACGGACAGCGCTACGAGCGGGAGCAGCTGGTGACGTTTCGCCTTCGCCAAAACGACCACGCCGAAAAAGGTACGCCACGACGTTCAATTTCGAACCCATTTCCCTTTTCCTTCTTTCTCTATCTCTTGCAACAGGGACCGAGAAGGGGGATAACCCCAAAGGGATCCTTCCCCGTGAAGGAACTAGGCTCCGAGCCTCCCTACTGATCAGGGGTTCGAAGGCTGGCCCCCCGAAGGGTTCAACAGCCGCCTCAGATCGCGTGGGCCCGACACCCACTACTGGTCAGGGGTTCGAAGGTCGGCCCCCGAAAGGTTCCACGACCGCCTCAGGCTACTCGGGCTCCGTGCCCCCTACTGATCAGGGGTTCGAAGGCTGGCCTGTCGAAGGGTTCACAGCCGCCTCAGACGCCGAGCGAGGGATGACCAGGGGTACGTTCGATACATAACCAAGGCTCGGGCTGTGCTCCCGAGGTACCCTAGGACATTTCCGAGACCAGCGGGAACGACTCTGTAACGGAATCCCATCGGAGGGAGGCAACGAGCCCTCGGACCCCGTCGCTAGGGGACCGGGTCCGGCAGATCACCCGCAGGTACTTTTGGGCGTGCCTCCTGGCCCCTAGCCGACCCCCAACGAACGGGGCACGGACGTCCACTCGGATTACCCGATTGCAGCTCACCGGAGACACCATGTTCGGTGCCCATCGAGGGTAACATGGCGCACTCCCCCCCTCCTCCTTGCGGAAAGGCGACGTAGGGGCGTATATAAAAAGTCGAGTCTGTCCCTGATCGTCCTCTCGCTCCGTGCGAAGGCTCGGGGGCTGCTCTCACAAACCCGGCTCCGGCCGAACCGTTGACAGCGTCAACATACCAGCCCGAGAACTTGGGCCCCGACAGCGCACCCGGGTTACGCCCTGCTCGCATAAGGGAACCGCCAGACCAGCCGAAGCATTGCGCAAGGCATTAAGACCTCGAAGGAGTGAAACCACTCCTCCGAGGCCTCGGGGGCTACACCCGGCGGGTGCGCTCGCGCGCACCCACCGGAACAAAGTACCTCCGAGAAAGGCTGGTCCCCTTGCAAAAAAGTGCGATGCAAGCCTCCAAGCGAGTGTTAACACTCTCTTCGAGGCTCGAGGGCTACTGTCGGGGACCATAATTAGGGGTACCCTCATGACGCCTAATTCTCAGCTGGTAACCCCCATCAGCATAAAGCTGCAAAGGCCTGATGGGTTTGATTAAGTCAGGGATCAGTCCATACGAGTGACTTAACCACGCCACGCCCGAGCCTAGCCTCGGGCGAGGGCAGCCGACCCTAAGATGACTCCGTCTCGCCTGAGGTCTCCTCTTTCACGGCAGACGCATCTTCGGCTCGCCCTAGGCCCCGCCTCCGATAAGGAGAAACCCTGACTAAATCACCGCACCAACCGACCGAGTCACCGGGGCGTTTAACGCAAAAGGTAAGACCGACGGGCGACCAGACTCCGCCAGTGGTGCCATAGGAGACTCCGCCCGACCCAGGGCTCGGACTCGGGCCAAGGCCCCGGGAGACGGCGAACTCCGCTCCGCCCGACCCAGGGCTCGGACTCGGGCCAAGGCCCCGGAAGACGGCGAACTCCGCTCCGCCCGACCCAGGGCTCGGACTCGGGCTAAGGCCCCGGAAGACGGCGAACTCCGCTCCGCCCGACCCAGGGCTCGGACTCGGGCTAAGGCCCCGGAAGACGGCGAACTCCGCTCCGCCCGACCCAGGGCTCGGACTCGGGCTAAGGCCCCGGAAGACGGCGAACTCCGCTCCGCCCGACCCAGGGCTCGGACTCGGGCTAAGGCCCCGGAAGACGGCGAACTCCGCTCCGCCCGACCCAGGGCTCGAACTCAGGCTAAGGCCTCGGAAGACGGCGAACTCCGCTCCGCCCGACCTAGGGCTCGGACTCGGGCTAAGGCCCCGGAAGACGGCGACCTCCGCCTCGCCCGACCCAGGGCTCGGACTCCGCCTCGGCCTCTGCCGAGTAATCTCCGCCTCGCCCGACCCAGGGCTCGGACTCTGTCTCTGTCTTACAGGACGGACTCGGCCTCGGCCTCGGAGGAGCCTCCACGACGCCCGACCTAGGACACGAGACCGCCACGTCAACAGGAAGCGTCATCATCACCCTGCCCTGAGCCGACTTGGGTCGCAGAGAACAAGACCGGCGTCCCATCTGGCCAGCTATGCCAGATAGGCCATGATGGCGCCCCGCTAGATCATGACGACGGCGGCTCCCAGCTCCCTTACGAAAGCAGGAGAACGTCAGCAAGGACCCAGCCACCTCGACAGCTGTCCTCCCGTCCGGCTCCGTTACTCCTCCAACAGCCACGACGCCACACCAACAGGGTGCCACGATCTCTCCGGCTGCCACCTGGGCATGTACATAGGGCGCTAGCTCTCCCTCGCTAGACACGTAGCACCTTGCTACACCCCCGTCTTGTACACCTGGACCCTCTCCTTACGACTATAAAAGGAAGGGCCAGGGCCTTCTTAGAGAAGGTTGGCCTCGCGAGGACGAAGGGCAGGGGCAGGCGCTCTCTCAGGGCCGCTCTCTCCCCTCACCTCGTGCGGACGCTTGTAACCCCCTACTGCAAGCGCACCCGACCTGGGCGCGGGACGAACACGAAGGCCGCGGGAATTTCTCCGACTCCCTCACGACCCGGCTCCGGCCACCGACTCTCTCTCTCTCTCTGTTCCCCCCTTCGCGCTTGCTCCACGCGCTCGACCCATCTGGGCTGGGGCACGCGGCACTCTCACTCGTCGGCTCGGGGACCCCCCGGTCTCGGAACGCCGACAGCAAGAGACACCAAGTGTGTGGTGGTCCTTGCAGGGTCTAAGTGACCCGTGAGATAAGGAGAAAGCTCACTCGGTCTAAGTGATCGTTTGAGAGAGGGAAAGGGTTGAAAGAGACCCGGTCTTTGTGACCACCTCAACGGGGAGTAGGTTTGCAAGAACCGAACCTCGGTAAAACAAATCACCATATCATCCGCTCTATTTCTTTGGTTGATTTGTTTTCACCCTCTCTTTCGGACTCGTTTATATTTATAATGCTAACTCCAGCTTGTAGTTGTGCTTAAGTTTATAATTTTTAGATTCCGCCTATTCACCCCCTCTAGGTGACTTTCACTACCCTACCTCGTCTCCTCGGTAGAGATGTATGGGATTCATAACCCCATGAAAAATGGGTAACACAACTTGTGGGTAAAGATGTGCAACCTCTGTAGAGTGTAAAACTGATATATCAGCCGTGTCACGGTCATGAGCGGCACGGACCCTCACATGAGTAACTTATGGAATTAAACTTAATTTGTCATTTGCATTGCATTGTGGATGTTATTATTAATTGTGATCTCTTATTTATTTGGGTTGGTATCTACTTACACTTAGTAACTGCTAATAAAACTTTTACCAACTTTAAAAGCAATGCTCAGCTTTAACCATCTTCTTTGGTAAGCCTTACACTTCACATGAGCCCCCACCATAAGTGAGCTCATGCACATTATTCCCCACAACTTGTTGAGCAATGAACGTATGTGAGCTCATCCTTGATGTACTCACATCCCCCTATGTCAAGAATAGGTACCGACAAGATGAGGTGTATGAAGGAGGTCGTGATGAGTTCATGAGAGGTCTAGGCCGTCGTCTCCCAATCAACTATGGTTGCAGGATCGTTGTCTTCGTATGATGTCATTATTTAACTATTTTATACAGAACTCCATTATATATTAAAGATGTGACATTTGTTTTTGTTCCATGAGTCATCATATGTGTGAGACTTGATCCTTGCACACCTTTGATTCACGCTCGGGTTTGCCTCCTAAATTCGGGTGTGACAGTACGCCACACTACCTTCTAATTCTATTTTTGTGGGGGAATTAGAACAAAATTTCATGATCATTTCTTTTCCGGTGACTATGAGTTAGATTTGGTAGACTCAGTGGCTTTACTACAAGGGAAGATGAATCGATTAATGATTATATCCAGAGGTTCTGGGATACAAGAAATCAATATTTCCAAATTCAGTTGGCATAGAAACAGCTAGTAGGATTAGCCTTTAATGGATTGTCCTATTATTTAAAAGAAAGACTAGAAGGAATCCAATTTTTTACGCTACCACAGTTACACCAGAGAGCTTTGGCTTGTGAAAGACGAAGCAAGATACTGCCAAAACAATTCGCAACAATGTCCATGTAGTAGAATGCGACCAGAGTAGCTCGGATGACGAATCAAAAGAAGTATATGTTGCTAAAATGGTTTGGCTAAAGCAGGATAAGTCTTTGGCTTGTTCCTCCTTGCAGTCGGTTCAAAAGAAACGGCAAGAGGAGGTTAAGTTTATGTTTAATGTTGGCAAATGTGATAAAATATTCGATGAGTTACTCAAGAATGGCAACATTAAAATAAACCATATTGTTCCACCCGCCGAAGAACTCAAGTGTCGTGCATATTGCAAGTGGCACAACTTATTTTCTAATGCCACTAATGATTGTAATGTGTTTCGATGACAAATCTAATCGACCATTAACGAGGGATGATTGAAATTTCAGGAAATGCAGGTAGACACGAAACCCTTCCCAATAAATAAGATCAACTTTAATGGTAAAAAGGTCCTGATTTGGCCTGGCATGGCCGATAAGGGCAAAGACAAGGAGGTCATCATCGGTGATGCACGAGAGGCTGATGAAAATGCTAAAAGCTATTGCAGAAAAGTGGGGACAAAAAGGACTCCTGATGGAGGGGAGACTCTGAAGGTTGCCATCACTACCTCCAACGCTGGGGGACAGGCGCAGGCAGGTAGCCAGGCACGGCCCCCTATTCTGCACATCAAAGACAGTCCGACACATAGACGCGGATGGTCTAGGACATCATCGGATAGTCTAGAACATTCAAGCAGACAGTCCGGCAACACCCAGGAGGAGCAACAACCACGTACCTTCAAGTCTCGACGACCAGAATTAGGTACGTGGAAAACGAACACATTCAAGGAAGCTGGTCGACTGGTCAAATTGGGCCTGACCTTTGATCAGTTGTTATATAAATATATGAAAAAGAAGGCTAGCCCAAGTGACCGGCCACCAAAGCGACCTCGCTCACCTACTCAGGAGCGATAGCAGGTAAGACCGATTGGACCACCTTACCAATTAAAAAGGTCGGTAGGTCATAATGTCCAATTAAGACCTAATGTGCCTGCATGGACACCTCCACCCCCATACCCACATGTGCCATATCAATATATGTACATACCACCGCCCTATGTCCCAAATAAAATGTGGGGCATGCCATCATATCCATTTGGGATGTCACGGTACCCCGCTTGGGGCACCCCAAACATCTGTATTTGACAGGTTGGCACCTCCAGTATAAGACCGATTAAGTGCCCCTCAATCCATTCACCAGGCATAGGTCCAGCAAGATTGCCGGACTATTCGGCCGCAAAGGCCAACCAATCCGGCAGGGGGCATATATCTATAGCCACCAAGAGGACGACAAAAGGGGAAATTATCAAAATAGGCACAATAGATGTCGTCATACAAGGAAATAACAAAGGGTCGATGGTTTTTGGTAAATCGGCCAATACAGGCAAAAAGAAGACATGACTACCAACAAAGCAACCGACCCAAAATACTCCATGCACCGATGGTGCCCATAGGGCCTGACACGGTCTCAAAAGCAAAAATTGCAGCGCTTGAGAGCGAAGGAGAGCAAGGAAAAGTACCAGAAAAAATATTTAACGATACACATCTGTAGTACCCACCACCACAAAAGAGGTGGAGGCCAAAGGCCGTTGAAGTAAATCAAACGACCATGAAAACAGAAAACAAGACAACACCTTTACAGCTCTCTGCAGGTATTGCAGACAGTCTGACTACAAAAGTCAGACCGTCCGCGGATGTCGTGGATCGTCCGCTCTGCGCCAGGACACCTTCGATGGCGCGCCAACACCTATGGAGGAGGATGACCTGTTGGGAGAAGACTTGTGGAGCCAGCCAGAACACCCAAGTATGGATGTAGATTACCAATTGTACTATTGTCGATGATAATGAACCTGTCGTTGCTCAATTTGATTTGTGTTCTAAGGAGACTGCCTTCACTAAGCCAAAAGAATCGGTCAACTATTTAAAGCCGCTCTTCGTGTAAGGTAATATTGATAGAATACCGATTGCTAATATGTTGGTAGATGCAGGGGCGACTGTAAATTTAATGCCTTACTCATTGTATAGAAAACTAGGAAAGCAAGATGATGAACTAGTCAAGACCAATATGACACTCAGTGATGTTAGGACTGACAGTTCGATCAAAGCCAAGGGAGTTATGTCCATTGAATTAACCATCGGGACCAAGACCCCTGCTGTCACGTTCTTCGTCGTTGATGTAGAAGGAAATTATAGTCTAATCTTTAGCAAAGATTGGATTTAGGTTAATCAATGTGTACCTTCTACTTTACATCAAATGTTGCTACAATGGGTAGGCGATGATGTAGAACAACTGCATGCTGATGCATCAGCCTGCATTGTCGTGGTCGATGCCCCTATACTTTGGACCTATGAGACTACTACATGTCTCATAGGAGTTGACTTTTCTAATTAATAGTTCATAAGTATACATAGAAAAGGCTTCATTCCTGTAATGCTAGAGTCGATGGAGAATCGGCTAAATCCCAAATAAAGTTTAAATAATGAGTACATCCATAAGGAACATGTTTCAGGTCGTGAATAGTCTGGCCCCCGAGGCCGGAGTATCCAAAGAAAGGCAAGAAAGTTCTCAGGGCTCAGCCCTAGTCGCGAACAGTCCGGTCCCTGAGGCCAGATGGTACAGTCTTTTCCAGGACAATCCAGCCCTTAAGGCTAGACAGTCTGGCTGCCGCCAAAAAGTGCTACAGCACAGGTCCATAGCCGCACAGAGAGCGCCTAATTCCTTAGAAGGAGGCATAATAGAGGAATTTAGTGATCTCGACAAGTTAGTACATGGACTTACATCGGCCGATCCTTTGGAGGAGATTTACATAGGAGATGGAAAAATTCTGAGGCCGACTTTTGTAAACAAGACCATGAAGGTCGATCCTAGAGATGAAATGATCGGTCTATTAAAAGAGTATTCTGATTGCTTTGATTGGAATTACACTGAGATGCTAAGATTATGCCGAGAGATAGCAGAACATCGGTTGCCTATCAAATTCGGTTTCAGGCTTTTCAAGTAGAAACCAAGATTATTTCGTCTAGACTTACTCCCACAGATAAAGGATGAAATCGACCGGCTTTTAGAAGCCAATTTTATTAGACCTTACAGATATGCAGAGTGGGTCTCCAATATTGTGCCGGTAGAAAATAAAGAATCAGGTAAGCTTAGAGTGTGCATTGATTTCCACAACTTAAATAGAGCAACTCCTAAGGATGAATATCATGTGCCTATAGCCGACATGTTGATTAATAATGCATCAGAAAATAGAATTATTAGCTTTATTGATGGTAATGATGGATATAATCAGATCTTTATGGCCGAAGAAGATGCGTCTAAAATGACCTTTATATGTCCAGGCTTCATTGGTTTATTTGAATGGGTTGTCATGACATTTGGTCTAAAAAATGTTGGCGCTACTTATCAGAGGGCTATGAATTTGATCTTTCACGGGTTATTGGGAAACACAGTGGAAGTTTACATCAATGATATTGTAGTCAAATCGGCTGAGTTTAGTTCTCATATAGCTGTTTTGCGCAAAGCCTTTGATAAAATGTGTCGGTACAGTCTAAAAATGAACCCACATAAATGTGCTTTTGGAGTGTCGGCTGGTAAGTTCTTAGGATTTATCATTCATGAACATGGTATAGAGATAGATCCCGACCAAATTAAGTCCATTCGGAATGTGGGAGCTCCATCCTGTAAGCTTGAGATGCAGAAGTTCCTCAGCAAGGTAAATTATTTACGAAGGTTTATTTCTAACCTAGCCATGATAATTGATGCCTTGACTCCTATCCTTCGGCTTAAAAATGATGTTGAATTCACCTGGGGGCAGAACAACAGGAAGCATTTGATCTTATTAGAAAATATTTGTCTTCGGCTCCCATGTTAAAGGCACCACAAGCAGGAGTGACATTTAGGTTATACACTGCAGCCGAAGATAAAGTTATTGGAGTTGTTCTGACACAAGAGACCAAAGGAAAGTAGCACGTGGTAACCAACACCTACCTAAGTCGGAGGCTGGTGGACGCTGAAACAAGGTACACTTTCATTGAATAGTTATGCTTATGCTTGTTTTATACATGCACCAAATGTAGGTGTTATTTATTATCTAGTCATTGCACCGTTTCTGGTCAAACCGATGTGATCAAATACATGTTGCAAACCCCGATCATGAGTGGTAGAGTTGGTAAATGTGCTTATGCACTTATAGATTATGACTTGGCCTATGAACCATTAAAATCTATGAAAGGCCAAGCCATAGCAGATTTAATTGTAGAACATCAGATTGATGATACTCATAAACTAGATATTTCATATCTCACTGTTACTCCCTGGAGTCTATACTTTAATGGATCTGTTTGCAATGAAGGACAAAGAATTGGCATCATGCTTGTTTCGCCAAGTAACACCTCGTTCCACTTCTCTAGCCGATTAAAAACTTGTACTAACAATCAAGCCGAATATGAGGCCCTCTTATTTGGCTTGGAGCTTCTAAATTGTATGGGAGTAAAACATGTGAAGACATTTGGTGATTCTCAACTAGTTGTCTAGCAGATATTAGAAGAGTATCAATGTTTAGATGGTACTCTAAACAGTTACCTTGAAAATGTTGGGGCATAATTCATTATTTTGACGAATTCAACATTCGGCACATATCCAGGGTTGAGAATTGCAGAGCTAGCAATTTGGCGCAAGATGCATTAGGTTATCGGATAAAGCGAGGGAAATTTCATAGCACCAAAATTTTGATAATCATTATCGTGCCAGATCCCTAGGTCGCGGACCGTCCAGGCTGCCAACACGGATCGTTCGCAACAGGTTCAAACCGTCCGGGTATGAGTTCCAGACCATCTGACGTTGTGAGGAAAGTTCTCCTGATCAATTCAGTTGGTAATGAAGTTGATGTAGTTGATTAGAGGACACCTATAATTAATTACCTACGAAATCCCAGTGTTATGACGGATAGGAACATTCGGCGTACAGCTTTCAAGTATGTTTTAATGAGTGATGAACTCTACCGCCAAATGGTTAATGATGTCCTGCTTGAATGCTTGGGAGCAGGTGATGCTATATTAGCATTAACCGAAGTACATGAGGGGATTTGTGGTACTCATCAATGGGCTCTGAAAATGAAGTGGTTATTGTGAAGATCTGGCTTCTATTAGCATAACATGATGGTTGATTGTTTCAAATACTACAAAGGATGTCAAGTATATCAGAAATTCGGTGACTTACAGTTGGTCCCTGCAGCCAAATTACATCCTATCATCAAGCCTTGGTCTTTCAGGGGATGGGGATTGGACTTTTTAGGAGAGATTCATCCTTCATCATCAAAAGGGCATCGGTTCATGTTAGTTGTCACAGACTATTTTACCAAATGGACTGAAGTTCTTGCTCTGAAGAACATGACACATAGAGAGGTAATTGAGTTCATAACTGAGCATATTATTCATAGATTCGGTATTCCCCAGTCTTTGACCACAGACCAGGGGGTTTCTTTTATGTCAAAGGAGGTACGTGAGTTTGCTGAATCATAAAGAATTAAATTGCTCAATTCATCTCCATATTATGCTCAGGCCAATGGACAGACCGAGTCTAGTAATAGGACATGATTAGCCTGGTAAAAAATAAGATATCTAATCATACTAAGCATTGGCATAAGATTTTTTCTGAAGCTATATGGGCTAATAGAATACCTTAACACCGTGCTACTAAAGTGTCTCTATTTTAGCTTGTTTATGGGCAGGAAGCAATGTTGCCTATAGCGATACGTTCAAATGATGTCAGGTTCGTAAGTTTAAATGATGTCAGGTTCGCGAGGCAAAATGATCTAACTGTCGGGGGATTATTATAATTCAATGATGGACAATATTGATGAAGTGACCGACAAGAGAGTGATAGCTCTAGGATAAAGAGAAAAGGACAAGATCATGGTCGCTAAAGCTTATAACAAGAAGATCATGGCTAAGTCATTCCTGGTAGGATACCTGGTTTGGAAGAATATCTTGCCACTAAGGAGCAGAGACCGGAAGTTTGAGAAGTGGTCGTTAAGCTAGGAAGGCCCTTACAAGATAACACAGGTAATATCCAGTAATGCCGACTTGTTGCAAACACTACAAGGCAAAGACTTGCCCAAGGCACTAAACAGGCGTTTCCTCAAGCAGTACCATCCTAGTATGTGGCAAGATGCCTAAAAACCGATATGATCACATCGAGTTAGTTTTCAGCCTATGTCAGTGCTTCTGATTTGCTCAGCTCCACTAAAAGGCATGGAGCATATGTTGAGCACCAAAATGACCGAGCAAACGGTCCAGCCCTGAGGCCGGACAATCTGCGGTCCAGACTGTCCGCCATAGCGGTGCGTACCGTCCGCATGTGTGCAGAATCAGTTAAGGTTTCAGATTTCTTATGGGATTTGTTAGTTAAACCTGCGGGATTAACTCGAGAACCGACTTCTAACAAGTCCAGACCTCCTCTTTATATAGATGAAGTGCTATGGCCGATTGAAGCCCAACAATCGATCAATCAATCAATATACATCTAGTTCTTTACATTTTGCCCTAGGAGTAGATAATAACTTAGATTTCTCTCTCTAATCTTCACCTCTCTCCGGCTCTACGTCATTTAGAGGCGTCTTGGCTGGCCTACTGATTCCAAGACAAACCCTAGGATCTCTCCTCCGCGACTGGGTCCCTCTCAGGAGCGAGATCCAAGCGCCGTCGGCGAACTCCACTGCCCCTGCGCACGCACGGGCCGTCCGGCAAGTCAAACAGAACCCTAGCCTCTGCGCCAGGTCACGGATCGTCTGGCCCCTAGTCGCGGACCGTCTGTGCCTCCGTAGAGAGCACCGCCACTGGTTTTTATCATAGTGATTGGCGACCAGATCATCGCCAACATCCTCTAGTTGCTAGAGAAGCTGTCTCATGGTAGTCTTGCTGAAACAAGGTCCTGAATCTGTAACCTGCTGCACCTATGTTTGTAGTCAAAGGACCAATCCTTGGTCTGTTCTCTCCAACAACCTTCTCTCATCCCACCAAGTCTGTAATCCATGGGAACTCTATCGTAACAAGGATGGGGCATCCACATCTCTAGTGTCATTAGCTGTCCAGCTGTGGAGGTGCTGGCTGACTGACTCTAGGCCCTGCTGCCTAATAACTGGAGCCTACTGTACGTGAGCACTCACAGGCTGCCACTGACTGACACTACTACACCTATGTAGTTGGACTGTGTTGACGCCTTTTTGGAGGCGCCAATCACTCAACAAAACCAGCGGCGGTGCACTCTGGTCAGGCGCGGACGGTCCGCGGCACAGAGCCGGACGGTCCGCGACCTGGCGCGAGGCGGCGGTGCTCTCTGGTCAGGCGCGGACAGTCCGCGGCCAGGGGTCGGACGGTCCACGACCTGGCGTAGAGGCTAGGGTTTCCTGCCTGACGGCCGGACGGTCCGTGCCCTAGGCCCGGACGGTCCGCGCGTGCGCAGGGGCGGTGGAAGATCGCCGGCGGTGCCTGGATCTCGCTCCCGGGAGGGACCCCGTCAGGGAGGAGAGATCCTAGAAGTTGTCTAGGCTCAGGTAGACCAACCTAGACTCCTCTAATCGAGGATTTGGGGATTGGAAGACTAAACCTAAACTAGACTAGAACTACTCCTAGGATAAAATGTAAATTGTATTGATTGAAGGTTCGATTCGTTTTTCAAATCGGCCGTATACCTCTCTATTTATAGAAGAGGGGGACTGGACCCTTTACAAACTAATTTCTGAGCGAATCCCACGAATCTAGCTAACAACCGTAGCACAAAACTCGGAACCCTAAACTGCTCTGCGCACGCACGGACCGTCTGGCCCACAGGCGCGGACCGTCCGGACCGCGGACCGTCCGGCCTCAGGGCCGGACTGTCCACACCTCAATTTGGTGCCGAACATATGCCCCCCTGCTTTTGGTGTAGCTGAGCAAACCAAAAGCAATTAACTCGATGTGATTACATCGGTTCTCTTAGGCATCTTGCCACATACTAGGATGGTACTGTTTGAGGAAACGCCCATTCAAAGCCTTAGGTAAATCCTTGCCTTGTAATGTTTGTAGTAAATAAGCGTTACCAGACATCACCTGTTTTACTTTATAAGGACCCTCCCAGCTTGGCAACCATTTCTCGAACTTCCGGTCTTTATTCCTTAGAGGCAGGATGGTCTTCCACACCAGGTCCCCTACTTGAAATGATTTTGCTTTGACCTTCTTGTTGTAGGCCCTAGCTACCATAATCTTGTCCTTTTCTATTGCTCCCAAAGCTATCACCCTCTTGTCGGTCACCTCATCAATATTATCCATCATTGAATTATAATAATCAGTGACAGTTAGATCATTTTGTCTGGCGAACCTGACAGCATTCAAACTTACTTCCACAGACAACACTGCTTCTTGCCCATAGACAAGCTCAAAAAGAGATACTTTAGTAGCACTATGTTTAGATATTCTATGAGCCCATAAAGCTTCGGACAAAATCTTATGCCAATGTTTAGGATTATCAGATATCTTCTTTTTTATCAAATTAATCAATGTCCTATTACTAGACTCGACCTGTCCATTGGCCTGAGCATAATATGGAGATGAATTAAGCAGTTTAATTCTATATAATTCAGCAAATTCACGTACCTCCTTTGACATAAAAGAAGTCCTTTGATCTGTAGTTAAGGTCTGGGGAATGCCGAATCTATGAATGATATGTTCAGTTATGAACTCAATTACCTCCTTGTGTGTCATGTTCTTCAGAGCAACGGCTTCAGTCCATTTGGTAAAGTTGTCAGTGGCAACTAACACGAACCGATGCCCCTTCGATGATGAAGGATGAATTTCTCCAATAAAGTCTAATCCCCATCCTCTGAAAGGCCAAGGCTTGATGATAGGATGTAATTCGGCTGCAGGGACCAACTGTAGGTCGCCGAATTTTTGACACACTTGGCGACCCTTGTAGTACTTGAAACAATCAGTATCATGTTAGGCCAATAAAAACCAGACCTTCGCAACAACCATTTCATCTTTGGAGCCAATTGATGGGTACCACAAATTCCCTCATGCACTTCGGCCATGGCTAACATAGCATCATCTAGGGCCAAGCACTTAAGCAGGACGTCATTGACTGTTCGGCGGTAGAGTTCATCACTCATCAAAACATACTTGAAAGTTGTACGCCGAATGTTCTTATCTGTCCTGACATTGGGATTTCGTAAATAATTTGTTATGGGCGTCCTTCAATCACTTGCATCGGCTTCATTATCGGCCGAATCGATTAGGAGAACCTTCCTGGTAACCCCGGACGGTCCAGCACCTTCACGCGGACGGTCCGCGGCCTGGTGATTTGGCCCTGCACTGGTTATCAGATTTTCGGTGTTGTGAAATATCCCTCGCTTTATCCGATAACCTGATGCATCTTGTGCCAAATTGTTAGCTCTATGATTCTCAACTCTAGAGATATGTCGAATACTGAATTCATCAAAAGAATGGATTATGCTCCAACATTTTTCAAGGTAACTATTTAAAGTACCATCAAAGCATTGATATTCTTCTAACACCTGTTGGACGACCAGCTGAGAATCACCAAATGCCTTCACATGTTTTACTCTCATACAATTTAAGAGTTCCAAACCGAATAAGAGGGCCATTCAGCTTGATTATTAGTGCATTAAGTTTTCAATCGGCAAGAGAAGTCAAAGGAGACATCACTTGGTGAAACAAGTACGATGCCAATGCCTTGCCCTTCATTGCAAACCGATCCATCAAAATATAAAGTCCAAGGAGTAATAGTGATGTATGTCATGTCTAGTTCATGAATATCATTAATCCGATGTTCTACAATAAAATCCGCTACGACCTGGCCCTTCATAGATTTCAATGGTTCATAGGCCAAGTCATATTCTATAAGTGCATAAGCCCACTTACCAATTTTACCACTCATAATTGGGTTATGCAACATGTATTTGATCACATCGGCTTGACCAGAAACAGTGCAATGACTAGATAGTAAATAACATCTACACTTGGTACATGCATAGAACAAGCATAAGCATAACTTCTCAATAAAAGTGTACCTCGTTTCAGCATCCACCAACCTCCGGCTTAGATATGTCACCACATGTTCCTTTCCCTCAGTTTCTTGTGTCAGAACTGCTCCAATGACCTTATCTTCAGCTGCAATGTATAATCGGAATGGTACTCCTGCTCGTGGTGCTTTTAATACGGGAGCCAAAGACAAGTATTTTTTGATGAGATCAAATGCTTCTTGCTGTTCTGCCCCCCAAGCGAATTCGGCATCATTCTTAAGCCGAAGAATAGGGGTGAACGCATCAATCTTCCCGACTAGGTTAGAAATAAACCTTCGTAAATAATTCACCTTGCCGAGAAACTTCTGTACCTCGACCTTACAGGTCGGAGGTCCCACATTCCGACGAGACTTGATTCGGTCAGGGTCTATCTCTATACCATGTTCATGGATGACAAATCCTAAAAACTTACCAGCCGACACTCCAAAAGCACATTTACGTGGGTTCATTTTCAAACCATACCGACGCATTTTATCAAAGGCTTTGCGCAAATCAGCTATATGAGAACTAAACCCAGCCGATTTGACTACAATATCATCAATGTAAACTTCCACAGTGTTCCCTAACAATTCATGGAAGATCAAATTCATAGCCCTCTGATAAGTAGCACCAGCATTTTTCAGATCAAATGTCATGACAACCCACTCAAATAAACCAATGAAGCCTAGACATATAAAGGTCGTTTTAGACGCATCTTCTTCAGCCATGAAAATCTGATTATATCCGGCATTACCATCAAGGAAGCTAATAATTCTATTTCTTGATGCATTATTGATTAATGTGTCGGCTATGGGCATGGGATATTCGTCTTTAGGAGTTGCTCTATTTAAATTGCGAAAATCAATGCATACTCTAAGTTTACCTGACTCCTTCTTCTCCACCGGTACAATATTAGAGACCCACTCTGTGTATCTGCAAGGTCTAACAAAATCAGCTTCTAGTAGCCGGTGGATTTCATCCTTGATGTGTGGGAGAAGATCCGGACGAAATGTTCTAGCTCTCTGCTTGAAAGGTCTGAAACCAGATTTAATGGGCAACCGATGCTCTACGATCTCTCGGCTTAATCCAGGTATCTCAGTATAATTCCAAGCAAAGCAATCTGAATATTCCTTCAATAGACCGATCATCTCATTTCTAGGATCGGTCTCCAGGGTCTTGTTTACAAAAGTCGGCCTTGGAGTTTTACCATCTCCTATGTCAATCTCCTCCAAAGGATCGGCCGATGTAAATCCCTATCCTAGTTTATCAAGATCTCTGAATTCCTCTATCATGTCCCCCACAGAGGAATCAGATGGTCTTTGTGTAATGGCGGACTTTCCGGTCTCGGGGACCGGATCATCCGTAATACTGTCTTTTCGCTGCGGTAGATGTTCGGTCTTAAAGTTCGAACTGTTTTGTGAAAGACCAGACCATTTTGCTTTGGGAGCCGAACTGTCCGTGACCAAAGACTCATGAACTTTGTGTGTATTCATCATTTAAACTTTATTTAGGATTTAGCCGATTCTCCATCGGCTCTAGCATTACAGGAATGAAACCTTTCTTATCTATACTTATGAACTGATAATCAGAAAAATCTACTCCTGTGAGACATGTAGCAGTCTCATAAGTCCAGAGCACAGGGGCATCGGCCACAGCGATGCAAGCCGATACATCAGCATGTACTTGTTCTATACATCATCGCCTACCCATTGTATTAACATTTGATGTAATGTAGAAGGTATACATTGATTGGTATGAATTCAATCTCTGCCTAGGATTAAACTGTAATTTCCTTCTACATCAGCGACGAAGAATGAGCAGCAAGGGTCTTAGTCACGATGGTTAATTCCACGGACGTGACTCCCCTGGCTTTAATCGAACTATCCCCAACACCGCTGAGGGTCATGTTGGTCTTGACAAGTTCGTCATCTTGTTTACCTAATTTTCTGTATAATGAATAAGGCATTAGATTTACAGCCGCCCCTCCATCTACTAACATTTTAGCAATCGGTATCCCATCGATGTGACCGCGCACGAAGAGCGGCTTTAAATGGTTTACCGATTCCTTTGGTTTAGTAAAGGCGGCTTCTTTAGGACCAAAATCAAACTGGGCAACAACAGGTTCATCATCGCCAACAATAGTACAATCGGCGGAAAATGTAATAACATTTACATCCATACCTGGGCACTCTGGAGAAGCCTCGTAGTCTACTAGGTCTTCTCCCAGTAGGTCATCCTCTTCCATTGATGTTGGCGTGTCGTCGGAGGCTTCCTGGTGTGGTGCGGACGGTCCGGACTCCGGGGGTGGACGGTCCGCGCCTGGTGCAGATTATCTAGCCTTGTTGGCCAGGCTATCTGTCATGCCTGCAGGGTGTTGTACAAGTGTTGTTTCATTTTCTATCTTTGTGGTCGTTTGTTTTTCTTCAACGGCCTTTGGTCTCCATTTCTTTTGCGGTGGCGGGTACTGTGGATGTGTGTCATTGAATATCTATTCTGCCTCCTTTTCCTGGTTTTCTTTTGCTCTTAGGCGTTGTAATTTTCACTTTTGGGACCGTGTCAATCCTGCTGGGCACCATCGAGGCATGGAGTATTTTGGATCGGCTGTTTTGATGGTAGCCGTATCTTCTTTTTTGGTTGTGTTGGCTGATTCACCAAAAATCATCGGCCCTTTATTATCTTCCTGTATGACAACATCTGCAGTACCTATTTTGATGGCGTCCTTCTTTGTTGTCCTTTCGGTTGCTGCAAGTACATGCCCCCCTGCCGGATTGGTCGGCCTTTGAGGCTGAGTACTCCAGAACTCTTGTTGGGCATGTGCCTGGTGACCGGATTGAGCGACACTCAATCGGTATTGTATTGGAGGTGCCAACCTGTCGAATACAGATGTTTGGGGTGCCCCCCAAGCAGGGTACTGTGGCATCCCAAATGGATATGGTGGCATGCCCCACATTTGGTTTGGAACATATGGTGGAGGTAAATATGTGTATGGATATGGCATAGGCCGATAAGGTGGAGGTGTCCATGCAGGTATGTTAGGTCTCAGTTGCACGGTATGACCTTTCATTTCTTTCGATTGGTGAGGTGGTCCAATCGGCCTTACCTGACGTTGCTCATGAATGGGTGAGCGTGGTCGCTTCGCTGGCCGATCACTAGGGTCGGCCTTCTTTTTTACATATTTAGACAATAATTGATCGAAAGTTGGGCCGGCTTTGACCAACCGACCAGCTGCCTTGAATGTATTTGTTTTCCACGTACCTATCTCTGGTCATCGTGGTTTGAAAGTACGTGGCCGTTGTGAGTCTTGAGCACGGCCGGACCGTCCGCTGGAGTTCTCCGGACCGTCCGCGCCTGTGTGTCGGACCGTCCGTGGTGCGCAGCACGGGTTCCTGCTCCTTGGTCTGTGCTTGCCCCCCAGTGCCGGAGGTCATGATGGTCACCTTAAGAGTTTCCCCTCCATCAGGAGTCTTCTTTGCCACCACTTTCCTGTAAGAAATTTTATGATTCTCATCGGCCTCTCTTGCATTGCCGATGACTATCTCCTTGCCCTTGCCTTTATCGGTTGTGTTTGGCCGAACCAGGGCTTTCTTGCCCTCGAAGTCGATCATGTTCATCGGAAAGGGCTCTGTATCCACCTGCATTTTCTGAAATTTCAATCATCTCTCGTTAATGGCCGATTGAATCTGTTGACAGAATACATTACAATCATTAGTGGCGCGAGAAAATGAGTTATGCCACTTGCAGTATGCCCGACGTTTTAGCTCGTCGGCGGATGGAACAGTGTGATTTATTTTCATGTTGCCATTTTGAGTAATTCATCAAATATTTTATCACATTTACCAACATTAAATGTAAACTTAACCTCCTCTTGCCGTTTCTTTTGAACCGGCTGCAAGGAGGAACAAGCCGAAGATTTGGCCTGCTTTGGCCAAACCATTTCAGCTGCATAAATTTCTGTTGATTCGTCGTCCGAGCTACTTTGGTCACATTCTACTATATAGACATTGTGACGAATAGTTTTGGCAGTCTCTTTGCTTTGGCTTTCACAGGCCAAAGCTCTTTGGTGTAATTGCGCTAGTGTGAAAAATTGAATGCCTTCTAATCTTTCCTTTAAATAATATCGTAATCCATTAAAAGCTAGTCCTGCTAACTGTTTTTCTACCAAATGAATTTGGAAGCATCGGTTTCTGGTATCTCGGAATCTTCGGATATAGTCATTAACCGATTCATCTTTCGCTTGTCGCAAGGCCACTAGATCTACCAGATCTAATTCATAGTCACCGGAGAAAAAATGATTATGGAATTTTTGTTCTAAATCCCCCCATGACGAAATAGAATTAGGAGGTAAAGTGGCGTATCATGCGAACGCGGTTCCTGTTAAAGATAATGAAAATAAACGCACGCGAAATGCTTCTGTGTCGGCCAATTCTCCTAATTGTGCTAGGAACTGGCCTACGTGTTCATGCGTGTTCTTTCCCTGGTCACCCGAAAATTTTGAGAATTCGGGTATCCTGGTTCCCTGTGGGTATGGGTGGTGATCAAATCGGTTGTCGTAAGGTTTCCGATATGATTGCCCTCTAGGGATCATGCTTACTCCGAGCTTATCTCGGAACGCCCCAGCTATTTCTTCCCTCACTATATCAATGGCAGCCGGTGCGAGACCACCGGCTCTCTGGTCAAACATAGGTGGGGTTGGCTGGATATTGGCATGTTGTCTTCCTCCCCATTGGTTTGAGCTATGTGGCGCATTGTCGTTTGCCCTATATGGCTCATAAGATTGATCGCTCCTTTCCAGCCTTCTAGGCGGGGCCGGAAAGCTTTCCTGGGCTCTGAATTTTGTATTATTAGGCTGATGCATCGTATAATGTGATGGGAAGTGTTGCTGGGACGGGTGGGGATTCGGATAACAATCCTCCTCAAAAGGTCATGCGCAGACTGTCCGGACATTGGCTCGGACCGTCCGTGATTATATGCGGACCGTCTGTCGTGGTATGCGGATGGTCCAACTGGGTAGTTTGAATTTTGCGCTAAACAATGTGGCTCGGGCACATGTGTTGGTAATTCATTAAAAATGGGCTCGACCGTTGCTGGCCCGGGCGGTCCGCGCTCACGTGCGGACGGTCCGGGCATGTGCAGATCGGCTGATTTGTTGCCGATTTGCGGTTGCTCAGGGTATGTGTCCATCGATATCCCATAAAGGGGTTGTGACTGGTCGTGACAACCTGTAGCCGATGTATTACGCGTGTTACCCCCTAACTCAACCTCGTGCGAAGGAAAATTTGCGATATTAGATTTATCAAATGCACGTACTAGTCTTCTATAATCGTTTTGCATACCCCCTATAATATTTTGCATTTGTTCACGCTGTTCATCTACATAATTTCTAAGAGATTGTAGCTCGTTTGTATTACTTACATTGGGGATATCTGGTGTGGGTCGGAGCGAAGACGAATCCGTCCCCCGATGTCGGGCGACCTTGTTGTTCCTGTCCACTTTGAAATTGGCCAAGAACTTTGCTTTTGCCTCCTGGATCATCTGCTCCTTGTGCTCCTCGAATTGGAGTTGTTCGTCAGCCGGCAAGGTCTCCCAAGTCAGCTCTATGATGTTGCTTGGGGAAATATCAGAGCTATCCTTTGAACCGGCCATTGAGGGCCGATTTGATTTCCCCAGCGAAGTCGCCAAAAAGTATGTTGACACCTTTTTGGAGGCGCCAATCACTCAAAAGAACCAGCGGCAGGGCTCTCTGGTCAGGCGCGGACGGTCCGCGGCACAGAGTCGGACGGTCCGCGACCTGGCGCGAGGCGGCGGTGCTCTCTGGTCAGGCGCGGACAGTCCGCGACCTGGCGCAGAGGCTAGGGTTTCCTGCCTGATGGCCGGACGGTCCGCGCGTGCGCAGGGGCGGCGGAAGATCGCCGGCGGCGCCTGGATCTCGCTCCCGGGAGGGACCCCATCGGGGAGGAGAGATCCTAGAAGTTGTCTAGGCTCGGGTAGACCGATCTAGACTCCTCTAATCGACGTAGAGTCGAAGAGAAGCGGAGGATTTGGGGATTGGAAGACTAAACCTAAACTAGACTAGAACTACTCCTAGGATAAAATGTAAATTATATTGATTGAATGTTCGATTCGTTTTTCAAATCGGCCGTATACCTCTCTATTTATAGAGGAGGGGGACTGGACCCTTTACAAACTAATTTTCGAGCGAATCCCGCGAATCTAGCTAACAACCGTAGCACAAAACTCGGAACCCTAAACTACTATGCGCATGCGCGGACCGTCCGGCCCACAGGCGCGGTCCGGCCTCAGGGCCAGACTGTCCGCACCTTAATTTGGTGGCGAACAGACTGGAGGACATACACCTATCTTTGGATCCCAAACTGAACCCTTTTTAGTTGAGACTCGCACATCAGTGCCAAACTGCCTATCCAAACTATATGTCTGTTAAACAATACCATCACCTGCAGCTGACCAGGCATAATAGTATAAACAGCACTCCGACGACCAGCAGACTGCCATCAGATGACCTGGCCGGTGTGAACTGCTGCCTGCCCGGCATCTCCCATCGTGTCCCGCATGATCAGACAAAAAAAAAACGGAACCGTCAATCTCGAAGCCACGCTCGAGTTACTCCAGCAGCCACACGAGCTGCAGTATAATCCTTTTCTCTAATCATCTCTGGTACGCCTGAGTGAGTGGGTGAGTGCTCGACAAGTCGTCGCGTACGTCTGGATGGACAGAGTCGGCTGGAGTGACGCGAGAAGGACCGGGATCTTCCGTGCTGGCGCTGGGATTTCCAACGGATTACGCCACCGGGAAGGCCTAAAGAATTCCGGTGGCGGTGGATAACCAATCATTGTCGGCGAATTCCGGCATTTGGGGTTCCCTTTCTTTTGCAGCAGGTAGGTGAGCCGTATGCTTCCGAGAGTTGAATTTCAGAAAAGACATCCCTGCACTGAAACTCCACCGCGCGTCGCTCTCCACTTGTAAAACTCGCCTTCTACGACTGAGCGTCCCTTGCGTTCAAGTCTCCTCCCTGGACAGGCACCACAACTAAGAACAGTTAGAAGAATTCTAACATCCCATTAGCACCATCTTAGTTATCAGGACATATATTATTAGATAGTACAGTTAGATCCTTGGAAACCAAACCACTCCATTTGGTCTCCATCTCTATCCATTCCCCAAGTGTCCAAGTCATGCATCTCTGTCTCCCCTTTTAAAGCCCACCACCTCTCTCCCTCCATCCTCTTCCCGTCTCCCAGTCCCAGCTGCGCGCGCCCGTGGACTTGTCCTGCCATGGAAGGCCTCATCCCGTTCATCTACAGGGCCGTCGTGCGGTACAGGAAGGAGGAAGGGCGGGTCTCCCTCGGCGACCTCTTCTTCGACGAGCCCTCCTCGCCGACGTCCTACTTCCGTCTCCCGGGCGGCGCCGACTCCGGCCGGTACCAGCAGGTGACGTCGAGCGACCTGTTGTCGTCCCAGACGACTACGTCGACGGCCAGCTCCGGTGCAGCCGGCGTGGCGCGACGACGCTCTCCGATGAGATGCCCGTAGCAGATGGAGCGTGTGGTACGTAGTATGAGGATGATGCTGAGTAATTGTGAATATTAGCCTCCCTAAGTAGCTGCGTGTACATAAATTCTTCATCTTTTTTACTGTGGTCCTCTATGTAATGGATGGGTGCAGCAAGTCCTCCAAAAGGAGAGGCTTTGTACCTTGGAGTGAAAACTATGTGTAATTCGTTGGAATAAATATGCCAGGCAAACGATAAAACGCATGGATTTTAATTCAGAAATCCATGCTTTTTCAAAACGGTGGTACGTGCATTTACAATTTTACATGATCCCTTTTCAAAAGGGGTTCTTCATTCTGGCCGGTGCCTCAATTTATTTGGACGCAGCTCCTAGCCCATCCATTTTATTTTTCTCGAGCCGTCCGATCTCGGCGATTAACAGGACAGAGAAATTTCGTTTTGTCATAGTTGAGCTCAACTGCTCGAGTAAAAGAAATGCATCACATAACATAAAAGTCATCTCTGTCAAAAAAAAAAAACTAACAGCTTGCTTGGTTTGAGGAACGGGCAGTCTATCATTGTTTGATCTGTGGAATAGAACTAGTAATAATATGATTATTGTTTAATTTGTAGGATAGAATTAGTAATAATATGAGGATGAACTCATGATACACATCTTATTTAAAATGAATTGATTTTTCAAATCAAATACTCCCTAAAAGTCCAAGGTGTTGCTTCGGATTGTTTACATAGACCTGCTTGATTTGCAGTGTGAGAGAAAATGCAATTAACTCAGCAGACATGGAGAAATCTAGTGAATTTCTTCCATTAGTAACTGTTCCCTTCAGGACTTTACATGATCCCAACGTTTTTTTTTTGGGGGGGGGGGGGGGGGGGGGGGGGGGGGCTATGTGGCTCTAAATATGTGACATGGTCGTAAAAGAATGCGATGAGAGAACAACGAAGCGGGCACTATGAACATCGCTGTCACAAAAATTTTACACAAAATCAGAACGCAGCCAGGAGCCAAAACATGATCAATGCTGATGTCGCACTGAGCGCCCAAGACAGGAAGGCGAACGCCGTGGCGAGCTCGTATTTTCCGCAGGGGAGCTGGGGATACCTTCTGCAGAAGAGCACGTCCTTTTGAAATAGGATTACTACACCGGCAGCTGAGCTTGATGCGGCGAATGACAGGATTGCTGTTACCTACACTCCGTAGATTGGTTTTCATTAGTGCTGCTGAAAAAAGCATTGGTGTGATTAGATGAGCGGTCGCCGAAATGAATACAAGCCTACACTCGGTACAGTTTGATAAATAACAAATCCACACCACACTGCATGTAATACGCAGATGTGATCTTTCCTCTTAGCATGGCCCCAAGCTGGCATCAGAATGCATCATCCATGATCCATCAAACAGGGAGAGCGTGAATAATGAACATCATGTACAGAAAACCAAACCTTACCAGTTTTAAAATAATAACATCAACTGTACAAATGTGAAACTGTCAAGGGCCTCGGCCCCTAGGCTGGGAGGTCCTTGATGCCAGAACGACATGGTGAGTGCGCCAAAATCCCAGAGGATGGGTCCAAGAGAGGCCAACCATTCTGTCCCGAGGACCACATCATATCCGGCGAGAGGCAGCGCAAAGATATTGGTGGTGAAGGACTTGCCGTCAATGGTGAAAGGGACATTTCGGTAGACGCCTGGACAGGGGACCTTCTCACCATTTGCCACCGTGACCTTCATGTTGCTGCGCGGATTCAATTTTAGCGAGGTACAGAGGCCTGCTGCTTCCTCAGAAACGAAATTGTGGGTAGACCCTGAATCCAGCAGGGCAAGGAGGCCATTGCCGCCCAACTGGATATGCACCTGCATCGTTTCTCGAGTCCGGACTCCAGCCATGGCGAGCAGAGAGATGAGTGGGGATTGGTGCGGCTCATCATCTGGAGCCGCCTCTTCGTCATCTTCCGCCAAGTCCAGGAGAAAGATGCGTTGGCAGACACGATTGTGGCCGCGCGCAAATTTCTCGTTGCAATTGAAACAGAGCCCCAGCCGGCGACGTTCTTCCATCTCCGATTGGGACAAACAGCGAATCGGCTGGCCATCAGTTGCTGGTGGGGTTGAACGAGTTTGTGGTGCAAGTAGAGCCAGCGAGGGGCCGCCGGCGTCTGCACAGCCTGCGTGATGTACTGCTCGCGCAACTCCAGTTTGCGGGCCATGCTCATGGCGATGACGAGAGACTGGGGATTATGCATCTCAACGTCGAGGCTGAGCAGCGGCTGAAGACCCGCGGTGAACGCCTGCACCTTTTGTGCCTCCGTAAGCGCGCCGACATGAGGCAGTAAGGCCTCGAAACGATCCTGGTACTCAGCGACAGTCCCGGTCCACTTGCAGGCCATGAGCTTGTCGAGAGGGTTGGAGTGGATGGGCGGACCAAAACGAAGGTTGAGGAGTTCTGAAAACTGGCGCCATGATGTCGTTCCTTCCTCGTTCTGGACCTGGATGTACCACATCTGGGCGCCTCCTTCTAGATTGTATGAAGCCATCCAGACCTATTCCTCGGCGGCAATCCTTTGTTGATGAAAATAGGATTCACACCGGTTGAGAAGGCCAGCGGATCAGACTTGCCGTCAAATTTCGGGAAATCCAACTTCTGAAAACGCGGAGGTCGTTCACCCTGATGTTCAGTGAACCTCGAGCCAGACGGAATGGTGCCACGCTCACGGCGCAGCTCCCCCACTTCAGCCTGAAGGGTGGTCAGGCTGGTGGTTAGCTGCACGATGAGATTGGCCAGGTCGGCGTTGGTGGGGTTAGTCATGGGTGCCGTTGATGATGAACTTGGAGATGGAGTGCTAGCAGTGGAAGAGTGGTGGTCGGAGGTGGAAGAGGATCGCGGAATCGTGATACCAAGTTGTCAAGAGCCTCGGCCCCTAGGCTAGGAGGTCCCTGACTACAAAGTTCGTAGCTAGGTAGAGGTGGTGCTAGGGCTGTTACCTGGACACCGAAGCAAGGAGATGCGATTGAAGGCTAGAACAGGTGAGAGGTTTAGGTAATACTTCTTAATTTCCTCATTGCATTCTGCTTACATATATATATAGGAGAGAGCCTGCTGGCTGCTAAACTCCAAGACTCGTGTTCAGACCACATAATGATCTAGACTTTCAAACTTCATGCTAGACTCCAAGACTCATGTTCACACCCCAATACCCCATAATGATCTAGACTTTCAAACTTCATGCTAGACTCCAAGACTCATGTTCACACCCCATAATGATCTAAACTTTCAAGCTTCAGGCCCTTCGGTCACCCCCTGACCCTTGGCGCCCTGGCCAGCTGTGCCAGCCTCTTTCTGGTCTCTTTGGCGCCGGTTGTACTACCGGCCCCACATGACAGAAACTATCAACTCTACTTAAAGGAGATAAAACTGAATGTACTGCACCATCCAAGTATCGCTGATTTAGAACGAGCGGACCACTTGTGTTGAAAATTAGATATTATTATTACTCTCTTCATAAAAAAACAACTAAGAGTTTCTTTGAACGGCATATCATTAACAAGGATAAAAAGTTACAGGGGTTGGAGCCCCTTTAGCAGGTGCGAGAGGCGCTAAAATCCACACAGCAGACCGCTGTAGAGGTTTCCAAAAAATAGCCCCCCAGCCAAAGACCAAAAGGAACAGACATCATTAATCTCCATGAACACTACCTGTGTCGTGCGTCAGGAGCCTCTATAAAAGACAACTTTGATGACCGAAATTTATTTGGTATTAATGGAACTTCAGCTTTTTGAACAAATGTACAAATATTTGTGTTCCATGCTAATATTCACAAATAAATTCATAGTTAAATAGTTCAAGAGATTTTACACCGTGAATCCTAAAACATTTAAAACAAAATAAAATCTTCTAGAGTAGCATAGCAATTATGGTAAAAGTTCACATTTCCAGAGATGTAGAAAACAACTGCAATTTAACTAAGATCATGGGAAGACAATTTAATTAAGCATAATAGGCATCCGAGCAAAACTTGTTGCTTTTGTACAAAGAGGAGACAATTCGTCAATTGTTTTTATTGCAGTTTGGTGCATTTCATTTGAAGTTTTTCTCAAATTGCTTTAAATCTAACAAAACCCCCAAAGTGTAGCACATATGTTTGGAATGATTTTGTTTTTGAAAAGAAAGAATTTAATTCTCCTTTGCAAGTTATCTATGCAATATCCCGCATGCTCTATTTGTGTGGCTATCCTTCAGAGGTCAGAGTTCCAAGATACGATTGTGAGTTTGTGACGGCATCGCGACAATGGAGCAAGTGGGAAGGATATCTTTACTCGGACATATAGGTGGCGGTCGTCTTAGGATTAAATGTCACTAGGTATGCTCAGCTTTTTAGTTTCTTAGATGTGTGCCTATCACTTAGACAGAGGCTGGGAGTTTCATCCAAAGCCATGTATCAACTCAATGTACTGTTCTTGGGAACCAATAAAATCTTTCTCTGCAAAAATGTCAATCAGTTTGGAACATTCATATGGGCAACTTCAGTGCTTCTACAATGTAGTATTACCAATATACTGGATGTTAATGGTTTATCAAAGTATATAGGTAAAAGTACATTAAAGAAAATGGAGTAGACAGTCCAAGATATTAGATGACCAGAGTTCCAAAAATGAGTTTAGTGATTACCCAGTCTCCAACGACAAACAAGCTCAATAGAATGGGACTGGTGAGATCTTTATTGGCTCTAATGGCATATCCATCAAGACATGCAAGTCCGAAACTCCACAACATTTGAAGTCCCATTGACGCAATCAAGTAGCTGAAAAAAATGTGAAATACAATATGAGCTTTTTGCAAATTCGAAAGGAGAAAGTTTATGGACTGTACCAATCTGAATAAACAGCTTACTGAACATCAGAAAATAAGCAATCACAGCAATAAGGATCCATTAGATTCTGGAATGACAACAAATGCACCACGTGTTTCAAGCTCCCAGCAACCAGCATCATCATATCAAACAAAATGGATTCTTTCAATACGCCTCAATTGTCACCATCTAATATGTTCTTCAGATTATCTGTAGAACTGGACGACAATCATATATACTACTAAGAATTTTTGTCCCAAATGTTGCAACTAACCCGCTGAACAAAATGCACTTAACAAAATACAACCCAGAAATCAACAAGCAGTTTGTTAATCGTCCCTCCCTCACTCCACAATCCCCATAAATGAACCTAATTATGATAATTGAATTGATCTAAAACGATAAATATGAGGAGTGATGAGTCGTCAACGAATCACCCAAGGCAAACCCCTAAGTCCTAACCGCGCCTGAAACCCCAGCGCCGTAACCACATCCAGGGAACTGAGAGGCCAGAGCCATGCTAATTGGCCGTAACTGCATCCAGGGAGCCTGGCCAGCCCATATACAGGCAAAAGAACTAAACACGCTATAATCTCGCATTGCTGAAGCTGAGAGGCGAGAGCCATGCTAATTGGCCTGCTCCCCGCCAAATGGATAGATTCACGAGAAACCCCATCCAACAGAGACCAAGGCAGGCTAGAAGAAAACCCCAGAAGACAAGGTCAAGGGGTGGGAGGCGGTTTGTGGTTTCCACGTAGCTTACCAGAAGGCGGTGTAGCTGGCGAATCCGAGCGAGCTGCCCATGACGCCGATGCAGGCGGCGGCGAAGAGAGCCTGCCCCACCCGCAGCACTAGGCCGCCCCAGGAACCAGGCCTCCCCGCCAGCCCGGCCATCGCCCGCCTCGACCCGCGTCCTCTCGCCCCCGCCGCAGGCAGTTCAGCGGCCGCGCATATCGACCATGAGTGGGTCGGGAGTTGGGCGGATCACTGCGGGTTTTAGGCTAGAATTGGTTGTCGAGGAGGCGGCGAAGGTGATTCCAACAGTAATTGGCAAGTACTCCTAACAGGAGCAGCGGTAGCCGGTAGTCAAGAATTGGGTTGGCGGAGGAGGAGGGTGGAAAAGCAATTGACAAGTACTCTCCTACCAACAGCAGCAGAGGAGGGTGGAAAAGCGGCGAGATGGTGGAGGGGACGGGAATTTCGGGTGGAGGCTGACTGGCTGAGGCTCCAGCCTTGCCAGCCGTCACGGCGGCGGAGGTTGGTGCGACTCTGACGCGCGCGCGCGCACACGGCGGGGCCCGGCTGGGGTACGGGATCCCAGTCCCAGTAGACGCTGGAGCCGGGCCCGGTGAAGGGGGAAGCGAACGCCGCCGGTTTGCGTGCGTTGGAGGCTTCCGCGTGCGCGCCTGCCGCCGAGCGTGCGGACGGCCTGGATCAGCCGAGGCGCCGAGCTGGTGGCGGTGAGCGACCGAGGCCCGAGGCCCGAGGCCCGAGGTTACCCGACGTGTAAAAGAGCGGAAGCGAGGCGTCGTCTTTCTGCAAAGGTGGCCGACGTGGCGACGTCGATGGGGCTAATTGGTGACAGAGATTTCACGGATTGGTAAAAATTTACTCCTGCAGGCATGGACGCCTGGTAGAGCGACAACTGACAAACGCTCTAGGGTTGTTTTTGAGCAAGGTAGTGGATGGGATTAAGGCATAGAATTTCTTGATATTTAATTTTAAATAGCAAGTGATTCTAACTCCTCAATTCCCTCCATTATACTTGCTTTGAAACTAGACTTTAGAGGTTAATTTGGTGGTGTTGACGCCTTTTCAGAGCGCCAAACACTCAACAAGAACCGTGGCGGTGCCCTCTGCACAGGGGCGGACGGTCCGCACGCAGGGGCCGGACGGTCCGCGGCCTGGTACGAGACGCAGTGGTGCTCTCTGCGCAGGGGTGGACTGTCCGCGACCTGGGGCCGGACGGTCCGCGACCTGATGCACGGCTAGGGCTCCTGCCTGACGGCCGGACGGTCCGCGCCCTGGGGTCGGACGGTCCGCGCGTACGCAGGAGCGGCGGAAGATCGCCGGCGGCGCCTGGATCTCGCTCCCGGGAGGGACCCCGTCGGGGAGTAGAGATCCTAGGTGGTGTCTAGGCTCGGGCCGGCCGACCTAGACTCCTCTAATCGACGTAGAGTCGAGGAGAGGCGGAGAATTTTGGGATTGGAAGACTAAACCTAAACTAGACTAGAACTACTCCTAGGATAAAATGTAAATTGTATTGATTGAAGGTCCGATTCGTTGTTTCAAATCGGCCGTAGACCTCTCTATTTATAGAGGAGGAGGGCTGGACCCGTTACAAACAAATTTCCGAGTGAATCCCGCAAATTTAGCTAACAGCCGTAGCACAAAACTCGGAACCCTAAACTGCTCTGCGTACGCGCGGACCGTCCGGCCCCCAGGCGCGGACCGTCCGGCCTCAGGGCCGGACCGTCCGCCCTGCTCAAAATGGGCTCCAACATATGCCCCCCTGCCTTTTGGTGGAGCTGAGCGAACCAAAAGCATCTTAACACGATGTGATTACATCGGTTTTCTTAAGCATTTTGCCACATACTGGGATGATACTGCTTGAGGAAACGCCCATTTAAAGCCTTAGGCAAATCTTTGTCTTGTAATGTTTGTAGCAAATAGGCGTTACCAGACATCACCTGTTTCACTTTATAAGGACCCTCCCAGCTTGGCGACCATTTCCCGAACTTTCGGTCTTTATTCCTTAGAGGCAGAATGGTCTTCCACACCAAGTCTCCTACTTGAAATAATTTTGCTTTGACCTTCTTGTTGTAGGCCCTGGCTACTTTGATCTTGTCCTTTTCTATTGCTCCCAAAGCTATCATTCTCTTGTCAGTCACCTCATCAATATTATCCATCATTGAATTATAATAATCAGTAGTAGTTAAATCATTTTGTCTGGCAAACCTGACAGCATTCAAACTTATTTCCACGAGCAACACTGCTTCCTGCCCATAGACAAGCTCAAAAGGAGATATTTTAGTAGCACTATGTTTAGATATTCTATGAGCCCACAAAGCTTCAGACAAAATCTTATACCAATGTTTAGGATTATCAGATACCTTCTTTTTATCAAATTAATCAATGTCCTATTACTAGACTCGGCCTGTCCATTGGCCTGAGCATAATATGGAGACGAATTAAGCAGCTTAATTCTGTATAATTCAGCAAATTCACGTACCTCTTTTGCCATAAAAGAAGTCCCTTGATCTGTAGTCAAGGTCTGGGGATGCCGAATCTATGAATAATATGCTCAGTTATGAACTCAATTACCTCCTTGTGTGTCATGTTTTTCAGAGCAACGGCTTCAGTTCATTTGGTGAAATAGTCAGTGGCAACTAACACAAACCGATGCCCTTTTGATGATGAAGGATGAATTTCTCCAATAAAGTCTAATCCCCATCCTCTGAACGGCCAAGGCTTGATGATAGGATGTAATTCGGCTGCAGGGACCAACTGTAGGTCGCCGAATTTTTGACACACTTGGCAACCCTTGTAGTACTTGAAACAATCAGCTATCATACTAGGCCAATAAAAACCAGACCTTCGCAACAACCACTTCATCTTTGAAGCTGATTGATGAGTACCACAAATTCCTTCATGTACTTCGGCCATGGCTAATATAGCATCATCTGGGCCCAAGCACTTAAGCAGAACGTCGTTAACTATTCGGCGGTAGAGTTCATCACTCATCAAGACATACTTGAAAGCTGTTCGCCGAATGTTCTTATCTGTTCTGATATTGGGATTTCGCAAATAATTAAGTATAGGTGTCCTCCAATCACTTGCATCGGCTTCATTGTCAGCCGAATCAATTAAGAGAACATCTCTGGTAATCCCGGACGGTCCGGCGCCATCACGCGGACGGTCCGCGACCTGGGAATTTGGCTCTGCACTGGTTATCAGATTTTCAGCTTTGTGAAATTTCCCTCTCTTTATCCGATAACCTGATGCATCTTGGGCCAAATCGTTAGCTCTATGATTCTCAACTCTAGAGATATGCCGAATACTGAATTCGTCAAAAGAATGAATTATGCTCCAACATTTCTCAAGGTAACTATTTAGAGTACCGTCAAAACATTGATATTCTTCTAACACTTGTTGGACAACCAGCTGAGAATCACCAAATACCTTCACATGTTTTACTCCCATACCATTTAAAAGTTCTAAGCCAAATAGGAGGGCCTCATATTCAGCTTGATTATTAGTGCAATAAGTTTTCAATCGGCTAGAGAAGTCAAAGGAGACATTACTTGGTGAAACAAGCACAATGCCAATTCCTTGCCCTTCATTGCAAACCGATCCATCAAAATATAAAGTCCAAGGAGTAATAGTGAGGTATGACATGTCTAGTTCATGAATATCATTAACCTGATGTTCTACAATGAAATCCGCTATGACTTGGCCTTTCATAGATTTCAATGGTTCATAGGCCAAGTCATATTCTATGAGTGCATAAGCCCAGTTACCAATTCTACCACTCATAATTGGGTTATGCAACATGTATTTCATCACATCGGCTTGACCAGAAATAGTGCAATGACTAGACAGTAAATAACATCTACATTTGGTGCATGCATAAAACAAGCATAAGCATAACTTTTCAATAAAAGTGTACCTTGTTTCAGCATCCACCAACCTTCGGCTTAGATATGTCACCACATGCTCCTTCCTCTCAGTTTCTTGTGTCAGAACAGCTCCAATGACCTTATCCTCAGCTGCAATGTATAATCGGAATGGTACTCCTGCTCGTGGTGCTTTTAATACGGGAGCCGAAGATAAGTATTTTTTGATGAGATCAAATGCTTCTTGCTGTTCTGCCCCCCAAGCGAATTCGGCATCATTCTTAAGCCGAAGAATAGGGGTGAACGCATCAATCTTCCTGGCTAGGTTAGAAATAAACCTTCGTAAATAATTCACCTTGCCGAGAAACCTCTGTACCTCGACCTTACAGGTCGGAGGTCCCACATTCCGAATAGACTTGATTCGGTCAGGGTCTATCTCTATACCATGTTCATGTATGACAAATCCTAAAAACTTACCAGCCGACACTCCAAAAGCACATTTACGTGGGTTCATTTTCAAACCATACTGACGCATTTTATCAAAGGCTTTGCGCAAATCAGCTATATGAGAACTAAACTCAGCCGATTTGACTACAATATCATCAATGTAAACTTCCACAGTGTTTCCTAACAATTCATGGAAGATCAAATTCATAGCCCTCTGATAAGTAGCACCAGCATTTTTCAGACCAAATGTCATGCCAACCCACTCAAATAAACCAATGAAGCCTGGACATATAAAGGCCATTTTAGACGCATCTTCCTCGGCCATGAAAATCTGATTATATCCGACATTACCATCAAGGAAGCTAATAATTCTATTTCCTGATGCATTATTGATTAATGTGTCGGCTATGGGCATGGGATATTCGTCTTTAGGAGTTGCTCTATTTAAATTGCGAAAATCAATGCATACTCTAAGTTTACCTGACTCCTTCTTCTCCACCGACACAATATTGGATACCCACTCTGCGTATCTACAAGGTCTGATAAAATCAGCTTCTAGCAGCCGGTGGATTTCGTCCTTGATGCGTGGGAGAAGATCTGGACGAAATGTTCTAGCTCTTTGCTTGAAAGGTCTGAAACCAGATTTAATAGGCAGCCGATGCTCTATGATCTCTCGGCTTAATCCAGGCATCTCAGTATAATTCCAAGCAAAGCAATCTGAATATTCCTTTAATAGACCGATCATCTCATCTCTAGGATCGGCCTCCAGGGCCTTGTTTACAAAAGTCGGCCTTGGAGTTTTACCATCTCCTATGTGTTGGGGACTTGTTCTCAAATGCTAAGAATTAAGAACAAGGCAACATAGAAAATGTTAAGTGTAAAAGTCCTTCGTCCTCCAAAACGTTATATCCTTTCAGGATATAAAGAATTTCGGACGAAGGTTACGAAGGACGTACCTTCGTAAGCATAATAACAAGGGATGAAGTATTCATACAAATCATAAGGTATGAAATAAACATTAAACATTATCATAGAATCATTTCCACTTTTATTATCATGAACGAGTATAAATAACTTCAAATTACAAATGTACCTTCGGTCCTGAGAAAGGTGAAAGAACAGGTGTGATGCGAAAGCAAATGTCAGGTTCGCGTGAACAGTACAGGGGTACTGTTCATCTATTTATAGAAACAGGTCACAACCTGTGACGAATTACAATTATGCCCCTTACAAAAGTTTACAACATTGACTCAGACCTCTATGGATAAAAAGGTCATTCTATCTCTATGTCGGTTCGTAACGCCGAAGCTCCATGAAAAGGAACCTTCGGCCATCTCCTGGGGACGACTTCAGCCGAAGCTGCTTCTTCGCGTAAGACCTTCGGCGCACCGAAGCATGGCCCCAACAGTAGCCCCTTTCGCGGTGCTAGATCGTTTTTCGTAACGAGCTTGACCCGTGAAAAAAGCCTCTTCAGCTTCGGGAAGCCGAAGGTCCAAAAAACACCTTCCCTGAGCTCGTTGCGGAGAAACGATCCGGCTTCCGAGCGCGTGCCAGGCCCACCTTGCAGAGTTACCGTTTGATCTTTGCGGTCCACTGCACAGCGAGTACAAGTGACTGCCCGCTTGGTGTAAAAATCCTGCCGCTTCGCCTTCTTACCTGCAGCACTATATAAACAGACGGGTAGGTGTGAAGTTACCACAGCATTCATTGCTATTTGCACTGTTTTGCTGCCAAAATTTTTAACTATAGCCGAAGCTTGACTCTCAGAATCGAACGAAGGTCCATCTCGACGTCTGCTTCGTCAGAAAGAAAGGCTTCGGGAGAAAAGAAAAAAGAAAAAGTATTTAACTTCCCCAAACTCAGAATCAAATGGCGAGAGTGCGATCTACTGCCAGAGTTGCACGTGAAGGAGACGAAGTCGAAGGTTCGAATACTGTGCCCATCTCCGAAGCGATGCAGTGTTCCGGACTGGTGACTGCGGAAGAAATGCCCGCTGCTGAAGCAAACCCGACAACTGCCGAAGGAGAAGAAGAGAACATTGAAGGGACTGATCCCGAAGATGACTATCGCATTGCCATGCCCAGCAAGCCCAGTCACTTGGATTTCGGGAAATCAACTGTTTCAAAGGCTGATCTTTCCAAGATGGTGAAAGCAGGTTATTTCAATGAAAATCAGAAGAAGCTACTTCGCTTCGGGGGAGAAGAAACCACCCCGAAGCCAGAGAAGGACGAGATTGTCATCTTCAAGAGCTTTTTAAAGGCTGGGCTGAGATTCCCTCTTCACGAGATTATTGCGGAGGTACTGAAGAAGTTTGGTATCTACCTTCACCAGTTAACTCCTAACGCTATTGTTAGGCTTAGCGTTTATATTTGGGCCCTCCGAAGCCAAGCAGTGGAGCCATTTGCCGACAGTTTCTGTCGAGTTCATGAGTTACATTATCAAACAAAGGCCAGAAAAGATGGGCTACATGATAACTTCGGCTGCTACAATTTTGCCTACCGGAAAACTGCAAAGTTTCCTGTAATCAGCTACCGAAGCAAATGGCCGGCAGGCTGGAAATCAGAATGGTTCTATGTCAAGGTTGATGACGACAAAGAGAAGCTTGTACAAAGTCCACTCGAGCTGATCTTCGGAGAAACCCGACCCCGCTGCAACATGACACCAGAGGGTCAAACACAACAGGCAATGGATGAATTCAGAATTATTGCAGAACATATCAGTACCAGGGATCTGGTTCAAGAATTCTTGGCATTCAGAGTCTTCCCTACTCTGAAAGAATGGGAAATGCCAAAGTTAAAGGGGGAGAAGAAGGAGGGGGAACTTGTCCGGCTTCCTTATCACTTCAAATTCAAGAAATACTTTAAGAAGCCCTGCCAAGAGTGGCTGGACACAGTTGAGGTGATGTGTAATGAAATTCTGGGGAATTATTCCAAAAAAGAAGATCAACTAATGACAGCAGCCTTCGGCACCCGTCCGAAGCGAAGGCTGAACCGAGTGCTTGATGCCCTGGACTTCGAGTACCCTGACTATGAACGACTGAACAAGGGTGCTGAGGGCCAAAAAAGAAAAAGAGTGGCCGAAGCTTTGAACAAGGATGAAGAAAAACCAGCAAAAGAGAAGAAAATTCCCAAGAAGAGAAAAATATCAACTCCAAAGCGAAAATTATCCGATGAAGAGGGGTCCCCCGCACCACCTTCTGCCAGCGACGTGGAGGAAATTTTAAAGGTAATGACTGAACCCATGCCCACGAAGCTAAGTCCATTAGGGCTCCAACTGACGAAGCTTTTTCGAAAGGTGGAAGAGCCAGAACAAACGAAGATAACCAAACCAAAGCGGCAAAGAATTATTGCAGTGACTGAAGTTATCGACAAGACGCCGCCGAGGGCGTCAATTCAGAAAACACCAGCTGTCGAAGGCACCACAAACGTCGAAGTCGCACCTTCGGAGGTCGCGGCTACCGAAGCCGCTACAGCCGAAGATGTAAACTTAGAAACTACCATTGAGGACATCGACAAAATTTTACAAGACATGGCTACAGAAGAAGCTGCCACTGCTGCTGAAAAAACCATGGCCACAGTGCCTGGGAAAGAGAAAGAAATAGCCGAAGACACTTCGGACGACGAAGCCTACTCATTTCAAAATTTAGTTGGGCAAAAACTGACGAAGGCCGAAATAGAAGAGCTCAAGGAATATGCCAAATCTTGCGGATACAAGCCAGGAGCTCTTCTATTTGGAGGAATTGATGATGAAAAATTGGGCTGCATTCGTGATCAGGCTGGGGCTAAGGTCATCGGTACTCTATCAAAGAGTATCGGTTTTCCGAAGCTAGAGATAGATATCAGCCGCTACCGACGACAACATATCGTCGGCAGCTTATTTTATTCCAATTTCAAGGTAAACAACCTTTTCTCTGGTTTTTATTGCTTTTAATAATGAAAATGTTACCAACGAAAGTTGTTTCTGTACAGAGCATGCTACTGAGCAAAGCTCTGAAGATGCAGCAAGATTTGGAGGACAAAAAACACGAAGCTATAATTGAAAATTTAGAGAGCAAGATAAAAGAACAATCAGCTATCATTGAAAAGAAAGACTTCGAGCTCCAATCAACCGAAGGCTTGCTGGCAGAGACTGAGGCTAAGGTATCAGAACTGAATTCGAAGCTTATCGGTCAATCAAAACAATTTGAACAGGAGAAGCTAGAGCTTAATTCGAAACTTGAAGCCGAAGTCCAGACCAACTCAGACTTGAAGAAATCATTAACAAGCCTTCAAGACAAGTGCTTGAAATTTAGCAACAACTGTATTGAACGATTAAAAAAGATATTTTACTCTGTTGGAGCCAGCAGCGGGAAGTTTAACCCTTTAGCGGAAAATTTACCACAAGCCTTCGATCATATTGAAGCTGAAATTGAAGAACTTGACGAAGTTATAGCCGGGCACGGTGACTTCTGTGCCTAGGTAGCTTCTCGGGGTACCGCTGCAGCGTTCCTGAAGGCCGGCTGCGAGCATGGAAAAATCGTCAACAGGCCCAACTTCACCCTGTCTCCATCAATTTTGGACGATATTCCTGACCTCGCCCGAAGCATCTCGAATAGATTTATAAAAATGATATGGACAAAAGGCGGGCGAGAGAAGGCTGGAGACGAAGCTCGAAGTCATCTTGATCCAGTAAGAAATCATACTTTGTACCTACCTTCTCCTTCACGCTTGATTTTTACTCGCGGTACCTTGATTCATGTAGGATGACGAAGGTGAAGATGATGCTTAAGATATGTCGCCGAAGCTGTCGCCGAAGCTGAAGCTTAATGAAGATCAGTAGAAGTATACTATAGGAAAAAACTCAGGATACTTTTGTAACAACTTTTGTAAATACAATTAAACTGTTCTTAAGGAACTTTGTACATACCTTGTAATATATTCTTACTCTTCTACTGAGGCGCTTTGATGTGGACGAAATCAGTATTTTGAGCCGAAGGCGAAAAAAAACACCTTCCCTTCTTTTCGTACACAACGAAGCATAGAAGACCACTTCTTCTTTTTGCCGAAGCTTTTCTTTTTTGTACATAACGAATCATAAAAGACCACTTCTTCTTTTTGCCGAAGCTTTTCTTTTTTGTACATAACGAATCATAAAAGACCACTTCTTCTTTTTGCCGAAGCAACCACTTTGGTACATAAATGCTATGAATGAATGCTTATGCATGCAAATGCCATGATGTAATGTAATGTGCGAATGAATGTCCAAAACATATGTCCGAAGCCACACTCTCAGCCATTATTTCCTTAGAACCAATCACACATCAGCTCTGCATTCCCTTAGGAACGACTTTGGAGCTTCTTCGCCTTTTACTTAGGCGGTATAAGCTCTGCATTCCCTTAGGAACGTCTTTGGAGCTTCTTCGCCTTTTACTTAAGCGGTATAAGCTCTGCATTCCCTTAGGAACGTCTTTGGAGCTTCTTCGCCTTTTACTTTCGGCGGAATCAGCGTTGACTTTTCGCTGTGAGCTCTGCATCCCCTTAGGGACGTCTTTGGAGCTTCTTCTCTTTTTCAGTTTCGGCACTCGATGGTGCGTTCTCAGCTTTTACATTTACATTCTTTGGGGGGTTTTGCTCTTATAAAACTAAAAAGGAAATTACATATGATGGCCCCATTAAAAACCTTTCTCCCCCTTTAGAAAGGAAAAGGGTGCCATGAAAAAGAAAAGAAAAAACATAAAAAGTTACATCGAGTTATACATAATATCGCCGAAGCTCATCCGCATTCCAAGACCTTGGAATTTCGTTGCCATCCATGTCCTTCAATCTGTACGAACCAGGCCTTGACGAAGATGCTACTAAGAAAGGCCCTTCCCATTTCAATTGTAACTTGCCCACTGTATCTGGGTTGGCCATTCTCCGAAGCACCAAGTGTCCCGGCTCAATATTTTTTAGCCGGACCTTTCTATCTCGCCATTTAACTGTTTCAGCCTGGTATTTATTGATATTTTCCACAGCTTGAAGTCTGATCCCTTCTAAAGCATCTTTTTCCACAAGACAATCATCTTCAGGGCTTGATTCTGCCGAAGCTACTACTCTTATTGATCCAGCTTTGGCTTCTTCCGGAGTTATTGCTTCGTCACCGAATAATAACTTAAATGGGGTAAAGCCTGTAGACCTTGATGTTGTTGTATTGTGGCTCCACACCACTTTGGTTAACTGATCTGGCCACTTTCCCCTGGGTTGATTGAAGATTAACTTCATTATTCCTGTCATTATAATGCCGTTGGCCCTTTCAACGAGCCCATTCGACTCCGGATGCCTGACTGATGCAAAATGGATCTTCGTTCCAATTTGATCACAGAAATTTCTGAAAGCTTCGGAGTCGAACTGCGTTCCATTATCTACAGTGATGGCCTTCGGTACTCCGAAGCGACAGACAATGTTCTGCCAGAAAAACTTTTGGACAGTGGCCGAAGTTATTGTGGCTAATGGCTTCGCCTCAATCCACTTGGAAAAATACTCCACAGCCACTATAACATATTTTAGATTCCCTTGAGCCGGTGGTAATGGACCCAGCAAGTCAAGGCCCCACCTTTGCAATGGCCAGATGGGTTGTATCAGCTGTGTCAAAGACGAAGGTTGCTTTTGATCTCTTGCACATTTCTGACAACCTTCGCACTTTTGAACTAACTCCGCTGCATCCGAAGCTGCCTTCGGCCAATAAAACCCTTGGCGGAAAACTTTTCCAAGTAACGGCCTAGATCCGATGTGGGATCCACACAGGCCTGCATGTATTTCTTTCATTAACTCTATACCTTCGGTTCTAGACAAGCACTTGAGCAGCGGGGCATAAACTCCATGCTTGTATAACTCCCCTTCTATCATGACATACGGACGGGCTCTTGCCTCTATCCTTTTATTATAAGCTTCGTCATCTGATAGGAAGTTACCCTGAAGGTAAGAGATTATTTCAGTTCTCCAATCTTCGCTGTAAACAGGAGAAATGTTGAGGACTGCTCTTTCAAGGAGCTCCACTGAAGGTGCCTTTATTGTTTCGAAGAAGACATCCGAAGGTAACTGAAAGGGAAATGTGCCCTTGGGCCATTTCTAAGTATTTTGGTGATTGAGTGCCAACACATGTGTTTAATTGTGAATTTGTGTACATGGATGAACAAGGTGCAAATCATGAGATAAAGGTATGTTTCTAAGCCTTAGTACATTGGTTTTGTGGACTAACATATTTGTCTAAGTGTTAGAAACAGAAAGAAGAAAAAGAGAAAAGGGGAGAGAATGACTTGGCTGTGTGCAGCCAAGTCCCAGCTCGGTCTGGAGCACCGGACTGTCCGGTGTGCACCGGACAGTGTCCGGTGCGCCAGGCCAACTCGGCGCGAACTGGCCGCTCTCGGGAATTCGCCGACGGCGTACGGCTAAAATTCACCGGACTGTCCGGTGTGCACCGGACTGTCCGGTGAGCCAACGGTCGGCCAGGGCCAACGGTCGGCCGCGCAATCGGCGCGGGACACGTGGCCGAGCCAACGGTCGGAAGACGGCACCGGACTGTCCGGTGTGCACCGGACTGTCCGGTGCGCCAACGGCTCGCAGATCCACGGCAGTTTCCAACGGTCGGGAAGCGCTGGATAAGGAAAGAAATCGGTCACCGGACATGTCCGGTGTGCACCGGACTGTCCGGTGCCCCCGACGACAGAAGGCCAGGATAGCCTTCCAGAATTGCTCTCAACGGCTCCTAGCTGCCTTGGGGCTATAAAAGGAGCCCCTAGGCGCATGGAGGAGAAACACAAGCAACTCCTAAGCATTCTTGATCATCCACACAAGTTCTTTGCGCATTCGTTTGTGATTCTAAGCGATTCGAGCTCTGTTCTAGTGTGAACTCTGAGATAGTCATTCGAGCTCGAGTCTTGGCTGTGTGTGTGCGCTTTTGTTGTGGATTTGTGTGTGTTGCTTCCCTCCCTTACTCTGTGCTTTCTTTGTGATCATACTTGTAAGGGCAAGAGACTCCAATTTGTGGAGATTCCTTGCAAACGGGATAGTGAAAGGAACAACAAAACACCGTGGTATTCAAGTGGGTCTTTGGACCGCTTGAGAGGGGTTGATTGCAACCCTCGTCCGTTGGGACGCCACAACGTGGAAGTAGGCAAGCATTGGCTTGGCCGAACCACGGGATAAACCACCGTGTCCCTCTGTGCTTGATTCTTGTGGTATTGTGTTTTGTTGAAGACTTCACCTTAGCCACTTGGCATTAACTGTGCTAACGCTTAACAAGTTTTTTGTGGCTTAAGTTTGAAGTTTTTACAGGATCACCTATTCACCCCCCCCCCCTCTAGGTGCTCTCAATTGGTATCAGAGGCGTTCTATTCACAAAGGGACTAACCGCCCGAATAGATGGATCCTAAGGGGAAGGGTATAGTGATCAACGACAAAGAAAAGGAGACCTTCGTCAACGAGCCGAAGGACGACAAGCCTACCGACTCCGGCTCGGGTCAAAGACGAAAGGATGGGAAGAAGAAGAAGACCAGGCGCATCAAGGAGATCATCTACTACGACAGCGACGAGTCTACTTCTTCCCAAAAGGATGAGGACCACAACGACTACGAGAGGAGAAAACCGGTTAATTCGAACTTTTCCTTTGATTACTCTCGTATTCCGCAAAGTTCAAATTCTCATTTGCTCTCCATTCCACTTGGCAAGCCCCCACACTTTGATGGAGAGGACTACGGATTTTGGAGTCACAAAATGCGTAGTCACCTATTCTCTCTCCATCCTAGTATATGGGAGATTGTAGAGAGTGGAATGCACTTTGATAGTTCGGATAGTCCCATGTTCATTAATGAACAAATTCATAAAAATGCACAAGCTACTACTGTTCTTCTAGCTTCCTTGTGCAGGGATGAATACCATAAGGTGAGCGGCTTGGACAACGCCAAGCAAATCTGGGACACCCTCAAGATTTCTCATGAGGGGAACGACGTCACCTTACTCACCAAGATGGAGTTGGTGGAGGGCGAGCTTGGACGGTTCGCGATGATAAGGGGCGAGGAGCCAACGCAAACGTACAACCGGCTCAAGACCCTTATCAACAAGATAAGAAGCTACGGGAGCACGCGATGGACGGACCACGACGTCGTCCGCCTAATGCTCAGGTCCTTTACCGTACTTGATCCTCATCTCGTGAACAATATTCGTGAGAATCCCAGGTACACGATGATGACGCCCGAGGAAGTGCTTGGAAAATTCGTGAGCGGGCGGATGATGATCAAGGAGGCAAGATACGTCGACGACGCGTTGAACGGACCACTCCACGAGCCTCAACCTATTGCTCTAAAGGCAACGAGGAGCAAGGAGTCGCTACCTAGCAAGGTGGCGCAAGTTGAGGCGGCTGGCCTTAATGATGAAGAGATGGCTCTCATCATTAAGAGATTCAAGACGGTACTTAAAGGTCACAAGGGACAACCAAGCAAGACCAAAGCCAAGGGGAAGCGCTCATGCTTCAAATGCGGTAAGCTTGGTCATTTCATTGCTAATTGTCCCGATAATGAAAGTGACCAGGAAAAGGGGAACAAAAGAGAGAAGAAGAAGCAATACAAGAAGGCAAAAGGCGAGGCGCATCTAGGAAAGGAGTGGGACTCGGATTGCTCCTCCTCCAACTCCGACAACGAAGGACTCGCCGCCTCTGCCTTCAACAAATCGGCTCTCTTCCCCAACGAGCGTCTCACTTGCCTTATGGCAAGGGAGAAGAAGGTGAGTATTCAAGACTCCACTTATGCTTCATCTAGTGATAGTGAGTCTAGTGATGATGACATAGATTATTCTTGCTTGTTCAAGGGCTTAGATAGATCTAAGATAGAGAAAATCAATGAATTGATTAATGCATTGAATGAAAAGGATAGGCTTTTAGAAAAGCAAGAAGATTTATTGTATGATGAACATGATAAATTTGTAGAGGCACAAAAATCATATGCTTTAGAAGTGAAAAGAAATGAAATGCTTTCTAGTGAAATATCTTCCTGTCATGAAACCATTTCTACCTTAAGAAGTGTTAATATTGATTTAAGTGCTAAACTAGAAGTAGCTAGTAAATCAAATTCTTTTGTTGAACATGTTGAAATTTGTACTAGGTGTAAGGATTTTGATGTTAATGCTTGTAGTGAACACCTAGTTCTAATTTCCAAATTAAATGATGAAGTGGCTAGTCTTAATGCCCAACTTAAGACTAGCAAGAATGAAGTTAATAAAATAAAATTTGCAAGGGATGCCTACACGGTTGGTAGACACCCCTCAATTAAGGATGGGCTTGGCTTCAAGAGGGAAGCCAAGAACTTAACAAGCCATAAGGCTCCCGTCTTCGTCAAGGAGAAAGGGAAGGCCCCTATGGCTAATAGTGCTAAAAAGAACCATGCTTTTATGTATTATGATAGGAGACATGCTAGAAGTGCTTATAATCATTTTGATTCACATGTTTATGATTCTCATGCAATGGTTGCTTCTAGTTCTTCTTACAATCATGGTAGAGATATGTGTAGGAGAAATGTTATTCATGCTCCTAGGAAAGTAGTGAATGAACCTTCTACCATTTATTATGCTTATAATGCTCCATTTGCTATTTGTAGAAAGGGTAAGAAGGTAGTTGCTAGGAAATTAGGGGCTAGATGCAAGGGAGATAAATCTTGCATTTGGGTCCCTAAAGATATTTGTGCTAACCTTGCAGGACCCAACATGAGTTGGGTACCTAAGACCCAAGCCTAAATTTGCCTTGCAGGTTTATGCATCCGGGGGTTCAAGCTGGATTATCGACAGCGGATGCACAAACCATATGACGGGGGAGAAGAAGATGTTCACCTCCTACGTCAAGAATAAGGATTCCCAAGATTCAATTATATTCGGTGATGGGAATCAAGGCAAGGTAAAAGGGCTAGGTAAAATTGCAATTTCTAATGAGCATTCTATCTCAAATGTATTCTTAGTAGAGAGTCTTGGATATAATTTGCTATCTGTTAGTCAATTATGTCAAATGGGATACAATTGCCTTTTTACAAATGTAGATGTGTCTGTCTTTAGAAGATGTGATGGTTCACTAGCTTTTAAGGGTGTACTAGACGGCAAGCTTTATTTAGTTGATTTTGCAAAAGAAGAGGCCGGTCTAGATGCATGCTTAATGGCTAAGACTTGCATGGGCTGGCTGTGGCATCGCCGCTTAGCACATGTGGGGATGAAGAACCTCCACAAGCTTCTAAAGGGAGAACACGTGATAGGTCTAACAAATGTTTATTTCGAAAAAGATAGACCTTGTGCAGCTTGTCAGGCAGGTAAACAAGTGGGAGGAGCACATCACAGCAAGAATGTGATGACCACGTCAAGACCTCTGGAGCTGCTGCATATGGACCTCTTCGGACCCATCGCCTATCTGAGCATAGGAGGAAGTAAGTATGGTTTAGTTATTGTTGATGACTTTTCCCGCTTCACTTGGGTGTTCTTTTTGCAGGATAAGTCTGAAACCCAAGGGACCCTCAAGCGCTTCCTCAGGAGAGCTCAAAATGAGTTTGAGCTCAAGGTGAAGAAGATAAGGAGCGACAACGGGTCCGAGTTCAAGAACCTTCAAGTGGAGGAGTTTCTTGAGGAGGAAGGGATCAAGCACGAGTTCTCCGCTCCCTACACACCACAGCAAAATGGTGTGGTAGAGAGGAAGAACAGGACGCTAATCGATATGGCGAGGACTATGCTTGGAGAGTTCAAGACCCCCGAGTGCTTTTGGTCGGAAGCCGTGAACACGGCTTGCCACGCCATCAACAGGGTCTACCTTCACCGCCTCCTCAAGAAGACTTCGTATGAGCTACTAACTGGTAACAAACCCAATGTATCGTACTTTCGTGTATTTGGGAGCAAGTGCTACATTCTAGTGAAGAAGGGTAGAAATTCTAAGTTTGCTCCCAAAGCTGTAGAAGGGTTTTTATTAGGTTATGATTCAAATACAAAGGCGTATAGGGTCTTCAACAAATCATCGGGTTTGGTTGAAGTCTCTAGCGACGTTGTATTTGATGAGACTAATGGCTCTCCACGAGAGCAAGTTGTTGATTGTGATGATGTAGATGAAGAAGATGTTCCGACGGTCGCTATACGAACCATGGCGATTGGAGACGTTCGGCCACAGGAACAGGATGAACGTGATCAACCTTCTTCCTCATCGACGGTGCATCCCCCAACTCAAGACGATGAACAGGTTCATCAAAAGGAGGCGTGTGATCAAGGGGGAGCACAAGACGATCAAGTGATGGAGGAAGAAGCGCAACCGGCACCTCCAACCCAAGTTCGAGCGATGATTCAAAGGGATCATCCCGTCGACCAAATTTTGGGTGACATTAGCAAGGGAGTAACTACTCGATCTCGATTAGTTAATTTTTGTGAGCATTACTCTTTTGTCTCCTCTATTGAGCCTTTCAGGGTAGAGGAGGCCTTGCTAGATCCGGATTGGGTGTTGGCCATGCAGGAGGAACTCAACAACTTCAAGCGCAACGAAGTTTGGACACTGGTGCCTCGTCCCAAGCAAAATGTTGTGGGAACCAAGTGGGTGTTCCGCAACAAACAGGACGAGCACGGGGTGGTGACGAGGAACAAGGCTCGACTTGTGGCAAAAGGTTATGCCCAAGTCGCAGGTTTGGACTTTGAGGAGACTTTTGCTCCTGTGGCTAGGCTAGAGTCCATTCGTATCTTGCTAGCATATGCCGCTCACCATTCTTTCAGGTTGTACCAAATGGATGTGAAGAGCGCGTTCCTCAACGGGCCAATAAAGGAGGAGGTGTACGTGGAGCAACCCCCTGGCTTCGAGGATGAGCGGTACCCCGACCACGTGTGTAAGCTCTCTAAGGCGCTCTATGGACTTAAACAAGCCCCAAGAGCATGGTATGAATGCCTTAGAGATTTCTTACTTGCTAATGCTTTCAAGGTTGGGAAAGCCGATTCAACTCTTTTTACAAAGACATGTGATGGTGATTTGTTTGTATGCCAAATTTATGTCGATGACATAATATTTGGTTCTACTAATCAAAAGTCTTGTGAAGAGTTTAGCAGGGTGATGACGCAGAAATTCGAGATGTCGATGATGGGTGAGTTGAACTACTTCCTTGGGTTCCAAGTGAAGCAACTCAAGGACGGCACCTTCATCTCCCAAACGAAGTACACGCAAGATCTGCTGAAACGGTTTGGGATGAAGGACGCCAAGCCCGCAAAGACTCCGATGGGAACCGACGGACACACCGATCTCAACAAAGGAGGTAAGTCCGTTGATCAAAAAGCATACCGGTCAATGATAGGATCTCTACTTTATTTATGTGCTAGTAGACCGGATATTATGCTTAGCGTATGCATGTGTGCCAGATTTCAATCCGATCCTAAGGAGTGTCACTTGGTGGCGGTGAAGCGAATTCTTAGATATTTAGTCGCTACGCCTTGCTTCGGGATCTGGTATCCAAAGGGGTCTAACTTTGACTTAATTGGGTACTCAGATTCCGACTATGCTGGATGTAAGGTCGATAGGAAGAGTACATCGGGGACGTGCCAATTCTTAGGAAGGTCCCTGGTGTCATGGAACTCTAAGAAACAAACCTCCGTTGCCCTATCCACCGCTGAGGCCGAGTACGTTGCCGCAGGTCAGTGTTGCGCGCAACTACTTTGGATGAGGCAAACCCTCAGGGACTTTGGCTACAATCTGAGCAAAGTCCCACTCCTATGTGATAATGAGAGTGCTATCCGAATAGCGGAAAATCCTGTTGAGCACAGCCGCACAAAGCACATAGACATCCGGCATCACTTTTTGAGAGACCACCAGCAAAAGGGAGATATCGAAGTGTTTTATGTTAGCACCGAAAACCAGCTAGCCGATATCTTTACCAAGCCTTTAGATGAGAAGACCTTTTGCAGGCTGCGTAGTGAGCTAAATGTCTTAGATTCGCGGAACTTGGATTGAATTATAGCATACATGTATTCATGCTTTTGATCATGTTCCCTTCTGCATATTGTTGCTTATTATGGTGCTCAAGTTGTACAAACACTCCCTGGACCTCACAAGTCCGTTGCAAAGTGATGCACCTGTTTAGGGGGAGATGTGTTACAACTTGACCCTTTGAGACTAACCATATGTTTAAGTTTGCTTGCGTTAGTCACAAAGGAGAATTGAAAGGGAAAAGGTGGACTCGGACCATGAAAGACTTCCACTGCACTCCGATGAGGGGTAACTTATTCCAAGTCCATCTCATGAACTCTTATTGCCATTTGCTCTTAATTGAAGATTTTGGTGAGGCAATGGGGTTAAAGGGCCACGATTGATCCCGTTTTGGTGCTTGATGCCAAAGGGGGAGAAAAGAAAATAAAGGCCAAAGCAATAAATGGATCAGCTACCACTTGAGAGATTTTGAAAATAGTAGATTAGAGTTTTTGATTTGTCAAATTCTTAAGTTGTCTCTCTTGTCAAAAGTTGGCTTCTTGTGGGGAGAAGTATTGATTATGGGAAAAAGGGGGAGTTTTTGAAATCCTTGATCAATCTCTTTTTGAATGAATCTCTTTATGCTTAAACATGTGTGTTTAACTTAGAGATAGAGATTTGTGTTTGATTTGCAAAAACAAACCAAGTGGTGGCAAAGGATGATCCATATATGCCAAAATTGAATAACACTTAAAATTTTTTTTTTGAATTGAGTTTGCACTTGTTCTAGTGGCTTTATGTTGTGTTGGCATAAATCACCAAAAAGGGGGAGATTGAAAGGGAAATGTGCCCTTGGGCCATTTCTAAGTATTTTGGTGATTGAGTGCCAACACATGTGTTTAATTGTGAATTTGTGTACATGGATGAACAAGGTGCAAATCATGAGATAAAGGTATGTTTCTAAGCCTTAGTACATTGGTTTTGTGGACTAACATATTTGTCTAAGTGTTAGAAACAGAAAGAAGAAAAAGAGAAAAGGGGAGAGAATGACTTGGCTGTGTGCAGCCAAGTCCCAGCTCGGTCTGGAGCACCGGACTGTCCGGTGTGCACCGGACAGTGTCCGGTGCGCCAGGCCAACTCGGCGCGAACTGGCCGCTCTCGGGAATTCGCCGACGGCGTACGGCTAAAATTCACCGGACTGTCCGGTGTGCACCGGACTGTCCGGTGAGCCAACGGTCGGCCAGGGCCAACGGTCGGCCGCGCAATCGGCGCGGGACACGTGGCCGAGCCAACGGTCGGAAGACGGCACCGGACTGTCCGGTGTGCACCGGACTGTCCGGTGCGCCAACGGCTCGCAGATCCACGGCAGTTTCCAACGGTCGGGAAGCGCTGGATAAGGAAAGAAATCGGTCACCGGACATGTCCGGTGTGCACCGGACTGTCCGGTGCCCCCGACGATAGAAGGCCAGGATAGCCTTCCAGAATTGCTCTCAACGGCTCCTAGCTGCCTTGGGGCTATAAAAGGAGCCCCTAGGCGCATGGAGGAGAAACACAAGCAACTCCTAAGCATTCTTGATCATCCACACAAGTTCTTTGCGCATTCGTTTGTGATTCTAAGCGATTCGAGCTCTGTTCTAGTGTGAACTCTGAGATAGTCATTCGAGCTCGAGTCTTGGCTGTGTGTGTGCGCTTTTGTTGTGGATTTGTGTGTGTTGCTTCCCTCCCTTACTCTGTGCTTTCTTTGTGATCATACTTGTAAGGGCAAGAGACTCCAATTTGTGGAGATTCCTTGCAAACGGGATAGTGAAAGGAACAACAAAACACCGTGGTATTCAAGTGGGTCTTTGGACCGCTTGAGAGGGGTTGATTGCAACCCTCGTCCGTTGGGACGCCACAACGTGGAAGTAGGCAAGCATTGGCTTGGCCGAACCACGGGATAAACCACCGTGTCCCTCTGTGCTTGATTCTTGTGGTATTGTGTTTTGTTGAAGACTTCACCTTAGCCACTTGGCATTAACTGTGCTAACGCTTAACAAGTTTTTTGTGGCTTAAGTTTGAAGTTTTTACAGGATCACCTATTCACCCCCCCCCCTCTAGGTGCTCTCAGTAACGGCAGCCCCTGTGCTGCAGACTTGGCTAGTAAATCAGCATGCTCATTTTGTCCTCGAGGGATATTCTTGACAGAAAATCCTTCGAAGGAGGCCTCGATCCTTCGGACCGTATCTAGGTATTTTTCAAGCTTCGGATCTTTAGCCTTGCAACTTTTGTCAATATGACCCGAAACAACCTGGGAATCAGTTTTAAGAATCGCCCTTCTGATTCCCATTGCCTTTAATTTCCGAAGGCCCAGGAGCAGGGCTTCGTACTCAGTAATATTGTTTGTACAGCTGAAGTCAAGTCTTGCTGCATAACAAGTTTTAACCTTGGATGGTGAGACCAACACAGCAGCTGCACCTGCTCCGAAGGTTCCCCAAGAGCCATCACAAAACACTGTCCACACTTCGGCATCTTTATTTGCTTCTTCATCCTGAGCCCCTGGCGTCCAGTCGGCAATGAAATCTGCCAATGCTTGAGACTGGATCGAGGATCTATGCACATAATCAATGTAAAATTCATTGAGCTCTGCAGCCCATTTTCCAATCCGTCCAGTAGCTTCTCTATTTCTCATGATATCCTTCAACGGCTGCGAAGAAGGAACAATAATGTTGTATGCCTGAAAATAATGCCGAAGCTTCCTGGATGCCATTAAAACGGCATACAATACCTTCTCCAGCTCTGTATAATTTTTCTTTGAAACACTAAGGACTTCAGATACAAAATATATTGGGACCTGCTTCTTGACTTGGCCATCAAACTTCTCCTGGACAAGCGCCGCACTTACTGCTGAGTGGGAAGCTGCCACATATAACAACAGAGGAGCCCCTGGCGTTGGTGGAGTTAATGTTGTTAGATCTATTAAGTATTGCTTCAGCTCTTCGAAGGCTTTTTGCTGACTTGGGCCCCATTGAAAGATTTCAGCTGACTTCAGCACCTCGAAGAATGGTAAATTTCTTTCTGCTGATCTGGATATAAATCTGTTGAGAGATGCCAGCCTTCCTGTCAATCTTTGGGCCCCCTTTCTTGTGGTTGGTGGCTCCATTCGAAGTATAGCTTCGATTTTATTTGGATTAGCTTCGATTCCCTTTGTTGAAACCAAGCATCCAAGGAATTTCCCCTTCTTTACTCCGAAGACGCATTTTTCTGGATTCAGCTTCAGACCAGCTTGTCTGAAGCTGGCGAAGGTCTCCTGCAGATCAGCAATATGATTTTCTTGCTTCGTGCTTTTTACAATAATGTCATCGACATAAGTCAACACATTTCTGCCTATCTGAGACTGGAGAACCTTCGCTGTCATTCGGCTGAAACTCCCTCCGGCATTTTTGAGCCCCTCAGGCATCCGAAGATAGCAATATGTGCCACTTGGGGTTATGAAGCTAGTCTTCGGCTCATCTTCCTTCTTCATCCAGATTTGATGATAGCCTGAGTAGCAGTCCAGGAGACTCATGAGCTCTGAAGAAGCTGCTGCATCAACTAAAGAGTCTATCCTTGGCAGCGGGAATTCATCCTTCGGACAAGCCTTGTTGAGATCTGTGAAATCGATACACATTCTCCACTTGCCATTGGCCTTCTTCACCATGACAGTGTTAGCTAGCCACTCTGGATACTTCACTTCTCTGATAACTCCTGCACTGAGGAGTCTTTTTACTTCATTGCGAGCCCCTTCGGCCTTGTCATCAGACATTTTCCGAAGCCTCTGCTTTCGGGGTCTGAAGGATGGGTCAACATTGAGCGAATGTTCAATAACATCCCGATTTACTCCACAGAGATCATTAGCTGACCATGCAAAAACATCTTTGTTGTTGAATAAAAACCTTATCAAGGTTTTCTCCTGGTCTTCAGATAATTGCGAGCCCAGCAGCACCTTCTGCTCTGCTATGTCCTCACACAATAACATGGGCTTCGGCTGATCCGCTGAAGCTGCCTTCTCCCTCCTGAATTTGTACTGTTCACAAGCTTCAGCTCCATCTATGTTATGGATTGCCTTGGAGTCAGTCCAGCTTCCTTCGGCCCTTCTAGCAGCTTCCTGGCTTCCATGAATAGCAATGGGCCCTTGGTCCGAAGGTATCTTCATGCAGAGATAAGCTGGGTGAAGAATTGCTTCGAAGGCATTAAGAGTACCACGGCCAATGATAGCATTGTAAGGATACTCCATGTCAACAATATCAAACACAATTTGCTCAGTCCTTGTGTTGTTAACAAATCCGAAGGTTACTGGCATGGTAATCTTCCCAAGTGCTACAATCTGCCGCCCTCCGAAGCCACAAAGAGGGTGCGTAGCATCGTGGATCTTGTCTTCAGGCTCTTGCATTTGTCTGAAGGCTTTAGCAAATATAATATCAGCTGCACTGCCTGTATCAACTAAGACATTGTGGACCAGAAATCCTTTGATCACGCAAGAGATAACCATGGCATCATTGTGAGGATAATCCTTAAGCTGAAGGTCTTCCTGAGAGAAAGTAATTGGAATGTGGGACCATTTTGACTTGATGAAGGGTCCCTGCACTCCAACATGCTGCACCCTTCTCTGAGCCTCCTTCTTCTGCTTCTTGTTAGCCGGCTCTGAGCAAGAACCGCCTGTTATCGGGAGCACCAGCTTCGAAGCCGAAGCAGCTCCAGCTTGATTGTTGAACGAAGCCATCAGCTCAGAAAAGTGGAAGTGAGTTCACCGGAGGTGGGCGCCAATGTTGGGGACTTGTTCTCAAATGCTAAGAATTAAGAACAAGGCAACATAGAAAATGTTAAGTGTAAAAGTCCTTCGTCCTCCAAAACGTTATATCCTTTCAGGATATAAAGAATTTCGGACGAAGGTTACGAAGGACGTACCTTCGTAAGCATAATAACAAGGGATGAAGTATTCATACAAATCATAAGGTATGAAATAAACATTAAACATTATCATAGAATCATTTCCACTTTTATTATCATGAACGAGTATAAATAACTTCAAATTACAAATGTACCTTCGGTCCTGAGAAAGGTGAAAGAACAGGTGTGATGCGAAAGCAAATGTCAGGTTCGCGTGAACAGTACAGGGGTACTGTTCATCTATTTATAGAAACAGGTCACAGCCTGTGACAAATTACAATTATGCCCCTTACAAAAGTTTACAACATTGACTCAGACCTCTATGGATAAAAAGGTCATTCTATCTCTATGTCGGTTCGTAACGCCGAAGCTCCATGAAAAGGAACCTTCGGCCATCTCCTGGGGACGACTTCAGCCGAAGCTGCTTCTTCGCGTAAGACCTTCGGCGCACCGAAGCATGGCCCCAACACTATGTCAATCTCTTCTAAAGGATCGGCCGATGTAAACCCCTGTCCTAGTTTATCAAGATCTCTGAATTCCTCTATCATGTTCCCCACAGAGGAATTAGAAGATCTTTGTGTGACGGCGGACTCTCCGGTCTCGGGGACTGGATCATCCATAATACTGTCTTTTTGTTGTGATATATGTTCGGTCTTAAAGTCCAGACCCTTTTGTGAAAGACTAGACCATTCGGCCTTGGAAGCCGAACTGTCCGTGACCAGAAACTCATGAACTTCGTGTGTATTCATCATTTAAACTTTATTTAGGATTCAGCCGATTCTCCATCGGCTCTAGCATTACAGGAATGAAACCTTTCTTATCTATACTTATGAACTGATAATCAGAAAAATCTACTCCTGTGAGACATGTAGCAGTCTCATAGGTCCAGAGCACAGGGGCATCGGCCACCGCGATGCAGGCCGATACATCAGCATGTACTTGTTCTACATCATCACCTACCCATTGTATTAGCATTTGATGTAATGTAGAAGGTATAAATTGATTGGCGTGAATCCAATCTCTGCCTAGGATTAAACTATAATTTCCTTCTACATCAGCGACGAAGAAAGCAGCAGCAAGGGTCTTAGTCCCGATGGTTAATTCAACGGACGTGACTCCCCTAGCTTTGATCGAACTATCCCCAACACCGCTGAGGGTCATGTTGGTTTTGACAAGTTCGTCATCTTGCTTACCTAATTTTCTATATAATGAATAAGGCATTAGATTTACAGCCGCCCCTCCATCTACCAACATCTTAGCAATCGGTATTCCATCAATGTGACCGCGCACGAAGAGCGGCTTTAAATGATTTACCGATTCCTTTGGTTTAGTAAAGGCGGCTTCTTTAGGACCAAAATCAAATTGAGCAACAACAGGTTCATCTTCGCTGATAATAGTACAATCGGCGGAAAATGTAATAACATTCACATCCATACCTGGGCGTTCTGGGGAAGCTTCGTAGTCGACCAGGTCTTCTCCTAGCAGGTCGTCCTCTTCCATTGATGTTGCCGTGTCGTTGGAGGCTTCCTGGTGAATGGCGGACGGTCCGCATGCGGGGGCCGGACGGTCCGCGCCTGGTGCAGGTTGTCCAGAGACTTCCTGGTGAACGGCGGACGGTCCGTGCGCGGGGGCCGGACGGTCCGCTCCTGGTGTAGGTTGACTTTCTATTTCTGTGGCCGTTTGTTTTTTCTCAACGGCCTTTGGTCTCCATCTCTTTTGCGGTGGCGGGTATAGTGGATGTGTGTCATTAAATGTCTTCTCCGCCTCCTTCTCCTGGCTCTCCTTTGCTCTTAGACGCTGTAATTTTCTCTTTTGGGACCGTGTCAATCCCGCTGGGCACCATCGAGGCATGGAGTATTTTGGATCGGCTGTTTTGATGGTAGTCGTATCCTTTTCAGTTGTGTTGGCCGATTCGCCAAAAATCATCGGCCCTTTATTGTCTCCCTGTATGACAACATCTGTAGTGCCTATTTTGATGATGTCCTTTTTTGTTGTTCTTTGAGTTGCTACAGGCATATGCCCCCCTGCCGGATTGGTCGGCCTTGGAGGCCGAGTAGTCCGGCAATCCTGTTGGGTTTGTGCTTGGTGACCGGATTGAGCGGTGCTCAATCGGTCTTGTACTCGTGGCGTCAACTTGTCAAAAACAGATGTTTGGGGTGCCCCCCAGGTGGGGTATTGTGGCATCCCAAATGGATATGGTGACATGCCCCACATTTGATTTGGGACATATGGTGGAGGTAAATATGCGTATGGATATGGCATAGGCGGATAAGGGGGTGGAGGTGTCCATGTCGGTATGTTAGGTCTCAATTGTACAGTGTGACCTTTCATTTCTTCCGATTGGTGGGGTGGTCCAATCGGCCTAACCTGACGTTGCTCATGAACGGGTGAGCGGGGTCGCTTTGCTGGCCGGTCACTGGGGTCGGCCTTCTTTTTTACGTATTTAGACAATAATTGATCAAAAGTTGGGCCGGCTTTAACCAACCGACCAGCTGCCTTGAATGTATTTGTTTTCCACGTACCTATCTCTGGTCGTCGTGGTTTGAAAGTACGTGGCCGTTGCGAGTCCTGAGTACGGCCGGACCGTCCGCCGGAGTTCTCCGGCCTGTCCGGTGGGGTCCCGGACCGTCCGCGCCTACGTGCCGGACCGTCCGGGATACGCAGCACGGGTTCCTGCATCTGTCTCCCTGTCTGCGCTTGCCCCCAGTACTGGAGGCTGTGATGGTCACCTTTAGGGTCTCCCCTCCATCGGGAGTCTTCTCGGCTACCACTTTCCTGCAAGAAACTTTACGATCCCCATCGACCTCTTTAGCATTGCCGATGATTGTCTCTTTGTCTTTGTCTTCATCGGCTGTGTTTGGCCGAACTAGGACTTTCTTGCCCTCGAAGTCAATCATGTTCATCGGAAAAGGCTCTGTATCCACCTGCATTTCCTGAAATTTCAATCGTCCCTCGTTAATGGCTGATTGAATCTGTCGACGGAATACATTACAATCATTAGTGGCATGAGAAAATGAGTTATGCCACTTGCAGTATGCCCGACGTTTTAACTCGTCGGTGGATGGAACAGTGTGATTTATTTTAATGTTGCCATTTTTGAGTAATTCATCAAATATTTTATCACACTTACCAACATTAAACGTAAACTTAACCTCCTCTTGCCGTTTCTTTTGAATCGGCTGTAAGGAGGGACAAACTGAAGATTTGGCCTATTTTGGCCAAACCATTTCAGCAGCATACACTTCTGCTGATTCGTCATCTGAGCTACTTTGGTCGCATTCTACTATATGTACGTTGTGACGAATTGTTTTAGCAGTTTCTTTGCTTCGGCTTTCACAAGCCGAAGCTCTCTGGTGTAACTGTGCTAGTGTAAAAAATTGGATGCCTTCTAATCTTTCTTTTAAATAATATCGTAGACCATTAAAGGCTAATCCTGCTAGTTGTTTTTCTGCTAGATGAATTTAGAGACATCGGTTTCTTGTATCTCGGAATCTCCGGATGTAATTGATAGTCGCCTAGAGGGGGGGTGAATAGGGCGAAACTGAAATTTACAAAAATAATCACAACTACAAGCCGGGTTAGCGTTAGTAATAAAGAAACGAGTCCGCGAGAGAGGGCGCAAAACAAATCGCAAACAAATAAGAGTGTGACACGAGGATTTGTTTTACCGAGGTTCGGTTCTCGCAAACCTACTCCCCGTTGAGGAGGCCACAAAGGCCGGGTCTCTTTCAACCCTTCCCTCTCTCAAACGATCCCACGGATCGAGTGAGCTTTCTCTTCTTCTCAATCAAACGGGAACAAAGCTTCCCCGCAAGGGCCACCACACAATTGGTGCCTCTTGCCTTGGTTACAATTGAGTGATGATCTCTAGAACAAATGAGAAAGAAAGAAAGCAATCCAAGCGCAAGAGCTCAAAAGAACACGGCAAATCTCTTTGTATGTGTCTAGAATTGAATGCCTAGCTCTTGTAAGTGGTTGAGAGTTGGAAAACTTGGATGGCAATGAATGTGGGGTGGTTGGGGTATTTATAGCCCCAACCACCAAAAGTGACCGTTGCTGGAACTCCTCTGTTCGATGGCGCACCGGACAGTCCGGTGCACACCGGACAGTCCGGTGCCCCTGCCACGTCACCATTGCCGTTGGATTCTGACCGTTGGAGCTTCTGACTTGTGGGCCCTCCTGGGTGTCCGGTGCACACCGGACAGGTACTGTTTGATGTCCGGTGCACCGGCATGGGCGTGCCTGACGTCTGCGCGCGCTGCGCGCGCATTTAATGCACCGCAGGGAGCCGTTGGCGCCGCAGGGAGCCGTTGCTCTGCTGGCACACCGGACAGTCCGGTGCACATCGGACAGTCCGGTGAATTTTAGCGGAGCGGCTGCCGAGCAAACCCGAGGCTGGCGAGTTCCGGAGGCCGCGTTTCCTTGGAGCACCGGACATGTCCGGTGCACACCGGACAGTCCGGTGAATTATAGCGCGCCGGCTTCCGAGAAATCCCGAGGGCGAAGAGTTTGAAGTCGAAGTCCTCTGGCCGCACCGGACAGTCCGGTGCACACAGGACAGTCCGGTGCCTCTGGCCAGAGGAGCCCTCGGTTGCCTTGCTGCTCCTTTGTTGAATCCAACACTTGGTCTTTTTATTGGCTGATTGTGAACCTTTTGCACCTGTATAACTTATGCACTAGAGTAAACTAGTTAGTCCAATGTTTGTGTTGGGCAATTCAACCACCAAAATTATTTAGGAACTAGGTCTAAGCCTAATTCCCTTTCAATCTCCCCCTTTTTGGTGATTGATGCCAACACAAACCAAAGCAAATATAGAAGTGCATAATTGAACTAGTTTACATAATGTAAGTGCAAAGGTTGCTTGGAATTGAGCCAATATAAACTTATATGATGCGCATGGATGGTTTCTTTGTTTTTGACATATTGGACCAAATTTGCACCAAGAGTTTTGTTTTTGCAAATTCTTTTGTAAATTCTTTTCAAAGTACTTTTGCAAGATAGTCAAAGGTAAATGAATAAGGTTTTGCAAAGCATTTTCAAGATATGGAATTTTCTCCCCCTATTTCCAATGCTTTTCCTTTGACTAAGCAAAACTCCCCCTCAAATAAGGTCTCCTCTTAGTGTTCAAGAGGGTTTTCAAGACATCAATTTTGAAAATACTAGATGCTCCCCTTTTAGAACACAAAGAGATACCAATTTTGAAATTTACCAATTTAAAATCATCAAATTTATAAAATTTAGGTGGTGGTGCGGTCCTTTTGCTTTGGGCTCATATTTTTCTCCCCCTTTGGCATGAATCGCCAAAAACGGAATCATTAGAGCCCAATGAAGTACATTCTCCCCCTTTGGTCATGAAATAAATGAGTGAAGGTTATACCAAAGTTGGAGAGGTGAAGTGGAGCGACGGCGAAGGATGAGTAGTAGAGTGGAGTGGAAGCCTTGTCTTCGCCGAAGACTCCTATTCCCTTTCAATATACCTATGACTTGGTTGAAATACACTTGAAAACACATTAGTCATAGCATATATAAAAGAGACATGATCAAAGGTATATTTATGAGCTATGTGTGCAAGACTAGCAAAAGAAATTCCTAGAATCAAGAATATTAAGCTCATGCCTAAGACGGGTAAAAGATTGTTCATCAAGTGGTTTGGTAAAGATATCGGCTAATTGATCTTTAGTATTAATATAAGAAATCTCGATATCCCCCTTTTGTTGGTGATCCCGAAGAAAATGATACCGAATGGCTATGTGCTTAGTGCGGCTGTGCTCGACGGGATTGTCGGCCATTTTGATTGCACTCTCATTGTCACATAGCAAAGGGACTTTGGTTAATTTGTAACCGTAGTCCCGCAGGGTTTGCCTCATCCAAAGCAATTGCGCGCAACAATGGCCTGCGGCAATATACTCGGCTTCGGCGGTAGAAAGAGCGACCGAATTTTGCTTCTTTGAGGCCCATGACACCAAGGATCTTCCCAAGAACTGGCAAGTCCCCGATGTGCTCTTCCTATTAATCCTACACCCCGCCCAATCGGCATCCGAATAACCAATCAAATCAAAAGTGGATCCCCGAGGGTACCAAAGCCCAAACTTAGGAGTAAAAGCCAAATATCTCAAGATTCGTTTTACGGCCGTAAGGTGTGATTCCTTAGGGTCGGCTTGGAATCTTGCACACATGCATACGGAAAGCATTATGTCCGGTCGAGATGCACATAAATAAAGCAATGAACCAATCATCGACCGGTATACCTTTTGATCCACGGACTTACCTCCCGTGTCGAGGTCGAGATGCCCATTGGTTCCCATGGGTGTCTTGATGGGCTTGGCATCCTTCATTCCAAACTTGCTTAGGATATCTTGAGTATACTTCGTTTGGCTAATGAAGGTGCCCTCTTGGAGTTGCTTCACTTGGAATCCTAGAAAATACTTCAACTCCCCCATCATTGACATCTCGAATTTTTGCGTCATGATCCTACTAAATTCTTCACATGTAGATTTGTTAGTAGACCCAAATATGATATCATCAACATAAATTTGGCATACAAACAAATCATTATCAAGAGTCTTAGTGAATAAAGTAGGATCGGCTTTGCCGACTTTGAAGCCATTTGCAATAAGGAAATCTCTAAGGCATTCATACCATGCTCTTGGGGCTTGCTTGAGCCCATAAAGCGCCTTTGAGAGCCTATAAACATGGTTAGGATACTCACTGTCTTCAAAGCCGGGAGGTTGCTCAACATAGACCTCCTCCTTGATTGGTCCATTGAGGAAGGCACTCTTCACGTCCATTTGATAAAGCTTGAAGCCATGGTAAGTAGCATAGGCTAATAATATGCGAATTGACTCAATCCTAGCTACGGGTGCATAGGTTTCACCAAAATCCAAACCTTCGACTTGTGAATACCCCTTGGCCACGAGTCGAGCTTTGTTCCTTGTCACCACACCATGCTCGTCTTGCTTGTTGCGGAAGACCCACTTGGTTCCTACAACATTTTGGTTAGGACGTGGAACTAAGTGCCATACCTCATTCCTCGTGAAATTGTTGAGCTCCTCTTGCATCGCCATCACCCAATCCGAATCTTGAAGTGCCTCCTCTACCCTGGTTGGCTCAATAGAGGAAACAAACGAGTAATGTTCACAAAAATGAGCAACACGAGATCGAGTAGTTACCCCCTTATGAATGTCGCCGAGGATGGTGTCGACGGGGTGATCTCGTTGTATTGCTTGGTGGACTCTTGGGTGTGGCGGCCTTGGTTGTTCATCCTCCTTGTCTTCATTATTTGAATCTCCCCCTTGATCGTTGCCGTCGTTTTGAGGTGGCTCATCTTCTTGATCTTCTTGTTCAACATCTTGAGCCTCATCCTCAACTTGAGTTGGTGGAGATGCTTGCATGGAGGAGGATGGTTGATCTTGTGCATGTGGAGGCTCTTCGGATTCCTTAGGACACACATCCCCAATGGACATGTTCCTTAGCGCTATGCATGGAGCCTGTTCTTCACCTATGTCATCAAGATCAACTTGCTCTACTTGAGAGCCATTAGTCTCATCAAACACAACGTCACAAGAAACTTCAACAAGTCCTGAGGACTTGTTAAAGACTCTATATGCCCTTGTGTTTGAGTCATATCCTAGTAAAAAGCCTTCTACAGTTTTAGGAGCAAATTTAGATTTTCTACCTCTTTTAACAAGTATAAAACATTTGCTACCAAAAACTCTAAAATATGAAATATTGGGCTTTTTACCGGTTAGGAGTTCATAAGATGTCTTCTTGAGGATTCGATGAAGATATAACCGGTTGATGGCGTAGCAGGCGGTGTTGACCGCTTCGGCCCAAAACCGATCCGGTGTCTTGTACTCATCAAGCATGGTTCTTGCCATGTCCAATAGAGTTCGATTCTTCCTCTCCACTACACCATTTTGTTGTGGAGTGTAGGGAGAAGAGAACTCATGCTTGATGCCCTCCTCCTCAAGAAAGCCTTCTATTTGAGAGTTCTTGAACTCCGTCCCATTGTCGCTTCTAATTTTCTTGATCCTTAAGCCGAACTCATTTTGAGCCCGTCTTAAGAATCCTTTTAAGGTCTCTTGGGTTTGTGATTTTTCCTGCAAAAAGAATACCCAAGTGAAGCGAGAATAGTCATCCACAATTACAAGACAATACTTACTATCGCCGATGCTTATATAAGCGATCGGGCCAAACAAATCCATGTGAAGGAGCTCCAGTGGCCTGTCGGTAGTCATGATGTTTTTGTGTGGATGATGGACACCAACTTGCTTCCCAGCTTGGCAAGCGCTACAAATCCTGTCTTTCTCAAAATGAACATCGGTTAGTCCCAAAATGTGTTCTCCCTTTAGAAGCTTGTGAAGATTCTTCATTCCAACATGGGCTAGTCGGCGGTGCCAGAGCCAACCCAAGTTAGTCTTAGCAATCAAACAAGTGTTGAGCTCAGCTCTATGAAAATCTACTAAGTATAGCTGACCCTCTAACACTCCCTTAAAAGCTATTGAATCATCACTTCTTCTAAAGACAGTTACACCAATATCAGTAAAAAGACAGTTGTAGCCCATTTGACATAATTGGGATACGGAAAGCAAATTGTAATCTAAGGAATCTACAAGAAAAACATTAGAAATGGAATGGTCAGGAGATATAGCAATTTTACCCAAACCTTTGACCAAACCTTGATTTCCATCCCCGAATGTGATAGCTCGTTGGGGATCTTGGTTTTTTTCATATGAGGAGAACATCCTTTTCTCCCCGGTCATGTGGTTTGTGCACCCGCTGTCGAGTATCCAACTTGTGCCCCCGGATGCATAAACCTACAAAACAAGTTTAGTTCTTTGTTTTAGGTACCCAAACGGTTTTGGGTCCTTTGGCATTAGATACAAGAACTTTGGGTACCCAAACACAAGTCTTGGAGCCCTTGTGTTTGCCCCCAACAATTTTGGCAACTACCTTGCCAGATTTGCTAGTCAACACATAAGATGCATCAAAAGTTTTAAATGAAATGGCATGATCATTTGATGCATTAATAGTTTTCTTTCTAGGCAACTTGGCATGGGTTGGTTGCCTAGATCTAGATGTCTCACCCTTATACATAAAAGCATAATTAGGGCCAGAGTGAGACTTCCTAGAATGAATTTTCTTAATTTTACTCTCAGGATACCCGGCAGGGTACAAAATGTAACCCTCGTTATCCTGAGGCATGGGAGCCTTGCCCTTAACAAAGTTAGACAAGTTTTTAGGAGGGGCATTAATTTTGACATTGTCTCCCCTTTGGAAGCCAATGCCGTCCTTAATGCCCGGGCGTCTCCCATTATAGAGCATGCTTCTAGCAAGTTTAAATTTTTCATTTTCTAAGTCATGCTCTCTAATCTTAGCATTAAGTTGTGCTATATGATCATTTTGTTTCTTAATTAAAGCTAGGTGATCATGGATAGCATCAACATTAATATCTCTACATCTAGTACAAATGGAAATATGCTCAACATTAGATGTAGAGGGTTTGCAAGATTTTAGTTCAACAACCTTAGCATGCAACAAATCATTTTTAGCTCTAAGGTCGGAAATAGTAGCATTGCAAACATCAAAATCCTTAGCCTTAGCAATTAATTTCTCATTCTCATTTCTAAGGCTAGCGATGGAAGCATTCAATTCATCAATCCTAGCAAGCAAATCAACATCATCATTTCTAGGATTAATGCAAACATGAGAATCAACCTTAGCTAACAAATTTGCATTTTCATTTCTAAGGTTGTCTAAAGTCTCATGGCAAATACTTAGCTCACTAGACAATTTTTCACATTTTTCTCTTTCTAGAGCATAAGCATTTTTAACCTTAACATGTTTTTTGTTTTCCTTGATTAGGAAGTCCTCTTGGGAGTCCAAGAGATCATCCTTTTCATGGATGGCACTAATCAATTCATTTAATTTTTCTTTTTGTTCCATGTTAAGGTTGGCAAAAAGAATACGCAAATTATCCTCTTCATTTTTATCATTCTCCTCATCACTAGATGTTTCATATTTAGTGGAGGACTTTGATTTTACCTTCTTTTTGCCGTCCTTGGCCATGAGGCACTTGTGGCCGACGTTGGGGAAGAGGAGGCCCTTGGTGACGGCGATGTTGGCGGCGTCCTCGTCGTCGGAGGAGTCGCTTGAGCTTTCGTCGGAGTCCCACTCCCGACAAACATGGGCATCGCCGCCCTTCTTCTTGTAGTACTTCTTCTTCTCCTTCCTCTTGCCCTTCTTGTCGTTGTCCCTGTCACTATCACTTGATAATGGACATTTAGCAATAAAGTGACCGGGCTTACCACACTTGTAGCAAACCTTCTTGGAACGGGATTTGTAGTCCTTCCCCTTCCGTTGCTTGAGGATTTGCCGGAAGCTTTTGATGATTAGGGCCATCTCCTCGTTGTCGAGCTTGGAGGCGTCAATTGGTTGTCTACTTGGTGTAGACTCCTCCTTCTTCTCCTCCGTTGCCTTGAAGGCCACGGGTTGCGCCTCGGATGTGGAAGGCTCATCAAGCTCGTTGATCTTCTTGGAGCCCTTAATCATGCATTCAAAACTAACAAAATTCCCGATGACTTCCTCGGGGGTCATTTGTGTATATCTAGGATTGCCACGAATTAATTGTACTTGAGTAGGGTTAAGGAAAATAAGGGCTCTTAGAATAACCTTAACCACTTCGTGGTCATCCCATTTTGCGCTCCCGAGGTTGCGCACTTGGTTTACCAAGGTCTTGAGCCGGTTGTACATGTCTTGTGGCTCCTCCCCTTGGCGAAGACGGAAGCGACCGAGCTCCCCCTCGATCGTTTCCCGCTTGGTGATCTTTGTGAGTTCATCACCCTCGTGCGCCGTCTTGAGTAGGTCCCAAATCTCCTTGGCGTTCTTCAACCCTTGTACTTTGTTGTATTCCTCCTTGCTTAGTGAGGCAAGGAGAATGGTTGTGGCCTGGGAGTTGAAGTGCTCGATTTGGGCCACTTCGTCCGTGTCGTAGTCTTCATCCCCTACGGATGGTACCTGTACACCATACTCAACAACATCCCATAATCTTTTGTGGAGAGAGGTTAGATGAAATCGCATCAAATTACTCCACATAGCATAATCTTCACCATTAAAAGTTGGTGGTTTGCCTAATGGGACGGAAAGTAAAGGTGTATGTTTAGGAACGCGAGGGTAGCGTAGGGGGATCTTACTATACTTCTTACGCTCTTGGCGTTTAGAAGTGACGGACGCCGCGTCGGAGCCGGAGGTGGAGGTCGATGAAGTGTCGGTCTCGTAGAAGACCACCTTCCTCATCCTTTTGTGCTTGTCCCCACTCCGATGCGGCTTGTGAGAAGATTTTTCCTTCTTCTCCTTATGGTGAGAAGAGGAAGATCTTTTCTCCTTCCGCTTGGAGGAGCTCTTCTTCTTCTCCCTTCTCTTGGTGCGGGACTCTTCCGATGAAGATGAGGTGCTCCCTTGGCTTGTAGTGGGCTTGTCATCGCCGGTCTCCATCTCCCTCTTGGTGTGATCTCCCGACATCACTTCGAGCGGTTAGGCTCTAATGAAGCACCGGGCTTTGATACCAATTGATAGTCGCCTAGAGGGGGGGTGAATAGGGCGAAACTGAAATTTACAAAAATAATCACAACTACAAGCCGGGTTAGCGTTAGTAATAAAGAAACGAGTCCGCGAGAGAGGGCGCAAAACAAATCGCAAACAAATAAGAGTGTGACACGAGGATTTGTTTTACCGAGGTTCGGTTCTCGCAAACCTACTCCCCGTTGAGGAGGCCACAAAGGCCGGGTCTCTTTCAACCCTTCCCTCTCTCAAACGATCCCACGGATCGAGTGAGCTTTCTCTTCTTCTCAATCAAACGGGAACAAAGCTTCCCCGCAAGGGCCACCACACAATTGGTGCCTCTTGCCTTGGTTACAATTGAGTGATGATCTCTAGAACAAATGAGAAAGAAAGAAAGCAATCCAAGCGCAAGAGCTCAAAAGAACACGGCAAATCTCTTTGTATGTGTCTAGAATTGAATGCCTAGCTCTTGTAAGTGGTTGAGAGTTGGAAAACTTGGATGGCAATGAATGTGGGGTGGTTGGGGTATTTATAGCCCCAACCACCAAAAGTGACCGTTGCTGGAACTCCTCTGTTCGATGGCGCACCGGACAGTCCGGTGCACACCGGACAGTCCGGTGCCCCTGCCACGTCACCATTGCCGTTGGATTCTGACCGTTGGAGCTTCTGACTTGTGGGCCCTCCTGGGTGTCCGGTGCACACCGGACAGGTACTGTTTGATGTCCGGTGCACCGGCATGGGCGTGCCTGACGTCTGCGCGCGCTGCGCGCGCATTTAATGCACCGCAGGGAGCCGTTGGCGCCGCAGGGAGCCGTTGCTCTGCTGGCACACCGGACAGTCCGGTGCACATCGGACAGTCTGGTGAATTTTAGCGGAGCGGCTGCCGAGCAAACCCGAGGCTGGCGAGTTCCGGAGGCCGCGTTTCCTTGGAGCACCGGACATGTCCGGTGCACACCGGACAGTCTGGTGAATTATAGCGCGCCGGCTTCCGAGAAATCCCGAGGGCGAAGAGTTTGAAGTCGAAGTCCTCTGGCCGCACCGGACAGTCCGGTGCACACCGGACAGTCCGGTGCCTCTGGCCAGAGGAGCCCTCGGTTGCCTTGCTGCTCCTTTGTTGAATCCAACACTTGGTCTTTTTATTGGCTGATTGTGAACCTTTTGCACCTGTATAACTTATGCACTAGAGTAAACTAGTTAGTCCAATGTTTGTGTTGGGCAATTCAACCACCAAAATTATTTAGGAACTAGGTCTAAGCCTAATTCCCTTTCAGTAATCATTAACCGATTCATCTTTTGTTTGTCGTAATGACACTAAATCTACCAAATCCAACTCATAGTCGCCGGAGAAAAAATGATCATGAAATTTTTGTTCTAGATCCCCCCATGATGAAATGGAATTAGGAGGTAAAGTGGCGTACCATGAAAACGCAGTTCTTGTTAAAGATAATGAAAATAAACGTACGCGAAATGCCTCTGTGTCGGCCAACTCTCCTAATTGTGCTAAAAATTGGCCTATGTGTTCACGTGTGTTCTTTCCTTGGTCACCCGAAAATTTTGTGAATTCGGGTATCCTGGTTCCCTGTGGGTATGGGTGGTGATCAAATCGGCTGTCATAAGGTTTCCGATACGATTGCCCCCCAGGGACCATACTTACTCCGAGCTTATCTCGGAACGCCCCGGCTATTTCTTCCTTTACTATATCAATGGCAGCCGGTGCGAGACCACCGGCTCTCTGATCAAACATAGGTGGGGTTGGCTGGATATTAGCATATTGTCTTTCCCCCCATTGGTTTGAACTACGTGGTGCATTGCCACTTGCCCTATATGGTTCATATGTTTGATCGTTCCTTTCCGGCCTTCTCGGTGGGGCCGAAAAGTTTTCCTGGGCTCTAGATCTCGAATTAATGGGTTGATGCATTGTATAGTGCGATGGGAAGTGCTGCTGGGACGGGTGAGGATTCAGGTAACAATCCTCCTCAAAAAGGTCATGTGCGGACTGTCCGGACATTGGCCCGGACCGTCCATGATTATGTGCGGACCGTCCGTCGTTGTACGCGGACGGTCCGACTGGGTAGTTTAGATTCTGTGCTGTGTGTGGTGGTTCGGGCGCATATCTAGGTAACTCATTAAAAATAGGCCCGACTGTTTTTGGTCCGGACGGTCCGCGCTCACATGCGGACGGTCCGGGCATGTGCAGATCGGCTGATTTGCTGCCGATTTGCGGTTGCTCAGGGTATGTGTCCATCGGCATCCCATAAAGGGGTTGTGACTGGTCGTGACAACCTGTAGCCGATGTGTTACGCGTGTTATCTCCTAACTCAACCTCGTGTGAAGGAAAATTTGTGATACTAGATTTATCAAATGCACGTACTAGTCTCTTAAGATCGCTTTGCATACCCCCTATGATGTTTTGCATTTGTTCACGTTGCCCTTCTACATAATTTCTAAGAGATTGTAGCTCGTTGGTATTACTTACATTGGGGATATCTGGCGTGGGTTGGAGCGAAGCCGGATCCGTCGCCCGATGTCGGACGACCTTGTTGTTCCTGTCCACTTTAAAGTTGGCCAAGAATCTTGCTTTTGCTTCCTGGATCATGCGCTCCTTGTGCTCCTCGAATTGGAGTTGTTCGTCAGTCGGCAAGGTCTCCCAAGTCGGCTCTATGATGTTGCTTGGGGAAATATCAGAGCTATCTCTTGAACCGGCCATTGAGGGCCGATTTGATGACTCTGTATTTGTGGTCCCCAGTGGAGTCGCCAAAAAGTATGTTGACGCCTTTTCAGAGCGCCAAACATTCAACAAGAATCGTGGCGGTGCCCTCTGCACAGGGGCGGACGGTCCGGATGCAGGGGCCGGACGGTCCGCGGCCTGGTACGAGGCACGGTGGTGCTCTCTGCGCAGGGGCGGACTGTCCGCGACCTGGGGCCGGACGGTCCGCGACCTGATGCACGGCTAGGGCTCCTGCCTGATGGCCGGACGGTCCGCGCCCTGGGGCCGGACGGTCCGCGCGTACGCAGGGGCGGCGGAAGATCGCCGGCGGCGCCTGGATCTCGCTCCCGGGAGGGATCCCGTCGAGGAGTAGAGATCCTAGGTGGTGTCTAGGCTCGGGCCGGCCGACCTAGACTCCTCTAATCGACGTAGAGTCGAGGAGAGGCGGAGAATTTGGGGATTGGAAGACTAAACCTAAACTAAACTAGAACTACTCCTAGGATAAAATGTAAATTGTATTGATTGAAGGTTCGATTCGTTGTTTCAAATCGGCCGTAGACCTCTCTATTTATAGAGGAGGAGGGCTGGACCCGTTACAAACAAATTTCCGAATGAATCCCGCGAATTTAGCTAACAGCCGTAGCACAAAACTCGAAACCCTAAACTGCTCTGCGTACGCGCGAACCGTCCGGCCCCCAGGCGCGGACCGTCCGGACCGCGGACCGTCCGGCCTCAGGGCCGGACCGTCCGCCCTGCTCAAAATAGGCTCCAACAGGTGGATAGAAAAATAGATGGGATCTATGGAGAGAATCTCTTCTTCATGGATCATATTCATTTTTGTCCATAGCACGGGATGTTTGGTCTTTAAGAAATATATTTTAGTTTTTTATTTTATTATATTTTAATCTTTAAATTGCTAAAATATGAAAGGGACTAAAATAGAATGATTAAAAATTAGTCCCTAGAAAGTAGAAACCAAACACCCTCTTAAGAGCAACTTTAGTAGTTCTCTAAAAGACTTTCTAAATCAATAATTTAGGTAGTTAACATAAAAACTATTCTCCAACAGTTCTCTAAATGAACTTTCTAAATTTAACAACTTGTCATCTAACCTCATTTTCTCTCTACATTTGGCAACCATTTAACAACTTCCTAAACAAAAATGTTGACTGCATTATATAGTTTTTGTGACTTATTTTTTATGTAGATAGATACAAAACAAAATTACAACCTATATTTAGAGAACTATTAGAGAACTCACATTTTTTTACTCCAAAAGCCATTTAGCAACTTCTTAAATATGTGATTTAGAGAGCTAAAATATACATAACTATTGGAGTTGCTCTAAGGGTTTGTTCGGTTAGAGGTGGGTTAGAGAGGATTAAATTCCTCCAATTTAAATTTGAATATAAGAGGATTTAATTCTTCTAATCTTTCTCAATACATCTTAAACCGAGTAAGCCCTAAGTAGTAACGTACACAACACCAGCGGGGAAAAAGCGTCAGCCGACAATGAACATGCACCCCATTGTTGTAGGCAATTGATTGCTTTTTATATAGTTGTCTACGAATACATTCCACCCTAGGGTGACTATTGTGTAAGGTTATGTACAATTTAGATACTATATTATATTTATTCAAGCATTAGATATATCTAAAAAACTCCTTCATACAATCTAATATATCTAAGTTTTGTATTTTATTCGCTTGATCCCCTCAAGATACGACTCATTAGCTCCTTATTTGGTTACTCATATCCCATGTAGATTGGATGAGATTGGAAAAATTGTGAAATATTTTAATTTGTTTGGGATTTAAAGTCACTTATTCTCACTCAATTCACATGGATTGAGAGCAAAACAAACAAATCCTTAGGGCTTGTTCATTTCACCGTTAAATCATGTGGATTGGGTGGTATTGAGTCGGTTTAAATTTATAGCAAGTCCAAATCCATCTCAATCTATTTCAATATACTCTAGTCTATATCGAATTGGAATAATCACACAAGGTCTTATGTGAGTTGTATGGTGGAATAATATCCAGACTTAGAGAACCATGCTAGAGATGTTCCTTCATCAAGACATATATCTCTTGTGTTTTTTTTTTGCACCTACCCTTTTATGATACCCCTTAAGATACGAATCATTTATGTGGCCCTAAGCACTTCTTAGATTTAAATGTACAAGCAATCTTTCTGGTCTGTTAGATCATGATCTAACCGTCTGTTAGATCATGATCAAATTATAGGTGCAACTATGATTTGTTAGGGATTTTTTTTATAAAATCGTAAGCTGGTGGTAGAAGAATTTAATGTTAAAATGTGACATATGATTAAATTATAATCTAATAAATTAAGAGGTTTGTTTATACGCTTGTACAACGCTAGAACACGAATAGGAACGATGGACTCGGCGACTTGATCATAGACGAAGTATTCCATAGTGCTCATTTGCGTCCGGGCCGTGCCTGCGCCGGCGCTCTGCCGTCCAGCGTCGACGTCGCAACGCCAGCCGCAGGAAGGATGGGGTTTAATAAAAAAACGGCACGTACGGAACAACGACATGATCGATGCGTCTGCGTGGAATGAGTACAAATACGCGAATATGCCTGGATTGACAAATCGGCCGGCCTTTAAATGTTTCCACTCACGGGAAACGGGGTCAATGGATTCGAAGTTGAAGCGATCTCCCATGGGTGCAAAAAGGGAGGAGCATCGTGCGCGTGTCGTGTGGGACAAGTGCACCCGTTACTTTTGACTTTTTGTAGGCTACATGGTGTTTGGTTTGGAGTAGAGATGGAAATGGGTACCCGCTACCCGGAACCTGGTGAGTTTTTGCTCTATTAGGGTATGAGTTTGGGTCAATTTCTCTACCCATGGGTTTGTTATTGGGTTCAAATGGAAACCCAACGGGTACGTGGGTATGGGTTTGTTCTTCCACTATCCATACCCGCAAACTCGTGGGTTTTTAAAACCCGCCTTAAAATCAACATTCCTTATAAATATGTCTCACAATATTATTAATTGAATATGTTCTAATTGAAATAAACTTCATGTAACAAATTTTAGGCTAAAATTAGTTATCACTTGTTCCTTTTATGCTAGCTTATTAATGTACTGATTGTCATTTACATGATGAATTATTTTTTATGTTGATGTTAGTGGGTATGGGAAACCCGTTGGGTATCCGAAACCCGCATGGGTATGGGTTTGGGCAAAATTTTATACCCGTCATGGGTATGGATTTTTTAGCGGGCGTATTTTTTTCGCGAGTATGGGTTTGGGCAAGTAATACCCAGCGGGTTTTTACCCATTGCCATCTCTAGTTTGGAGGTTAACCGAGGTGGAATTCATGGCGCTCAAGGGATAAAGTTGTCAAATCAATTAAGCCCGAGAAGGGTGATTTTAACGCAACTAAAAGAGGCATTTTATATCTTTTAATTCTAATAGCAATATAGATTTTAGTGAAAAGTAAGTACTCTCACATATTATCACAATCGGATTTAAGGGATAAACCCGCGCACGTCTCAAATGTGTGCTCGAATCAAATCTGACACATATGATGACTCATGATACAGAAACGAACGTTACATCTTTACTATATAATAGAAGTTCTGTACAAAATAGCTATATAATTACATCATACGAAGACAACGATCTAGCAACCATGGTTGACTGAGAGACGACGGCCTAAACCTCTCACGAACTCATCCTTCATGCTCCTCGTCTTGTGATACCCTTGTTCTTGACCTGAAGGATGTGAGTACAACAAGGGTAATCCCACATACGTTCATCGCTCAACAAGTTGTGGGGATATAATATGCATGAGTTCACTTACGGTGGGGCTCATGTGAAGTGTAAGGCTTACCAAATAAGATGGCTAAAGCTAAGCATTGCTTTTTGAAAGGAAAAAAAGGGTCAAATCTTTTCTTATATGAATTTTGGTGGTTGAATTGCCTAACACAAATAATTAGATTAACTAGTTTGCACTAGAATATATGTTCTACAGGTGCCAAAGGTTCACAACAAACCAATTCAAAAATAAAAGAAAGGGTTCAAAATAAAGGGGCAAAGTTAACCGAAGGCAGCCCTGGTCTGGCGCACCGGACACCAGACAGTGTCCGGTGCACCAGGGAGTCCAACTCCGAACTGCTCAGCTTCGGGAATTCTGGGAGCCACTCCGCTATAATTGACCGGACTATCCGGTGTGGCATCGGACTGTCCGATGTGCCAGCGGAGTAACGACTACACAACGCCAACGGTCGTCTGCAACTGCTACAGGAACAGTGAACAGTGCGTGACTGCGCGTGCAGAGTCAGAGCAGGCGCCAGAAGGTGCACCAGACAGTGAATAGTGGCTATCTGGTGCACCATCGTACTGTCTGGTGGCCTAGCTGTCAGAAGCTCCAACGGTCGGAACCCAACGACCTGGTGACGTAGCTGGCGCACCGGACAGTGTCCGGTGGCGCACCGGACTGTCTGGTGCGCCATACGACAGAAGCCCTCACCAACGGTTCTTTTGGTGGTTGGGGCTATAAATACCCCCCAACCACCACACTTCAATGCATCCAAGTTTTCAAGACTTCACACATCATATAAGAGCTATAGCATACAATTCAAGACACAAATAGAGTGAATCAAAACCTCTCCAAGTCCCAATCCCACTCAAAGCATTAGTGACTAGAAGAGAGTTTTGCCGTGTTCATTTGAGCTCTTGCGCTTGGATCGCTTTTCTTCTTCCTCCTTTCTTGTTTCCAAGATCATTGCAATCAAAGCAAGAGACACCAAGTTGTGGTGGTCCTTGTAGTGGACGAAAAGCTCACTCGGTCTAGGTGACCGTTTGAGAGAGGGAAAGGGTTGAAAGAGACCCGGTCTTTGTGACCACCTCAACGGGGAGTAGGTTTGCAAGAATCGAACCACAGTAAAACAAATCACCGTGTCATCCGCTCTTATTTGCTTGTGATTTGTTTTTGCCCTCTCTTTCGGACTCAAATTTAATTCTAACGCTAACCCCGGCTTGTAGTGTGTGCTTAAGTTTGTAAATTTCAGATTCCGTCTATTCACCCCCCCTCTAGGCGACTTTCAATTGGTATCAAAGCCCGGTACTTCATTAGAGCCTAACCGCTCGAAGTGATGTCAGGAGCATCCGCCATGAGGGAGATCGGGACCGGCGACAAGTCCACAAGCTCGGGGAGAACACACTCAAGGGAGTCCGCCCACAAGCACAAGGAGGAATCCTCTTCCTCCATCAAGTTCCAACGGAAGGGTGACAAGAAGAAGAAGATGAAGAAGGTGGTCTACTACGAGACCGTTTCTTCGTCAGCCTCTACATCCGGCTCGGAATCGTCATCCACCACTTCTAAACGCCATGAGCGCAAGAAGTATAGTAAGATGCCCCTTCGCTACCCTCGTATTTCAAAACGCACTCCATTACTTTCTTTCCCATTAGGCAAACCTCCTATGTTTGAAGGAGAAGATTATTCTATGTGGAGTGATAAAATGAGGCATCACCTAACCTCACTCCACAAAAGTATATGGGAAATTGTTGAGTATGGAGCGTAGGTACCAAAGAAGGGAGACAAGGATTATGATTCAGAGGAGGTGGAACAAATCCAACACTTCAACTCCCAAGCCACTACTATACTCCTCGCCTCTCTAAGTCGAGAGGAGCATAATAAGGTGCAAGGGTTGAAGAGTGCAAAAGAGATTTGGGACGTGCTCAAGACCGAGCACGAAGGAGACGAGGTGACCAAGAACACCAAGCGGGAAACGATCAAGGGGAGCTCGGTCGCTTCATGCTTCACCAAGGGGAGGATCCACAAGCCATGTACAACCGGCTAAAGACCTTGGTGAACCAAGTGCGCAACCTCGGGAGCACCAAATGGTATGACCATGAGGTGGTTAAGCTTATTCTTAGATCACTCGTTTTTCTTAACCCTACTCAAGTTCAATTAATTCGTGGTGATCCTAGATATAAACTAATGTCTCCTGAGGAAGTGATAGGAAAATTTGTAAGCTTTGAATTAATGATCAAAGGCTCCAAGAAAATCGTCGAGCAAGGCGCCACCTCCACACCCGAGGTGCAACCCGTTGCTTTCAAAGCAACGGAAGAGAAGAAAGAAGAGTCTACGTCAAGTAGGCTCCCCATCGACGCCTCCAAGCTCAACAATGAGGAGATGGCTTTAATCATCAAAAGCTTTCGCCAAATCCTCAAGCAAAGGAAGGGGAAAGATTACAAGCCCCGTTCCAAGAAGGTGTGCTACAAGTGTGGTAAGCCCGGTCACTTTATAGCAAAATGTCCTATTTCTAGTGACAGTGACAGGGGCGACGACAAGAGAGGGAAGAAGAAGGAGAAGAAGAGGTACTACAAGAAGAAGGGCAGCAATGCCCATGTTTGCCGGGAGTGGGACTCCGACGAGAGCTCCACCGACTCCTCCTCCGACGAGGATGTCGCCAACATCACCGTTAGCAAGGGACTCCTCTTCCCCAACGTCGGCCACAAGTGCCTCATGGCAAAGGACGGCAAGAAGAAGAAGGTAAAATCAAGATCCTCCACTAAATATGCAACATCTAGTGATGAGGATAATTCTAGTGATGAGGAGGATAACTTGCTTACTCTTTTGCCAATCTTAACATGCAACAAAAAGAGAAATTGAATGAATTGATTAGTGCTATTCATGAAAAGGATGAACTCTTGGATAGCCAAGAGGACTTCCTTATTAAGGAAAACAAAAGGCATGTTAAGGTTAAAAATGCTTATGCTCTAGAGGTAGAAAAATGTGAAAAATTAACTAGTGAGCTAAGCACTTGTCATGACATTATTTCTAGCCTTAGAAATGAAAATGCCAAATTAATTGCTAAGGTTGAGAAATCAAATGTTTGTGATGATTCGATTGTTAATCTTAGAAATGATAATGCTAGTTTAATTGCTAAGATTAATCAATTGAATGTCTCTCTTGCTAGCCTTAGGAATGAGAATGAAAAATTAATTGCTAAGGCTAAAGACTTAGATGTTTGCAATGCTTCTATTTCCAATCTTAGAGATGAGAATGCTATTTTACATGCTAAGATTGTTGAATTAAATGATTGCAAACCCTCTACATCTAGCGTTGATCATGTTTCTATTTGTACTAGGTGTAGAGATATTAACATTGATGCTATTCATGATCACCTTGCTATGATTAAACAACAAAATGATCATATAGCTAAATTAGATGCTAAAATTGCCGAGCATGAATTAGAAAATGAAAAATTTAAATTTGCTCGTAGTATGCTTTATAATGGAAGACGCCCATGCATTAAGGATGGCATTGGCTACCAAAAGGAAGACAATGTGAAGCTTAATGCCCCTCCTAAAAGATTGTCTAATTTTGTTAAGGGCAAGGCTCCCATGCCTCGGGATAACGAGGGTTATATTTTGTATCCTGCTGGTTATCCTGAGGATAAGATTAGGAGAATTCATGCAAAGAAGACTCATTCACACCATGCTTTTATTTATAAGAATGAGGCTTCTAACTCTAGGCGTTCTAAAATGCCTAAAAAGAAATCTCCTACTGTATCAAATGAATTTAACATTTTATTTAAGACTTTTGATGCATCTTATGTTTTAACTAACAAATCTGGCAAAGTAGTTGTCAAGTATGTTGGGGGCCAAACACAAGGGCTCAAAGACTTGTGTTTGGGTACCCAAAGTTCTTGTATCTAATGTCAAAGGACCCAAAACAGTTTGGGTACCTAAAATCAAGAACTAAGTTGTTTTGCAGGTTTATGCATCCGGGGGCTTAAGTTGGATCATCGACACGGGTACACAAACCACATGACTGGGGAGAAAAGAATGTTCTCCTCCTACGAGAAAAACCAAGATCCTCAAAGAGCTATCACATTCGGGGATGGAAATCAAGGTTTGGTCAAAGGATTGGGTAAAATTGCTATATCACCTGACCATTCTATTTCCAATGTTTTTCTTGTAGATTCTTTAGATTACAACTTGCTTTCTGTTTTTCAATTATGCAAAATAGGTTACAATTGTCTTTTTACAGATGTAGGTGTTACTGTCTTTAGAAGAAGTGATGATTCAGTAGCCTTTAAGGGAGTGTTAGAGGGTCAGCTATACTTAGTTGATTTCAATAGAGCTGAACTCGACACTTGCTTAATTGCTAAGACTAACATGGGCTGGCTCTGACATCGCCGACTAGCACATGTTGGAATGAAGAATCTTCATAATCTTCTAAAGGGAGAGCACATTTTGGGACTAACCAATGTGCATTTTGAGAAAGACAGGATTTGTAGCGCATGCCAAGCTGGGAAGCAAGTTGGTGTTCATCATCCACACAAGAACATCATGACGACTGACAGGCCACTGGAACTCCTCCACATGGACCTATTCGGCCCGATAGCTTATATAAGCATCGGCGGGAGTAAGTACTGTCTAGTTATTATGGATGATTATTCTCGCTTCACTTGGGTATTCTTTTTACAGGAAAAATCTCAAACCCAAGAGACTTTGAAAGGATTCTTGAGACGGGCTCAAAATGAGTTCGGCTTGAGGATCAAGAAAATAAGAAGCGACAATAGAACGGAGTTCAAGAATTCTCAAATTGAAGGTTTTTTTGAGGAGGAGGGCATCAAGCATGAATTCTCTTCTCCCTACACGCCACAACAAAATAGTGTAGTGGAGAGGAAGAATAGAACTCTATTGGATATGGCAAGAACCATGCTTGATGAGTTTTGGGCCGAGGCGATCAACACCACTTGTTATGCCATCAACCGATTATATCTTCATCGAATCCTTGAGAAGACATCTTATGAACTCCTCACCAGTAAAAAGCCCAATGTTTCATATTTTAGAGTCTTTGGTAGCAAATGCTTTATTCTTGTTAAAAGAGGTAGAAAATCTAAATTTGCTCCTAAGGCTGTAAAAGGCTTTTTTACTTGGTTATGATTCAAACACAAGGGCATATAGAATCTTTAACAAGTCCACTAGACTAGTTGAAGTTTCTTGTGATATTGTGTTTGATGAAACTAATGGCTCCCAAGTGGAGCAAGTTGATCTTAATGAACTAGATGATGAAGAGGCTCCATGCGTCGTGCTAAGGAACATGTCCATTGGGGATGTGTGTCCTAAGGAATCCGAAGAGCCTCCACAAGCACAAGATCAACAACCATCATCTTCCATGTAAGCATCTCCACCAACTCAAGATGAGGATGAGGCTCAAGATGATGAAGGAGAAGATCAAGAAGATGAGCCACCTCAAGAGGAGAACATTGATCAAGGGGGAGATGCCAATGATCAAGACAAGGAGGATGAGCAAGATCCAAGGCCACCACACCCAAGAGTCCACCAAGCAATCCAACGAGATCACCCTGTGAACACCATCCTAGAAGATATTCATAAGGGGGTAACCACTCGATCTCGTGTTGCTCATTTTTGTGAACATTACTCTTTTGTTTCCTCTATTGAGCCACACAGGGTAGAGGAAGCACTTTAAGATTCGGATTGGGTGTTGGCGATGCAAGAGGAGCTCAACAACTTCACGAGGAATGAGGTATGGCATTTAGTTCCACGTCCTAACCAAAATGTTGTAGGAACCAAGTGGGTCTTCCGCAACAAACAAGATGAGCATGGTGTGGTGACTAGGAACAAGGCACGACTTGTGGCCAAGGGGTATTCACAAGTCGAAGGTTTGGATTTTGGTGAAACCTATGCACGTAGCTAGGCTTGAGTCAATTCGTATATTACTTGCCTATGCTACTTACCATGGCTTTAAGCTCTATCAAATGGACGTGAAGAGTGCCTTCCTCAATGGACCAATCAAGGAAGAGGTCTATGTTGAGCAACCTCTCGGCTTTGAAGACAGTGAGTATCCTAACCATGTATATAAACTCTCTAAGGCGCTTTATGGGCTCAAGCAAGCCCCAAGATCATGGTATGAATGCCTAAGAGATTTTCTTATCACTAATGGCTTTAAAGTCGGCAAGGCTGATCCTATTCTCTTTACTAAAACTATTGAAAATGATTTGTTTGTATGCCAAATTTATGTTGATGATATCATATTTGGGTCTACTAACAAATCTATTTGTGAAGAGTTTAGTAGGATCATGATACAAAAATTCGAGATGTCTATGATGAGGGAGTTGAAGTATTTCTTAGGATTTCAAGTAAAGCAACTCCAAGAGGGCACCTTTATCAGGCAAACGAAGTACACTCAAGACATACTCACCAAGTTTGGGATGAAGGATGCCAAGCCCATCAAGACACCCATGGGAACCAATGGGCATCTTGACCTCGACACGGGAGGTAAGTTCGTAGATCAAAAGGTATACCAGTCGATGATAGGTTCTTTACTCTACTTATGTGCATCTCGACCGGACATTATGCTTTCTGTATGCATGTGCGCAAGGTTCCAAGCCGATTTTAAGGAAGTTCACCTTAGGGCCGTGAAAAGAATCTTGAGATATTTAGTTCATACACCTAAGTTTGGTCTTTGGTACCCCAAGGGATCCTCTTTTGATTTATTAGGATATTCCGATGCCGATTGGGCAGGGTGTAAGATTGATAGGAAGAGCACATCAGGGACTTGTCAGATTCTGGGAAGATCACTGGTGTCTTGGGCATCAAAGAAACAAAACTCATTAGCTCTTTCTACCGCCGAAGCCAAGTATATTGCCGCAGGCCATTGTTGCGCGCAATTGCTTTGGATGAGGCAAACCCTTAGGGACTATGGCTACGAATTTAGCAAAGTCCCTCTCCTATGTGATAATGAGAGTGCAATCCACATGGCAGATAATTCCGTTGAACACAACCGCACTAAGCACATAGCCATTCGGTATCACTTTCTGAGAGATCACCAACAAAAGGGGGATATCGAGATAACCTATATAAACACCAAAGATCAATTGGCCGATATCTTTACCAAGCCTTTAGATGAGAAAACCTTTACCAAACTTAGAAATGAGCTAAATATTCTTGATTCTAGGAATTTTGATTGATTCTTTGCACACATAGCTCATTTATATACCTTTGATCATAACTCTTTTATGACTATGACTAATGTGTTTTCAAGTATATTCTTATACTTAGTCATAGAATTGAAAGGGAAATGGAGTATTCGGCAAAGAAGGCGCTTCCACTCAACTCCATCGTATTTGCTGGTATTCCGCATCGTTCTCCACTTTGGTATAATCTTCACACATACATTATTTGCCAAAGGGGGAGAGAAAGTAAAAGGGCTTGTATTTCACTCATAAGTATCTGTTTTTGGTGATTCATGCCAAAGGGGGAGAAAGTATGAGCCCAAAGAAAAAGGACTGCACCACCACCGAATTTTAAAAATAAAGTTTTTAAATTGGTACCTTATTATGTTCAAAAAGGGGGAGAAAGTAGTATCTTCAAAACTTGTAAAAACCCTCTTGAACACTAAGAGGAGAATTTCTTTGAGGGGGAGCTTTGTTTGAGTCAAAGGAAAAGCATTTGAAACAAGGGGAGAAAATTTCAAATCTTGAAAATGCTTCTTTCAGTCTTATTCATGTACCTTTGACTATTTGCAAAAGTTTTTGAACAGAATTTTACAAAGAATTTGCAAAAACAAAACTAGTGGTGCAAGCGTGGTCCAAAATTTTAAATAAGAAGAAAACAATCCATGCATATCTATTGAAATAAGTTTATCGATTTCACTCCAAGCAACCTTTGCACTTACCTTATGCAAACTAGTTCAATTCTGCACTTTTATATTTGCTTTGGTTTGTGTTGGCATCAATCACCAAAAAGGGGGAGATTGAAAGGGAAATAGGGTCAAACCTTTTCCTATATGAATTTTGGTGGTTGAATTGCCCAACACAAATAATTGGACTAACTAGTTTGCACTAGAATATATGTTCTACAGGTGCCAAAGGTTCACAACAAACCAATTCAAAAATAAAAGAAAGGGTTCAAAACAAAGGAGCAAAGTTAACCGAAGGCAGCCCTGGTCTGGCGCACCGGACTGTCCGGTGTGCCACCAGACAGTGTCCGGTGCACCAGGGAGTCCAACTCCGAACTGCTCAGCTTCGGAAATTCTGGGAGCCACTCCGCTATAATTCACCGGACTATCCGGTGTGCCAGCAGTAACGGCTACACAGCGCCAACGGTCGTCTGCAACTGCTATAGGAACAGTGAACAGTGCGCAACTGCGCGTGCAGAGTCAGAGCAGGCGCCAGAAGGCGCACTGGACAGTGAATAGTGGCTGTCCGATGCACCACCGGACTATCCGATGGCCCAGCTGTCAGAAGCTCCAACGGTCGGAACCAGTAGCGATGCCATAGCCCGGCAAGCCAGGGCACGTGCCCGGGCTTCGGCTGCATGCGTCCACTAAATACCTACATTAGTTAATTAGGCCCAAGCCCAATAATGCAGCGAAAGCTAGACGCTAGGTCATCATCATTCCACATTTCCGTCTCCACAGCGCCGCCACTCGCCAGGTTCCTGCTACACGGCTGCTGCCTGCAGTCCTGCACCCTGCGTGGCTGTGTCCCTGCACACCGCGTAGCGCCTGCCAGCCAGCCACCAGGCACTAGTTGCCAGCACCCAGGGCCCCAGGTGGCTAGTGCCGAGGCAGCCAGCGGCCAGCGGCTGAGCGGCCAATGCCCAGTGCCCAGTGCCCAAGCATAGGCACTGCTCGACGCACCTCCGTCAGTTTTTTAATTGATTTTTTATAGTATCTAATTGTTGATTGTTGATTACTTAATTGAACATTGATTTAATTTAAGTATTGATATGTTGTGAATTTTGGATTGCTAGGATGAGGAGGTATTTGATAGCACAGGACAGTCACCCACCACCACCTCCTCCACTTCAACATTCTGCTCCACCTCAAAATAGTAATCATGGATATGGATTTAATCTGGATGATATTGTAAGTGACCCGACACTTAGAAAACAAATTTATGAGTTTCGTCCTGAAATTCGAGATCAAGTTAGAAGAGCTTACATTCAAAAAGGACCAACTCAACCTTTTATAGAAAACAAATTTAGCACTAAGTCATTGTTTGCTTGAATGTTTGTATTTTATATCTATTCTCTTGAAATTTACTAGTCTATATTGAATATATACTTTAAAAACAATTTAGAAATTTATAATGGTGCCCAGGCTCTGGTTACGGGCTGGCTCCGCCACTGGTCGGAACCCAACGGCCTGGTGACGTGGCTGGTGCACCGGACAGTGTCCGGTGGCGCACCGGACTGTCCGGTGTGCCATACGATAGAAGCCCTCACCAACGGTTCTTTTGGTGGTTGGGGCTATAAATACCCCCCAACCACCACACTTCAATGCATCCAAGTTTTCAAGACTTCATACCTCATACAAGAGCTATAGCATTCAATTTAAGACACAAATAGAGTGAATCAAAACCTCTCCAAGTCCCAATCCTACTCAAAGCATTAGTGACTAGAAGAGAGTTTTGCCGTGTTCATTTGAGCTCTTGCGCTTGGATCGCTTTTCTTCTTCCTCCTTTCTTGTTTCCAAGATCATTGTAATCAAAGCAAGAGACACCAAGTTGTGGTGGTCCTTGTAGTGGACTTAGTGTCCCGTTTGATTGAGAAGAAAAGCTCACTCGGTCTAGGTGACCGTTTGAGAGAGGGAAAGGGTTGAAAGAGACCCGGTCTTTGTGACCACCTCAACGGGGAGTAGGTTTGCAAGAACCGAACCTTGGTAAAACAAATCACCGTGTCATCCGCTCTTATTTTCTTGTGATTTGTTTTTGCCCTCTCTTTCGGACTCAAATTTAATTCTAACGCTAACCCCGGCTTGTAGTGTGTGCTTAAGTTTGTAAATTTCAGATTTCGCCTATTCACCACCCCTCTAGGCGACTTTCACTTTTAAAGTTGGTCAAAATTTTATTAGCAGTTACTAAGTATAATTAGATATCAACCCAATTTAATAATAACACTCACAATGCAATGCATATGACAAATTAAGTTTAGTTCCATAAGTTAATCATGCGAGAGTCCTGAGTCGCTCTTGACCGTAGCACGGCTGATATACGAGTTTTACACTCTGCAGAGGTTGCGCAGCTTTACCCACAAGTTGTGTTTCTCGATTAGCCAGGGTTAGCTAAACCCTTAGACACTTCCAAGGTGAATGACTAGGGATCCACTGTGAGGCCTTTCCAAAGTTCCACTAGTTCGAGAAAACCCACTACGAATTTAGAAAGAAGGAAGCATAGGAATCTCTCGTCCGAAAAGCTTTACAAACAGTCCGACCCGAGGACCTCCCTATACTATGCAGCAACGCCTCCCGCTTGCCCCTTTCGGGTAAGGTAATCTCTCCCTAGCTTTCCTAATTACTTGATCAAGAGCGTCACATTCCACCCTTGTGGTAGCACTGCTATCTCAAGTTAAGCTCAATGTTCAATTAACACAATAATCTTATCATGAACAATAATTAAATCAATAGTAATTTTGGAACATTATCATAATTCAGATGTAACTGAAAGGGAAATGTGCATTGGGCCATTTCTATAATTGTTTTGGTGATTAAGTGCCCAACATATATTCTCTAAGTGTTTAAGTGTGCCCAAGATTGAAGAAGTGTAAATCATGTAACAAGGTATGTTTCTAGACTTAGTACATTGATTTGGGTACTAATGTATTGTGTCTAAGTGCTAGAAATAGGAGAAAACGGATTGGAATAGAGTTGGCTATGTACAGCCAACTGCTGCTCGGTCTGGGTGCACCGAACTGTCCGGTGGTGCACCGAACAGTGTTCGGTGTGCTAGGCTGAGCTCCGGCGAACTGGCCACTCTCGGGAAAACTTCGGCGGCGTACGGCTATAATTCACCGGACTATCCGGTGGTGCACCGGACTGTCCGGTGAGCCAACGGCCGCCAGCGCAACGGTCGGCCGCCAAATCCGCGGGTGACGCGTGGCCCGCTCCAACGATCGGCAGGAGGCACCAGACTATCCGGTGTGCACTGAACTGTCCGGTGTGCACCGGACAGTGTCTGGTGCGCCAACGGCTACAAATCTGCAATGGCCGGCTGTGCCAAATTAGGAAGGAGATCTGCACCAGACATGCTACAGTGGCTGTCCGGTGGTGCACCGGACTGTCCGGTGCGCCACCCGACAGAAGGCAAGAATTGCCTTCCTTGTTGGCCTCCAACAGCTCCTAGCTGCCTTGGGGCTATAAAAGGGACCCCCTAGGCGCATGAAGGAGACAACCAAGCATACTTTGAGCATTCTAAGTCTTCCACACTCCGTCTTCGCGCACTTGATTGACTTTGTTAGTGATTTGAGCTCTGTTCTAGCGGTGAACTTGTTGCGCCTCATTTGAGCTCAAGTCTTGGCTTGTGTCTGTGCGTATTGCTGCGAATTTGTGTGTGTTGCTTCCCACCTTACTCTTGTGCTTTCACTTTGATAATTGTTGTAAGGGCAAGATACTCCAAGTTATGGGGATTCCTTGCAAACGGGAAGAAAAGTATAAGGAAGAATACTGTGGTATTCAAGTTGATCATTGGATCACTTGAGAGGGGTTGAGTGCAACCCTCGTCCATTGAGACGCCACAATGTGGAGTAGGCAAGTGTTACTTGGCCGAACCACAGGATAAATCACCGTGTCTTTTATGTTGTTTTTCTTTGTGACCATTGTGTTTCACAAGAGCTCGGTCCTTAGCCACTTGGTTCTATTGCACTAACACTTAACCAAATTTTTGTGGCTATAAGTATTTGATTTTTACAGGATCACCTATTCACCCCCCTCTAGGTGCTCTGAGTAACATTAATCCCAAAACCAGGTTGAGCAATAACAAGTCTATCCAATAGTTCACTTGTTTGCTAGGTGCGGGGTAAACAAAACTAGGCCAACCTATTAGGACCTAACAGATCAACCTGAGCATGTCACCGTAATTAACAGGAACATTATTAGGTAAAGAAGAGTGATCAAGGGCACAACTTGCCTTATACTTGCGATGACCTATTGTCGAGATGCTGACCTAAAAGTTGGGCGGCGAGTTCCTCATCACCTCACATGTACTCGTAGCAATACATACAATCAAGCAAATAATAGATATAGTAACATTACACTAAAGCATAAGAACAAACTACGTAAGAATATTCTATGTGTCGCTACGAGATCGTAGGTTCGAGAACCATTAAAATTGGAGTTAAAACGAAGAAGTTATGGATAAAACAATATTTTTAGGCGCAATAAATCTAATAGATGAGATCTAACATATATTGCATTTAAACTAAGCATGTATTAAATTAAAATATTTGAGTTGTTATTAATCATTAACAATTATTTATAAAATGTGTAGGTTAGAACTATAAATTAGATTAACTAGCTAATTAACATTAAATAAATAAATAAAACAATATTATTACTACGTACACAAAAATTAATATGAACATAACACAACTTGAATAGATTAAAACAAATTATTTGATCTAGAAGATATCATATTTTTAATAAATTAATAGGGTTGTATAAAAATAGGTGACATGATGGGATCTGATGGGGTCACATAAAACAATTACGGTCCTGTTTGGAAACAAAGTTTTTGGAAACCACGATTTTTGAAATACTACAGTATACTTTAGTCATGATAATACCATAGTTTAAAATACTATAGTTTTAGAATACCACAGTATTGGATATATAAAGGTGTTTGGAAGCAAAGTATTTTTTTGCATCATGTTTTATTCAAAATATTACAAACCAGTATTCAAAATATTACAATCTCATATCATAACATAGGCATTGTTCCAAAACATGATGCCTGGGCGTCGGGGAGGGCCAGGACCTGGCCGGTGGTCTGGGGCCGATCTGGCCTGCGGCGGCCTGGCCGGCGGCGGGGAGGCAAATATCTGGCCTAGGCGTCAGCTTTGGGTTGGGGTTTCCGTGGAGAAAAAGGAACTACTCCCTCCGGTGCAGTAAAGGTAGTCGTTTAGGACATGATTGTGCATACCAAGGAGTGATTAATTATCATGAAGTTTTCCCTGTTTGCCCTTATTAAATAGGGATATGGATGCATTAACATCACCAAAACAATTAAGTTTGATTGGTTGCTGCAGCACCTCCTGAGACATTCTAGACTGGAGGTCTCAAGCTCGATTCCTCTTGAGCGCAGCTTTTTTTTTCCCGATGTAATTACTCAGGGGCAGTGACATCAAAAATCCCAGACCCACGCACGCTATGACTTCTTTTGTGCACTTTCGCTCACGCGCAGGATGACTTCTTTTACTGCACCGGAGGGAGTACAAAGAAAATTGCGACTGGTTTCCGTGGAGAAAAAAAGGCGCGGAAGGAGTTGACGCAGGAGAAAAGTGCGGGAGAGATGCGCGCGCTGCGTTTTACGGAGAAAACTGAGGTATAAATCTAAGTTTAGAATACTTCAAAAGAACTATAGCATTTGTAATACTTTAGTTTTGAAAACAAAGATTTTAGCTGGCTTGCCAAACACCCCCTTAGTATATAACACCCCCTTAGCGAGATAGAAGGCGATTATGACGAAGGATAAGATGATCACGAAGCTATACGCAGAAAAGCTTCGGCATGGCAGCAGAAAATGGGAACCGACTTAAAGATGAAAAGACAAATTAGACCCCGAAGAATTGCTATAGAGTTATTAACAAATGTAAAGGGCATTAATGTAATTCTACACGGGCTGCGTCCCTTGCCTATAAATAGATGAACAGTACTCCCGTACTGTTCACGGAGACTTGGCATTTACTTTTGCGTCACGCCTGTACTTTTTTCCTTCTCTCAAACCGAAGGTACATTTGTTGTTCATTATCATTTCTATTTTTCCATGATAATAAAATAGAAATGAGTTGAAAATAATGTTTAAATGTTTATATCATATCTCATACTTTACATGAATCCTTCTTTATTATTTGTTGTGCTTATGAAGGTATGTCCTTCATGACCTTCGTCCGAAATTCATTATATCCAAAGGGAGATAATGCTTCGAAGGCCGAAGTATTTTGACATTTAACACTTTTTTATGTTGTCTTATTTTTAATTTTTAGTATTTGAGAACAAGTCCCAATACTAATGTTGTGGTAAATAATGATGGACGATAGTCGATAACGTGAGGTGTGGTTGGTAGCTAGCGTGATGTATGGTCTGTATTGATTACATGCAGCCTAACTAATTTGCCAGCGAGTGATGCGGTGACGTGCTGCTGCTGTTGTAGTACTAGTAGGTGGTGGAGCAAGCCCAGTCCCCAATCCCACCCTGCCACCCAACCTTGCTTCTTCCCCGATAGCTATTTCTCTGCTTACTGCTTTCTCTCCAATCTTCCCGGGTTTCCCTGATTAAAGATGGCTGAATCCTTTGTTCTCAATACCGGCTCGAGGATCCCATCGGTTGGGCTTGGCGTATGTCAAATACAACCTGACGCTGCCAACGACGCCATCTACGCTGCTGTCAAGGTCTTTTTTTTCCGCTGCTCTGTCTGATCCCCTCCTGCTTTCCCTTTCAGTCGAAAATTTTCTTTCGAAGCTTGCCTGTATTATGTGTTAACAATCTGATTTACCGGTTTCTTTCGAAGCTTGCATGTATCCTGTAGATTGTAAGGTCTTATTGCAATTGGAAATCTCCGTTATGCAGTTGCCTCAGATAACCTAGCTAGCCATTACGAATGAACTGTTTTGTCTTGTCCTCGAAGTGTTCATATGATCCATGGGATCGTAATGTTAATTTAAATATAGTAGAAGATTCTTTTTTTCCTGTTTCAAAATGTGTTCTCAAGTCATGGTCTGCCATCGGATTGTTTGCATCTCTTGGATCCCAGTCTAAAATTGTTGTTGGTTTTATGACACAGGCTGGGTATCGGCATATTGACTGTGCAGCAGCATACAACAATGAGAAGGAGGTAGTAGTTACTCAACATGATCTGTAACTGATATTATGTTGACTTAGTTTAGTTCTACAACATCATCACCTTATTGTTTCAGCTCACATAAATATGACTCGATGCTAATTATTTGGTTACTATAACAATGATGCTATTTTATCTTAGCCTTTGTTTTCTTTTCTCAAACAACGCAGTAGACCTAGGTGTCATTTCATTAAGAAAAGGGAACAAACACATTGGAGGAGCTGACCTCTATTCTTACAAACGCGCCCCCACACAAAGAAAACTTCCACTACACGACCACCAAGTGCCCAAAACCACCATCTGATGAGCAGTTTATGGAGTGCTATTACCACATACCACAAGCTGCTCTCCTTCTCTACCTCCTGGTACATACAGCACAGCAGAACCAGGACTAGTCCCCTCAAACACACATACATTCTTATGCTCCCAAATCTTCGAGGAAACAAGAATAACTAAAGGGTTAAGATCTTTCTTCAACTCGTTAGGCATTTTGCCATTTTGTTGACTGCCGTGGACCACCATCCCGAGAAACTTCTATAATTAATGCCCTGAACAAGTGAGCTTCCAAGTGTGTTGATCATTGATGTCTGGCTGTAGGGTCAAGTCATCTACTAATTCCCTTAAATTCAGATATTCAACTAATGCCCTGAACAAGTGAACTAAGGCCTACACCAATCCAGCTCTGGATTAGCATGGATTGGAATTAAATCCATGTCATAGTCCATGCCCCAAAATAATCCAAACATACTCAATTTTTTTATTCGGTTAAACCCATTATAGATTATAATCCAATGGTTTGGAAAAATTTTAAACTATGGAAGACATGAATTCTATCCATAGCTCATTAGGTATGGAACAAATCTATAAAGATATTGCACAAGTTTATATTAGAATACATGGATCAAAAAAATAACTAACTTTGAGAGATACATGGATTAAATGATGAATTTAATCACCATAAGATTGGAGGTATGGATTCACCTAATCTAGACCCAGATTAAATGTATGGTGGAATTCCATCCGTAACCGAATAAGGCCTTATATTTCTCAAAGCCTGCGACACCATGCACTGCAATTTTTGCTCTTTTGGGAACTCTATTAATAAAACCAGGAGATAGCTCAGCAACAGAGCTACCGTTCAACCACCGGTCTGTCTAGAACTTGGTGTCCTCATCATTTCCGACCTTGGTTTCCACAGCAGAAGCAAAGAGTGCCTAGCAAGGCACCTGGATTAGTAGACCTTCCCATGGGCGAGAGGAATCTGTTTTATTCAGCCAAGCATCCGGATGCGCAAGGCCCAACCCATTATTTCACGATTGAGGAATCACAAGCATCTAATGGTTTTTGAACCTTTTTCCAAGAAATATGGCAATCACTTTCATCATTTATCGATAGCTTTGATCATCCATTTTAGATAGGTCCAAAGCAATCATAATATGTGTTAGTAGAAAGGTATGAAAAACAAAGTAGATCAACCAACAAATCACAGAGCACGACACACAGATTTACGTGGAAAACTCTTCAAAGTGAAGGGAAAAATCATGGACACTAGCCAGACGAAACCTTCACTATATGTAGAGTGTTTACGGAACGTCATCCGTAGACGCCAGCTTACAAGAGGAGTAAAAAATGATGACTACGCTCCGGCCCAAGCCTCCTGGCGACGTGCCTCCGCTCCGCTTGCCAACACGGCCTCCATATACAAAATTTGGATCATAAACTCAACAATATGGATAGGAATGGAAAAGAAAATAGAACACATTGCAACAAGCCGACCAGCTTGGTTCAAGGCACATTATCAATCAAAGGCAAAAGGTCGGCTTTGGTTGGTTCGTGAATTGTGAGAGGTATCCCAAGATATGTGCAAGGGAAATGTTTAATTTAACATGCCATCAACTCTGAAATGACTACCATGTCTTCCTCTGTACAATGAATAGGGGTGACCGAGCTCTTGGCTAAATTGTTCTGGGACCCCAATGCATGACTAAAGATGTTCAGCGACTGAGATACAAGTAAAAGATCATCTCGTATGAGTCTAAGAAACGTGATCACATCATCTGCAAGCTTTGGCTTCTTTCCCGTATTGCCTCTTGGTAGAATACTCAAGTCATTGCCTTTTCAAAACAATATCAAGAGAAGAATCATACTCGAACATACTGATAAAAATCATAAGACAATTCTGTTATGGGATTCACAATCAGGTACAAGTGACAAGATGACAAAAGTGTGTAAGTGTAGCACAACCATTAAAAAGTGAGGGGAAAAGAGAGCATTGGAGAAAAACACATCTACATTTTTTCTTTTGTTTGATTCGATTTGAAATCATATTTCATAAGCGCTAAGTAAATTTAAATATTCCATCTATAGGTGGGCCTGGCTTTGAAGAAATTATTTGAAGATGGTGTGGTTAAGCGTGATGATTTGTTTATCACCTCTAAGCTATGGTTAGTTTTATTTATCAACCTCTGTTGAAATAATGTTAGGAGATAAGTAACTTGCTAACTTCATTTCAGAGTGAAACTGTAATAATAAATTTGCTGAATTTTACAGGGCTGCTAATCATGCACCTGAAGATGTGGAAGAGGGAATCGACACCACACTTCAAGATTTGCAGCTTGACTACTTGGACTTGTACCTCGTAATGTGCCTACACATGCCTGTGAAGCTATGATTGTTGGAGTGTGTGTTCTATATATGTGGTTGGGCTGGCACCACTGTTGGGCTGTCGGTCTCCCTTCTCTCTCTTTCAAACAGTCAGCGGCGCTGCTGCAGGCCTGGCCGCTGCCAGCGTTCTCCCTCTCTATCCCCTTTCTTCCCCACCATCGGCCATCCTTCCCCGGCCTTCTCCACCTCCGGCGGGCTCTCTCCTACCTCCTGCGCCGATGCCATGGAAGCTCGACCGCGCGGCGCCTGGGGACGGCCTCCAGGCTTCAGCGCCATCGCTCCATCGTCGCCCCTACAACCGCACCTGAGTCCGTGGCCGTGGCATCTTCCGTCCCCGCGGCCACGCCCCTTGTTCCCGATGTCATCGGCACTGCCACCAGCGCTATGAGGCTCCTTTGGCAGGCGCGGCCACCCTGACCAACACAGACATGTGTGCTGTCATCGGCTTCCCTAGTGGGGCTCTTCAACGACCGAATGCGAAAAGAAGCAAGAAGGTCCATGTCATTGCTGTCCCTTTTGTTGCGTCGCCCCACCGACTATTGACGTTTGAACATCAACCCACTCATGAAGGACGAGGCCACTGCTCCGTGTCTCCAAGCCACAACCGTGCACTACCTCGGCTTTGGCTACCTCAGCATCTAGGGGCTATCATCTCCACGGAGTGCACACCGATCTCTACTCTAGCTGCAACACTCGCACCCTCAAGATGTTGCGACTACGAGGGGATTTTAACCCGTCAGCTCCTACCTTCGGCTTCTGCTCCAGTATTATCGTTTGCGGTGCTCCCGTTGCGACTGTGGGGGGATGTTGGAGTCTCTGTGTTCCTATATATGTAGTTGGGCTGGCACCAGTGTTGGGCTGTCGACCCATTAGGGTTATGGTTTGCAGTCCAATAGTGATTAACCTAACAACAGAAGCTAAAGTTATTGTCCGATTAGATAATTGGATTCCATTCACTTTTGTGACTATGAATCTGCCCAAGTACTGTGACAATGAGCTGCAATACTCATTAAATATTGGGACTTAAATATTAGTTGCATGTAAAAAATGTGTCGACACTAGGCCCTACAAAAATGACTGTTCTTTGTCTTGTATGCTTCTCATACAATACAATCACAGCTTCCTTTCCAGACGAGATTAGTTGAATTTACATGCTTATGTTTCCATCTTAAGAAGCTCTCCACAACTGAAGTTTAACAATGTTGCCTCCATGGCTGTCGCCGGAGGTCAAGCCAAGTAGGGGACACGGGAGGAGGGGTGCCGCGGCGAGGATGTGTGGATCAAGTGGGCTAGAGGCAAGACTTGGCCATCCCTTGGCTGATGGTCGCGGGGTTGGGCGCTCCGGTGTGGCGTGAGCTCCGTGGTTCTACTGTGGGCCACGCGTGGTGGAGTTGCCTCTGTTGGGTGGGCGTGGTGCGATGTGAAGGTCGCAGCCGGTGGCCCGAATCAGGGCGGTTGGTGGCCGTCGCAGGCTTGCCTTGGGGCGACAGTTAGACCAGTGGTCTGGTGGCCGGATTTGCCATCCCTGAGGCCAGAGCTGGTTTGTGGAGAGCCGGCGGGCGGGCTCCTCATGGTGGTGCGACAGTGAGGAGGGGAGGAAGGTGCAGTGAGCTGTGGCCTGCTCGTGCGGACGATGCGGGCCAGTGGCCCGGGATGGCGCAGGGTGGTGGTGGCGGTGGCAGGGTGCCCGGTGATAGCTGGCTTCGGTGGTCACGTGTGCCAGTGCCATCGTCGGCTGCCAACTTCGGCTCTAGCACGCACCAGTGTGACACACGTGGCAAGGGGTTGTCCGGTTCTATGTGCCCATCCAGAGGGGGTGGCGGCCGGCGCAGCTTTGCGGCTGCTGCGGCAGCCAACGCGTCGATGCCCCTCTGGAGGGGTTCATGCAGGATGTCAGGACGACAACAACGGTGGTTCTTGGCCTAACGATGGTGCTGGGGAGCTTCTTGGGCGAAAGCCTCGGCGACGGCGACGGTCGTGGGTGTCGCATTCATGTCTTCCTTGGGCGAAAGCCCAGTCCATCTCGGACACGCGACGGTGTCGTCCCCGACGTCACTCCCTTCCTGAAGGCGTCGCATTGAAGTTTGTCTCGGCCACGACTTCACCTTCGTTGGTTGCTTTCGCTCCTCGACGTCTGGTATGCAGGTGAAGGTGGGGCTTTGCAACGTGAAGTCAAAGCTGCTGCATCAGGGAATGTGGCTCGACAACGATGATAGCTGTCAAGACCCCCTTCTTCGTGGACTGGATTGTTTCGGAGGTTTGGACATTTGACGGGGGCAAGATGGAGGTTCAAGCTCGTTGGTGAAGAATTCGAATCCTCGTGTGGGGTGTGTTGAGGCTTGGCAACGACGGCGCACCGCGATCTTCCTCCTTCTGTGACGGTGTTTGGATATAGGCGTCGTCATGTTTTCTTTGGCCATGTGCGGTCCGTCTTGCGGAGTCAGAGCTACTTGTCCCTTGGGTCGAGCTCGGCAACGATAACTCTGGATGGATTGTGTGGGGGAGCTTCCGTTGTCTGGGCTGTTTGTGCATTCTGTATAGGTTTTGGGCCTAAGTTTCCTTAAAACTAGGTTAATTCTATTCTTGTTCTTAATTGAAAGGCAGAGTTCCTGTCATTACATTCAAAAAAAGAAGTCTACAACAGAGATTAAAGAAAATTCCATGTACATCACTCAGTTGAACTGAGTAAATGGATCGCTAAGCTCAATTATCTGCTTGATGTCACTGCCTTTTGTCTCTTACCTTTTGCATGTCTTGGTTGCTTAAAGCCTTAAATGACATTTTTTTGCAGATCCATGGCCCAATCCGCATCAAAAAAGGAACTAGCACGATGACCCCTGAAAACTTTCTCCCTACAGATATCCCTGCTACATGGGCAGCGATGGAGAAGTTATACGACTCTGGCAAAGCTCGTGCAATCGGCGTGAGTAACTTCTCTTGTAAGAAGCTGCATGATTTGCTTGCCGTTGCACGAGTGCCTCCAGCAGTCAACCAGGTTGAGTGTCATCCGGTTTGGCAGCAAGACAAGCTCCGGAAGCTATGCCAATCCAATGGTGTTCATCTTTCTGTAAGCTTTACGGAACATAAATAATATTCCTCCATTTTTTTTGTTTTTTTTTACTAATTAAGCTTCTTTCTCTAAACTCTTGCTGATAACCTGCTGTTATTTCAGGCATTCTCGCCTTTAGGCTCACCTGGATCTCCTTGGATCAATGGGCCAAGTGTCCTCAAGAACCCCATTGTGGTCTCTGTTGCAGACAAGTTGCAGAAAACGCCTGCCCAGGTCGCTCTACGCTGGGGAATCCAAATGGGCCATAGTGTACTCCCGAAAAGCGCCAATGAGTCCAGGATTAAGGAGAACATTGACATATTTGGCTGGTCTATTCCTGAAGATTTGATGGCCAAGTTCTCTGAAATCAAACAGGCATGCCCTAATGCAACTTTTTTCATGTCTGCTAGTTGCATTTCATTGGTCGTCTTTGTCTATGATTGCTACAAGTGTTCATGTACCAGAACAATATGCATATTTCAATCTAATGCACCATTTTTTGTAATGAGTAAAGTCGTTGGGTGCTTACCCTTTCATTCTTACCAGTTACCATATGATATTCCTTCTGGTTTATAACATGCAGGTCAGGCTGCTGACAGCTGAGTTTGTAGTTCACCCTCAGGCCGGCTACAATACATTGGAGGACTTTTGGGATGGTGAAATATAAAAGCATACAAATTTGTTCAGAATAAAAGAGCCAGGCGAGGAAACAACCACAAAAAAGGGGCGATCGAATGCATAGGCCCCAATACGATGAATTTGGGGGGTTTACATGATTGCTGAACACAAGTATTGTGTGACTAATCTGTGTTTTGATGTGGTAAATGTAATTGGGTTAGTCACAATAAGAGATAAGTGTCTTTGCCACAAGACTTGGTTCATTGGTTGAAGCATGGCGTAAACCGTAAAGGATATTCATGAAAACCAAGGACACTATAGAGCAAATGTAGGTTGTGTTGTGTGCATGAGGACATTCGCTAGTAGTGTATAATAGTAATAGAGGGTTTTTTTGATCATACTATATTGGAGAGGGGAGAGGGGGTGTTGAGAGGTTCCAAGGCGTTCAACTAGAGAGAGACGAAGCAAGAACATGTCAATGCACAATAGGTTAGCTCTTAGGGGTGTTTGAATGTACTAAAACTAATAGTTAGCCACTAAAATTAGTTGAGACATCCAAACACACCTAGCTAATAGTTCAACTATTAGCTATTTTTAGTAAATTAGTTAATAGTTAGGTAGTTATTTGTTAGCTAGCTAATTTCACTAATAATTTTTAGCCAACTAACTGCTAGTTTTAGTATATTCAAACATCCCCTTAGTCACGGTTATGATAGAAATTGGCCCCGTTAAGAATGATTCCAAGTCAAGGATCTCAAAGAAGTTGAATTAATCGGGTAGAACTGACTTTGCCCCAGTAATCATGTGAACGTCATATGATCCAGTAGAGGAATATGTGACATTAGCAGATTATGTAAATGAGGCCAAGCTTGAATTATTGACTCGTTGGCCAGTTCAGTTCCGTGTATCATATGACGGGGATTCGGGGAATATTTCGGTATATTCTCAATTAGGCATTAGAGGTCTGATTAGCGCCACCCTATGACCCGGTGGGGCCCTGTACATGATCTAATATTCTAACGTTGTCTGCATTTCTCAGTTTTTTCAACCAGAACTCTTCATATCTAGATGAACGCTCGTGTAGAGTGAACATCTTATGATAAAATATATTGAAATTCAAAAAGATTCATCAGCCAATGTTTCTTATTTAAAGCTTACTCGGCATGTATAAAAATTGATAGTATGGCATATTTGGTGTAGGATGGACGAGACAAGTCTTCAAGCGATATACCACCTTGTTTTACAATTTTTATTGCAAATTTGGGATATACATACACAGAGGACGAACTCAAGAAAGTTTTATCCAAGTATGACGTGTAGATTCTTCTAATTTGCTTGTGAAGTGGATCTATAGTAATGAAATTGTGTATTGATGTTCTATATTGTCAGGGCACCTGGGTTCATGTCATTAAAATACGTAGCTGTGGTGGAGTGCCTGTAATTTTTTCTAATTTTATGGTGTACCTACATATACCTTTAGGGTATGTTCGGTTTTTAAGGAATGGTCACCCGTAACCATTTCTAGCCAGATTATTTATCTAATTTATATAAGGTTTGATCAACTGGAACAATTCTGGTGTGAATTTCGACTCAAACGAACAGACCCTTAATGATTTAGCTAGAGAGATGCCAGAAAAACTCTTATTAGTATTGTGTCTTTGGTGGCGGCATAGACATAATAGAGCAAATAGAAAAGAAGGTTAGAAGTGGCACTAGAGCCAATTTTGACAATGGTGTCACACTACCTCTCGAGTCTCGACCATGCCTGGCAGCACAATGTGTGTGACCCACGTGATACCCTCGACGTTGACCTAGATCACGCTGCACATTAACTCCTCGTCCACCTCGTGGAAGTAGCACACGTACGGATAAGACAGCATGTCGTGGCCTTGGATGGAGTCTTGTGTGCATCGACGCCAGCCACGAGCCCCTTGAGATCCTTGCCGGAGGCACGAGCGTCGAGGAGGAGGCGAAAGGCAAAGCTGCAAAGGTGAGGGAGGGAACCAAGGGGGTCTGTCGCGACATGGCAGGGGGCCGGGGAGGTAGGGGCAACACGTGTGGGCAAACACAGGCAGGGGCAAAGTGGAGGGAGGCGAGGATTGTGGGCGTTTGGCGCGGGCGTGAAGAGGTGAGGAGCACGAGATGTGCGGGGCTTACGGCCGACGATGGCATGGAGGGGGCGTCGTTATAGATGACCAAATGGGTCGTGTCTAGCGGACCAGCCCAAGGTACGACCCATTTAATAGAGTCGTGGCCCGGCCCGGCCCGACACTATCAAAATAGGACCATGCCAGCCTGGCCCGAGAGGCATGCCATGCTTAGGCCGATGTCTCGGCCCGTAGGCCGGGCTGGCCTGACATGATTAGTTTTTATTATTTTGAAAACCTAGTGTACACATATTTATAACAACTATTGATTATTAGACACAAACTTGCTTGAGCTCAAGTGGCTAGCAGGGCACAACTAATGTTGTCCGCTGCCTCTACCAGGGCGCACGGGTATGTGAAATCCTGTTGTCAGTTGGACGTCACAAAACCGGATGACATTTACCAACACACAAATCAATATCTATATCTATACTACTCTATTAAAAACCTATTGTGAACACCTGATGCTACCACGGCTTCACCATCCACGCTGACACTCTGGGCCCGCCCCACGCACCCCGCCTCGTCACCGTGCCCTATGGGTCCCCCGTGCAGCGCTCCCTTAGCTACTGCCATGTGGACCCCACAGCGCCCACGCAGCCAGCTACTGTACCTGCTCAACACTCGACCCCGCCCGCGCAGCTACCACACCGCGCAGAAATAGTGCAGTGCGAGTACTCGAACACATGCCCCTGTTGCTCTAGAAATTTGAGGCTAACGATCAAACCACATGTATCTTAGTGTTTAAAAATAAACCCTAATTATATTTAAATAAATATCTCAATATCTATTTATATGATATATAAGATCGTAGCAAAGTACGAGCACACACTAAAGATCCCGAGAATACTGCTACACAAGAAAGGGTTGTATGTTAATCAAAGTGCAGGACTGTACGCTTTCACACCGAGCAACGTGGGAATACTTTTGGTGCCTAACTCCGTAACCTCGGTACGACATGCAGTAAAATTCTTTTTTTTGAAAACGCAGGAGAACTGCGCCTCAATATATTAAGAAGAAGAAATAAACCCAGGTCAAAGAGATGTGGACAGATTACAAGGCCTCTGTAGGTACCCTGAAACTAGGGTACCCCTTGCTACTGTATAAAGACGCAGTACCCACGCGACTATCTTTAGTCGCGTGGTAAAAGAGCTGTATGTGGGACCAGGCCATGACTCGCCCCAGCCTCGGGCGACTACTCTGGGCCAGCAACAGCGCCTGACCCCACCACATGGGCGGGTCCAGGGCCGCCACATGTCCAGAGAAAGTGATATACTCCAAGGCATCAACAGTGAGTCCGGACCCCCATGGGAAAATGTTGGACCCCTGGATATATAGTCCGGACCTCCAAGCTTGGTACAGGACCCCCACGTGTACGGACCGGACCCCTAGAATGGGATCCAGACCCCCCGTATGGGGTCCGGGCTGCCCACAGTAGGGTCCCAAGGTTCCAGGACAGAACACACCCGAGCCTTAATCAGGGCCCAGGCGGGGGTCCGGTGCTGACATGTGTCCAGACCTGGTCTGGTGGGATCCGGACCTATCCGCATACACTCATGCTCCCCGCTCAGGCGGAGACCCGATGCTACCATGTGGCATACTGCGTGCGGCATAAGCCAACGGGCAGAACCTAGCATGACGCCTCTAGGCTACGCGCGCCTTCGCATTCATTACGGATAAGACGTGCGCCTATACATTCCACTGACAGGCGGCGTGCTCAGTCCACGATACGTGGGCCGTGCTATTACTTACCATTACTCGCACGTTTCCAAGAAAAGGGTTACTGACTATCAATACTGTATGGACTGCGGTCATCATGACTCCCGCTGATTACTCATGCGTTACTAAGGCAGAGGATCTTTGTGTGCTGTCAGCATTTACTATTCACATAATGTATTCCTACCATTATGCTCCTAGGCCCGCATGTCGGGGCTCAGCATCCTTGTATGTACATGTGACGGAACCTCCCAAGTTATTAGGCCCACCTACAGTTGTCCTTGTCCAATGGACCTCAGACAACCCTGTAGATGCCCCTGAATTACTTGAAAAGTCGGTATCTGCTTTTCTTACCTTTCCCAAGAGCGTTTCACCCGTCACACAGACATTACAGACCATCGAAGATACATAAATGCGGAAGCAATTACATAATTTTACATTTATTGAAAGTAAGATCGAGTTAGTTATTACAGACCAGTATATAAACACGAGTGCAGAGTACTTAATATTACAATACCAAGGGAGGTAAAAACTCCTCCCGATAAGTTCTTACATAAAAGTTCTTATGGAGGAACTCTTCCTCCCGCAGCTTCATTCTTGCTTTTCTTCTTTTGGAACCACCTTGGAACAGAAACAACAAAAGTTTGTTGCTTCCTCACCTAAAAACAATAGGGAATAAAACCCTGAGTATGGAATTACTCAGCAAGACTTACCCGACTAAGGAAAAGACTCTCAAGGGTATGCTGGCTTAAGGGAGTCAAGGTAAGGCTTATCAATAATCAATGACTCTGTTTGCAGAAATGCTTACTAAAGTGGATCCTTAAAAAAATCCAATTTTATTTTGTCAGGTTAAGTAAGATTACCTGCAACTAGAGTTCTTTCTATCCTAGTTCAAACACTTCACCTGCACTAGCCAATTTCTTAACAAGTCCTTCATCTTTACTGGAGTTCCACGTATAGGTCAGTGGCCAAGTCTCCACAACCGCAGAGGTACGGCGATCCGAATCGATTATACTCAGTTGAGGATCTCCGATCACACGACATATGTAGCACTTAACCCTTGCATATGTCAACCCGCTACCGGGGTTCTTAAGACCAGATCAGGTTCACGCGAACCGAGAGCACAGATACACCACCATCCAGCCTCTTGCCACGGAGGGTACACGCTACTTCCTGCCACCGCTCCACTCCCATTCCGTGTTATCTTATTCTAGCCTTAGTCTGCCCAAGGCAAGGCTTACCCATGACGAGGCATGTGACCAGTTAAAGGGTCCTCGGTCAGTAGGCCTACATCGAGGCGGTCCTTAATCGACTCAGACGGAGACACTACACCGAGACTCTCTTCTCGTGCAAGTCACCCGCCCGGTCTCAGCTTAATCATTTAAAACCCAAAGCTTGGTACCTGGCAGAGGTACATCTTTTCCGATGTTGAACCCATCACGGCCGTGATGGATCCACCATCAAGTTTTATTTTCAAAAACATCCTTCCCACTTTGCCAATCATCTTTTGTAAAACAAAAGTTTTTGTTTTGCTAGAGCAATACTAAGCATAGTAAAACCTTTTGTAAAAACAGGGTTTCAAGGAAGGTAATGCAGGAATTGTTCAAGCATTCAACTCCTATCACCTAATGCATTAGTCAAGTGAAAAAGATTTTAAGAACATCAAGGAAGGTGGCAAATGCACCGGGGCTTGCCTTCGTTGATAGGTGAGTCAGGCTCGGACCCACAGATATCAAGGTAGAAACAGTTTCCTGCCTGAGATTCCGAAGGTGGTGGTGATGTCTTCTCTTCAGTTACTTCGATTTCTTCTTCGTTTTCTAAAGATAACCATATATATGTATATAAGAATGAATGCCATGTAATGCTCATGAGAGTGCAAAGATAATAAGAATTTATTATCTAAGGTCTTGAATACAACTTTCCTTCACGGAACTCCGAGAACTTAGGGTTTCCAGAGTCAGTAAAGGAATTCAAAGAGCAGTAGTGGGGGTTTTGGGTTTTAGTTATCAAACAAGGTCCAAATCAAACCAAACTCTGCCCAAGGCTTCTAAATAATGTGTAGAGCTCATATAAAAAATTTGGGCATTTTTGGACTTATTATCTATTTTCTAAAAATCCAGAAACAGAGTTTTAGGCTATTTTAAATAACTCAAAATTCCCTATTTATCCTAAAAATCATACAACTATTTTTATTAAATATTATGAAAAATAAGGAACCTAGGAAAATTAGTTTGACATTTTTAAGATTTTTCTACCATTTTCTACAACTTTTCAAATTTCTACTGAAAAAGAAAAAGGAAAAACTGGAACAGTGCTGGGCCGATTCCAGCACAGGCGGCCCGTTTTTCCTTTTCCTTTTTCAGTAGAACTTTGAAAAGTTGTAGAAAATGGTAGAAAAATCCTAAAAATGTCAAACTAATTTTCCTAGGTTCCTTATTTTTCATAATATTTAATAAAAATAGTTGTATGATTTTTAGGACAAATAGGGAATTTTGAGTTATTTAAAATAGCCTAAAACTTTGTTTCTGGATTTTTAGAAAATAGATAATAAGTCCAAAAATGCCCAAATTTTTTATATGAGCTCTACACATTATTTAAAAGCCTTGGGCAGAGTTTGGTTTGATTTGGACCTTGTTTGATAACTAAAACCCAAAACCCCCACTCCTGCTCTTTGAATTCCTTTACTGACTCCGAAAACCCTAAGTTCTCGGAGTTCCGTGAAGGAAAGTTGTATTCAAGACCTTAGATAATAAATTCTTATTATCTTTGCACTCTCATGAGCATTACATGGCATTCATTCTTATATACTGTTGGGGGCTTGTTCTCAAATGCTATGAATTAAGAACAAGACAACATAAAAGTGTTAAATGTCGAGTCCCTTCGTCCTTAGAAACAGTATATCCTTTCGGGTATAATAAATCTCGGACGAAGGTTACGGAGGAAAAGACCTTCGTTAGGTCGATAAATGGTTAAACAGAGTAATTATATATATATATATATAATGTGCGAGTAATAATACCAGCATTATCATCGATATATTTCCATTATTAAATTCATAAAAACGGATTACAAACTGTACCTTCAGATCGATGTAAAGTAAAGGTACAAACGCGATGCGAAAAGCGTATGCCAAGTCAGCATGAACAGTACGGGAGTACTGTTCACCTATTTATAGGTACGGGACGCAGCCCATGTAAAATTACATTGATGCCCTTTACATTTATCAATAACTACATTAATTCTTCGGGGTCCAATTTGGCTTTTCATCTTTAAGTCGGTTCCTCTTTTCTGTTATTGTGCCGAAGCCTTTCTGCACATAGCTTCGTGATCGTCTTATCCTTCGTCATGATCGTTTTTCATTCCAGTCACGCTTTGTCTTAACCATGCTCTTGTATATTCACGACCTGACTCCGAAGGTGCCTGTTCCGAAGGTGCCTGTTCACATATTACACTTGGAAAATATTATCAAGCTATACTTTTGAGGACCTTCGGGAGCCGAAGGCCCCCAACAGTAGCCCCTCGCAATATCAATTTATTGTAAAGATAAATTCATATTGCGACATGGACGAAGGCTTTAAGCCGAAGGTCCAAAAAAACACCTTCCTTTTGCTAGAATAGCAACAGTCATTGACAAGCGGGGCCCTCCAGTTTTCGACATACTGGGTGTATAAATACAAGCTCACCGCGAGTTTATTTGGCACGCCCTTTTGCCACCTGCTTTTTACTCACCCAGCTTTTAGCCTGCGCACCCAGCTTTTAGCCTGCGCGCGACAACATTTGCTCGGTCTTAAATTTTTAAGCTTCGGTTTCAAGTCTGATTTGCCAGCATTCGCGAAAATGTCTGAGGATAAGATAGTTGCTGGTGCTTCGAAGCTAAGCCTTTCGGAGGAAATGCACCTGGGTTTTCTTGAGTCAATGTCGAAGACCAATACGGAAAAGATTGTCAAGGAAACTTTGGAGGGTTTATCTCAAGATACTGGCGACAGTGATAGTTATGATGTGGATAGTGGTGGGGAGGACTCCGAAGATCGCCCGTGGCGGCCTAGTCACTCAAACTTCGGAAAATCAACTATAAAGCAGGGTCATCTTGAAAATATGAGGGGGAGATATTTCCGAGATATATCCATCGTGAGGGCAGATGACGGAGAAAAAACTGCGCCGACCCCCGAAGATAATGAGGTCGTGATCTTCCGAAGCTTTTTAAAGGCTGGGCTACGATTCCCTCTAAGCAGGTTTGTGGTAGAAGTTCTGAAAATATATCAAGTTTACCTTCATCAACTTACCCCCGAGGCAGTGATAAGATTGGGAATCTTCGTCTGGGCGGTGAGGAGCCAGGGCCTGGAGCCAAGTGCAAAAAGCTTTTACAACATACACGAGCTAGTATATGAGACGAAGCCCTGGGGTAAGGAGCAATATCATAATAATTTTGGTTGCTACAGCTTCGGTGCCCGCTCTGGGTCAAGCTGTCCCATGCCAACCTTTCGGAAGAGATGGCCCGGGGAATGGACGAAGGAATGGTTCTATGTGAAGAACGATTTAAAGGTTCGGAAAGATATCAAAGATATCATCATGCGCCCTATCTGGCAGCGCTTCGGACTTCGGAAACCAAAGGTAGAAATGGACGAAGCAGCTGAAGAATGTCAGAGGGCCTTCGGCGTAGTCTGCTCTTTTATTGGGACCAGGGATTTAATGCAAGAGCACATTGCCTTCAGAGTGTGGCCACTTGTAGATAACTGGGAAATGCCGAAGGAGACCGTTAAAGAAACTAACGAGGGTGGACTAATCAGACTGAAATATACATTCAAGTATGGAGATAAGTTTGTTGAACCGGATGATGATTGGTTGAAAAGCATTGAGAATGTAAGTGATGAATTACTTGGGGCGTACTCAAAGGCCGAAAACACTGCATTGTCAGCGGCTTTCGGAGGCCGAAAAAAGAATAGACTCAACCGAGTATTTGATGCAATTGGGTTTATCTATCCCGATTACTATTATCCAATGCGAGGTCAAAAGAGAAAAAATACTTCTCCTGCAAAGGACACTGCTTCGGCTGCTCCCGGGGAGCCAGCGCCGAAGAGGAAGAAGGTAAAAGTGTTCACACACCCTCCACGCTGTATTGAGCCGGCCATAGTGCCCGAGTTTATTGGTGAGGCCTCTTCGGCCACCGAAGCCAGAGAACCAACTACAGCGCCAAAATCCGAAGAAATGGCCAAAGCACCAGCAATAGAAAAAACAGGAAAAGAGAGATCTGAAGAAAGAAAAAACACCAGATGTTTTAAGTCCTTCGTCAAAAGTTGAGACAACTAAAAGTCAGAAGGGGCCTAGCAGCAACCCCTAAAAGAAAAAGGATGGTTAATGTGCTGGATGTTTTGGAGACAATTAAATCTTCAAGCACAACTCCAAAGAAAACTGTTGAAGTGTCTACTGAAGCCTTTGCTGCTAAAACTTTGAAGCAGCAATTTGAAACTGAAGCTGGGCCTTCGGAATCCACCAAGATGCAAGCTTTGGAGGTCGAAAAAATGTCAAAGGCAAGTTTAGAAACTGAAAAAGCAAAAATAACAGAGCCGATTCTGACTGAGGAAATTAGCACTGCCACCCCCGAAGCATCTTTCAAAATACATGATTATATTGTGCGACATGCTTCGGGGAAGAAACTATCTGAAGAAGAGATTTTTGAAGCGAATCACTATGCCCGAGAACTGAAGTATCCGAGGGGGGCCGTAGTGTTCAATGGGACAAATGAAGATGATTTCCTGTACTGCCTCCCAGACAATAAAGAATTATCCGTATGCCGGGAAATGGCTAGAAGCATGGGTTTCCCGAAACTCGAAGCTGGCCTTTGCGCCATGACGAAGGACGATCTTGCGGATAGCCTGGCATACAATAGTCTGAAGGTACAAAAGTTGTGAATTTTGAAGTTTATGAATTTTGAATTAGTTTTTTGCTCTTATGTTAATTCATTCATTTTTTTGAATAGGGCTTAATACTCAGCAATGCCTTAAGGGCTCAGAAGAATGCCGAAGATGAGAGCTGCACCATTGCTCTCAACAACCTTCGAACAGAGGTTATCAGGCTAAGAAACGAAGCCTTGGAGAAGGACAGAATTCTGCTTACATTAGTGGAAAAAATGAAGGAAGACGAGGCTAACTCTAAAATTGAAGCCGAAGCTCAGAAGCGTGAAATCGAAAATCTTCGTAAACAACTAGCCTGAGCCAAAGAAGAACGCATTCTTGAAGAAACAAAACGAGAATTAAGCGATCAATGGGCAGATCATTTGGAAGTAAATGTTAAAGAGCTTCGTGCTTCGAAGAAGAGATGTTACGATAAATCCATAGAATGTGTTAAGAAAATAAAATCCAGCTTCGCCAGCGTTGGTGCATTCTCTAGTGAAGAAAATTTCACAAGAGGAAATCCAGAAGGCCCAATTGAATGGATTAGTCGCGAAGCTGATGTCTTCGACTGAAATCTTGAATAGTCACGGGGACATTTGTGCTTTTTCGGGCGCCAGGGGAATTGTTACCATTTTAGAGAAAAAGGGGTGCGAGCATGTAAAGTCTTTGGCGCAGTCTGAAGCTGCCTTGTCCCCTGAAGATATCACGGACCCTTCAGCCGAAGCAAGCCAGGTTGGTGGAAAATTTTTCACTGACATTTGGGACAATGGCGGCCGAAAAATGGCTCAAGAGATCATTCAGAGAAGTGAAAAAGGCATCCATGATGCTAGGGAGGTAGCGAGGGCTGTTGAAAAAAGCACAGGGCCCGAAGGGCAAATAGGTATTAATTAGTGATTTTTATTTTGTTGTAATTTTTGATTTCGAACTTTATTCGTAGTTTGTAATAGTAATATAGCCGTGTCCTCTCCTCCCTCAGAACCCGCTGGGGCATCTACGGACCCTCCCCCGAAGGGAGACGACGAAATTAGACAAATGGCCGAAGCCATCATGGACGAAGTTGTCAATCAGCTGCTAAACGAAGCTGCAGAAGTAGTTCTTAGGGAAGATTAAATGCTATTGTAAAAATACTTGGAACATGACAAGTGTAAAACTTTGTAACTTTGAATGTAATATATAATCTATTTACGGTTCAATTCTTTACGATGCATGAAACTTTTTCATACATACCGCTTTTTGAGCCTTCGGCGAAAAAACACCTTCCCTTCTTTTCATGCTTCGTAAAGAAAATCTTTTATGTGTCACAAGAATTACCATATTTCTTTGATGAAGAATCTCCAAACTTTATGAAAACATTCTTTGAATCCATAAAAAAGTCTTATGTTGCCTCTCAAATGAAGCTACACTTCTTCTCAATTTATCTTGTGCCTTGGCACGATTTTCTCTTTTTCAAAACATTCTTCGAAGATTAATGCTGTGTCCCCTTCCTGTTCTCCATGCGAAATGATGGATGATGCTTATGTTATGCAAAATGATGTAATGATGTTATGTTATGCAAAATGACATTTATGCTGAAAATACACATATCCCTGCCATAGAGCACACAATCTTTTTGTCTCAGCATTGACTTTTCGCTGTAAGCCTCCCTTAGGAGCTTCTTCGCCTTTTACTTTTAGCGGAATCAGCATTTATTTTTCGCTGTAAGCCTCCCTTAGGAGCTTCTTCGCCTTTTACTTTCAGTGGAATCAGCGTTTATTTTTCGCTGTAAGCTCTGCATTCCCTTTGGAACGACTTTCGAGCAGAAAACTTACACTGCGCTCCCTTAGGAACGACTTTTTATTACTTCAAAAAAGTTACGGCTCATTCCTTAGAACAAGTTTTCGATAATCCGAAGGTTCTCCGTGCCTCCATAAATTTTTGTGCTTCGGTAACTCAAGCCTTTGGAGGAGATATATTTTCATTATGATAATACGGTAAACTGTTACAAGGATTTGGAAAACAATAAAAAACACTTAAACTCCCCATAATTGTTCTTTACTGCGAAGAAAATAAAACTGAATGTGAAAGCATAAAAAACTACTGTGGGAGTAGGATATTTTGTCAGTAAATGTGCTTCGACTCTGGCACAGTGCTATTGACTGTGCGAGCTTCGGATTCTTCTCTGAAGTCCCTCTGGGGGTGAGAGTGCTGGCTCCCTTCTGGCTGTGAAGCTCGTTGTATTGGTGGTGGCGGTGGAAGCTGTTGCCAGGAAGCTTGGGGTTGGCTTGCCGAAGCAACAGAGGCTGCAGGGTGATTGCCTACATATTCTGGAATGTAAGGCGAATGGTACGAAGCAGTATGCATGACCTGCTTCGGCTGGTTCTGTTGTGTAGCAGCTTCTGCTAGCTCCTTTTGCTTCTGAATGGTAATGTGACACATCCTGGTGGTGTGGCCCTTACCTTCACCACAGAATAGGCAGTATATTTTTCTTGATTGATCCCCGAATCTTCCCCCGAAGCCCCTGGCACCTCTGCCCCTTGGCGCTAGCGGCCGGAAGGAGCTTTGCTGTTGCCCCGAAGCTTGCGAGGAGCACTGTGGCCTTTGCTGTTGACTCCCTTTGTCGTCATTTTGAGTAGAATTGTGAATTGACCTGACGTGCCTTGGATAAAATCTTCCTCCGAAGCCCCTAGTCATTTCAGAGAACCTGAGAGCTTCCTCCCTTCTTTGGCGAAAATCATTGTCAGCTCGAATGTACTCGTCCATCTTCTGGAGCAGCTTCTCCAGAGTTTAAGGAGGCTTCCTGGCAAAGTACTGAGCTGCAGGTCCTGGCCGAAGCCCCTTGATCATGGCCTCAATGACAATTTCATTAGGCACTGTTGGTGCCTGTGCCCTCAGACGTAGGAACCTTCGGACATATGCCTGAAGGTATTCTTCGTGATCCTGGGTGCACTGGAATAAAGCTTGAGCAGTGACTGGCTTCAGTCTGAAACCCTTGGAAGCTGGTTATCAGCATATCCTTCAACTTTTGCCATGAGGTGATTGTCCCTGGCCTAAGGGAAGAGTACCAAGTTTGTGTAACGCTCCTGACAGCCATGACGAAGGACTTTGCCATGACCGCCGTGTTGCCACCGTACGAAGATATAGTTGCCTCATAGCTCATCAAGAATTGTTTCGGGTCTGAATGACCGTCGTACATGGGGAGCTGAGGCGGCTTGTAAGACTGTGGCCAAGGAACAACCTGCAGTTCTGTTGACAAGGGAGAAGCATCATCAAAAGCAAAATTTCCGTGATGGAAATCTTCATACCAGTCATCCTCGTTGTAGAAACCCTCTTGATGAAGCTCTCTGCGCGGGGGCCTTTGATTCTGGTCATCTTGAGCGAGATGTCGAAGCTCTTTAGAGGCTTCATCTATCTGCTTTTGAAGATCAGCTAGACGAGCCATCTTCTCCTTCTTCTGTTGAACCTGTTGATGGAGCATCTCCATTTTTTGTATTTCTTGGTCCAAGTTGTCTTCCGGAGGCGTTGGACTGATGGCCTTCCTCTTCTGGCTTCGGGCCTCCCTAAGAGAGATGACATCCTGATTGGGGTCCAGCGGCTGCAGAGTGGCAGCCCCTGTCGTTGAAGCTTTTTTCGGCGGCATGGCGAAGGTGACGCTTGCCGAAGGTTTTCAAAACCCAAAATAATACCAGCATTATCATCGATATATTTCCTTTCCATTATTAAATTCATAAAAACAGATTACAAACGTACCTTCAGATCGATGTAAAGTAAAGGTACAAACGCGATGCGAAAAAGCGTATGCCAAGTCAGCGTGAACAGTACGGGAGTACTGTTCACCTATTTATAGGCACGGGACGTAGCCCATGTAAAATTACATTGATGCCCTTTACATTTATCAATAACTACATTAATTCTTCGGGGTCCAATTTGGCTTTTCATCTTTAAGTCGGTTCCTCTTTTCTGTTATTGTGCTGAAGCCTTTCTGCACATAGCTTCGTGATCGTCTTATCCTTCGTCATGATCGTTTTTCATTCCAGTCATGCTTCGTCTTAACCATGCTCTTGTATATTCGCGACCTGACTCCGAAGGTGCCTGTTCCGAAGGTGCCTGTTCACATATTACACTTGGAAAATATTATCAAGCTATACTTTTGAGGACCTTCGGGAGCCGAAGGCCCCCAACATATACATATATATGGTTATCTTTAGAAAACGAAGAAGAAATCGAAGTAATTGAAGAGAAGACATCACCACCACCTTCGGAATCTCAGGCAGGAAACTGTTTCTACCTTGATATCTGCGGGTCCGAGCCTGACTCACCTATCAACAAAGGCAAGCCCCGGTGCATTTGCCACCTTCCTTGATGTTTTTAAAATCTTTTTCACTTGACTAATTGAAAGGGAAATGTGCCCTTGGGCCATTTCTAAGTATTTTGGTGATTGAGTGCCAACACAAGTGTTTTTGTGTTAATCTATGCAAAGTGGTGGACAAAGTGCAAATCATGTCAAAAGGTATGTTTCTAGACTTAGTACATTGTTTTATGGACTAATGTATTGTGTCTAAGTGCTGGAAACAGGAAAAATTGAGTTGGAAATGAGATGGCTTTGTTCAGCCAAAGTCTGCTTAGTCTGGGTGCACCGGACTGTCCGGTGGTGCACCGGACAGCGTCCGGTGCGCCAGGCTGGCTCTGGCAAACAGGCTGCTCTCGGGACTTCGACGGTGGTGTACGGCTATAATTCACCGGTCTGTCCGGTGGTGCACCGGACTGTCCGGTGAGCCGTTCACAGGCGAACTCGTCGCTCTCGGGAGAAGATTAACGGCGTACGGCTAAAATTCACCGGTCTGTCCGGTGGCACACCGGACTGTCCGGTGAGTCAACAGTCAGCCGGGGCAACGGTTGGCCGAGGATTCCGTGCGTGACGCGTGGCCGAGCCAACGGTCACATTGGTGCACCGGACTGTCCGGTGTGCACCGGACAGTGTCCGATGTGCCAACGGCTCTCAGACTGCAACGGTCGGCTTCGCCAAATAAGGAAGGATATCTGCACCGGACAGTGTCCGGTGGTGCACCGGACTGTCCGGTGCGCTAGTCGACAGAAGGCAAGATCTGCCTTCCAGGATTGCTCTCAACGGCTCCTAGCTGCCTTGGGGCTATAAAAGGGACCCCTAGGCGCATGGAGGAGCATAACCAAGCATTCCTTAAGCACTCTTGATCACTCACACTCCATTCTTGCGCACTTATTTGACATTCTAGTGATTTGAGCTCCATTCTAGTGTGCTAGTCTTTTGAGCTTAAGTCTGGGTCTTGTGTGTGTGTATTCGCTGTGATCTTAGTGTCTTGTGTGAGTTGCTAATCCCTCCCTTACTCCGTGCTTCTTTGTGAACTTCAAGTGTAAGGGCGAGAGGCTCCAAGTTGTGGAGATTCCTCGCAAACGGGATTAAGAAAAGCAAGCAAAACACCATGGTATTCAAGTGGGTCTTTGGACCGCTTGAGAGGGGTTGATTGCAACCCTCGTCCGTTGGGACGCCACAACGTGGAGTAGGCAAGCGTTGGTCTTGGCCGAACCACGGGATAACCACCGTGCCATCTCTGTGATTGATATCTTTGTGGTTATTGTGTTTTGTTGAAGACTCCTCTCTAGCCACTTGGCGATTTTTGTGCTAACACTTAACCAAGTTTTTGTGGCTTAAGTTTCAAGTGTTATGGGATCACCTATTCACCCCCCCTCTAGGTGCTCTCAATTGGTATCAGAGCCGTTCTCTTCACAAAGGGACTAATCACTCGAAGAGATGGATCCTAAGGGGAAGGGAATCGTGATCAACGATAAGGAGAAGGAGTCCTTCGTCAACGAGCCGAAGAATGACAAGCCTACCGACTCGGGCTCGGGCCAGAAACGAAAAGATGGGAAGAAGAAGAAGACGAGACGCATCAAGGAGATCGTCTACTACGATGACAGCGATGAGTCCACTTCTTCCCAAAAGGATGACTACGACTACAAGAAACAAAAGACGGTTAATTCGAATTTTTCTTTCGATTATTCTCGTATTCCTCAAAGTTCAAATTCACATTTGCTCTCCATTCCTCTCGGCAAGCCTCCACACTTTGATGGGGAGGACTACGGATTTTGGAGCCACAAAATGCGTAGTCACCTGTTCTCTCTCCATCCAAGCATATAGGGAGATTGTTGAGAATGGAATGAAATTTGATAGCTCGGATAGTCCTATTTTTATTAATGAACAGATTCATAGAAATGCACAAGCTACTACTGTGTTGTTAGCCTCCTTGTGCAGGGACGAATACCATAAGGTGAGCGGCTTGGACAATGCCAAGCAAATCTCGGACACCCTCAAGATCTCTCATGAGGGGAACGACGTCACCTTGCTCACCAAGATGGAGTTGGTGGAGGGCGAGCTTGGACGATTCGCGATGATAAGGGGCGAGGAGCCAACCCAAACATACAACCGGCTCAAGACCCTTATCAACAAAATAAGGAGCTACGGAAGCACGCGATGGACGGACCACGATGTCGTCCGCCTAATGCTAAGGTCCTTCACTGTACTTGATCCACATTTGGTGAACAATATTCGTGAAAATCCTAGGTACACCAAGATGTCGCCCGAAGAAGTCCTTGGAAAGTTCGTAAGCGGGCGAATGATGATCAAGGAGGCGAGGTACGTGGACGACGCGTTGAACGGTCCAATCCATGAGCCTCAACCCATTGCTCTCAAGGCAACGAGGAGCAAGGAGACGCTACCTAGCAAGGTGGCGCAAGTTGAGGCGGCCGGGCTCAATGATGAAGAGATGGCCCTCATCATCAAGCGCTTCAAGACGGCGCTAAAGGGTCGCAAGGGACAGCCAAGCAAGACCAAGGCCAAGGGGAAGCGCTCATGCTTCAAATATGGTAAGATTGGTCATTTTATTGCTAACTGTCCTGATAATGAAAGTGACTAGGAAAAAGGGAACAAAAGGGAGAAGAAAAAGAATTACAAGAAGGCCAAGGGCGAGGCACATATCGAAAAGGAGTGGGATTCGGATTGCTCCTCTTCTGACTCCGACAATGAAGGACTCGCCGCCACTGCCTTCAACAAGTCATCCCTCTTCCCAAACGAGCATCACACGTGCCTCATGGCGAAGGAGAAGAAGGTATGTACTCGGGATACCACTTATACTTCTTCAAGTGATGATGATTCTAGTGATGACTGATGAAATAGACTATTCTAGTTTATTTAAAGGTTTAGATAGAATTAAAATTGGCAGAATTAATGAGTTAATTGATGCCTTGAATGAAAAGGATAGACTCTTAGAGAAACAAGAAGACCTTTTATATGAAGATCATGATAAATTTGTTAGTGCACAAAATTCACTTGCTCTAGAGGTTAAGAGGAATGAAATGCTTTCTTGTGAACTATCTACTTGTCATGAAACCATTTCTACTTTAAAAGGTGTAAATGATGATTTAAATGCTAAACTAGAAGTAGCATGTAAATCTAACTCTTGTGTGGAACATGTTAGGATTTGCAATAGGTGTAAAGATTTTGACATTGATGCTTGTAGTGAACACCTAGTTTCAATTTCAAAATTGAATGATGAATTGGCTAGTCTTAATGCCCAACTTAAGACTAGCAAAAGTGAATTTGACAAGCTAAAATTTGCAAGGGATGCCTACACGATTGGTAGACACCACTCAATTAAGGATGGACTTGGCTTCAAGAGGGAAGCCAAGAACTTGACAAGCCATAAGGCTCCTGTCGGCGTTTCGAGACCGGGGGGGTCCCTGAGCCGACGAGTGAAGTGTCGCCGCGTGCCCCAGCCCAGATGGGTCGGCGCGAGGCTGAGCGCGAAGGGGGGAAGTGAGGTGGCCGGAGATGGGCGTGAGAGAGGTGGAAATCCCGCGGCCTTCGTGTTCGTCCCGCGCCCAGGTCGGGTGCGCTTGCAGTAGGGGGTTACAAGCGTCCACACGGGGGAGGGAGCGAGCGGACCTCACGCGAGCGCCTGTTTCGTCCTCGTCCCCGTGCGGCCAACCCCCTCTAAGAGGGCCCTGGTCCTTCCTTTTATAGGCGTAAGGAGAGGATCCAGGTGTACAATGGGGGGTGTAGCAGAGTGCTACGTGTCTAGTGGAGGAGAGCTGGCGCCCTAAGTACACGCCATCGTGGCGGCCGGAGAGATTTTGGCGCCCGGTTTGTGTGATGTCGTGGCCGTCGGAGGAGCGCTGGAGCCTGGCAGAGGGACAGCTGTCGGGGCCGTCGAGTCCTTGCTGACGTCCTCTTGCTTCCGTAAGGGGGCCGAGAGCCGCCATCGTCAGGGAGCGTGCGGGGCACCATCATCGCCTATCTGGCGGAGCGAGCCAGATGGGACGCCGGTCTTGTTCCCCGTAGCCTGAGTCAGCTTGGAGTAGGGTAATGATGGCGCCTCCTGTTGACGTGGCCGGTCTGCGCCCTAGGTTGGGCGATGTGGAGGCTCCTCCGAGGTCGAGGTCGAGTCCGTCTTCCATGGCCGAGGCCTAGTCCGAGCCCCTAGGTCGGGCGAGGCGGAGGCCGTTGGCTGAGGCCAGGGCGGAATTTGAGTCCTGGGGTCGGGCGAAGCGGAGTTCGTCGTCTTCTGGGGCTGAGCCCAAGTCCGAGCCCTGGGTCAGGCGGAGCGGAGTTCACCGTCTTCCGGGGCTTAGCCCGAGTCCGAGCCCTGGGTCCGGCGGAGCAGAGTTCACCGTCTTCCGGGGCTTAGCCCGAGTCCGAGCCCTGGGTCGGGCGGAGCGGAGTTCACCGTCTTCTGGGGCTTAGCCTGAGTCCGAGCCCTAGGTCGGGCGGAGCGGAGTTCGCCGTCTTCCGGGGCTTAGCCCGAGTCCGAGCCCTGGGTCGGGCGGAGCGGAGTTCACCGTCTTCTGGGGCTTAGCCCGAGTCCGAGCCCTGGGTCGGGTGGAGCGGAGCTTCCTATGGTGCGCGCGGCCGGGCCTGGCTGCCTGTCAGCCTCACTCTGTCAAGTGGCACCGCAGTCGGAGCGGCACAGGCGGCGCTGTCTTTCTGTCAGACCGGTCAGTGGAGCGGCGAAGTGACGGCAGGTCACTTCGGCTCTGTCAGCTGAGGGGCGCGCGTCAGGATAAAGGTGTCAGGCCACCTTTGCATTAAATGCTCCTGCGATTTGGTCGGTCGGTGCGGCGATTTGGTCAGGGTTGCTTCTTGGCGAAGACAGGGCCTCGGGTGAGCCGGAAATATGTTCGCCGCTGGAGGGGGGCCTCGGGCGAGGCGGAGATCCTCCGGGGTCGGCTGCCCTTGTCCGAGGCTAGGCTCGGGCGAGGCGTGATCGAGTCCCTCGAACGGACTGATCCCTGACTTAATCGCACCCATCAGGCCTTTGCAGCTTTATGCTGATGGGGGTTACCAGCTGAGAATTAGGAGCCTTGAGGGTACCCCTAATTATGGTCCCCGACAGTAGCCCCCGAGCCTCGAAGGGAGTGTTAGCACTCGCTTGGAGGCTTTCGTCGCACTTTTTTGCAAGGGGACCAGCCTTTCTCGGTTGCGTTTTGTTCCGGTGGGTGTGCGCGAGCGCACCCGCCGGGTGTAGCCCCCGAGGCCTCGGAGGAGTGGTTTGACTCCTCCGAGGTCTTAACGCCTCGCGCAATGCTTCGGCTGGTCTGGTCGTTCCCTCATGCGAGCTGGCCGTAGCCCGGGTGTACGGTCGGGTCCCAAGTTCTCGGGCTGGTATGTTGACGCTGTCAACGGTTTGGCCGGAGCCGGGTTCGCGAGAGTAGCCCCCGAGCCTCTGCACAGGGCGAGAGGGCGATCAGGGACAGACTCGACTTTTTTACATACGCCCCTGCGTCGCCTTTCCGCAAGGAGGAGGGGGGGAGAGCGCCATGTTGCCCTCGGTGGGCGCCGAACATGGTGTCTCCGGTGAGCTGCAGGCGGGTGATCCGAGTGGACGTCCGTGCCCCATTCGTTAGGGGTCGGCTAGAGGCCCAGAGGCGCGCCCAAAAGTACCTGCGGGTGATCTACCGGACCCGGTCCCCTGGCGACGGGGTCCGAGGGCTCGATGCCTCCCTCTGATGGGATTCCGTTACAAGATCGTTCCCGCTGGTCTCGGAAATGTCCTAGGGTACCTCGGGAGCGCAGCCCGAGCCTTGGTTATGTATCAAACGTACCCATGGTCATCCCTCGCTCTGTGTCTGAGGCGACTGTGAACCCTTCAGGGGCCAGCCTTCGAACCCCTGATCAGTAGTGGGCGCGGAGCCCGAGTAGCCTGAGGCGGCCGTTGAACCCTTCCGAGGGGCCGGCCTTCGAACCTCTGACCAGTAGTGGGTGTGGAGCCCACGTGCTCTGAGGCGGCTGTTGAACCCTTCCGAGGGGCCAGCCTTCGAACCTCTGATCAGTAGGGAGGCTCGGAGCCTGGTTCCTTCACGGGGAAGGGTCCTTTTCGGGGTATCCCCCTTTCCCGGTCCCTGTTGCAAGAGAGAGAAAGAGGAAAAAGGAAAAGGATACGAAATTCGAACGACGCGGCGTACCTTTTTTGACGCGGTCATTATGGCGAAGGCGAAGCGTCGCTCGCTTCTCCTGCCAGAGGCGCCGCCTGTCCCGCCGCGGAGTTAATGCGACGGGGCGAGTGGTTCACATGGCAGCCGTTGCGTGTGCGCGAGCCGTTCGAGGAACGGAACACGGGCGCGTTGTATTCACGCCGTGAGAGAGGGTTCTCTCGCTGCCCCCGGATGGGACGTAAGCTTGGCTGACGACGTGACCGCTGCTCCTGCCCGCCTGCCACCGCCATTACTGCCGGCCCGTTTTCGGCCGCATTGACCGTCGCGCTAGGCTGGAGCCGCTGGGTCGTGCGCTGGGTCGCCTCGAGTCGCGGTATTGGTTCCACAGTCGAGGAGGCGTGGTGGTGGCGCAGGTGGCGGTGCAGTTGCAGGCACGAAGCATTCGGCGCGCCGGTTGCATGACGCGTGGGTCTGGGCCTCCATGCTGGGCTTGTTGGGAGTCGGAGAAGCGCGCCCACTTGGCGCGGTTGCATGCCGCCTGCATGGCTGCCCACCCTTTCGCCCGCTGGTCTGGGCAAAAGTGGAGAGCCGCTTGTAACCGCTGGGCGGTTGCACGCACCACGCGCGACGGTTTGGCTTCTTCTGCTCTGGGCCGGCTTGCATGACGTGTGGGACCCAGCCCCCGCGCCGTAGGGGGAGGACCTTGGAGCATGTTGGAGAAGACTCAGCCCACGACGGCTGGGGACGCAAGTGGGGAGAGTCGCCTTTAAAAGGAGGGTGACCCTCTTGGAAGGCGACCGTGTCTTCGCGCTCCCTTATGCATCGTGTCTTTCCACCTTCCAAGCCCCCGGATGGGGGATACCCGCCGTCTTTCCGCTTCGTTGTTGGAGGAACGCAACTCCGCGGGAGTTGGTACCTTTCAGCCGTCGTTCGGCTTCAAGGATTTTCATCATGCAGCCCGGCTGCACCCCTCCGCCGGCGGTCACCCAAGACGGTGACCTCCAGCCCCTGGATGGGGAGAGGCAAGCCGGGCTGCGATCTTGGTCCCACCCTCAGCTTCAAGGATGTTCATCATCCCCGCTGGGGTGGAGGCCGGGTTGAGCCGGAGCTCTACCTCCCGCGCGGGTTCGTGGGTCGGCCTCTCCTTCGGCATTCGAGGGAGAGGGCGCTCACTGGCCCTGCGGGCGGGTCGGACTTCGACAACGCGGGGCTGGTCGACGGCGGGCGTCGTCAGCCTCAGCGCGTCAGGCTCGTCGGCTTAGCTCCTGGTGCCCCCTCCTGCCGGAAGGCGGCTGCCGCGCCGTGTGCACGGGAGGACTGCCCAAGATATCGCGCGCTGCCAGGGCGGCGTTTGTGTTCTGGGGTGGTTCTACCTTTGCACCGGTACGACGCCTCCATGCGGAGGTCAGTGCCTCACTCGCCCGGGAGGATCTGAGTGGGGATCTGCCGGAGGGCTGACGGCCCCTGTCGTCGGTGCCGAGGTGGAGGCGGCTCGAGAAGTCCCCGTTGCCGACGGGATCACCGCCACCATCCGCGCTTCGGGCCTCCGGCTCTTTGTACTTGTCCTCGCCCCTCGAGCGTCGGCGTGGGCGAGGGCAAGATTGCAGCAGCATCCGCCCTGAGGCCCTCGCTGCTGCAGTTCGGCCACCCGGAGCGGGGGTCGTTGTCGTTGCTGGCGGAGCGGACGACGGCGAGCCGCCCGTCGGTCTTCTGCTGCTCCGCAGGCCCCTCCCCCATCGAGTGGGGTCGTTCGTACCTGCGGAGGTGGAACCGGAGTTCCGTTTGTAATGGCACTTCGAATGCCAGTGTTTTTGTTCATTGTGGCTGTCGAGGCCTGAACATGTATGTAAATTCGGCACGGAGCCGTGTTTTTTCCCCATTTTCGAGCACTATGACTCGCCTATTGGTTGTCTGAACCGCTTCACCATGCGTGAGTCGCCCCGTGTAAAGGTGACGAGTGAGGTATCCTTATCCCGGAGGCGTAGGAGTCCCTCGGCTCGGTCAGCCTTGTTGTCCGAGGCTTCCCTTGCTTAGTTAGAGGAAACCCTCGGCCGCTCTTCGATGAGCCGAGGCCAGGGGTAGCGGTGCCAGCGCGAACAGAGGCAGAGTTGGCTCGAAAAGAAGACCAGGTCGGCCGGAGCCTGGCCAGGTCGTCCGTTAGTGGGACCGACGCCGGATTGACCTGCCGAGGCCTCGGGCCGGGCTGAATGTCCTTGGGGGACAGCTAGCCGAGGCCCCGGGGTGACCGGCCGAGCCGCCTGCTCGGGCTGGATTCTTGGAGAAGACCCTGGCGGCGATGGCCCGGGCTTGGTGATGACGTTGTCCTTCAGAGCGGAGACCCTTGGACCGCGTCGCCGTCCTGAGGCTAGGTCGGACCTCGCCAAAGGTGTTGTCGACGCCGAGGGTGCTGCTGCTCCCTTTAGCCGTCAAGATCCGAGCCTGCAGGATCGGATTATCTTGTAGCGTGTGTTTTCTGCGGCCGCCGAGGCCGAAACACACCCTCGCCGTATTGTAAAGCCGCGTCTCCTTTCCTCTTGTTTCGAGTATCTGGACTTTTTTGTCGGTAACAGAACTGTTTGTGCGAGCGAGAGTTGCTTCTCATGGAAGGTGATGAGTGAGGTATCCGTATCCCGGAGGCGTAGGAGTCCCTCGGCTCGGTCGGACCTTGCCGCTTATGCGCACTCTTACCCGTCCATGGGGTTCTATCACCGACGCAGTCGAGAAGGCTCGAAGAATCGCTCCGGCAGAAGAGCTTCCGGACGTGAAGACTTGTTCGGTCCGTGGAATCACTTATCCGAACGTGAGTTACTTATGGCAGAAGGTGATGAGTGAGGTATCCGTATCCCGGAGGCGTAGGAGTCCCTCGGCTCGGTCAGCCTTGGCTGCTTACGTGTACTCCGTCGTTTTTAGGATCCACTTTCGAAGTAGTCGAAAAGCACAAAAGACATTCCGGCAGAAAAGATCTTTTTTCGAGGAAAATTTCGACGCAGAGGGGGTTCCCCCCTTTTAGCCCCCGAGGGAGGGTCGGGCTTTGCCGAGGCAAGGCTGACCCTTGCTTGACGACTAAACTTTGCATGAGAGCGAGGTATATGAACAACTTGAAAACATCTTAAGGGTAGAAGCGACGTAGCTGTTGGATGTTCCAAGCGTTGCTGTAGACCTCGCCTTGACTGTTGGCCAGCTTGTATGTTCCGGGTTTTAGAACTTTGGCAATGACGAACCGCCCCTCCCAGGGGGGCGTGAGCTTGTGTCGACCTCGGGCGTCTTGTCGCAGCCGAAGCACCAGGTCGCCCACCTGGAGGTCTCGGGACCAGACCCCTCGGGCGTGGTAGCGTCGCATGGACTGCTGGTACCGCGCCGAGTGTAGTAAGGCCTTGTCCCGAGCCTCTTCCAGCTGGTCCAGCGAGTCTTCTCGACTAGCTTGGCTGCTTTGGTCGGCATAGGCCCTCGTCCTCGGGGAACCGTATTCCAGGTCTGTGGGCAAGATGGCCTCGTCCCCATAGACTAGAAAGAACGGCGTGAAGCCCGTGGCTCGGCTCGGTGTCGTCCTCAGGCTCCAGACCACCGAGGGGAGTTCCTTCATCCATCGCTTGCCGAACTTGTTGAGGTTGTTGTAAATCCGAGGCTTGAGTCCTTGTAGAATCATGCCGTTGGCACGCTCTACTTGCCCATTCGTCATGGGATGAGCCACGGCGGCCCAGTCCACCCAGATGTGGTGATCCTCGCAGAAGTCCAGGAACTTTCTGCCGGTGAACTGGGTGCCGTTGTCGGTGATGATGGAGTTCGGGACCCCGAAACGATGGATGATGTTGGTGAAGAACGCCACCGCCTGCTCGGACCTGATGCTGTTCAGGGGTCGGACCTCGATTCCACTTGGAAAATTTGTCGATGGCGACCTAACAGGTGCGTGTAGCCCCCGGGTGCCTTCTGCAAGGGGCCGACGAGGTCCAGACCCCACACAGCAAAAGGCCATGTGATGGGTATCGTCTATAGAGCCTGAGCGGGCAGGTGGGTCTGCCTTGCATAGAACTGACACCCTTCGCAGGCGCGGACAATTCTAGTGGCGTCGGCCACCGCCGTTGGCCAGTAGAAACCTTGTCGGAAAGCATTTCCGACAAGGGCTCGAGGTGCTGCGTGGTGGCCGCAAGCCCCCGAGTGTATTTCTCGGAGGAGTTCCTGACCTTCGGTGGTGGAGATGCATCACTGGAAGATGCCTAAAGGGCTGCGGTGGTAGATCTCTTTCCCTTCTCCCAGCAAGACGAACGACTTGGCGCGCCGCGCCAACCGTCGAGCTTTAGCTCGGTCAAGGGGTAGGTCTCCTCGGTGGAGATATTGCAGGTACGGAGTCTGCCAGTTTTGATCAGGCAGTGACCCCGCTTTGCTCCCCCTCGACGCGCAGCGTCTCGCCCTCGGGGGCCGAGGGTACCTCGGGCCGAATCGAGGGTGCCTCGGGCCGAGCCGAGGGTGCCTCGGACTGTGCCGAGGGTACCTCGGGCTGGGCCGAGGGTGCCTCAGGCTCGGGCGTGTCGTCGATCTTGATGGAGGGTTGATGCAGATCTCGGGAGAAGACGTCGGGGGGAACCGTTGTTCGCCCCGAGGCTATTTTAGCCAGCTCGTCCGCAGTCTCGTTGTAGCGCCGAGCGATGTGGTTGAGCTCGAGCCCGTAGAACTTGTCTTCCAGGTGCCGAACCTCATCGCAGTAGGCCTCCATCTTCGGGTCGCGGCAGTGGGAGTTCTTCATGACTTGGTCGATGACGAGTTGCGAGTCACCGCGAGCGTCGAGGCGTCGGACCCCTAGCTCGACGGCAATCCGCAACCCATTGACCAGAGCCTCGTACTCAGCTACATTGTTGGACGTCGGGAAGTGGAGGCGTAGCACGTAGCGTAGGTGCTTCCCGAGGGGCGAGATGAAGAGTAGGCCTGCGCCGGCTCCTGTCTTCATCAGCGACCCATCGAAGAACATGGTCCAGAGCTCCGGTTGGATCGGAGCTGTTGGTAGCTAGGTGTCGACCCATTCAGCCACGAAGTCCGCCAAGACCTGGGATTTGATGGCCTTCCGAGGGGCGAACAAGATTGTTTCGCCCATAATTTCCACCGCCCACTTTGCAATCCTACCCGAGGCCTCTTGGCAATGGATGATCTCCCCCAGGGGGAAGGATGACACCATTGTTACCGGATGAGACTCGAAGTAGTGTCGCAACTTTCGCCGTGTCAGGATCACCGCGTACAGCAGCTTCTGAACTTGTGGGTAGCGAATTTTGGTTTCGGACAGTACCTCGCTGACGAAGTAGACTGGCCTCTGAATGGGCAATGCATGCCCCTCTTCTTGCCTCTCGACCACAATCGCGGCGCTAACCACCTGAGTGGTCGCGGCGAACGTAGACCAAGAGGGCTTCTCTAGCAGCTGGGGGCACCAAGATAGGCGCCTTCGTGAGGAGCGCCTTCAGGTTCCCGAGGGCTTCCTCGGCCTCAGGGGTCCAAGTGAAGCGCTCGACCTTCCTTAAGAGGCGGTACAGGGGTAGACCTCTTTCGCCGAGGCGTGAGATGAAGCGGCTCAGAGCCACGAGACATCCCATGACCCTCTGTACGCCTTTGAAGTCCTGGATGGGTCCCATGCTGGTGATGGCTGCGATCTTCTCCGGGTTGGCTTCGATGCCCCGCTCGGAGACGATGAACCCCAAGAGCATGCCTCGGGGCACCCCAAAGACACACTTTTCGGGATTGAGCTTGACGCCTTTCGCCTTGAGACATCGGAATGTCACTTCAAGGTCGGAAAGGAGGTCGGAGGCTTTCCTCGTCTTGACTACGATGTCATCGACGTAGGCCTCGACCGTGCGGCCAATGTGTTCGCCGAACACATGGTTCATGCACCGCTGGTACGTCGCGCCCGCATTCCTCAAGCCGAACGGCATGGTGACATAGCAGTACATGCCGAAGGGTGTGATGAAAGAAGTCGCGAGCTGGTCGGACTCTTTCATCCTGATTTGGTGATACCCTGAGTAGGCATCAAGGAAAGACAGGGTTTCGCACCCAGCAGTGGAATCCACGATTTGATCGATGCGAGGCAGAGGGTAGGGAACCTTCGGACATGCTTTGTTCAGACCAGTGTAGTCTACACACATCCGCCATTTCCCCCCTTTCTTTCTCACAAGCACAGGGTTGGCAAGCCATTCGGGATGGAATACCTCTTTGATGAACCCTGCCGCCATTAGCTTGTGGATCTCCTCGCCTATGGCTCTGTGCCTCTCCTTGTTGAATCGGCGCAGAGGCTGCTTGACGGGTCGGGCTCCGGCTCGAATGTCCAGCGAGTGCTCGGCGACATCCCTCGGTATGCGGGGCATGTCCAAGGGACTCCACGCAAAGACGTCGGCGTTCGCGCGGAGAAAGTCGACGAGCACTGCTTCCTATTTGGGATCGAGCCCGGAGCCGATCCGGACTTGCTTGGAGGCGTCGCTGCTGGGGTCAAGGGGGACGGACTTAACCGTCTCCGCTGGCTCGAAGTTGCCGGCATGACGTTTCACGTCTGGCACCTCCTTAGAGAGGCTCTCCAGGTCGGCGATGAGGGCCTCGGACTCGGCGAGGGCCTCGGCGTACTCCACGCACTCCACGTCGCATTCGAACGCGTGTTTATACGTGGGGCCGACGGTGATGACCCCGTTGGGGCCCGACATCTTGAGCTTGAGGTAGGTGTAGTTGGGGACGGCAATGAACTTCACGTAGCAGGGCCTCCCCAATACCGCGTGGTAGGTCCCTCAGAACCTGACCACCTCGAACGTCAGGGTCTCCCTTCGAAAGTTGGAGGGTGTTCCGAAGCAGACGGGAAGATCGAGTTGTCCGAGGGGCTGGAAGCGCTTCCCGGGGATGATCCCATGGAAAGGCGCAGCGCCCGCCCGGACCGAGGACAGATCGATACACAGAAGCCCGAGGGTCTCGACGTAGATGATGTTGAGGCTGCTGCCTCCGTCCATGAGGACCTTGGTGAGCCTGACGTTGCCGATGACGGGGTCGACGACGAGCGGGTATTTCCCTGGGCTCGGCACATGGTCGGGGTGGTCGGCTTGGTCGAAGGTGATGGGCTTGTCGGACCAGTCTAGGTAGACTGGCGCCGCCACCTTCACCGAACAGACCTCCCGGCGCTCTTGCTTGCGGTGCCGAGCCGAGGCGTTCGCCGCTTGCCCGCCGTAGATCATGAAGCATTCGCGGACCTCGGGGAACTCTCCTACCTGGTGATCTTCCTTCTTGTCGTCGTCGCGGGCCCTGCCACCCTCCGCGGGTGGCCCGACCCTGTGGAAGTGGCGCCGAAGCATGACGCACTCCTCAAGGGTGTGCTTGACGGGCCCCTGGTGATAGGGGCATGACTCCTTGAGCATCTTGTCGAAGAGGTTGGGACCTCCGGGGGGTTTCCGAGGGTTCTTGTACTCGGCGGCGGCGACAAGGTCCGCGTCGGCGGCATCGCGTTTCGCTTGTGACTTCTTCTTGCCCTTCTTCTTGGCGCCAGCGCTGAGTTGACGCCTCGGGGGCATCTTCCGAAGGGCGGCCCTGGGGCTGCTTGTTCTTCCGGAAGATAGCCTCGACCGCCTCCTGGCCAGAGGCGAACTTGGTGGCGATGTCCATCAGCTCGCTCGCCCTGGTGAGGGTCTTGCGACCCAGCTTGCTCACCAGGTCGCGGCAGGTGGTGCCGGCGAGGAACGCGCCGATTACATCCGAGTCGATGATGTTGGGCAGCTCGGTGCGCTGCTTCGAGGATCGCCGGATGTAGTCCCGGAGAGACTCTCCCGGCTGCTGTCGGCAGCTTCGGAGGTCCTAGGAATTCCCGAGGCGCACGTACGTGCCCTGGAAATTGCCGGCGAAAGCTTGGACTAGGTCGTCCCAGTTGGAGATCTGCCCCAGAGGCAGGTGCTCCAACCAGGCGCGAGCGGTGTCAGAGAGGAATAGGGGGAGGTTGCGGATGATGAGGTTGTCATCGTCCGTTCCACCCAGTTGGCAGGCCAGACGGTAGTCCGCGAGCCACAGTTCCGGTCTCGTCTCCCCCGAGTACTTTGTGATAGTAGTCGGGGGTCGGAACCGGGTCGGGAACGACGCCCGTCGTATGGCCCGGCTGAAGGCCTGCGGACCGGGTGGTTCGGGCGAGGGACTCCGATCCTCCCCGCTGTCGTAGCGTCCCCCACGCCTGGGGTGGTAGCCTCGGCGCACCCTCTCGTCGAGGCGGGCCCGACGATCGCGGTGATGGTGCTCGTTGCTGAGGCGACCCGGGGCCGCAGGCGCTGTGTTGCGCGTGCGCCCGGTGTAGACCGAGGCTTCCCGCATGAATCAGGGAAGTCGCAGCATGATGTTCCGAGGGGTACCCCTGCCTTCGGGAGGCGGAGCTCTCGGCCCGCCGGACCGCGGCGCCTTCCAGGAGATCCTTGAGCTCTCCTTGGATTCGCCGCCCCTTGGTGGTTGATGGCTCCGGCATCGCGCGGAGGAGCATTGCTGCTGCAGCCTAGGTTCTGGCCGACCCCACTGGATGCGGGTGGTGGCCTGACCCTGACATCGTCGGTGATGCGGTGCTGGAAGCCCTGGGGTAGATGACGCATTTCTCCGATCGGAGGTTGGCCCGCCCATGCCTGCCCGACGTCCTGGCGGATTGGCTCAAGCGCTCCTGCTCCCTCGTCGAGCCTGGCCTGCACCCCGCGGATTTGCTCGAGTTGTGGGTCGTGACCCCCCGCCGGAACGGGGACCACAGCTAGCTCCCGCGGGATGTCAATGCGAGGCACCGGCCTAGGGAGATCACCGTCCTCCGGCATGCCGAGATGGTTGCCTTCGGAGGGACCCCCTAGATCGACATGGAAACATTCGCGGCTCGGGCCACAGTCCTCGTCGCCGAGGCTACGGCTACCGTCGGAACAGTCGAAAAGGCAGTAGTCGCATGCGGTCATGAAGTCCCGCATGGCACTGGGGTCGCCAAGTCCGGAGAAATCCCAACAGAAGCTGGGCTCGTCGTCTTCCTCGGACCCAGAGGGCCCGTAGGTCGAGACGTCCGTCAGCCGGTCCCAAGGTGACCGCATTCGAAACCCCAGAGGGTTTGGATTCGCCTCTACGAAAGCGTCCGCCAAAGCGGAGCCGCTAGGCAGGTCGAGGCTAAATCCGAAAGGCGTGGGATGGGAATCGGTCGGTACCTCTTGGTCGACGGGCGGTGATGAGGTCACGTCGGGGACTGACTGCACCGTCGTCTCAGGTACGAGGGTGACACCCAGCAAGCCTTTCGCGAGCGTGCTGGCGTCGTCCGTTTGCTCGGGATTGATGTGTCGCGGGGAGACAGCGCTCGTCTTCGTCTCAAGCGCGAGGCCGATGCCCGGCGTGCCCCCCGTTGGAGTGCTGGCGTTGTCGACTCGCTCGACGGCCGACGAGGCGCCACCTCCTACTTGGCCTTGGTTGCCCCTGCCTCCTCCTCCTCCGTCGATGGGGAAGAGGACGGGGCGAGCTTGAAGGTTGTTCTTCCACCACGCGGGGAAGACGTCGTCGATCCCGCCGCCGCGGGCGGACTGTCGGCCGCCATTGTCGCTGTCGCCCGGCGGTGGAAAGAGTATCATGTCGTAGCTGCCGTCGAGGGACATGAACTCAAGGCTCCCGAAACGGAGCATCGTCCCGGGCCAGAGAGGTTGCTAGAGACTACCCATCTGGAGCTTGACGGGAAGCTGTTCGTCAACACGCAGCAGGCCCCTACCTGGCGCGCCAACTGTCGGCGTTTCGAGACCGGGGGGTCCCTGAGCCGACGAGTGAAGTGTCGCCGCGTGCCCCAGCCCAGATGGGTCGGCGCGAGGCCGAGCGCGAAGGGGGAAGTGAGGTGGCCGGAGATGGGCGTGAGAGAGGTGGAAATCCCGCGGCCTTCGTGTTCGTCCCACGCCCAGGTCGGGTGCGCTTGCAGTAGGGGGTTACAAGCGTCCACACGGGGGAGGGAGCGAGGGGCCTCACGCGAGTGCCTGTTTCGTCCTCGTCCCCACGCGGCCAACCCCCTCTAAGAGGGCCCTGGTCCTTCCTTTTATAGGCGTAAGGAGAGGATCCAGGTGTACAATGGGGGGTGTAGCAGAGTGCTACGTGTCTAGCGGAGGAGAGCTAGCGCCCTAAGTACACGCCATCGTGGCGGCCGGAGAGATTTTGGCGCCCGGTTTGTGTGATGTCGTGGCCGTCGGAGGAGCGCTGGAGCCTGGCGGAGGGACAGCTGTCGGGGCCGTCGAGTCCTTGCTGACGTCCTCTTGCTTCCGTAAGGGGGCCGAGAGCCGCCATCGTCAGGGAGCGTGCGGGGCGCCATCATCGCCTATCTGGTGGAGCGAGCCAGATGGGACGTCGGTCTTGTTCCCCGTAGCCTGAGTCAGCTTGGAGTAGGGTAATGATGGCGCCTCCTGTTGACGTGGCCGGTCTGCGCCCTAGGTTGGGCGATGTGGAGGCTCCTCCTGAGGTCGAGGTCGAGTCCGTCTTCCGTGGCTGAGGCCTAGTCCGAGCCCCTAGGTCGGGCGAGGCGGAGGCCGTTGGCTGAGGCCAGGGCGGAATTTGAGTCCTGGGGTCGGGCGAAGCGGAGTTCGTCGTCTTCTGGGGCTGAGCCCAAGTCCGAGCCCTGGGTCGGGCGGAGCAGAGTTCACCGTCTTTCGGGGCTTAGCCCAAGTCCGAGCCCTGGGTCGGGCGGAGTAGAGTTCGCCGTCTTTCGGGGCTTAGCCCGAGTCCGAGCCCTGGGTCGGGCGGAGCGGAGTTCGCCGTCTTCCGGGGCTTAGCCCGAGTCCGAGCCCTGGGTCGGGCGGAGCGGAGTTCGCCGTCTTCCAGGGCTTAGCCCGAGTCCGAGCCCAGTGTCGGGCGGAGCAGAGTTCGCCGTCTTCCGGGGCTTAGCCCGAGTCCGAGCCCTGGGTCGGGCGGAGCGGAGTTCGCTGTCTTCTGGGGCTTAGCCCGAGTCCGAGCCCTGGGTCGGGCGGAGCGGAGCTTCCTATGGTGCGCACGGCCAGGGCCTGGCTGCCTGTCAGCCTCACTCTGTCAAGTGGCACCGCAGTCGGAGCGGCGCAGGCAGCGCTGTCTTTCTGTCAGACCGGTCAGTGGAGCGGCGAAGTGACGGCGGTCACTTCGGCTCTGTCAGCTGAGGGGCGCGCGTCAGGATAAAGGTGTCAGGCCACCTTTGCATTAAATGCTCCTGCGATTTGGTCGGTCGGTGCGGCGATTTGGTCAGGGTTGCTTCTTGGCGAAGACAGTGCATCGGGCGAGCCGGGAATATGTTCGCCGCTGGAGGGGGGCCTCGGGCGAGGCGGAGATCCTCCGGGGTCGGCTGCCCTTGTCCGAGGCTAGGCTCGGGCGAGGCGTGATCGAGTCCCTCGAACGGACTGATCCCTGACTTAATCGCACCCATCAGGCCTTTGCAGCTTTATGCTGATGGGGGTTACCAGCTGAGAATTAGGAGCCTTGAGGGTACTCCTAATTATGGTCCCCGACAGCTCCCATCTCCGCCTAAGGAGAAAGGGAAGGCCCCTATGGCTAGTAGTACTAAAAAGAACCATGCTTTTATGTACCATGATAGGAGACAATCTAGAAATGCTTATAGGTGTTGTAATGCTTATGATGTTTTTGATTTTCATGCTATAACTGCTTCTAGTTCCCATGTTATGCATGATAGAAATGTTGCTAGGAGAAATGTTGTTCATAATATGCCTAGGAGAAATGTTGTTAATATTCCTAGGAAAGTTAATGAACCTTCTACAATATATCATGCTTGCAATGCTTCATTTGCTATTTATAGAAAGAATAAGAAGGTGATTGCTAGGAAGTTAGGGGCAAGATGCAAGGGAGATAAAACTTGCATTTGGGTCCCTAAGACAATTGTGACTAACCTTGTAGGACCCAACAAGAGTTGGGTACCTAAGACCCAAGCCTAAATGTGCCTTGCAGGTTTATGCATCCGGGGGTTCAAGCTGGATTATCGACTGCGGATGCACAAACCACATGACGGGGGAAAAGAGGATGTTCTCTTCCTACGTCAAGAACAAGGATCCCCAAGATTCAATAATATTCGGTGATGGGAACCAAGGCAAGGTAAAAGGGTTAGGTAAAATTGCTATTTCATCCGAGCACTCTATTTCTAATGTGTTTTTAGTTGAGTCACTTGGATATAATTTGTTATCTGTTAGTCAATTATGCAATATGGGATATAATTGTCTATTCACAAATGTAGATGTGTCTGTCTTTAGAAGGTGTGATGGTTCACTAGCTTTTAAGGGTGTACTAGACGGCAAACTTTATTTGGTTGATTTTGCAAAAGAAGAGGCCGGTCTAGATGCATGCTTAATGGCTAAGACTTGCATGGGCTGGTTGTGGCATCGCCGCTTAGCACATGTGGGGATGAAGAACCTCCACAAGCTTCTAAAGGGAGAACACGTGATAGGTCTAACTAATGTACATTTCGAAAAAGATAGACCTTGTGCAGCTTGTCAAGCAGGGAAACAGGTGGGAGGCTCTCATCACACCAAAAATGTGATGACCACATCAAGACCCTTGGGGATGCTTCATGTGGACCTCTTCGGACCCGTCGCCTATCTAAGTATAGGAGGAAGTAAGTATGGTCTTGTTATAGTTGATGATTTTTCCCGCTTCACTTGGGTATTCTTTTTGCAGGATAAATCTGAAACCCAAGGGACCCTCAAGCGCTTCCTCAGGAGAGCTCAAAATGAGTTTGAGCTCAAGGTGAAGAAGATAAGGAGCGACAATGGGTCCGAGTTCAAGAACCTTCAAGTGGAGGAGTTCCTTGAGGAGGAGGGGATCAAGCACGAGTTCTCTGCTCTCTACACACCTCAGCAAAATGGTGTAGTAGAGAGGAAGAACAGGACGCTCATCGATATGGCGAGGACTATGCTTGGAGAGTTCAAGACCCCCGAGCGTTTTTGGTCGGAAGCCGTGAACACGGCTTGCCACGCCATCAACAGGGTCTATCTTCACCGCCTCCTCAAAAAGACTTCATATGAGCTGCTAACTGGTAACAAACCCAATGTGTCTTACTTTCGTGTATTTGGGAGCAAGTGTTATATTCTTGTGAAGAAAGGTAGAACTTCTAAATTTGCTCCCAAAGCTGTAGAAGGGTTTTTATTAGGTTATGATTCAAATACAAATGCGTATAGGGTCTTCAACAAATCATCGGGTTTGGTTGAAGTCTCTAGCGACGTTGTATTTGATGAGACTAATGGCTCTCCAAGAGAGCAAGTTGTTGATCTTGATGATGTAGATGAAGAAGACGTTCCAACGGCCGTAATGCGCACCATGGCAATTGGCGATGTGCGACCACAGGAACAATTGGAGCAAGATCAACCATCTTCCTCAACTATGGTGAATCCCCCAACCCAAGATGACGAACAGGTACCTCTATGGAGGCGCTTGATCAAGGGGAAGCACAGGATGTTCAAGTTGAAGAGGAAGAAGCAACTCAGGCACCTCCAACCCAAGTTCGAGCGATGATTCAAAGGAATCATCCCGTCGACCAAAGTTTGGGTGATATTAGCAAGGGAGTAACTACTCGTTCAAGATTAGTTAATTTTTGTGAGCATTACTCTTTTGTCTCTTCTATTGAGCCTTTCAGGGTACAAGAGGCCTTGCTAGATCCGGACTGGGTGTTGGCCATGTAGGAGGAACTCAACAACTTCAAGCGCAATGAAGTTTGGACACTGGTGCCTCGTCCCAAGCAAAATGTTGTGGGAACCAAATGGGTGTTCCGCAACAAACAGGACGAGCACGGGGTGGTGACGAGGAACAAGGCTCGACTTGTGGCAAAAGGTTATGCCCAAGTCGCAGGTTTGGACTTTGAGGAGACGTTTGCTCCTGTGGCTAGGCTAGAATCAATTCATATTTTGCTAGCATATGCCGCTCACCATTCTTTCAGGTTGTACCAAATGGATGTGAAGAGCGCTTTCCTCAACGGGCCGATCAAGGAGGAGGTGTACGTGGAGCAACCCCCTGGCTTCGAGGATGAACGGTACCCCGACCACGTGTGTAAGCTCTCTAAGGCGCTCTATGGACTTAAGCAAGCCCCAAGAGCATGGTATGAATGCCTTAGAGACTTTTTAATTGCTAATGCTTTCAAGGTTGGGAAAGCCGATCCAACTCTTTTCACTAAGACTTGCGATGGTGATCTTTTTGTGTGCCAAATTTATGTCGATGACATAATATTTGGTTCTACTAACCAAAAGTCTTGTGAAGAGTTTAGCAGGGTGATGACGCAAAAATTCGAGATGTCTATGATGGGCGAGTTGAACTACTTCCTTGGGTTCCAAGTGAAGCAACTCAAGGACGACACCTTCATCTCCCAAACAAAGTACACGCAAGACTTGCTAAAGCGGTTTGGGATGAAGGACGCCAAGCCCGCAAAGAAGCCGATGGGAACTGACGGACACACCGACCTCAACAAAGGAGGTAAGTCCGTTGATCAAAAAGCATACCGGTCCATGATAGGTTCTTTGCTTTATTTATGTGCTAGTAGACCGGATATTATGCTTAGCGTATGCATGTGTGCTAGATTTCAATCCGATCCTAAGGAGTGTCACTTAGTGGCTGTGAAGCGAATTCTTCGATATTTAGTCGCTACGCCTTGCTTCGGGATCTGGTATCCAAAGGGGTCTAACTTTGACTTGATTGGATACTCAGATTCCGACTATGCTGGATGTAAGGTTGATAGGAAGAGTACATCGAGGATGTGCCAATTCTTAGGAAGGTCCCTGGTGTCGTGGAACTCTAAGAAACAAACTTCCGTTGCCCTATCCACCGCTGAGGCTGGGTACGTTGCCGCAGGACAGTGTTGCGCGCAACTACTTTGGATGAGGCAAACCCTCCGGGACTTTGGCTACAATCTGAGCAAAGTCCCACTCCTATGTGACAATGAGAGTGCTATCCGAATAGCGGAAAATCCTGTTGAGCACAGCCGCACAAAGCACATTGACATCCGGCATCACTTTTTGAGAGACCACCAGCAAAAGGGAGATATCGAAGTGTTTCATGTTAGCACCGAGAACCAGCTAGCCGATATCTTTACCAAGCCTTTAGATGAGAAGACCTTTTGCAGGCTACGTAGTGAGCTAAATGTCCTAGATTCGCGGAACTTGGATTGATTTATAGCATACATGTGTTTATGCCTTTGATCATATTCCTTATGCATTTTGTTGCTTATGTATGGTGCTCAAGTTGTACAAACACTCCCTGGACCTCACAAGTCCTTTTTGCAAGTGATGCACATATTTAGGGGGAGCTGTGCTACAACTTGACCCTTTGAGACTAACCGTTTGCTTGAGTTTGCTTGATTTAGTCTCAAAGGAGGTTTGAAAGGGAAAAGGTGGACTTGGACCATGAAAGACTTCCACTGCACTCCGATGAGAGGGTAACTTATTCCAAGTTCATCTCATGTACTCTTATTGCCTTTGTACTCTTATTTGAAGATTATTGGTGAGGCAATGGGGTTAAAGGGCCAAGATTGATCCCGTTTTGGTGCTTGATGCCAAAGGGGGAGAAAATAAAGGCCAAAGCAATAGATGGATCAGCTACCACTTGAGAAATTTTGAAAATAGTAGATTAGAGCTTTTGGTTTGTCAAAACTCTTTTATTGTCTCTTTTGTCAAAAGTTGGCCTCTTGTGGGGAGAAGTGTTGATTATGGGAAAAAGGGGGAGTTTTTTTGAAATCCTTGATCAATTTCCTTTGGAATACCTCTCTTTATGTCTCTACAGGTGGATTTGACTTAGAGATAGGAATTTGAGTTTGATTTGCAAAAACAAACCAAGTGGTGGCAAAGAGTGATCCATATATGTCAAAATTGAATCAAAACAATTTTGAGTGTTCATTTGCCTTGATATTGCACTTGTTCTAGTTGCTTTATGTTGTGTTGGCATAAATCACCAAAAAGGTGGAGATTGAAAGGGAAATGTGCCCTTGGGCCATTTCTAAGTATTTTGGTGATTGAGTGCCAACACAAGTGTTTTTGTGTTAATCTATGCAAAGTGGTGGACAAAGTGCAAATCATGTCAAAAGGTATGTTTCTAGACTTAGTACATTGTTTTATGGACTAATGTATTGTGTCTAAGTGCTAGAAATAGGAAAAATCGAGTTGGAAATGAGATGGTTTTGTTAAGCCAAAGTCTGCTTAGTCTGGGTGCACCGGACTGTCCGGTGGTGCACCGGACAGTGTCCGGTGCGCCAGGCTGGCTCTGGCGAACAGGCTGCTCTCGGGACTTCGACGGCGGTGTACGGCTATAATTCACCGGTCTGTCCGGTGGTGCACCGGACTGTCCGGTGAGCCAATCACAGGCGAACTCGTCGCTCTCGGGAGATGATTAACGGCGTACGGCTAAAATTCACCGGACTGTCCGGTGAGTCAACAGTCAGTTGGGGCAACGGTCAGCCGAGGATTCCGCACGTGACGCGTGGCCGAGCCAACAATCACATTGGTGCACCGGACTGTCCGGTGTGCACCGGACAGTGTCCGGTGCACCAACGGCTCTCAGACTCCAACGGTCGGCTTCGCCAAATAAGGAAGGATATCTGCACCGGACAGTGTCCGGTGGTGCACCGGACTGTCCGGTGCGCCAGTCGACAGAAGGCAAGATCTGCCTTCCAGGATTGCTCTCAACGGCTCCTAGCTGCCTTGGGGCTATAAAAGGGACCCCTAGGAGCATGGAGGAGCATAACCAAGCATTCCTTGAGCACTCTTGATCACTCACACTCCATTCTTGCGCACTTATTCGACATTCTAGTGATTTGAGCTCCGTTCTAGTGTGCTAGTCTTTTGAGCTTAAGTCTGGGTCTTGTGTGTGTGTATTCGCTGTGATCTTAGTGTCTTGTGTGAGTTGCTAATCCCTCCCTTACTCCGTGCTTCTTTGTGAACTTCAAGTGTAAGGGCGAGAGGCTCCAAGTTGTGGAGATTCCTCGCAAACGGGATTAAGAAAAGCAAGCAAAACACCGTGGTATTCAAGTGGGTCTTTGGACCGCTTGAGAGGGGTTGATTGCAACCCTCGTCCGTTGGGACGCCACAACGTGGAGTAGGCAAGCGTTGGTCTTGGCCGAACCACGGGATAACCACCGTGCCATCTCTGTGATTGATATCTTTGTGGTTATTGTGTTTTATTGAAGACTCCTCTCTAGCCACTTGGCGATTTTTGTGCTAACACTTAACCAAGTTTTTGTGGCTTAAGTTTCAAGTGTTATAGGATCACCTATTCACCCCCCTCTAGGTGCTCTCACTAATGCATTAGGTGATAGGAGTTGAATGCTTAAACAATTCCTGCATTACCTTCCTTGAACTTGATTACCTTCCTTGAAACCCTGTTTTTACAAAAGGTTTTACTATGCTTAGTATTGCTCTAGCAAAACAAAAACTTTTGTTTTACAAAAGATGATTGGCAAAGTGGGAAGGATGTTTTTGAAAATAAAACTTGATGGTGGATCCATCACGGCCGTGATGGGTTCAACATCGGAAAAGATGTACCTCTGCCAGGTACCAAGCTTTGGGTTTTAAATGATTAAGTTGAGACCGGGCGGGTGACTTGCACGAGAAGAGAGTCTCGGTGTAGTGTCTCCGTCTGAGTCGATTAAGGACCGCCTCGATGTAGGCCTGCTGACCGAGGACCCTTTAACTGGTCACATGCCTCGTCATGGGTAAGCCTTGCCTCGGGCAGACTAAGGCCAGAATAAGATAACATGGAATGGGCGTGGAGCAGTGGCGGGAGTAGCGTGTACCCTCCGTGGCAAGAGGCTAGATGGTGGTGTATCTGTGCTCTCGGTTCGCGTGAACCTGATCTGGTCTTAAGAACCCGGTGGCGGGTTGACATATGCAAGGGTTAAGTGCTACATATGTCGTGTGATCGGAGATCCTCAGCTGAGTATAATCGATTCGGATTGCCGTACCTCCGCGGTTATGGAGACTTGGCCACTGACCTATACGTAGAACTCCAGTAAAGATGAAGGACTTGTTAAGAAATTGGCTAGTGCAGGTGAAGTGTTTGAACTAGGGTAGAAAGAACTCTAGTTGCAGGTAATCTTACTTAACCTGACAAAATAAAATTGGATTTTTTAAGGATCCACTTTAGTAAGCATTTCTGCAAACAGAGTCATTGATTATTGATAAGCCTTACCTTGACTCCCTTAAGCCAGCATACCCTTGAGAGTCTTTTCCTTAGTCGGGTAAGTCTTGCTGAGTAATTCCATACTCAGGGTTTTATTTCCTATTGTTTTTAGGTGAGGAAGCAACAAACTTTTGTTGTTTCTGTTCCAAGGTGGTTCCAAAAGAAGAAAAGCAAGAATGAAGCTGCGGGAGGAAGAGTTCCTCCATAAGAACTTTTATGTAAGAACTTATCGGGAGGAGTTTTTACCTCCCTTGGTATTGTAATATTAAGTACTCTGCACTCGTGTTTATATACTGGTCTGTAATAACTAACTCGATCTTACTTTCAATAAATGTAAAATTATGTAATTGCTTCCGCATTTCTGTATCTCTGATGGTCTATAATGTCTGCGTGATGGGTGAAACGCTCTTGGGAAAGGTAAGAAAAGCAGATACCGAACTTTTCAAGTAATTCAGGGGCATCTACAGAGTTGTCTGAGGTCCGTTGGACAAGGACAACTGTAGGTGGGCCTAATAACTTAGGAGGTTCCGTCACAGTTGGTATCGGAGCGAAGCCCTTCTCTGCAGATATTATGAGGCATCTTCAAAAGGATTTTCTACAGACTTGTCTAGAAAAAGATTTCTTCCATTCTTACCCCTTATCTGAAGAATCTATATGAAAGACCAGATAGGAGGAGTGCAATGTATAGAAGGTATGAATCAACTAAGGTTGGTTCTGTAATTATACATGCATCATGCTAAGAACCATACTAATAAAATTTCCCCTTAGAGAAATGCCGCCGCGCACGAGGAAAACCGCGCGCAAGTCAACTGGCCCAATTGGTGTACCCCGTCATCAACTCGCTCCCAGACATGACAATAGTAGTAGCGGGAGTAACGATCCAATTGGGGATCTTGAGGCCCAAGTAAATCAGTTTCAAGCGGAGCTTCAACGCAGGACGAACATATGGGTCGCGGATGGCGACAGAATAAATGAATTAAGAAGCCACATCCGCAGCCTGCAGGATCAGCTCGCTGATCGAGATTTAGCGCTTGACTGGGTGGTTCAGTCTGATTCGCTTGCCTAGGCTAAGGAGGCAAAGGCGCGAGCCCGAGTCAAAGAACTAAGCTCAGCTATTGATAATCTGCAGGCATATTGCAATACCCTACATGAAGAAGTTCATGTACTGTATTCGCAATTGCATCCTAGCGTACCTGAAAATCCTGTCGGGACAGAAGCCGGACCTTCTCACGAAGCTTTTGGTGGAGAACTGGACCTTTTTAGGCCCCCTCCCTCCATGAAGTTGGTCGACAAATGGTCTCCTACGTCCGACAGTGAAGCAACTAAGAGCGATAGGAAGAAGGAATAGTATAGTTGTAAAATTAGTAGTGTTATTGTATAATCGGTACTGTACTCCTGTTGTATAAAAATCGAGTCTGTAACATTACTCTTTTTAGTAATGTAAATTGGATGGTTTTTTCTTTGGCATATTATATTTGTTTTCAAATGTTTGTTGCCACAGATGCCGTCCAAGACCCGATCACAGGATGCAGCCGGAACCTCCAGTGGGAGGGAGTCCACCCCAAATCCACCTCCTGTCCCTCCCACACTTGCCGAGGCAATTGCCGCCTTGGTAAATGCAACCGCGGACAATACCCGTTTCCTACGGGAAATGGCGGGTCAGCAGTTTCAGCAGCAAGGCGGACGGGGTTATCCGCAGGGACCCCGTGAGACATCCTATTTAGACTTCTCCGAAACGCGTCCACTGCTGTTTGTTAAAGCCGAAGACCCGTTAGAAGCAGACGAATGGATTCGTGTTATCGAGCAAAAGTTTGGACTTCTGCGATGTTCTGAAACCCAGAAGCCCTTATTCGTAGCCCAGCAACTGCGTGGCCCTGCCAGCACTTGGTGGGGAAATTTCATGGCCGTTCAACCGGCCAATCATCAGATAACATGGGAAAAATTTAAGTTGGCCTTCCGCGAACATTATATACCAGAAGGTGTACTTCACATGAAACAAGAAGAATTTATGAAGCTAAAGCAAGGAGGGGATACTGTTAATCAGTATCTCAATAAATTCAATCATCTGTCACAGTATGCAATTGATCAAGTTAATACTGATCTGAAGAAGAAAAATTATTTCATGCGAGGACTGAATGAAAGGATGCAAAGAAAGATAGCTACTTGCATCGACCTGACCTATGGAAGGGCTGTCAGCACAGCACTGGCAGTCGAATCCAAATATGCAAGTTCTGGAAAGATCAAGGGGAGTGGAGGAAACAGGCCTACTCAGGGCCCTGAAAAGAGGCAACGGTTTGTTATCCGACCTGCTAATCAGGGTCGTTCTTCAGCACGTCCACCCTCCTTCCCGTTTAAACAACCAGTATTCATCCGTCCCAACACTGCCCCTACAACAACAAGTCAGCCGGGTGCCCCTGGCACTCGATTCCCTGCTCTTCCCAGTTCATGGACAGGATGTTTCAATTGTGGAAAATCTGGGCATTTTATCAAGGATTGCCCTTATCCGAAGCAAAACAAGTCAAACAATCCACAAGGATCTGGGAATTCATCTCAAGCCAAGGGAAATACGATGGGCAAAAATACAAAGAAGACGGGACACATATATTATACGCAAGTGGCCACTACACTGGATGGTGAACCAGTCATGATGGGTACGTTCCTGGTGGCCAATCATCCTGCAATTATTCTCTTTGATTCTGGTGCTTCCCATACATTCATCAGCAAGAAATTTGTGGAGCAACATTGCATTTCATACCATGAATCAAAAGAGGGGTTTAAAATTCAGTCACCTAGGGGACAAATTTTTACTAGAGAAGTGGCCTATCAAGTGCCCGTAACATTGGCCGGACGGGACTTTTCTACTAATATGATAGTTCTGAAAGGCCAAGACATAGATGTGATTTTGGGCATGAATTGGCTGGCCCGACATAAAGCAACCCTAAACACTGATCAGAGAACCATCAGGTTGAGTCATAATCAAGAAGAAATTCTCTTGTCTATTCCCATTCCAACCAAAAGTACCGGCAGAGTTTATGAAGCCATTATACCGGAAGTCAAGGATATTCCGGTGATATGCGAGTTCCCAGACGTCTTTCCAGAGGATTTGCCTGGATTGCCACCCGAGAGAGATGTAGAGTTTGTGATTGAATTGAAGCCCGATACGGCTCCCATTTCTCGAAGATTGTACCGTATGCCTCCAAATGAGCTGGCGGAACTAAAGATTCAATTACAAGATCTACTATCAAAAGGATTCATCCGGCCAAGCTCGTCACCATGGGGTTGTCTGGCCATATTCGTCAAGAAGAAGGATCAAACGTTACGGATGTGTGTGGATTATCGACCCCTGAATGAGGTCACTATCAAGAATAAGTACCCTCTTCCATGGATTGACATTTTATTTGATCAACTAACAGGGGCGAGGGTATTCTCCAAGATTGATCTCAGATCGGGCTATCATCAGATCCGTATTCGGCCCGAGGATATACCAAAGACCGCATTCACTACACGGTATGGGTTATTCGAGTACCTGGTAATGTCTTTCGGACTGACAAATGCTCCTGCCCACTTCACTTATTTGATGAACTCGGTATTCATGCCCGAGTTGGACAAGTTTGTGGTGGTCTTCATTGACGATATTCTAATTTATTCCAAGAATGAAGAGGAGCATGCTCAACACTTACGGACTGTGTTAACGCGCTTGAGAGAACATCAATTATATGCCAAGTTCAGTAAGTGCACATTTTGGCTGGAAGAAATTCAATTTCTGGGACATGTTCTATCTGCCAGGGGGATTGCGGTAGATCCCAGCAAAGTCAAGGACATTTTGGAGTGGAAACCCCCAACCACTGTTCACCAAGTCCGAAGTTTCCTTGGACTGGCTGGTTATTACCGCCGATTTATACCAGATTTTTCTAAACTTGTGAAGCCAATCACAAGTCTATTGAAGAATGATACTAAATTCAATTGGTCTTCCAACTGTAATGAAGCTTTTGAGAAATTGAAGATATTATTAACCACTGCTCCGGTATTGGCTCAACCGGATATTAACAAGCCATTTGATGTGTATTGTGACGCATCTGGCAGTGGTCTCGGCTGTGTATTAATGCAAGAGGGCCGAGTAATTGCGTATGCTTCAAGGCAGTTACGCCGGCATGAGGAGCATTATCCTACTCATGATCTGGAGCTAGCTGCAGTGGTTCATGCTCTGAAGATATGGCGTCATTATCTACTAGGAAATGTCTGTCATATTTACACAGACCACAAAAGTTTGAAATATATCTTTACCCAGTCTGAACTCAACATGAGACAAAGGAGATGGCTTGAGCTTATTAAAGATTATGAACTGGAGATCCATTATCACCCAGGCAAGGCTAATGTAGTGGCCGATGCACTCAGTCGCAAGGCCTCCTGCCACTGTCTAACTATGAGGACTTCTGACATTACGTTGTGCCAGGAGATGGAGAATTTAAACCTGGGTATAATTCAACATGGAACTTCAAATCACTTGAAGTTTGAGTCAGTCATCCTGCAAAGGATAATCGACGCACAAAAGAATGATGAAGGCATAAAACATATTCGTGAAAAGATTGAAGCTGGCAAAGCCAATTGCTTCCGAAAAGATGATCAAGGGGTTGTATGGTTTAATAATCGCATAGTGGTGCCGAAGAATGAAGAAGTCCGCCAGCAAATTCTTGATGAAGCACATCTTAGTCGCTATTCTATTCATCCCGGAAGCACTAAGATGTATCAAGATCTAAAACAGCATTATTGGTGGACAAAGATGAAGATTGAGATTGCACACTATGTAGCTAAATGTGACATTTGCAGACGTGTCAAGGCCATACACCTAAAAGCTGTCGGTCCATTACAGTCTCTACCAATACCAACATGGAAATGGGAAGACATAAGTATGGACTTTATTGTGGGATTGCCCAGGACCGCAAAAGGGTATGACTCTATCTGGGTTATTGTTGATCGGCTTACAAAAATTGCTCATTTTCTACCCGTCAAGACAGTGCACCCAGTTGCTATTTATGCCCAATTGTATATTGCTCGTATTCTCAGTTTGCACGGGGTTCCAAAGACTATACTGTCGGATCGTGGACCTCAATTCGTATCCAAATTTTGGGAAGAACTTCATAAATCCCTGGGTACTAAATTGCTCCACAGTTCGGCCTATCATCCTCAAACAAGTGGGCAGACTGAGAGGGTTAATCAAATACTTGAAGATATGCTACGGGCATGTGTGCTGGACTTCTCACAGAAATGGGATGAATGTTGCCGTTAGAGGAATTCTCATATAATAATAGCTATCAAGAAAGCATCAAGATGGCACCCTTTGAAGCTTTATATGGACGACGATGTCGAACTCCGCTAAGTTGGTCTGAACTAGGTGAAAGGTACTTCTTCAGGCCTGACCTGGTAAAAGAAACCAAAAAAAAGGTTCAGAGAATAATACATAATTTGAAGAAAGCTCAAACCCGTCAGAAGAGTTATGCAGACAAATGACAAATGCCCTTATATTTTCTGGAGGGAGACTATGTCTACCTGAAGGTTTCGCCAATGAAGGGCGTATCGCGATTCAGGGTCAAAGGGAAACTTGCACCACGATATATTGGTCCTTTTCTCATTCTTTTAAGATATGGGCCAGTGGCGTATCAAATTCAACTACCCGAAACTTTATCTGCTGTACATAATGTGTTCCACGTGTCCCAATTGAAGAAGTGTCTTCGGGTACTAGATCGAACCGTTGAAGTGACAGTTGTTGTCCTTGAACCAGACTTAACATATTCAGAGCATCCTATTCGAGTCTTGGATCAAAAGGACAGGATTACCCGGAGGAAAACTCTCAAGTTTTACAAGACACAGTGGAACCAACATTCCGAAGATGAGGCTACGTGGGAAACTCAAGACTTTTTAGATAAGAATTTCCTAGGCTTTTTAGCCTCTTGTAATTTGTAAAGTGTACAACATTGTTGTAATAATGGAGTGAGTCCCAACCCACCCCTGCCTTGTACCAAAAATAAGGAAATAAAAATGTGAAGCATTTCCTTTTCCATTACCTACCCCAGGACTTTTAATCTCGGGACGAGATTCTTTTATGGGGGGAAGGATCTAACACCCCTGGTGTTACTGCTATTAAAACTTGAGCATGACATCATAAACATTGGCATTGCATATGTTTGACACACCTAGAGTGCATTCACTAGGTAAAAATTTCAAACAGGTTGTATTGTTCTAGTGTTTTGCAAATAGAACCCTGGAATAGGGGACTTAACCCTAAATAGGGTTTAAAGGGGTAAAACATGACCCAAATTGAGAAAACCCTAAGGTTTATGTAAAACAATCATAAAATGTTCCTAAGAATGAACTTGAATTACATTTATACCCCTGAGATACCAGAAACCCTAGTTGAAACCCTGGAAAACCCTAAATTCAAACCCTAGGGGCCTATGTGCAAAAACAGTGCACATTTGGACAAGGACAACTGTAGGTGGGCCTAATAACTTAGGAGGTTCCGTCACAGTACCTCCCTTAAACTATAAAAGGGAAGGGACACAACGTTACAAGGGACAGGCTCAATACACACACTCAATACAACTTACACACAGTGGAGGTAGGGTAATACGCTCCTGCGGCCTGAACCACTATAAACCCTCGAGTGTTCTTGTGTTCATCCCGAATTCACCAATCAGGCGAACCGCTTAGGCCCCCTCCTCATCTTAGGATTAGGGCGGGTGCATTCCGCCACCCGGCCGGAGGATTTTCTCTCTGACGACCTGCGGGCAGAGCTCAACCGTAGGCGTGCGAGCGAGGATGCTCGAATCTCTCTGGAGAGGGCTGACGACCTACGAGCAGAGCTCAACCGTAGGCGTGCGGGCGAGGATGCTCGAGTCTCTCTGGAGAGGGCGTGTGAGCGCCAGCAAAACTTCGAGGGTCACGACCTTGACCAAGACTTCGCTCCAGTTGCGCCACAAACTCCAAGGGGCGCCCGAATCTAGGCGGGTGTCCCATTGGTCGGCGTGGGCTATGCCACACTAGCGGATCACCTCCGCGCGACGACTTGGCCACCCAAGTTCTGGCCACACCTGCCGTAGAAGTACGACGGTACATCAAACCCATCGGAATTCTTGCAGGTCTACGTAACCGCCATTACGGCAGCTGGTGGAAACACTGCCGTCATGGCGAGCTACTTCCATGTAGCCTTAACCGAGCTAGCCCGGACCTGGCTCATTGTCACACCCGGTTTTGGAAGGCAAACCGAATGCGAATAGTGCTTTGAGAAGGCCTCTTAGTAATAGAATAGTGCTTTGAGAAGGCCTCTGCACCCCGGAGATCATCGTTCGGACGACGCACCAAGCAAGTAGCCTCCCACTGGTCTGGGTATAGCCCACGACAATGCTGGTAGACTACACAATGGTACTCGATGGACCATGTGTGTTGGTCGAAGGCCCGATGCAACAGGGTATCGAGAGCGTCGTGGAAGTGACGCCCACGAGCAGCATCACGAGTGATGGGTCTAGCGATCCACCCCTCTAGCTCTGGCTCCTCCGAGAGCTCTGTGCCGTGGCTCAAACTGCATGCCACCGGCGTCGTCATCGTCTCCGTCTCCGTCAGGGTCTCCTCTAGTAGTCAGGATGCCCTATGGTGGTGCAGGGGGCATCTCTGGTTGAGGTGCTGGGGAAGGTGGCCTCTTAGACTCCACCTCCTGCTAAGGCGAAGGGGAAGAGTCCTGCTGCTCCTGCTCCTGGCATCGGCGCTCCTGCTCCTTGTGTAGGCGACGATGCAGTATCTCCAGGTGACTGGACTGACCTAGCACTGTGTGAAGCAGTGGATGCTCCGCCAGGCGAGAAGGCAAAAAGGGGATCACAGACTTACGTGCAGTGCACCTAAGATGAGCCATCTACAAAAGACATTGTAAGCACAAGAGTAAGAGTAGAACTATGAGACCAGGAAGTAAATAGAGAGAAAAGTGAGATAAAACTTTTGAGATAAGTAAACAACATAGAGTTGGTCAAGATGACCATCTTTTGAAAAGACACTGAGGCCAAGGTAAAAGTAGGGGTCTATAGTCCTTAGGGCGACCATTCTAGTCTAGGTTAGCGGTCCTACAGTCAGCAAGGGCTTTGATACCACTTATGTCACACCCGGTTTTGGAAGGCAAACTGAATGCGAACCATGTACGTGCCAGGACCAGAAACTCACATATACAGCGATTACATAATCGAACATCATCACACAATGCTCGAAATAAATAGCGGAAAGGTACTTTATTACATCAAGATGTCCAAGACATCCACAGAGTCTAATACATAACCATTGTTCAACATAAATATCAAAGTGCGGAATTACGAAACGTAGATGCTAAGCCTACACAAGCAACTGACTGGGGGTTTGCCACTAAGAAAGAGCTAGAACTCATCGTAGTCCTGAAACTCCTCGAAATCTTCCATGATGCCAGCATCACCTCCTGAGTACTGAGTACAGTGGGGACAACCTGGGGTGGGGTGGTGTGTAAACCAAGGGTGAGTACACATCAACGTACTCAGCAAATGTCCCGTTTAGCTAAAGTGGACTAGCTGTATATGGAGTTGAGGTCAAGCAGTTGCTTTTAAGTTAGTCAAGTATTTATTATTATTAGTAGAGCCAACTTTTAGTAATAAACCCAGTTATTACCCAAAAGTACTTCCTCAAACGGGGAAATACCAAAGATCAGATTTTATAACATCATTATTAACCATCATTACATAAGTATCCAAAGTTCTTCTAATCAAAGAGGATCCCAAGGTTGCTCTTAACAGTGAGCTCGGTTGATATACCAGTTTTTAACACTCTGCAGAGGTTGTACACTTTACCCACAAGTCGTGATCCCTTTCCAACCTAGGTTGTACAGACCCGATCTTCACTACCAAGGTGAATGGCCAAGGATACACTATGTAGCCTTTACAAAGACTCCCCTGGTGCATAGCTGCTCGTTAGGTTTCGCTAGTCGTACAAACGCAGTACACCTCCCCAAGGTGGGTGACTAACAAAACCAAATCGAAAGAACCTCTACACCCCAACCGTGGCAGAGCGAGCACTACGCCCCGGCCCCCATTGATGGCCCTCCGGCAAAGCCAACTATGCCCCTAGGTTCATCTAATTAATCAGCTAAGGGCGTCCCATTCCACCCTCAAGGTTGTACTGTTATCCCGGGTGGTCACTCCACGAGCAGGTCCTTACGGAGAGGTAATCAGGAAAAAGGCCTGAGTCCCCTAAGGTATCACAAGATCATTCACATAATCAGGATAACAGTATCGTATCATAAATGTTCACATCATGTTCATTGATTAAGGTAGTAGCAACATGCTAACCATGATAACCCCAAAAGGTAAACAAGGATAAACTAAATAGAAAGCTAGTCAATCCTTAGGTTTAAGTAATGTAATGCGGTACAGTGAATAATAAAGTATGTAGGACATAATAGGTCAGAGGACACTTGCCTTCACCAGGTTGTTGCTTAGGGAGGTCTCCAACAACACACTCAGGAACCTCGGACTGCTCGTTGTCTAAATAAAGCAAGCATGCATTCAATACATTTGGAAAGTACAAATGAACAACACAACACACATGTAACACCCGGTTTTAAGGAACAAAGCCGGGTGCATCTCATACATGCGCCAAGAAGACAACATATATAATAACAGAGTGTATAGAGATAAATGTCATAAAACATCAGAGTACTTATTACATAGCGGAAGTCTTATTACAAAATAAAAATAAATATAAAACGAACTAAGGATCGATGGCGCCAATGTCGACTGAGAAACGCCACCTAGATCAGATCGAACTCCTCAGTGTTAGGCAGCTCCTCTTCAACCACCTGTTCTTCTCCTGTGGGGGGGGGTGTGAGACAGCAAGAGTGAGCTCACATACGTTCATAGCTCAACAAGTCGTGGGGAATAATGTGGCATGAACTCACCAAAGGTGGGAGTTCATGTAGTGTAAGGCTGATCAATGAAATAAAGGCTAAGGCTGAGCATTGCTTTTATAAGTTGGTCAAAATTTTATTAGCAATTACTAAGTGTAGTAAATAGCAAACCTTAATAATAATAAAGAATAGTAATGGTAAAATAATCCCAAATGCGATGCAAATGTCAAATTAAACTTAAGTTCCATAGTTAATCATGTGAGGGTCCGAGCCGCTCTTGACCGTGAGCACGGACTAGTATACTAGTTTTACACTCTGCAGAGGTTGCGCATCTTTACCCACAAGTCGTGTATCCCATGTCGCCTGGGTTTGCAAGGCCCTTAGACACTACCGAGGTGAATGGCTAGGGATCCACTACGAGGCCTTTACAAAGTTCCACTAGCTTCCGAAAACCCGCTACAGTTTATAGGAAGATCCAGTATAGGGTTCCTGGCTGACAGCCATCGCAGCAAAATCAACCAGGGACCTCCCTACACTGACCTCTCCCCTACTGCCCTTGCCCCTTTCGGGTAAGGTAGTCTTCCACTAGCTTTCCTAATTAGTCAGCCAAGGGCGTCCCATTAAACCCTTGTGGTAGCACTGTTTTCCCGGGTGGTCGCTCCATGTTCCCATTAATTTAATGATCTTAACATGAACAATAATAATAACAAGATAATAACAGAATAATCATGAATAATGAATCTCCATACCCAATCCACATAAAGCAATAGCAAGTACTACCCAAAAATATTTCAGGGGTGAACAAGGTATAGAGGTAATCAAAAATGGGGTAACATAAAGGCTCCCATCAAAATTAACCTATGCAGATCATTAAAATTAATAAGAACATGGCTGGGAAAAGTAAGTGATCAAGGGCACAACTTGCCTGTAATGAGCTCCTGCTCAGCTGTCTCTACTTGCTGAACCTCAGTTTCCACAGTGGCTTGCTCGTCTACTCGCATCAACACAATACATACATAGTATAGCCAAAATCAACATCACACCAAACAGATGAATGAAATATACAGTAAAAATCTACACATTAAAATGAAATCATAGGGACTGGAATCACTGAATTTGGAGTTATAGAATTTAAGTTATGAATTTCCTAAGATTTAAGGTGATTATAATAGGATTAGATGATAAATTAATTTTCTAACAGAGTTCATGTCAAAACAGTGATTCTAAATGATATAGAATATTATTACAAAATTTCAGGAATTGGAATGACTCCATTTGGAGCTAAAATGAATTTTCTATGCATTTTACAAGTTTCTAGATTTGTTTTTGTATTAAAAATAAATTTCTAATATTAATTTCTCTGTTTTTAATACTCTCGGGACTGGGCGTCAAATTCCAGAAAACACAGGGGCCTCGGGGTAAGTTTTCCGTGACACAGTGAATAGGGTGCTCTGGATGGCGGGTTAGTTATCTAATAAGCGAAGGGCTCTTTAGCAAAACGGCCAATGAAGCGGTATGGGCGAGTCTCGGCCGTTGGATCAACAGCCGAGGGCTCAGATCAGATCTGGAGGGCGCCGAAGCGGTACGCTCGGCAAGCGTTGGATGGGAGATCTACGGCCTAGATTTTAAACAACCAGAACAATCCGAGCGCGCAGGATCGAGATCGGACGGACCAGGATCACCCGATTGAATCGGTACGCACGCGTCTAATCGCCACCGTCGATCAACAGACGGGCGGCCCAGGCCTATTCTTCCCCCCCCCGGCGCGCCCAGGCGGTGGCGCAATCCCACGCACGGCGGCGCTTCGCCGGAGTATTCCCCCCTTTGCTACACCAGTGGATAATCCGCGCCCTCTTCTAAGTATAACCAAATTCACTACCCCCCGAACCTATTGGGACAAGAATTTTCCCGGATTGTGATCCCAGCGGCTCGGGCCACCACGATCCGCGGACAATGGTGAAGCGGCGGCGGTGCCCGGCCATTCGGTCTACCGAAGTTCGAATTCAAACACAGCTAAGGACAGCGGGGCGTGGTAGAAGTATTGAGCGAGGAGGAATTGCTCACCGATTAACGGGTTCGCGCAGGCTTCGGTTCTTGACGCCGGGACGGTGATTCGCTCCGGCCACGAATTCCGGCGGCGTTGGTGGATGATTCAGCGAAACTCGGTCGCGGTGGTCTTCCTCACGGCCGAGAGGGCCCTTGGGCTCCACAGCCCCAGCTCGGTCGTCAGCAAGCCGAGAATCCCAATGCGGCAGATTTACTCTCGGCGGCGCAGCGGAGGTGTTCTTGGTGGCAACTCGCTCCAGGGAATCGAGGCTCGTGTGAGAGGGTAGAGAGGAACGGTCCACGGGAGTTCCCCTTTTATCTCCCGGAGTCCGGGTCGGGAAGAGGGAAAGAGGTTGTCCCGCTCCCGGCCATGGCGGCGACGGCATCGGGCTGTTAGCGCGAAAGGAGGACGAACGAGTCATTGCGCGTCTGAGCGAATGACAGGGCAGGCCCACATGTCGGTGTGGAGGAAAACGCAGAGAGCAAGCGGCCGCGCGGGCGCAAGGGAGGCTGACCCGCGGGCCCCGGTTGTCGGCGCTTCCCTCCCTCCGGTTGATGGGCCGCGCGGTGAGAAAACGCTGGTGGGCCAAAATACGGGGTTCCGGCCCAGGTAAGGTTTTTATCTTTTTCTTTTTATTTTCCTTTCTATTTTCTTCATTTTCAAACTCAATTTGAATTACTTCAAACTTTTGTGGATCTTCATTTATAAACTCTATTTTTGCAATTACAAATACTAAGCCTGAAGATATTTATTTATACATTTTATTTATATTTTCATATCTCTTTTCTTTTCCTTATTTTCAAAACCCTAATTTCATATTTAGGGTTTAATCAAGCTTCGAATAATTATTACCTTATTATCTTTATCCTCATGGTTTTATCTAATGCACAACACATAAAACTCCAACAAATGCACTTTTTTCTTTATTTTAGAGTAATTGTTTTATTTAGTCACTCTCAACTACATAGGTGCTCTTTTTATGATGCAAATAAGACACAAAATGAGGAGCTCTCTCTATTACTCTTGGTATACAACTTGAGTATTACAAATCCTACCCCCCTTAAAAATAATCTCGTCCTCGAGATTTAAGAAGATCTAGGGAAAAGGTGGGGAAAATCTATACGAAGCTCTTCTTCTCTTTCCCAAGTTGCTTCATCTTCACCGTGGTGGCTCCATTGAACTTTGCACATCTTTATAACCTTATTTCTCGTAACTCGAGTCAAAGTATCCAAAATCTTGATGGGGTACTCAGCATAAGTCAAATCCTCTTGAACACTAAGGTCTTCCATTGGTAACTGTTCTTCAGGCACCCTGAGACATTTCTTCAGCTGAGATACATGGAATACATCATGAACATCCGCGAGATGACCCGGTAACTCCAATTGATATGCAACCTCTCCCACTCGCTTTAAGATTAAAAAGGGTCCAATAAAGCGAGGGGACAACTTTCCTTTGACTTTGAACCTTCTCATGCCCCGGAGTGGTGACACCTTCAAATAGACATAATCTCCCTCTTTAAACTCAAGCAGCCTTCTCCGGGTATCAGCATAACTTTTCTGCCTGGACTGTGCAGTTCTCAAATTCTCCCTGATCTGTTGGACTTGTTCCTCTGCTTCTTGTATAATTTCAGGTCCAAACAACTGCCTTTCACCAGTTTGATTCCAATACAAGGGAGTCCTGCACTTTCTGCCATACAAAGCCTCAAACGGTGACATCTTCAAGCTGGCCTGATAGCTATTATTATATGAGAACTCCGCATACGGTAGACTCTTATCCCAACTCCCACCATGCTTAAGAGCACAAGCTCTTAACATATCTTCCAGTACTTGGTTAGTCCTCTCAGTCTGCCCATCAGTCTGGGGATGGTAAGCCGAACTAAAATTCAATCTTGTATCCAATGACTCGTGCAACTTCTTCCAATATCGAGAGGTAAACTGTGATCCTCGATCTGACACAATCTTCTTTGGCACACCATGCAGGCATACAATCCGTGCCATGTACAACTCTGCCAACTTAGCTCCTGAATAAGTGGTCTTCACTGGAATAAAGTGGGCTACTTTAGTTAGCCTGTCCACAATCACCCATATAGAATCATATCCAGCAGACGTGCGGGGTAATCCAACAATGAAATCCATGCCAATCTCTTCCCATTTCCACTCAGGTATCTTCAGTGGGTGCAATAGTCCGGCTGGCCTCTGGTGTTCAGCCTTAACTCTTTGGCATACGTCGCACATAGCCACATGTGCAGCCACATCTCTCTTCAATCCATACCACCAATACTTTTGCTTCAAATCCTGATACATCTTAGTACTTCCAGGATGAATAGAATAAACTGAATCATGTGCCTCCTTCAATATGGTTTCCCGAAGACTATCAATATCGGGAACACAGATCCGATTCTTGAACCATATCGTGCCTTGTTCATCCTCCGTGAACTCTGGGCCTCTACCCTCTGTTATCAGATCCTTGATCTCCTGGATTTTGGCATCACCAACCTGACCTTTATGAATTTCTTGCTCCAAGGTAGGTTCCAATTCAATAGTCACTCCTTCCGTATGTGTAACAATTCCCAGGTTGAGTCTCTCAAAATCTTTTGCTAATTCATCAGGTAGCTGGACAATGATAGCGGAGTGAACATGCTCCTTCCGACTCAAGGCATCTGCAACCAAATTCGCCTTGCCTGGGTGATAGTGAATCTCCAAGTCATAATCCTTAATGAGCTCCAACCAACGGCGTTGCCTAAGGTTGAGATCCTTCTGAGTGAATATATACTTCAAACTCTTATGATCCGTATATACTTGGCACTTAGTTCCCATAATGTAGTGTCTCCAAATCTTAAGTGCATGCACAACCGCTGCTAATTCCAAGTCATGAGTGGGGTAGTTCAATTCATGCTTCCTCAACTGACGAGATGCATAGGCAATCACATGACCATCTTGCATAAGCACACATCCAAGTCCTTGGCCACATGCATCACAATAAATGTCAAATCCCTTCTGCAGATCTGGCATAATCAATACTGGAGGTGACATCAATCTCTCCTTCAATTGATCAAAGCTCTCTTGGCATTTCTCATCCCACTTGAATTCTCTTCCTTTCTCCAAAAGCGATGTCATGGGCTTAGCAATCTTAGAAAATCCTTCAATAAATCTCCGATAATATCCTACGAGTCCTAAGAAACTCCGAATCTCAGTAACTGTAGTGGGCACTCTCCACTCCATTATCTCCTTAACCTTAGCAGGATCCACTGCTATTCCTCCATTTGAAATAATATGACCAAGAAATGGCACTTCGCCAATCCAGAACTCGCACTTGCTGAACTTAGCGTAGAGTTGATTATCTCGTAACTTCTGTAGCACCAACCTTAGATGTTGTTCATGATCGCTTTCATTCTTAGAATAGATAAGAATATCGTCGATGAATACCACGACGAATCTGTCCAAATACTCCATAAACACCTTATTCATCAAATTCATGAAGTAAGCTGGTGCATTGGTTAGTCCAAATGACATAACAGTAAACTCATATAATCCATATCGAGTTGAGAAAGCCGTCTTGGGAATATCCGATGGTCTAATCCTCATCTGATGGTAACCGGATCGGAGATCAATCTTCGAAAATACTCTAGCTCCTCTCATTTGGTCAAACAAATCCTCAATACGGGGCAACAAATACTTGTTCTTCACCGTAACATCATTAAGAGATCTATAATCCACACACATCCGCTGCGATCCATCCTTCTTCTGTACAAATAACACCGGTGCTCCCCATGGTGAGGAACTTGGACGAATGTAACCAGCCTCTTGTAACTCCGTCAACTGCTTCTTTAGTTCCTTCAACTCCTCTACGGACATTCTATATGGCCGTTTAGAAATAGGGGCGGTTCCAGGCAAGAGATCAATAACAAACTCAACTTCTCTATCAGGTGGCATCCCTGGTAACTCCTCTGGAAAGACATCCGGAAAATCTCTAACCACCCGGATGTTGTCACCAACAAACTCCTCAGGCATAAAGAACATTGCACGCATGGATGAGGAGGTTACTGCAATATTAACTTGAAATCTTTCTCCTTTAGTGGTAGTGAGTTCTATGGTACCCCTACCACATGCTATAACGGCCTTTGCCTTTCTCAGCCATGACATACCAAGGATCAAATCTATACTGCTTGACTCTAATATTATAGCAGTAGCTCCAAACTCTCTACCCATAATGGTTAATGTCAATCTACGTGTCATTTGATTCGCCTCAACAGGCCCTTTAGGTGTAATTACTATCAAGGGTTTTCTCATATTTAGCAGTGGCATTTCATTTGTGTTGGCATAACGAGCAGACATGAATGAATGTGTAGCACCAGAATCAAATAATATGGTTGCAGGAATTGCATTAACATAAAACATACCAATTACGAGGTCACCACCATCAGGAGTATCATCTACGCTGACTTGATTCACCCTGGCTATAGAATATCCCTTGCCAGGGGTCTGTTGCTTGTTCTGAGCTGGAGTAGTAGCAATCCTCTGTGGGCAGACATTTGCATAATGACCAATCTTCCCACACTTGAAACATTGAGTGCCCGGACTCTGTCCTGCAAACTTCGTCGGGGTGCCAGTGGGAGTAGCCTGTCGAGGAGGTGGAGTCCTCAGTGGTGATTGCTGAACTGGGCGTGGTCCTCCTGGTCGAGTCGGTGTACCCTGTGGTGAATTGTAGCGAGGACGAACACTGCTGCTACCCTGTCCCTGTGAAATAGCCTTCCTCTTCAAATTGCCCAGTTGAACACGCTTGTGTTCAATAGCAAGAGCCTTATCCAATAGCCTCTGAAATGATGGAAAGGTGTGTGCCACTAGAGCATACTGCAGTGGTCCATTAAGTCCTTCAATGAAATGCTCCTGCTTCCTCTCGTCTTCAGCAACTTCTTCAGGGGCATATCTGGATAGCTGAATAAACTTGTCGCGGTACTCGCTGACTGACATACTTCCTTGCTTCAGCGACAGAAACTCCTTCTTCTTGATCTTTATCATCCCAGCTGGAATATGGTAGTTCCTGAACTGTGTACTGAACTCCTCCCAAGTGATAGTATCCGCAGCATCATGGGCAGCAGTATAAGAATCCCACCAGTCAGCAGCAGGACCAGTCAGACGTCCAGAAGCATATAAAACCTTCTCCCGATCAGTGCATTGTGCAATATTCAGCATCTTCTCAATTGACTTCAACCAATCGTCTGCATCAAGTGGATCTGGCGAACTTGCAAATGTAGGTGGCTTGTGACTCATAAACTCCCGGTGCTTATCACGAGGTGGAACTGGTGGTGGTGGTGGAGGCAGTGGCACTTGTTGCTGTTGTTGCTGTTGTTGAAGTTGTTGTTGCAGCTGCTGTTGTTGCGCCCTCCTTTCTTGGCGCATCTCATCTCTCTCCTGGCGCAACTCCTGGCGTATATCCTCTCTTTCCTGATGCATCTCCTGGCGTTCTTGCTGCATCTGGGCACGCATATCAGCCATAGTGTCTGCCATTTGCTGCATCACAGCCATCTGAGCAGCAACCAGTGGGTCAACTCCGCCTGGTGGAGGATTAGGAGGATTCATCTCTGCAGGCTGTGGCTGAGGTTGTCTTCGAGTGTGTTGGTTAGGAGGCAAGTCAATTCCACCACCCCTCCTGGTATTGACCATCTGAGTTAGATACATATGGTAAGAAAAAGCAGTAGACAAGGCAGTAATTACAATCATGTTACTTTGGGGGATTTATTAGCTCAGCAGATTAATATTTCACCTACTATAGCTAACTCAATACCTTATGTTGGTACATGCTAAGATGTCCATCTATACTATTCAATCAATCAAAGAAGCAAATCAGGCATTGATCATCAGAACAATCAACCAATATTTTTAATAGAGAAAATAGTTTTAATTTTGTCTTAGGCTTCCTATCTCTTAAAAATGTCATAGGGGTAGGGATTCCAAGGTGTGAAATCCATCTTGTCTTAGAGTAGAAAAGGTAAGAATGATCAGAGTAGAACAGTAGAAGGTGAGACAGGATCAAGATAAGTGTAGAAAGAATCAGAGTAAGGTGAGTGTAGAATGAATCAGAATGAGATAAGTAGGTAAGGGTTTGTCCATTCTATCTAGGTTTCGTCCTACAGTCAACATTCCCTCTGATACCACTTCTGTAACACCCGGTTTTAAGGAACAAAGCCGGGTGCATCTCATACATGCGCCAAGAAGACAACATATATAATAACAGAGTGTATAGAGATAAATGTCATAAAACATCAGAGTACTTATTACATAGCGGAAGTCTTATTACAAAATAAAAATAAATATAAAACGAACTAAGGATCGATGGCGCCAATGTCGACTGAGAAACGCCACCTAGATCAGATCGAACTCCTCAGTGTTAGGCAGCCTCCTCTTCAACCACCTGTTCTTCTCCTGTGGGGGGGGGTGTGAGACAGCAAGAGTGAGCTCACATACGTTCATAGCTCAACAAGTCGTGGGGAATAATGTGGCATGAACTCACCAAAGGTGGGAGTTCATGTAGTGTAAGGCTGATCAATGAAATAAAGGCTAAGGCTGAGCATTGCTTTTATAAGTTGGTCAAAATTTTATTAGCAATTACTAAGTGTAGTAAATACCAAACCTTAATAATAATAAAGAATAGTAATGGTAAAATAATCCCAAATGCGATGCAAATGTCAAATTAAACTTAAGTTCCATAGTTAATCATGTGAGGGTCCGAGCCGCTCTTGACCGTGAGCACGGCTAGTATACTAGTTTTACACTCTGCAGAGGTTGCGCATCTTTACCCACAAGTCGTGTATCCCATGTCGCCTGGGTTTGCAAGGCCCTTAGACACTACCGAGGTGAATGGCTAGGGATCCACTACGAGGCCTTTACAAAGTTCCACTAGCTTCCGAAAACCCGCTACAGTTTATAGGAAGATCCAGTACAGGGTTCCTGGCTGACAGCCATCGCAGCAAAATCAACCAGGGACCTCCCTACACTGACCTCTCCCCTACTGCCCTTGCCCCTTTCGGGTAAGGTAGTCTTCCACTAGCTTTCCTAATTAGTCAGCCAAGGGCGTCCCATTAAACCCTTGTGGTAGCACTGTTTTCCCGGGTGGTCGCTCCATGTTCCCATTAATTTAATGATCTTAACATGAACAATAATAATAACAAGATAATAACAGAATAATCATGAATAATGAATCTCCATACCCAATCCACATAAAGCAATAGCAAGTACTACCCAAAAATATTTCAGGGGTGAACAAGGTATAGAGGTAATCAAAAATGGGGTAACATAAAGGCTCCCATCAAAATTAACCTATGCAGATCATTAAAATTAATAAGAACATGGCTGGGAAAAGTAAGTGATCAAGGGCACAACTTGCCTGTAATGAGCTCCTGCTCAGCTGTCTCTACTTGCTGAACCTCAGTTTCCACAGTGGCTTGCTCGTCTACTCGCATCAACACAATACATACATAGTATAGCCAAAATCAACATCACACCAAATAGATGAATGAAATATACAGTAAAAATCTACACATTAAAATGAAATCATAGGGACTGGAATCACTGAATTTGGAGTTATAGAATTTAAGTTATGAATTTCCTAAGATTTAAGGTGATTATAATAGGATTAGATGATAAATTAATTTTCTAACAGAGTTCATGTCAAAACAGTGATTCTAAATGATATAGAATATTATTACAAAATTTCAGGAATTGGAATGACTCCATTTGGAGCTAAAATGAATTTTCTATGCATTTTACAAGTTTCTAGATTTGTTTTTGTATTAAAAATAAATTTCTAATATTAATTTCTCTGTTTTTAATACTCTCGGGACTGGGCGTCAAATTCCAGAAAACACAGGGGCCTCGGGGTAAGTTTTCCGTGACACAGTGAATAGGGTGCTCTGGATGGCGGGTTAGTTATCTAATAAGCGAAGGGCTCTTTAGCAAAACGGCCAATGAAGCGGTATGGGCGAGTCTCGGCCGTTGGATCAACAGCCGAGGGCTCAGATCAGATCTGGAGGGCGCCGAAGCGGTACGCTCGGCAAGCGTTGGATGGGAGATCTACGGCCTAGATTTTAAACAACCAGAACAATCCGAGCGCGCAGGATCGAGATCGGACGGACCAGGATCACCCGATTGAATCGGTACGCACGCGTCTAATCGCCACCATCGATCAACAGACGGGCGGCCCAGGCCTATTCTTCCCCCCCCGGCGCGCCCAGGCGGTGGCGCAATCCCACGCACGGCGGCGCTTCGCCGGAGTATTCCCCCCTTTGCTACACCAGTGGATAATCCGCGCCCTCTTCTAAGTATAACCAAATTCACTACCCCCCGAACCTATTGGGACAAGAATTTTCCCGGATTGTGATCCCAGCGGCTCGGGCCACCACGATCCGCGGACAATGGTGAAGCGGCGGCGGTGCCCGGCCATTCGGTCTACCGAAGTTCGAATTCAAACACAGCTAAGGACAGCGGGGCGTGGTAGAAGTATTGAGCGAGGAGGAATTGCTCACCGATTAACGGGTTCGCGCAGGCTTCGGTTCTTGACGCCGGGACGGTGATTCGCTCCGGCCACGAATTCCGGCGGCGTTGGTGGATGATTCAGCGAAACTCGGTCGCGGTGGTCTTCCTCACGGCCGAGAGGGCCCTTGGGCTCCACAGCCCCAGCTCGGTCGTTCAGCAAGCCGAGAATCCCAATGCGGCGGATTTACTCTCGGCGGCGCAGCGGAGGTGTTCTTGGTGGCAACTCGCTCCGGGGAATCGAGGCTCGTGTGAGAGGGTAGAGAGGAACGGTCCACGGGAGTTCCCCTTTTATCTCCCGGAGTCCGGGTCGGGAAGAGGGAAAGAGGTTGTCCCGCTCCCGGCCATGGCGGCGACGGCATCGGGCTGTTAGCGCGAAAGGAGGACGAACGAGTCATTGCGCGTCTGAGCGAATGACAGGGCAGGCCCACATGTCGGTGTGGAGGAAAACGCAGAGAGCAAGCGGCCGCGCGGGCGCAAGGGAGGCTGACCCGCGGGCCCCGGTTGTCGGCGCTTCCCTCCCTCCGGTTGATGGGCCGCGCGGTGAGAAAACGCTGGTGGGCCAAAATACGGGGTTCCGGCCCAGGTAAGGTTTTTATCTTTTTCTTTTTATTTTCCTTTCTATTTTCTTCATTTTCAAACTCAATTTGAATTACTTCAAACTTTTGTGGATCTTCATTTATAAACTCTATTTTTGCAATTACAAATACTAAGCCTGAAGATATTTATTTATACATTTTATTTATATTTTCATATCTCTTTTCTTTTCCTTATTTTCAAAACCCTAATTTCATATTTAGGGTTTAATCAAGCTTCGAATAATTATTACCTTATTATCTTTATCCTCATGGTTTTATCTAATGCACAACACATAAAACTCCAACAAATGCACTTTTTTCTTTATTTTAGAGTAATTGTTTTATTTAGTCACTCTCAACTACATAGGTGCTCTTTTTATGATGCAAATAAGACACAAAATGAGGAGCTCTCTCTATTACTCTTGGTATACAACTTGAGTATTACAACACATGTACAAACATTGTATCACATCTTAAAAGGACACAATACATAGGGGATACTAAATTCAAAGTATAACATAAACTATAACATACATTAACTTTATTTGAAAATAGGTTATTATTTCCCCTAAGTGTTACTTACAAGTACATAACATAGTTCAATTTATTTTATTGTGACCTATAATTTAGAACAGAGGTGAACTCATGCAATATCTATCATTAATCTCACAAGTTTAAACATGATTAAATCTCTAAGGTTCTCCTTTTATTTTTTTATTAAATAAATATAACTACAACTATATTAGTTCATATTCCATCATAAAAATTAGAGTGTGCAGACAATAAGTGAAACCATTTTATTCAGACAGAGAATAATTCTATGAACATTTTGCAATTTAAATCACTAAATTTGGAGTTCATATGCAAAAGTTATGAAATAAACAAGTTTGGGACTTCAAAATATGAAATTAGGGCTAATTCTGTGAATATTTAGAAGTCCAGGGCTAAATCTGTAAGATTACAGCGGCTTGCGCGCGAAAACTAGGGACAGTGGGTTTATTTCCAATAAACCAAGGGTCTCTTACGCAAAACAACCACGCGAAGGGGTATCGGGTGAGTCTAACCGTCAGATCTAAAACCAACGGCTGAGATTAGATCTGCGGCTGAGGGTGCGCGCGGGCGGGCGGGCGAGCGCTGACAGGCGGGCCAGGGAGTGTCAGCGACAGAGGGGGGGGGGAGCGCGCTGACTGAGCGGGCCCAGCGCCAGGGGGTTTGGGCGCTGATAGGCAAAACTGAGTTCTCTTCTTCTAGTGTCAGCATAGCTTCGCTGTCTGGACTGTGCTGCCTTTAAATTCTCTCAAACCATTCTGATGTTTTCTTCGGCTTCAAGCAAAATATCTGGTCCGAACACCTGTCTTTCACCAGGTTGGTCCCAATGCAGTGGAGTTCTGCAATTCCTTCCATAAAGCGCTTCAAACGGTGACATCTTCAGGCTGGCTTGGTAGCTATTGTTGTAAGAGAATTCTGCATACGGTAATCTCTTGTCCCAGCCTAACTGGTCTTGCAAAGCACAAGCTCTCAACATATCCTCCAGAATCTGATTGGTTCTCTCTATTTGACCATTTGTCTGCAGGTGGTAAGTTGAGCTAAACTTTAAATGCGTGCCCAAAGCTTCATGTAAATGCTGCCAAAAATGAGAGGTGAACTGGGTGCCTCTATCTGATACTATCTTCTTCGGAACGCCATGCAAGCACACAATCCGAGCCATGTATAGTTCGGCTAACACCGCACTGTTGTAGGTGGTCTTGACTGGTATGAAATGGGCCGCCTTTGTCAAACGGTCCACTACTACCCAGATAGAGTCGTAACCAGTACGAGTGCGGGGCAAACCGACTATAAAGTCCATTCCGATCTCATCCCATTTCCACTGAGGAATCTGCAATGGTTGCAATAAACCTGCAGGTCTCTGAATGTTCTGCTTTAATCCTCTGACAACTGTCACATACAGCCACATACTCTGCTATCTCCCTTTTCATACCATACCACCAGAATCTTTTCTTTAGGTCTTGGTACATCTTCTCACTGCCAGGGTGTATAGAGTATGATGTCTCATGAGCTTCCTTGAGAATCAGTTCCCAGATCAATTTGATGTCAGGAACACACAGTCTGTCCTTGAACCATACCACTCCTTCTACATCTTCACGGAAATCCTTGCCTTTTCCATCTATGATCAGCTGTCGGATCTCGTTGATTTTCTCATCATCCTTCTGACCTTTCCTGATGTCTTGCTCTAGTGTGGGTTCCAACTCAATTGTCACTCCTTGAGTGTTGTTCAGAAATCCGAGACTCAATTTGTCGAACTCCTTCGCTAGTTCATACGGCATCTGGTAAGCGGCCAACATATTGACTTGACTTTTTCTACTAAGAGCATCTGCAACTATATTTGCTTTGCCTGGGTGATAATGAATCTCCAGCTCATAATCTTTGATCAATTCTAGCCATCTTCGCTGCCTCATGTTTAGCTCTGACTAAGTGAATATGTATTTGAGACTTTTGTGGTCCGTGTAGATATCACACCTCTGCCCATACAGATAATGCCTCCAGGTCTTCAATGCATGAACCACAGCTGCTAACTCCAGATCATGAGTAGGATAATTTTTCTCATAAATCTTCAACTAGTCAGGATGAGTATGCCACTACTCTCCCTTCTTGCATCAACACACATCCCAGTTCGGTGTACGAAGCATCGCAATACACTGAGAATGGCCTGTGAACATCTGGCAGAATTAGTACTGGTGCCGTTGTCAACTTCTCCTTCAATGTCTCAAAGGACTTCTGGCATGCTGGGGTCTACTTCAACTCAACCTTCTTTGCCAGCAAGGCTGTCATTGGTCTGGCAATCTTGGAGAAACCTTCAATGAAACGCCGATAATAACCGGCCATTCCGATGAAACTCTTGATTCCTCGGACATCTTTTGGTGCTTTCCAATCCAAGATAGCTGCTACCTTCTTCGGATCTACAGCCAATCCCTCTCGGTTTATAATGTGACCCAAGAATAGGACTTCACTGATCCAGAACTCGCACTTGCTAAGCTTGGCATACAACTTACAATCTCGTAGCCTCTGGAGTACTTTCCTCAAATGCTCCTCGTGCTCTTGCTCATTCTGGGAGTATATAAGAATATCATCAATGAACACTACTACGAACTTGTCGAGGTAGTCAATGAACACACTGTTCATCAAGTACATGAAGTAAGCTGGCGCATTCGTCAAACCAAATGACATGACCGTGAACTCATACAGTCCATACTTAGTGATGAAGGCTATCTTCGGTATGTCTGAGGGTCGGATTCTAAGCTGATGGTAGCTTGACCTCAGATCTATCTTCGAGAACACACTGGCTCCTCTCAACTGATCAAATAGGTCTTCAATTCAAGGCAGAGGGTACTTGTTCTTGACAGTAACCTCATTCAAGGATCGGTAATCGATGCACATCCTCTTTGTGCCATCCTTCTTCTCCACAAACAACACTGGGGCTGCCCAAGGTGAAGTACTCGGTCTGATGTAACCTTTCTCTAACAACTCATCAATCTGCTTCTTGAGTTCTACCAACTCTGGTCCGGACACTCGATAGGCTCTCTTGGAAATAGGGGCGGTGCTTGGAATAAGCTCTATGGCAAATTCAACCTTCCTTTCAGGTGGCATACCTGGTAACTCCTCAGGAAACACATCTGGGAAATCTGATACTACACTGATAGCCTCTGATGGTTTAATCTCCTCAATATGAGTGGTGACTTGGTGACAACTCCCTTTCCTGGGTTCTGACAAGACCAACTCTACTAACACTTCTTCTCCTGATGGGGACACTAACTTCACTGTTCTCTTATCACAACTAAGACTGGCCTGATACTTGGTTAACCAATTCATCCCTAGGATGACATCTATAGTTGTATCCTAGTTACCCATAACTATTAAATCTGCGGGGAACTCTATCCCCCTTATTTGGACTCTTGCACTAGGGAAAAATCTATCCGTTTGGGTTCTTCCACCAACTGAATTAACTCTCATAGGTGGATACATGGGTGCTATTGGCATATTATGTGATTCTACCCATGATGCAGTCACAAAAGAATGCATTACTCCAGTATCAAATAAGACATTTGCAGAATGATACTCGACTGAAAACGTACCTAGTGCCACTCCTGGAGTCTCCTGGACTGTGTCGGCCTCCAAGTGGTTCACCTTTCCATACTGGGCATGGGGTTGCCCATGGTTGTTGCTTCCTTGCTACATTGCATTCTAGCCTGACTGGGGCATTGGGAGCTGGCTGCTGCTGAGCTGCTTTCTTTGGGCAATGATTCGCCCAATGGCCTTGTTCCCCATAGTGGAAACATGCACGACTTCCTCCTTGAGCTAGCGTTGCTTGGTTGCTCTGGTTGGTTGCTGGGGCAGGAAGACGGGCTGCCTGGTTGCTCTGACGCTGGTATTGATTTCCTCCATGCTGGTTGTTTTGACGGTACTGCTGCTGCTGAGGAAACTACCTCTAGTACTGCTGCTGCTGGTTCTAACGCTGATGCTGAGGCTAGTGCTAGTGACCTGGCTTGAATTGTTGAGGTGGGTTGCCTGAGTAGCGAGGACGACTGCTACTCCCAACCTGAGGTCCACCAATCTTGCGTTTCTTGTCCTCCATCTCCTGACGCTTCCTTTCTGTCATATTTGCTCTGCCGATCAAATGCTGGAAGGTAGAGAAGGTGTGGTTCATCAGCTGGTAATGGAGGGGATCAACCAATCCTCTCAGGAAGCGGTACCACCTCTTGGCATCCGTGTTGACATCCTCTGGGGCATAACGCGACAGCTGCAGAAACTTGTCCCTGTACTCACTGACGGACAAGGGACCTTGCTTCAGGGCGAGAAACTCCTCCTTCCTCACTATCATTAGTCCCTCGGGCACATGGTAGTGACGAAAGTTGTCCCTGAACTCTTCCCAAGTAATGGCTTCAAGGTTGGCATGGGTGGCAAGGTAAGACTCCCACCAAGATTATGCTGCTCCCCTCAGCTGTCGGGGACCATACAACACCTTCTCACGATCGTTGCACTGGGCAGTGTGCAACTCACGCTCCACGGTATGCAGCCAATCTTCCGCGTCCATGGGATCAGCAGAGTGGGCAAAGATAGGGGATGGCCCCTCATGAATTCTGCCCGCTTGTCTCTGGGCACTTGAGGCATCTGGACTTGCACTGGAGGCTGAGGCGGTGGTGGCTGCCGCTGCACCTACTGCATCGCTGCTAATGTCTGACCAATTGCCTGAACTGCCTAGGTCTGCATTAAGAACATCAGCTCAATGGTCATCGGGGGTGGCGGTAGCAATTGCTGCTGTGGAGCTGCCTCCTCTTGGGGTGCCTGCTGCTCTGGCTGAGCACGCCTCGCACCTCTGCGCCTGTTCTCAGACATCTGTAGGAATCGCACACATATCAGCTCTGACTCTACAGTCTTTCAGCATAAGAAAAGATGTATAGAAGATCTTCATAAAACTGAATAAATGACCATCTTCACTGACAGCTTCTCAAATAAAGAGGAAAGGGGAAATAAAGGGATTACCCAACTAAATAACTGACTTTGTAAATAACTACACCAAGTTGTAGGGGATACCCACACCTTGGTGACAATCATTACAAAGATCCTACTTCAGTACATGTCCATCATAACAAGCATCCAACATAAGATAAGCAAACTAACTCTAACTAAAACTGACTTAGGCTATGTGACGGAACCTCCCAAGTCATTAGGCCCACCTACAGTTGTCCTTGTCCCACAGACCTCAGACAACCCTGTAGGTGCCCCTGAATCACTTGACAAGTTCGGTATCTTTACCTTTCCCAAGAGCGTTTCACCCGTAACGCAGACATTACAGATCATCGGAGATACGGAAATGCGAAAGCGATTACATAAGCTTACATTTATTTAAAAGTAAGACAAAGTTATATATTACAGACCAGGATATACTTAGTTGAGTGCAGAGTATTAATATTACAGAACCAAGGGAGGCAAAAACCCCTCCCATAAGTTTTTAAAAAAAGTTCTTATGGAGGAACTCTTCCTCCCGCAGCTTTACTCTTGCTTTTCTTCTTTTGGGACCACATTGGAACAGAAACAACAAAAGTTTGTTGCTTCCTCACCTAAAAACAATAGGGAATAAAACCCTGAGTATGGAATTACTCAGCAAGACTTACCCGACTAAAGAAAAGACTCTCAAGGTATGCTGGTTATAAGGGAGTCAAGGTAAGGTTTCTCAATGATCAAAGACTCTGTTTTGCAGAAATGCTTACTAAAAGTGGATCCTTAAAAATCTAGTTTTATTGTCAGGTTAGGTAAAATTACCTGCATCTAGAGTTCTTTCTACCCTAGTTCAAACACTTGACTTGCACTAGCCAATTTCTTAACAAGCCCTTCATCTTTTCTGGAGTTCTACGTATAGGTCAGTGACCAAGTCTTCATAACCGCGAAGGTACGGCGATCCGAATCGATTATACTCAGCTGAGGATCTCCAATCACACGACATATGTAGCACTTAACCCTTGCATATGTCAACCCGCCACCGGGGTTTTTAAGACCAGATCAGGTTCACGTCAACCGAGAGCACAGATACACCACCGTCCAGCCTCTTGCCACGGAGGGTACACGCTACTCTCACCACCGCTCTACACCCATTGCGTGTTATCTTATTCTAGCCTTAGTCTACCCGAGGTAAGGCTTACCCATGATGAGGCATGTGACCAGTTAAAGTGTCCTCGGTCATCAAGCCTACATCGACACGGTCCTTAATCGACTCAGACGGAGACACTACACCGAGACTCCTTTCTCGTGCAAGTCACCCGCCCGGTCTCAGCTTAATCATTTCAAACTCAAAGCTTGGTACCTGGCAGAGGTACATCTTTTCCGATGTTGAACCCATCACGGCCATGATGGATCCACCATCAAGTTTTGTTTTCAAAAACATCCGACCCACTTTTGCCACATCATCTTTTGTAAAAACAAAACATTTGTTTTTCTAAAGCAAGGCTAAGCATTAAAAACCTTTTATAAAATGGTGATTAAGGAAGGTAATCCAATTCAAGGAATGTAATGCAGGAATTGTTTTGGCAAGCAACTCCTATCACCTAATGCATCAAATAAGTGAAAAAGATCTTTAAATCATAAGGTGGTGGAAAATGCACCGGGGCTTGCCTTCGTTTATAGGTGAGTCAGGCTCGGATCCGTAGATGTCAAAGTAAAAACAATTCCCTGCCTGAGGTTCCGCAGGTGGTGGTGGTGAAGTCTTCTCCTCTTCTACCTCAACCTCTTCTTCGTTTTCTAGATATAACCATATATATGTATATAAGAATGAATGCCATGTAATGCTCATGAGAGTGCAAAGATAATAAGAATTTATTATCTAAAGTTCTTGAATACAATTTTCCTTCACGGAACTCCGAGAACCTAGGGTTTTCGGAGTCAACAGTGAAGTTCAAAGAGCAGGGGTGGGGGTTTTGGGTTCTAATTATCAAACAAGGTCCAAATCGAACCATAATCTTCCCAAGGCTTCTAAATAATGTATAAAGGTTATCTAAAAAGTTTGGGGATTTTTGGAATTACTATCTAATTTCTAAAAATCCAGAAACAGAGTTTTAGGCTATTTTAAATGCTTCAAAATTCCCCACTTGATCAAAAAAATCATGAAATTATTTTTATTAAATACTATGGAAAATAAGGAATCTAGGAAAATTGGTTTGACATTTTTAGGATTTTTCTACTATTTTCTAGAATTGTTGGAGTCCTGCCCGAAAAAGAAAAGGAAAAAGGATGAATAGTCCTGGGCCAGTTTCAGCCCAGGCGGCCCAAGACCACGCAGAAACGCGCACGCGCCCACGCCCACGGTGGAGACTTTGCAGAAAGGCCCTCGGTGTTCTAGCTAACTGGGAACGGGTTCGGTTACTGTTTTCTTGAGTCACTGACAGTTTCTAAAAAGGACCTCCACCTTCTATTCCTTCGCAGATTTAGGTCCACGACGAGGAACAGCCCTCGCCGCACTCCAGCGAGCCTATTTCGGTCGGACAACGCCGTGGCTAGAGCTCCCGTGCGACAGGGACACAATTAAACTCCTACCGAACATTTCCCCTCAATCAATTTCATCATTGGGACTACGAATCAACCGGTCCACGGTGACAGGGCGGATGGTCATATGGATGGAAGTGTTCCGGCCAACCGATGGCGCGAACGACCAAACTGAAGCTTGGGAAAGCTTCACAGGCCAACCAGTAGTGACGCACATACAAAAATATGGACTGGACACGAATAGAAACGTGGGGCTACGGAGAGGGTGTCACGACAGCGTTCCACAGAGCAATTGTGTGTTCCAGTGAAAGGCCTCGGCCGAACTTAAATTGATTGGTATTGAGAGCAATAGGAGACTACAAATGTGCTAGAATAGGGAGCAATTTGGGAATCACTGACCCGAGGAGCGCTGGCCACGGAAGAGCTTTTCACGACCGTGGAGAGCTGGGCAGGACTGGTTTTTACGGACGGTGAGAGTTCTTCTGGTGCAATTGAGTCAATTGCCTAAGAGTTTGTGTGCGTGATGCAAGGAGGAAGCAGCACCCAGATCCAATTTATAGGCGGCAAGCTGAAGATGGATGAGATCCACCGAGCGGTGATCGCGCTGGCGAGCTCACCCACGCGGCAGAGCCACGACAAAAGTCTGGTGGCCGCCGATGAACCAGGTAGCGCCACCTCAGTAATTTTCTGCCACGTCGCCGAGGACCTTTACCGCGGCCGCCGACGACCCAGCTCGCCGCGGTGGCATCCTTATCGCCGGCGAGATTTTTCTGATGATCGTGAACAGTGCGCCTGGTTCAGTGAAAAGTTTGTTCTGACAGCCCATCTTTAGATCAAGGGAACTCCAATTTTCATATGGTACCAATACTTAACATCTGCAGCAAAGCTGTTCTTCTATAATAGCTCCACAACTTTGTTATAGCGATCCTGGGCAAATTCTTTGAATCCCTCAATCTACAGAGCTCCAAAGTTGACTCAAACCCATTGGTAATCCAATTTCAAACTTCAAACAGCCTGAAAGTCCAACTTTGGGCTTAATTATCTCCCTAATTTTTCATAACAACAATGCTTACCCTCTTAAGCAAAGTTGTTCACCTTTCATAGAGCTACAAAATTGATGTGGTGCCCTAAGGTGAATTCCCACTATTTTGAAAGTTACACAACTCTAAAGTTGAGACTATAACCCTGATTTCAGACTTAACATAGAACCCAAATGGGGTCCATTTTGCAATTAGGTCCAAAATCCAAGGTTTAGCTTACAAATCCACATATTTGTGAACCAAATGACTTAGGATACTTATTTAACATTGTTTTTGCACTTTAGTCCACAAGTGCACTATTTTTGCACATAGGCCCCTAGGGTTTGGATTTAGGGTTTTCCAGGGTTTCAATTAGGGTTTCTGGTATCTCAGGGGTGTAAATGTAATGTAGGTCCATCCTTGATAACTTTTGATGATTATTTCACTTAATCTTTGGGGTTCCTGCTTTGCCCTTCTAATTCCCCATTTAGGGTTAAGTACCCTACACTAGGGTCTTATTTGCAAAATGCTATAACAATACAACTTGCTTGAACTTTTTGCCTAGTGAATGCATTCTAGGTGTGTCAAACATATGCAATGCCAATGCTTATGATGTTATGCTCAAGTTTTAGTAACAGTAACACCAGGGGTGTTACAGGCTAAGACTCTAAACTAAGCATTATTACAGACTCCGACCCTGTCGATCTAAGGATCCAAATCTATCTGGGTCCTGCAGTCTAGGGTACCATAGTCAAAGCGACCATGGGGCGGTGAATGGTAAGGGTGCTGAATTCCGACAGGGGCGGGGGAACCATCATCCAGATAGTGGCGTGCCGCGCACTCAACACGCAATTCCGCAACCTCCGCCCAAACCTTGCCCAACTCGTCAAGGGCGTGGTCCAACTCTATGTTGAGCACGCGACTAGATTGACCATGCTGTTCAGCCTGGGATTGCCCTCACCAACTGGCGAGACAATCACACCTCCAGCACTGCCGGTCGAACGACGAGGATAGTACTTAAGGTCAAGGCCATTAGCTACCCCGCTGAACAACGAGCAATAATAAGAAAGTGCCTGTCATTCTGTATCTTGCATGGCTGCCTCGGCAGTATCCCTCTCAGTAATAGAATAGTGCTTTGAGAAGGCCTCTGCACCCCAGAGATCATCGTCTGGACGGTGCACCAAGCAAGTAGCCTCCCACTGGTCCAGGTAGAGCCCATAACGATGCTGGTAGACTACACAACGGTACTCGATGGACCATGTGTGTCGGTCGAAGGTCCGACACAACAGGGTATCGAGAGCAGTCGTGGAAGTGACACCCACGAGCAGTGTCATGAGTGATGGGTCTAGCGGTCCACCCCTCTGGCTCCGGCTCCTCCAAGAGCCCCGTGCCATGGCTCGAACTGTCACCGGCGTCGTCGTCGTCGTCGTCTCCATCTCCGTCAGGGTCTCCTCCATTAGCCGGGATGCCCTATGGTGGTGCAGGGGGCATCTCTGGCTGAGGTGCTGGGGAAGGCAGCCTCTCAAGATGTCCAAGACATCCACAGAGTCTAATACATAACCATTGTTCAACATAAATATCAAAGTGCGGAATTACGAAACGTAGATGCTAAGCCTACACAAGCAGCTGACTGGGGGTTTGCCACTAAGAAAGATCTAGAACTCATCATAGTCCTGAAACTCCTCGAAATCTTCCATGATACCAGCATCACCTCCTGAGTACTGAGTACAGTGGGGACAACCTAGGGTGGGGTTGTGTGTAAAGCAAGGGTGAGTACACATCAACGTACTCAGCAAATGTCCCATTTGGCTAAAGTGGACTAGCTCTATATAGAGTTGAGGTCAAGCAGTTGCTTTTAAGTTAGTCAAGTATTTATTATTATTAGTAGAGCCAACTTTTAGTAATAAACCCAGTTATTACCCAAAAGTACTTACTCAAACGGGGAAATACCAAAGATCAGATTTTATAACATCATTATTAACCATCATTACATAAGTATCCAAAGTTCTTCTAATCAAAGAGGATCATAAGGCTGCTCTTAACCGTGAGCTCGGCTGATATACCAATTTTTAACACTGTGCAGAGGTTGTACACTTTACCCACAAGTCGTGATCTCTTTCCAGCCTGGGTTGTACAGACCCGATCTTCACTACCAAGGTAAATGGCCAGGGATACACTATGTAGCCTTTACAAAGACTCCCCTGGTGCATAGCTGCTCGTTAGGTTTCGCCAGTCATACAAACGCAGTACACCTCCCCAAGGTGGGTGACTAACAAAACCAAATCGAAAGAATCTCTGCACCCTAACCTTGGCAGAGCGAGCACTACGCCCCGGCCCCCATTGACAGCCCTCCAGCAAAGCCAACTACGCCCCCAGATTCATCTAATTAATCAGCTAAGGGCGTCCCATTCCACCCTCATGGTTGTACTGTTATCCCGGGTGGTCACTCCACGAACAGGTCCTTACGGAGAGGTACTCAGGAAAAAGGCCTAAGTCCCCTAAGGTATCACAAGATCATTCACATAATCAGGATAATAGTATCGTATCATAAATGTTGACATCATGTTCATTGATTAAGTAAAGGCAGTAGCAACATGCTAACCATGATAACCCCAAAAGGTAAACAAGGATAAAGTAAATAGAAAGCTAGTCAATCCTTAGGTTTAAGTAATGTAATGCGGGACAGTAAATCATAAAGTATGTAGGACATAATAGGTCAGAGGACACTTGCCTTCACTAGGTTGTTGCTTAGGGTGGTCTCCAACAACACACTCAGGAACCTCGGACTTCTCGTTGTCTAAATAAAGCGAGCATGCATTCAATACATTTGGAAAGTACAAATGAACAACACACCACACATGTACAAACATTGGATCACATCTTAAAAGGACACAATACTATATAGGGGATACTGAATTCAAAGTACAACATAAACTATAACATACATTAACTTTATTTGAAAATAGGTTATTATTTCCCCTAAGTGTTACTTACAAGTACATAACATAGTTCAATTTATTTTATTGTGACCTATAATTTAGAACAGAGGTGAACTCATGCAATACCTATCATTAATCTCACAAGTTTAAACATGATTAAATCTCTAAGGTTCTCCTTTTATTTATTTTATTAAATAAATAGAACTACAACTATATTAGTTCATATCCATCATAAAAATTAGAGTGTGTAGACAGTAAGTGAAACCATTTTATTTAGACAGAGAATATTTCTGTGAACATTTTGCAATTTGAATCACTAAATTTAGAGTTCATATGCAAAAGTTGTGAAATAAACAAGTTTGGGAATTCAAAATATGAAATTAGGGCTAATTCTATGAATATTTAAAAGTCCAGGGCTAAATCTGTAAGATTACAGGGGCCTGCGCTGCGAAAACCAGGGACAGCGGGTTTATTTCCAATAAACCGAGTGTCTCTTACGCAAAACAACCACGCGAGGGGAAATCGGGTGAATCTAACCGTCAGATCTAAAACCAACGGCTGAGATTAGATCTGCGGCCGAGGGCGCGCGCGCGGGCGGGCGAGCGCTGACAGGCGGGCCAGGGAGTGTCAGCGACAGAGCGGGGAGCGTGCTGACCGAGCGGGCTCAGCGCCAGGGGGTTTGGGCGCTGACAGGCGGGCCAGGGCATCAGGGCGCGTGGGCACGAAGCGGTATCCTGGAGTCCGGGGGTTCCGAGGGGGTCCGAGGGGGTCCGAGTCGTTCGATCAAGATCGGACGGGAGAAAACAGACCGAGAAGGATGAGCGGCTGCGGGTGGCGCTGACAGGCGGGTCAGGGCGTCAGGCGCGCGTGCGCGAAGCGGTATCCCACGGTCTGGGCCGTGCGATCAAGATCGGACGGGGGAAATCAGACCGGGGAAATAGACGTGCGCGAAGCGGCACCGCTCCTCTCCGCGGTGGTGGCAGAGAGAGTAGAACGGCGGTGAGAAGGCCTCGGGCAAGCCGGAGAAACTCCAGTGAACCATTCTGGCCACAGGGTGGGGACTTAAGACATGCTAAGGCCTTGGCTAACTTCAGCAGAGGCAGGGGTGACATAGGGACCTACTCCGGTGACTAGACCGGGCTAAATCGGCCGATCACCATGCGAGCACGGCAAACCGCGATGGCTGAGCACCGACGAAGGTGAAATTGGCCAAGCACAGAGCGCAATAAGGGAAATTGGGCATGGGCAAAGGTGTCTCACCTCGGGGCAGAGCTCAGAGAGGCTTGAAGCGGTCTCCAGCGAGCTGGATGGCCGGGAACATGGGTGCGGGTCTCCGGCGGCGGCTCGCGGCGTGAGCAGAGCGCGAGAGAGGGCGAAGCTACGCGAAATGTGGTGAGGGGTGTGCGCAGCGCACTGGCGGGGCTCTAAAAAGGGAGCTGGGCATGTGGGCGGGCGTCATGGCCAAGAAATCCAGCGACGTGCGTGAGTGCGCACGCACTGGTCCATGGCAAGCGCGGAGGGGGCGGAACTGACAGGTAGGGTCCACGGCGCAGAGAGAGGAGAAAGGGGCGTGTGGGGCAACGGCTCGGCGACTGGCGATCCGGGCCCGCGAGACAGAGAGAGGGAGTGCGCGGGCGAAGAAAAACTGGCGCTAATAGGTTGGCCCCAGCGGGCAGAGAGCGAGAGAGAGAGAGAGCGCGCGTGGGAGAGGGGAACTGCCACTGACAGGCGGGGTCCGCCTGTCAGGCGGCGCAGGCGCACGGCCTGGCTGGTTCAAGCTTGGCTGGTTTGGGCTGCTTTCTCCTTTTCTTTTCTCTGGATTTTCTAATTCCTTTTCTATTCCTTTTCTATAGTTTTTTTCAAAATCCAAATTCAAACTAGGTTTCAAATTCAAATAAATTCAAACTTGTGCAACACTTCAAAGAATATTTTAAACTCAGCATGATGCAACATGTCATGACTTGTAAGGTTTTGGCAAAAATAAATAATTAACCTCCACTAGTTTAGGCTATCTCTAATCAAAAAGGAAAAAGGGAGAATGAATCTAGAGAGAGAGAAAACCTAGAGTGAGAAAAAGAAGAGTAACACATGATTTTGGGTGATAATTAGAAAGAAATTTTATACCCCCAAAATTAGGGTGTTACACTCATGAACCTTACCCCGGGATCCATCTACTCCTGGGAAGAGCTTTGTGCACGGTTCACAGCAAACTTTGCTAGTGCTTATCAACAACATGGTGTGGAGGCTCATCTCCATGTCGTAAGGCAAGAACCCGGGGAGACTCTCCGGGCTTTCATCTCCCGCTTCACCAAGGTACAAGGGACTATACCTCGTGTCTCTGATGCCTCCATTATCACTGCTTTCCGACAGGGGATGCGTGATGAGAAGATGTTGGAGAAATTGGCGACGCATGGCGTGAAAACTATCACTACGCTCTTTGTTCTGGCCGACAAATGTGCCAGAGCTGCTGAGGGTCGTGCATGGCACTCGGCACCACAGACCAGAGTTACCCAGACGGGTGGCTCGGGTGCCGCCGCCTAGGGTGGGAAGAAGAAGAAGAAGAAGACCACAGTCACGATAGGCCGCAGTGTGCTGCTACGGTCACCGCAGCTGCGACTGGGGCCGGAACGAGCGCGGCAAGCGCCCACGACAACAAGGAGGTAACAGTGGTTCATGCCCTATCCATCCCAACAGTCGCCATAGCGCCTCGGAATGCTGAGAAATCATCAAGCTCGTGAAGCGCGTCAGCGAGTGGCGCAAGCAGACCTCTAGGGATGGCTCGCCGCCTCGTCGTTGACCTGGCAAGGAGAAGGTCGACGAAGGTGACGCGGTCGCGGGAGAAATGGGACCTTGGGTATCAGTCCCCCGAGCAAGTCCTCAAGGACATCTTCACTGGAGACTCCGACTCCGGTGACGACAACGACCACCGCAAGAAGCTATACGTGATGTACGGCGGGAGCTAGGAGCTCACCTCCCGTAGGAATGTGAAATCCCTGCGCCGAGAGGTCCTTTCGGCGACCCCAGGGGTCCCGAAGGCTGCTCCACATCACTGGTGGCGGAGCACCACTATCTCCTTCAGGGCATCCGACTGCCCCGAAAACATGGCAAGGGCCGGTATACTACCACTCATCACCGCCCCTGTCATCGCCAACATGAGGCTGCATCATGTCCTGATTGACGGTGGGGCTGGGCTCAATGTCATCAGTCACGCTGCGTTCAAGCAGCTGCAGATCCTAGGATCCCGACTGGGACCCTCTTATCCATTCTCCGGAGTGGGCCCTCAACCGGTGTATCCCCTTGGGAGCATCGCTCTCCCGGTTACATTCGGGACTAAGGAGAACTTCCGCACAGAGAACGTACAGTTCGACGTCGCGGAGGCTAACCTCCCTTTCAATGCCATCATTGGCAGGCCGGCCCTATACTGGTTCATGGCCATTGCCCATTACGGGTATTTGGTCCTCAAGATGCCGTCCTCTGCTGGGGTCCTCACCGTGCAGGGCGACCGCGCCGCTGCGCTTGCAGCTGTCGAGAAGTTGCATGCCCTGGCGGTAGAAACTGCTCGCCCAGATGACGGGGGGAGGGACCCCTTGACTTCCTGTACCAAGGAGCCTACCAAGGTGCCAAAGGTGCAACCATCCAGAGCAGACGGTGGTCCCGTCAAAACCATCCAGGTTGGCGTGGATTCCTCCCAGACCACCCGCATCGCAGGCAATCTGGAGAAAAATAGGAAATCGCGCTCGTCGCCTTCCTCCAGGCAAATGCCGACGTGTTCGCATGGGAACCATCGCAGATGCCTGGGATCCCCAGGGAGGTGATTGAGCACCATCTGAAGATCCACCCTGATGCCAAACCGGTGAGTCAGAAGCCTCAGAGACAGTCCATTGAGCGGTAGGATTTCATCCGTGAGGAGGTCCAGGAGCTGCTACACGTTGGCTTCATCGAAGAGGTCCATCACCCAGTATGGCTGGCCAATCCAGTCATCGTTCCTAAGGCAAACAAGAAGCTTCAGATGTGCATCGACTACACCAGCCTCAATAAGGCCTGCCCTAAGGACCCATATCCACTTCCACGAATAGATCAAATCGTGGATTCTATTTCCGGGTGTGACCTATTGTCCTTCCTAGATGCTTACTCTGGTTTCCATCAGATCTAGATGTCTAGGCAAGATAGGAAACATACCACTTTTGTAACTGTGGATGGGCTTTACTGTTATGTTGTAATGCCTTACGGTCTGAAAAATGCCTTGCCAACATTTGTACGGGCGATGAGTAAGACCTTTGGTGACCTGATTAGGGACAGGATAGAGATATATGTCGATGACATCATGGTCAAGACTGAGAGAGGGTCGACCCTAGTGGAAGACTTAACCCTAGTCTTTGACAAGTTGTGGGCAACACACACGAAGCTAAACCTAGAAAAGTGCGTCTTTGGTGTCTCCGCAGGGAAGTTGCTGGGATTCCTGGTTTTGCACCGGGGCATTGAAGCAAACCCGGAGAAGATCAAAGCAATTGAGGTAATGAGGCCTCCAGCCCTAATCAAGGACGTCCAGAAGCTTACGGGGTCACTGGCCGCCCTTAGCCGCTTCATCTCAAGGCTGGCTGAGAGGGCGGTACCCTTCTTCAAGCTCTTATGGAAGTCTAGCCCATTCTCTTGGACCGAGGAGGCAGAACGTGCCTTCCAAGAGTTGAAGCAGCACCTTATGTCCCTACCAATACTGGTAGCTCCTGGAACTAGGGGAGCCGTTGTACTTATACATTGAAGCGGCTACAGAGGTGGTGAGCATGGTGCTGGTCGTCGAAAGGATGGCACAACATCCCCAGGGAAGCCAAAAAGTTCCCCTAGGAGAAGGTGGTGGTCCGACCACCACGGTGCTGATGGAAGGTCAAGAGTTTGAGGACTCAGGACCAACCCTAGGGGTCCGAACCATCTAGAAGCCAGTCTACTACGTCAGCGAAGTCCTCCATGAGGCAAAGGCCAGGTACCTTGAGACGCATAAGCTTATCTATGCTATACTTGTTGCATCCAAGAAGTTGTGCCACTATTTCCAGGCACACAGGATCGTGGTAGTGACCTCCTTCCCGTTAAGGGCCATTCTCCACAACTCTAGCGCCACAGGCAATATCGTCAAGTGGGCTGCAAAGCTTGCTGAGTTCCAACTAGACTTCCAGCCTCACCACGCTGTCAAGAGCTAGGTTCTGGCTGACTTCATCATGGAATGGACCCCTCCCCCGAGCACTCCTAGGGGTCCGGATCCCGATTTGGACCCCACACCTGTGGAGCCTAGGGTCCTGGTCTTCACCGAGCCCCACTGGACGCTCTTCTTCGATGGGTCCACCCGCCAATAGGGTGGCGGTGCTGACGTGGTCCTCGTCGACCCAAGCGGAGATCAAGTGAAGTACATGGTGCACCTTGAGTTCAAGGACACCAACAACATGGCAGAATATGAAGCACTGATCTTCGACTTGTCTGTGGCCCTATCCCTAGGGATCCGCCAGCTCCTTGTGAAGGGGGACTCCCAGCTGATTATCAAGCAGGTCTGCAGGGCAATGTAGCTGCAATGAGCCTAGGCTCGCAGCTTACCTCCTCAATGTAAGGAAGCTAGAAAAGGACTTCATTGCCCTAGAACTGCAACACGTTCCTCGGGCTAACAACTTAGCAGCAGATGAACTCTCCACGAGGGCATCAACTTGGGCACCCGTGCCCGAGGGCATCTTCGAAAGACGGCTGCTGAGACCTACCACCTAGCCTGCCGAACCGAGCGAAGGGGGTGAGACTAGCACCTCAAAGCTAGCGGTCCCGGTGGCGTACCATCAGCAGAACCCACCAAGGATTGTGTGTGCTACAGAGGGTCCTGCCATCCTCTTAGCACCACAGCCAGTAGCTCAGAGTGGTCCTGATGCATGGATCTCCGAGATCCGAGACTACCTGAAAGAAAATATCCTTCTTGAAGATCATGTGTCCGTAGAGCGCATAGTGCGGTTAGCTAAACGATACACGGTGGTAGAAGGGGATCTATACCGTCGTGGCGCCGACGGCATTCTCATGTGGTGCATCACCCAGGAGGAGGGCCGTGAGCTACTCATGGAGATCCATGGAGGTGAGTGCGGAAGTCATTCGTCATCCCGCACACTGGTTGGTAAGGCCTTCCGGCATGGCTTCTATTGGCCAACCACTCTCCAGGATGCAGCTGAGTTGGTAAAGTCCTGCAATGCATGTCAGTTCCATGCAAAGTAGATACACACCCCAGCTCAGGCTCTGCAGATGATTCCACCCTCCTGGCCATTCGCCGTGTGGGGGGTGGATATCCTGGGACCATTCCCCAGGGCTGTCGGCGGGTACCGGTTCCTCTTCGTCGCTATCGACAAATTCACAAAGTGGCTAGAGGCCACCACTGTGGTCAGTATCACCCAGGGTGCTGTTGTTGCTTTCCTCAAGTCGATTGTCTGTAGATTTGGGGTCCCAAGCCGTATCATTACGGACAACGGGACCCAGTTTACAAGTCGGCTCTTCTAGGAGTATTGCGAGGGCATCGGCACCCAGCTCTGCTTTGTGTCTGTGGTGCATCCCAAGAGCAACGGCCAGGCGGAGAGGGAAAACACAGAAATCCTTAGGGGACTCAAGACACACACCTATGACTGCTTAAAAAAGCATGGTGCAAATTGGGTCAATGAGCTTCCATGCGTACTATGGGGAAACCGGACCACACCCAGCCGAGCTACCGGGGAGACCCCGTTCTTCCTGGTCTACGGGGCTGAAGCCTGTCTTCCCCCGGAAATCATTTTGGGCTCGCCACGGGTCCAGTCTTTTGATGAATCTATGCAGGAACAGCTGCAGCGTGAGGACGTGGACCTCATCGACGAGCGTAGATGGCGAGCGGCGATCTGAAATGCACGGTACAACCAAGCGCTTAGGCGCTACCACCAATGGTTTGTGCATAGTAGGGAGCTCAGGGTCGGGGACCTAGTCCTAAGGCGAGTATTGAACCGAGAAGGGCTCCACAAACTCTCCCCCAGTTGGGAAGGACCCTTCAAGGTGACGGAAATATGCCGACCCGAGTGTGTCCGCCTTGCCACAACAGAAGGAGTACCTCTTCCCAATCCCTGGAATATAGAGCATCTCCGTAAGTTCTATCCATAAAAGCAAAACTGGGAGGTTGAGTTTTTTACCTTTGTAACTAGGTTGCGCATATGTGTACATCAATCCGGTGAGGTCCGCCCTCGTAAGCCCGGCCTGTTGGTCTGCACCCATGTATATCAAGTTATAAGGAAAAGATTTACCCCCAGATGTGCTTTTGTGATGGTTTCATTCTACTTCAGTTTACAAGCATTATTTTTTATCTAACCCACCCATATAGTTTCCCACCCTTGCTGGTATGAGGACATCCGCATTGAGTAGCCAGGCTTGCAGTTCAGGACCCCTCTACTACTATAGGGGGTCCGGCAACCTGCAAACCAGTTCTAGAGAACGGGCGCTTGTTTCCTGGAGTGGTCCGGAGCTGTGTAGCCGCTTAGCATGGTTCCGTACCCTAAGCCTGCACGATCCACCACTCTGCAACGGGTATCCTAGTATTTGGAACTGTGATCCTGTGGGTCCGGGCATACGGCTTGGCTTCCCAGGCTAAATCCTGCAGGTCCTGTAGCATAAATCAAAGGATGACAGATACCAGACAATGGGTCCTATGGGTGTGCTCCTAACACTTCAAAGCCGAATGCAGGCCTAGGTCCCAGTCCAGAGGTAGGTAGTCTCAAACCGTAGAGACTACCTCCTAGGGACCAGACAACCAATTTTCTCTTTGGTATACTGGTATCCAGCCTCGACACGTCCAGCCTACCTCCCAGGGGGCCAAGTACCAGGTGGAAGTTGATGATGCTACACATAACAAGGGCAAGTAACATATAGATAAGTTCCACTGCTGTTTGATTAACGGTTCTTAAAGTATGTTTCATGGCCAAAAGTTATTACAGCTGCTTCCCAGCGGAACCCTTGCTTTGTCTCTACAGGTCATCAGTAGGATCGCGCTGGAAGCGCTCAGCCACCAGCTCCACGGTGTCTTGTACACTCTCCCGGGCGACATCTTCTGTGGTAGCTACCGGACCAGCAATCACCGGCGCCAAGGATATGGTGAGGTCATGACTCCGAAAGCACGTCAGGACATATTCAACCACCGCCTGACAGAGCTTGCTGCCCTCTGCCTTCAGGCGGGCCCCGAGGATCTGATCTAGGCGCCGTAGGCGATCGGCGGCCGAGTCCAGCACCAGGAGGGCATCGGAGATCGATGCCGGTAGCTCCGACACTGGGATGGGGCTCATCCCTAGTGGCACCAATGCCGTGCTCGCCTCGCCGGCCCACTCAGCAATGCGCTGGACCCCGGTGCGGTGCTCTGCCTGGAGATCTTCAAGGGCCTTCCTGGTGACCTCCATGGCCTAGGGGCCCGGCGCTGCCTGCGCTGCATTAAACTGGCGGATCTGCTCCTCCAGCTTCCTCTCTTTCTCCTCCGCTTTGAGCTTGTTCTCGGCCAGCAACTCGCCTCACCAGGTGAGCATTTCTTCCCTGAAGGCGAGATCCGTCTCTCGCCTGGTGAAGTCTGTCTCCCGCCTGTCCAAGGACTGTCCCTTCGCCTTAAGATTTTCCTCGACGAGGGTGGCATCGCTGGCCTTGCCCTCGAGCTCCTGCTGTCATTTCTGCAGCCTTTCCATAGCCTTGACCTGCTGGGCCCGCTGGGCTTCCAGAGTCTGGTCCAGAGCACTCAGCTTGCCCTGGTACTCTGTTGTGAGGGCCTCCCTTTGGGTCATGACCTCCTCCCTCCTGGCCACCTTCTTCTCCCTCCGGGATGCCTCTAGCTCCCTAGCGCGCACCCTCTGGAGGTCCCTCTTGTACTCCTTGCGGTCTCGCTCGAGTTGGGACCGCTCGGAGATGAACTGTCGGGACACTGTCTTGGTGCGCTCCTCTAGTTGGGTGCGCCAGTCACTGAGGCGCTGGTGCTCAGCCTCAAGCGCCTCCCACTCCCGCAAGATTGCTGTCCTAGTGTCACTAAGGACCTAGGTGGGCACAGGACAGCATGCGGGGGAGGGGGACTGGCGCAGCTTCTTGCTCGGCACCCGACCGGAATCACCGCCCAAACACCACCTCCATCTCCTCCGGAGCAGGCGGGGGGTTAGAGCTGGACGCGCCTCTTGTATCACCCCCAGTGACGGGAGTGGGCGCGAATCCCCCAGCTGGGACCTCCTCCGCCACTGCGACGCCGCCTAACGCTAGCGTCGTTGCCGCTGGACCCCTGGCTGGGGCATGGGAGGCCGCTAGTGCTGTCCTGGCAGCAGCTGGGGACAGACTACCGGCACCACCCTCAGCAGATTCCTGCTGCTGAGAGCCAGATCCGTCGGCGGGCCTGGTATCTGGTGGAGGAGGCATGGCCTTGGGAGCGGCGAAGGAAGAAGCCCTGATGAACAGATGATGGGTTAAGACTTGTCGGCATGATGATTAGACTCATGGAAAAACGGGCTACACTTACTTGGGGCCCTGGACTTTCCAGTGACCCTAGAAGCGGGGCGATCGTCGCTCCTGCTGCTGTTGTTGTTGCTACTGCTGCTGTTGCTGTTGTTGCTACTGGTGCCCCTAGGGGTGATCACCCCCAGATGGTGGTGGTGGCGGCAGGACCGGAGGACTGACGTGCCTCTGCGCGCCGTGGGCCTAGGAGCTAGCCTCCTCGGCCCCACCTGCAGTCCTCTGGCGCTTCTGGGTGGGCTCCGAAACGAGCGACCCGTCAGCGCAACGCAGCTTGCGTCGCCTCTCCTCCTCTGACCCCTCGGAGCTACCTAGGGCGGAGGCACTGCTTTCAGCCCCTTTGCCCTTGTCCAAGGAGCTAGGGGCCACGGCGGGGTTGGTGCTGGGAGCCACATTGGCGGGCTGGGACCTCCAGCCGATGCATTGGAGATCCGGATCCCGTGGAGGGGGTCCCGACCGCCAGTCTGGCGAACCGCCACGCTACTATCGTCGAGGGTCGACAGCGTGGCCAAGATCGCCGTCCTCAGGCCTGGGTCATTGCAGAGCGCCGAGATGTTCTGGAGGAGTATTAGGGACTCAGGGACAAAAGTCTCCCCAGTAATCCCTCCCACTAGGACTGCCAGCTCGTCCTAGGACAGATCGGTGCCCGGCCCGTGCTGGATCCTGTCGATGTCGTTCGGGCCGGTGAACCAGCAGCACAGGCGTGGCCTCCTCTGTAGCGGCATGATCTGGCACTTCAGGAGGTCGTCGACCACGTTCATTGATGTCAGGCCGCCCGTGGCCAAGACCTTGATCCTGTCTAATATGGGCAGGAACTCTGGCGAGAGGGAGGGCTTACTCCTCCATTGCTTGCGGTCGAGTGCTGGCCCATTGGACGGCAGGACGAGGCGGTCGTTGGCCTCGGTGCTGGCAATCACCCAATCGCTGCGCCAGTTTTCCCACCTCGCACCACCGAAGGTGGGGATGTAGACTACAGCCGGATCTGGCCTCGTCTGGAAGTAGTAGGCCCCGATGTGGTCCCTAGTCTTCCCGGACTTGACCAGCACGAAGAAGTAGCAGAAGAGGGAAGTGCAGGGGGCCACACCTATGAACATCTCGCAGAGGTGGACGAAGATGGCTGCCTGGAGGACGAAGTGGGGCGTGAGGTGTTGAAGCTGAAGCCCGAACTTCTCTAGCAGCAGCAGAAAGAAGGGCAAAATCGGCAGCGCCAACCCGTAAGAGATGTAGGAGGTGAACAGCACGAACTCCCCGACGACGAGATCGCCAAGGGAGGCAGCGCCGGCACGGATTCTCCCGGCGAGCCCTGGCGCGCTCCACCCAAGCAGGTCAAGCACCAGGTCAAGCGCTTCCTCAGACTGAAAGCGGTCGGGATGACCAAGTGAAGCCATGGTGTGTGCGGCGGTGCGGGCGTAGAGCAGAAGAGCACGAAGGCAAAGGGGCGCAGCCGATTGGGAGAGAATGCGAAAAGGTAACTGCTGCACGCGGGGTGAATCATTTTTCAAGGAAACCAGAGTCCTTGTTCAGGGAAACCCTTCCACGTGACCCTGAATCGCCGCAGGAAATCCCGCTCGACAGGCACCTAGGATCCAGGCAGCCCAGTCTATGACACGGGGGCCCGGGTCCACGAGTCATACAGCTTGGGTGCCAGATTTCTGGTGCGGGAACCGCCGCACGCGGTAGCGCGCCTCCTCGGGGCCGCAGCAGAATGCAAAAGGTTATTTTTGAAAAACCAACGCAGCGGCAACGAGGCGCCCAGCGCGTGGCCCGACAAAACCACGGGGTGTGGGGGCCATGGGTCAGTCAGCCGCGGGGACAGATATGGCAGTTGACGTGACCTAAGGCGGATTGACAGTGGGCGCGTCAGCAGGCGTGCTAAATCAGTGCGCCAATCACCGATCAGGCCATATTAAGGCAAAGTACAAACTTTGTCCCCACCTGCAGGCTCGCATCCTCCCCTGAGGTGGGCCCGGGGGCCACTCTCGGTACCCTGAAACTAGGGTACCCCTTGCTACTGTATAAAGACGCAGTACCCACGCGGCTATCTTTAGTCCCAGGGTTCCAGGACAGAACACACCTGGCCCTTAATCAGGGCCTAGGCGGGGGTCCGGTGCTAACACGTGTCCAGACCTAGTCTGGTGGGATCCGGACCTATCCGCATACACTCCTGCTCCCTGCTCAGGCGAAGACCCGATGCTGCCACGTGGCATACTGTGCGCGGCATAAGCCAACGGGCGGAACCTAGCATGACGCCTCTGGGCTACGCGCGCCTTCGCATTCATTACGGATAAGACGTGCGCCTGTCCATTCCACTGACAGGCGGCGTGCTCAGTCCACGATACGTGGGTCGTGCTGTTACTCACCATTACTCGCACGTTTCCAAGAAAAGGGTTACTGACTATCAATGCTGCATGGACTACGGTCATCATGACTCCCGCTGATTACTCATGCGTTACTAAGGCGGAGGATCTTTGTGTGGTGTCAGCATTTACTATTCACATAATGTATTCCTACCATTATGCTCCTGGGCCCGTATGTCGAGGCTCAACATCCTTGTATGTACCTCCCTTAAACTGTAAAAGGGAAGGGACACAAGCGTTACAAGGGACAGGCTCAATACACACATTCAATACAACTTACACACAGTGGAGGTAGAGTAGTACGCTCCTGCGGCCTGAACCACTATAAACCCTCGAGTGTTCTTGTGTTCATCCCGAATTCACCAATCAGGCGAACCGCTTAGGCCCCCTCCTCATCTTAGGATTAGGGCGGGTGTATTCCGCCACCCGGCTGGAGGATTTCCTCTCCGACAGCCTCCTTAGGGAGGCCAGAAACACAGGAAACTGAAAAAATCCATCAAACTCACCCTGCAACTCCATAGTCTCTAGGAATTAGGGCAGCAAGGTATGAAAGACCTTTAGCCCGACCATTTTCCAAGACTGCCTCTCCTCCCTAGCTAACTTAAGGGACAAATCTAAACTAGGAGTACAACCATCAAAAACACAACTATTTCGAAGCTTCCACGTTGTCCATGCTCCTAAGGCCACAAGCGAGTTAAGACCTTTACTAGGAAGACCAGTGGTCATCCGTGAGATTTGCTCCCATCAAGTCATAAAAGATGAATGCCCTGGCTGGGGAGCCGGTCTTTGAAACCCAAACGGTTTAAGGAGATTAAACCAGAACACTCTTGTGAACACACAGGAGATAAGGATATGGTCAATAGTTTTAGCTTCCTGGTCACAAAAAAGGTACCTAGCTGGATGATCCAAGCCTCTCTTTGCAAGCCTGTCAGCAGTCCAGCATCTCTTGTTAGCCACCAGCCAAAGGAAAAACGACACTTTGGAGGTGCCCAGGTTTTTCAAACCAGGTGATAGTGACCAAAGGACGTTGATCCAACAAAGAGACCATTCGCAGTAAAATTCTGTTCACTAGCTAGAGAGAGAACTTGCAAATTAGATACTTCAAATGAAGAATGCCCAAGGCATAACAATCTAAGGTCAATACGTATGTCAAGTTGTCGAGTAAAAGGTCTGTCTTGCCCATTCGAAAGATGTTTTCCAGAACAAGGATCACGTCACCTGCCAAAAACAAAGAACATCTTTTTTCATAATCCAAACTCCAAAGCCTCAACTAAGCAATGCCAGGGGAGGAGGGTGTAAGAAAAAGAGAGGCAGGCCTTTGCAAAATCAACAAGCAAACCTCACCTCACGCAAAAAAGAAAACTTTGATGAACAGTGCCAGAGTAAACTGCAGCAATGATGCACTAGCCGTCAGAACCATCAGATCAGCTCCTTCAGTGCATTCCTTCAAATTTAAAGCGATGAACCAATATGATGCTCGGTGATGATGACCCATCGAAGGAATTCCACAGGATTAAGCAAAAGTACCTTAACCAGACAAAATAGGAGGACAATTCAATTTAACATAATGGCACCCTTCATCCTGATTCCTGAAGAACAAATGTGAGTTCCAAGTGCGCAGAACCATGATAACATCATAGATTATTTACACTAAAAAAATCCATTTTTAGAACTATTATATATAATTGCAACATAGAGAACTGTAAATTCATATGGATGTACATAATGTTAAAATTGAATGTCTGCATATTCTTGGCTTCTTGCCAGTGACATAAATGACGAAACAAACGGATGGAACTCGAATACTTACTGATGCAGGTATAGATAAACAGAAAATAGCCCCACATACACAAAAATCGAACAAGACTTGGGTGTGATCCAAAATCGCACAATGATAGTATAACCATACATGACTGATGCTGCCCAACTGAAATATCCAACATCAAAGCTCCATATGTCCAGATCCTTTTTATTTTGCATCAGATAAGTGGCATAGTTGCCAAATGCAGCTAGCATAAAAATCAGAGTAGTGGTGAAATACAAAAAAGCTCAAATTAAGGACAAATTACTCAGATGATATCCAGCAAGCACCTTTATTATGTAAAAATTTGGATCAAAATCCGTTCAAAACACTGTATTGTCCAGTTCTCCGAAAACTAAGATTGCAGCAAATAAACACTACCTCCTACAATCTGTATGATGCTACTTAGGCACTATATTTTTTTATACTCTTGTAAGAACTCTGCAACTGTCCTATCTGAATCATCACCTCATGCTATTATCAGTTAATATACAATGAAGTGTTAAAACAGATTCATGATATGCATCTTATACAACTTACAACATATCGTTTCATATTAATGATGCTTAGTTATAATGAAAATATCATTTAATGCACATTTGTATCACATGATTGCATATATTAGACTATTCACTAGGAATGTTGACATTGAACGATAGAAAAGTAACTAAGAGCCAGATTTTGTTTTAGAAAATGAGTCAAATGGGCAGCTGGCAGATTGTGTCCATTAGGAGAAACTTACATGTCAGGGTTAGCATCAATTTTCCTGTAAAACCCATCCATTGGATAAATTGAACTGATGAGCCTGTCAACTACAACATCAGTATCAACATTGAAGTATGGGGCATAAGATGCGACATTGAAGTATCCTTTCCAATCTGCTTGGTTTTCTACATCTCCGTCTGAAAAAGTAGATGAAGGTGATGATGGTGGTGAAGAGAAATCCCCGGCGATGACGGCGACCTTTTCATCATTTTCTTATTCACTTGAAAAAGACCCGCTTGAAGATTCAATGCCAGTGAGACAATCACCAACAATATATACTTTTCCATTCTTCTTTTTGTGAAACCACTTGTTCTTGCCTTCTTTCCTCTTGAAGAACTTCTTTTCTTTCTTCTTATCATCACTTTGATCATCTTTCTTGCCCTTTAATTTGTTTTTCTTGAGATTGTTGCAATGATGGGCAAGATGGCCAAGTTCTCTATAATTGTAGCAATCCATCTCGAAGATGGGCTTTCTCTTGCTAGAGAAAAATTGATTCTTTCTTGAACCAAATTTTTTCTTAAACGCGCAGGAGAGCTGCGCATCATTAAATTAAAAGAAGAAAACAGTCCAAAATAGACCAAAGTATAAAAGTACAATGCCAAAATAGGCAAAACACAAAACCACCAACTCCTGCTGCGCACAGAACTGCAACCTCCTTATGCGCATGAAAACAGCACACAAGAGGAGACCAATCAGCAAAAAGTGCTAGCAGACCACACACACCTGCTCTTCACTAATCACCCAAAAGAACCCTTAACCTTAAAAATTACAGCACCAGGAACCAAAGCCTCAAGATGTCTAGCACCGGCAAGCCTCCAGTACTCAACTTCATCCAAAAAATTGTCTTTATGCCATTAATTGAAGGACTGACACCATCAAAAACCGCCTTGTTACGATGAAGCCATAAACACCAAGCACCCAAGATGATGATACTGTTAAAGTCTCTTCTTTTGGATTTGTGCACTTGCTTACTTACTTGCGCTCACCAGTCAGCAAAAGCGGACTCATTAGAGGCAGGAGAAAGGATTAGCCATCCCCAACGAAGAAAGAATGTAATACCAAAATTGCCGCGCAAAAATGCAAGTGCAAAGGAGGTGTTGGATATTTTCTGGCTCTTGATCACATAACGGACAAACCTCAGGATGATCTAACCCTCTTTTCTGTAGTCTATCAGCTGTCCAACATTTATTCCTTATTGCCAACCAAATAAAAAATTTGCATTTGGGTGGAGCCCAAGTCTTCCACAACCTCTTCCATGGTTCAAAAGTAATCGAACTCATGAATAAAACCTTATAACATGATTTAGAAGAGAACTGTCCAGAGGAAGAATGAATCCGCACATGTCTATCAGCCTCCTGAGTGAGCACCACTCCCCTTAATGCGTCCCAAAGATTTAGATATTGCTGTAGCGCAGACAAATTAAGAGGGGTCTCAATGTCGCTGACCCACTGCCAGTTCTCAAGAGCATGGGCCACCGTCCTGGAAGAAATAGCCCGTTTCCCAACATTAGCCACAACAGCAGGGGCAAAATCTTGGATACGAGACCCATCCACCCACCGATCTGTCCAAAATAAAGTATTACACCCATTGCCAACCAGGGTAACAATTGAAGAAGAAAAGAAGCTCTTGACATGCTGCTGAATAGGAAATTCCAGACCAGACCATGGCTTGTTAGGATCTGTTTTTTGCAACCATAACCATTTAGCGTGCAACGCCCAACTTTGGTACAGCAGATTAGAAATCCCAAGCCCACCGAGATTTAAAGGCCTTGTAACAATGTCCCATGAAACAAGGAAATTACCACCATTTACCTCCTTTCTTCCTCTCCAAATAAATCCTCTCCGAATCTTGTCTATGGAATTGATCACCCACTTGAGGATTTTTATAGCAATGAGAAGATAGACCGGGATGGCTGAAAGCACAAAGCGCAGCCATAGCTGTCCTGTCAGCAAGACTAAGCAACCGAGCCTTCCAATTAGGAAGTCGGTCCGCAACTTTGTCGACCCAAACCATGAGATCCGATTTTCTGAGCTTCTTGTCTGAAATCGGCAGCCCCAAATAAGTGCACGAAAAAGAGGAAGAAGTGCACTGAAGAATATTGCAGCCCATCTGCACCGCCTAGTCATTACACCTGATTGGAATAACGAAGCTTTTTTGCAAATTAGAGACCAATCCCGTGGCTGAACCAAAGCAATCCAATATTGTTTTGACACATTGAAAGTCCTCCTCAAACGGCTAAACAAAAAGGACCACATCATCAGCATAAACAGATAGTCTGCTCCGAATATTAGCACCCTCCAAGCTATGCAGCAGCCCCCTACTTTCAGCTAGATTAAAAAGACTATTGAGAACATCCATAACCAAGACGAACAACATCGGAGAGAGAGGATCACCCTGGCAAAGCCCTCTCCAATGCCTAATAGGAATACCAGGAGACCCATTCAAAAGCACTTGCGTAGAGGAAGAGGCCAAAATATTTGATATCATATTCCGCCACATAGGACCAAAACCAAGATGTGAAAGCACTTTAAACAAGAAGGCCCAAGAGACCGAATCAAATGCTTTGGAGATATCCAACTTCAAGAACAAACTAGAGACTCTCTTCTTGTGGAGAGACTTAATTGAATGCTGCACCAACATGAAGTTGTCATGAATTGATCTGCCTCTCACAAAGGCACTTTGATTAGATGCCACCAACTCCTGAAGGTAGGGGTCCAATCTATTAGCAAGCATTTTGGTGACCAACTTAGCAAAAATATGAATTAAGCTAATTGGTCTAAAATCTCTTGCAGACAAGGCAACATCTTTCTTAGGGAGGAGAGCTAAATAAGCTGAATTCAGCATCCCCAACTTGTGAGCATTTCCTTGATGGAGGGAATTCAAGGCTGCCAACATATCTGACATAATAATATGCCAACAACATTTGTAAAATTTTCCAGTGAACCCATCAAAACCCGGAGCCTTATCAGATGGGAGAGCACCAATAGTGTCGCGAACCTCCTTCTCTGAGAAAGGAGCCTCCAGTGAACTCAAGTCAATAGCTTCTCTTCCTGCATTTGTTCATGACTGGCGACAGTTGAATCAAATTTGATGCCTTCTCGATTGAGTTTTCAATATCTTTGTTGTCTTCCTCACCATCAAGACAATATTTGTATCAAGATCATCATCACTTGAGGATTCTTCCTGTTGGGACCATGCTTCGTCGCCGAAGGTCCCGCAGGAAGAAACAGCTTCGGCTAAAGCTGCTTATACATGATGACCGAAGCTACCACTCATGAAGCTTCGGTGTTATAGCATACCCGAAGACGAAGGATCGAACCGACTTAAAGATAGAATGACCTTTTAGCCCATAAGGGTCTGAGTCATTGTTGTAAACTTTTATAAGGGGCATGATTGTAATTCTTTACAGGCTGTGTCTTGTGTCTATAAATAGTGAACAGTATTCCTTTACTGTTCACGCATTCTTGTAATTGCAAACGCATTGCCCGGGAACTATTATCTATCAAGGAGAAGGTATAAATGTATTTAAACTCTATGTTCTGACATTTTTATGCTCATATAATAAAATATGTGAATGATGTTACTTATTTCTGATACATCTATCTTTAATGTTTCATGTTTTATATATTATTTCATATTATTTTGTAAGTTTAATCACGAAGGTATGACCTTCCTGATACTTCACTCATGGTCTTCGTCCGAAGTTCATTAAATCTTTGGGGAAATAATGCTTCAGCGGACGAAGGGCATTAATATTTAACATTTTTATGTTGCCTTGTTCTTAATTCATAGCATTTGAGAACAAGTCCCCAACATTGGCGCCCACCTCCGGTGAACTCACTTCCACTTTCCTGAGACAATGGCTTCGTTCAAGAACCAAGCTGGAACTGCTTTGGCTCCGAAGCTGATTCTCCCGATAACAGGCGGTTCATGCTCAGAGCCGGCTAACAAGAAACAGAAGAAGGAGGCACAGAGAAGAGTACAACATGTAGGGTACAAGGACCCTTCATCAAATCAAGATGGTCTCACATCCCAATTACCTTTTCTCAAGAGGATCTTCAGCTCAAGGATTACCCACACAATGATGCCATGGTTATTTCTTATGTGATCAAAGGATTTCTGGTCCATAATGTTTTGGTTGATACAGGCAATGGAGCAGATATCATATTTGCTAAGGCCTTCAGACAAATGCAAGAGCCCGAAGACAAGATTCATGATGCTACGCACCCTCTTTGTGGCTTCGGAGGGCGGCAGATTGTAGCACTTGGTAAGATTACCATGCCAGTAACCTTCGGATTCGTCAACAACACAAGGACTGAGCAAATTGTGTTTGACATTGTTGACATAGAGTATCCTTACAATGCTATCATTGGTCGTGGAACACTCAATGCTTTCGAAGCAATTCTTCATCCAGCATATCTTTGCATGAAGATACCTTCGGATCAGGGACCTATTGCTATTTATGGGAGTCAGGAAGCCGCCAGAAAGGCCGAAGGGAATTGGACTGATTCAAAGGCAATCCATAACATAGATGAAGCCGAAGCTTGTGAGCAGTACAAGCATAGAAGGGAGAAGGCTGCTTCGGCCGATCAGCCGAAACCCATGCTTTTATGCGAAGATATCGCAGAGCAGAAGGTGCTGCTGGGATCTCAATTGTCTGAGGAACAAGAGAAAACCTTGATAAGATTCTTGTTCAACAACAAAGATGTCTTTGCATGGTCGGCTAATGATCTTTGCGGAGTTAACAGGGATGTTATTGAACATTCGCTTAATATTGATCCATCCTTCAGACCCAGAAAGCAGAGGCTTCGGAAGATGTCTGATGACAAGGCCGAAGGTGCTCGAAATGAAGTGAAAAGACTTCTCAGTGCTGGAGTTATTAGAGAGGTAAAATACCCAGAATGGCTGGCTAACACTGTTATGGTAAAAAAGGCCAATGGTAAATGGAGGATGTGTATCGATTTTACTGATCTCAACAAGGCCTGTCCGAAGGACGAGTTTCCATTGCCAAGGATAGATTCCTTAGTTGATGCAGCAGCTTCATCAGAGCTTATGAGTCTGCTAGACTGTTATTCAGGCTATCATCAAATCTGGATGAAGAAGGAGGATGAGCCGAAGACCAGCTTCATAACCCCTAGTGGAACATATTGTTACCTTCGGATGCCTGAGGGGCTCAAGAATGCTGGAGGAAGCTTCAGCAGAATGATAGCGAAGGTTCTTCAGTCTCAGATAGGCAGAAATGTGTTAACTTATGTTGATGATATCATTGTAAAAAGCACGAAGAAATAGAATCACATTACTAACCTCCAGGAAACCTTCGCTAATTTCAGACAGGCCGGTTTAAAGTTGAATCCAGAAAAATGTGTCTTCGGGGTTAATAAAGGGAAATTTCTTGGCTGCCTAGTTTCAACAAAAGGGATTGAGGCTAATCCAAATAAAATCGAAGCTATCCTTCGAATGGAACCACCCAGTACAAAGAAGGGGGCTCAAAGATTGACAGGAAGACTGGCATCTCTCAACAGATTCATATCTAGATCAGCAGAGAGAAATTTACCATTTTTCGAAGTGCTGAAGTCAGCCGAAGTTTTTCAATGGGGACCGATCCAGCAGAGAGCCTTCGAAGAGCTGAAGCAATATTTGATAAACCTAACAACGCTAACTCCACCAACGCCAGGGGCTCCTCTATTGTTATATGTGGCAGCCTCGCACTCAGCGGTAAGTGCGGCACTTGTCCAAGAGAAGCTTGAAGGGCAAATCAAGAAGCAAGCTCCAATATACTTTGTATCTGAAGTTCTTAGTTTATCAAAGAAAAATTATACAGGATTGGAGAAGGTGCTATATGCTGTTTTGATGGCTTCTAGAAAGCTTCGGCATTATTTCCAAGCATACAATATAATTGTCCCTTCTTCACAACCATTGAAGGACATTATGAGAAATAGAGAAGCTACTGGAAGGATTGGAAAGTGGGCTGCGGAACTTAATGAATTCTGCATTGATTATGTACACAGATCTTCGATTCAGTCCCAGGCGTTAGCTGACTTCATTGCTGACTGGACGCCAGGGGCTCAAGTAGAAGAGGCAAATAAAGATGCCGAAGCATGGACAGTATTCTGCGATGGTTCTTGGGCAACCTTCGGAGCAGGAGCAGCCGCTGTATTGGTCACACCCTCCAAAGTTAAAACTTGCTACACAGCAAGACTTGACTTTAGTTGCACAAATAACATTGCTGAGTACGAAGCTTTACTTTTGGGTCTTCGGAAGTTAAAGGCAATGGGAATCAGAAGGGCGGTTCTTAAAACTGATTCCCAGGTTATCTCTGGTCATGTTGACAAGAGTTGTAAGGCAAGAGACCCTGAAGCTTGAGAAGTATCTAGATACTGTCCGAAGGATTGAAGCTTCCTTTGAAGGGTTTTCTGTAAAAAATATTCCTCGAGGAGAAAATGAGCATGCTGATTTGCTAGCCAAGTCAGCAGCACAGGGGCTACCCTTACCTTCGGAAGTATTTTTTGAAACAATAAAAGCACCTTCGGTTGAACTTCTTGAAAGAGCGGTCCTCAACATATCTCCTGTTTATAGTGAAGACTGGAGAACTGAGATCATCTCTTACCTTAAGGGTAATTTCCTTTCAGATGACGAAGCTTATAACAAGAGAATAGAGGCAAGAGCTCGTCCATATGTAATAATAGAAGGGGAGCTGTACAAGCATGGTGTCTGCTCTCCGTTACTCAAATGTTTATCCAGAGCCAAAGGTATAGAATTGATGAAGGAAATACATGCAGGCTTGTGTGGATCTCACATTGGATCTAGGCCTTTGCTAGGAAAAGTTTTTCACCAAGGATTTTATTGGCCAAAAGCAGCTTCGGATGCAGCAGAACTAGTCCAAAAGTGCGAAGGTTGTCAGAAATGTGCAAGAGATCAAAAACAACCTTCGTCTCTAACACAGTTAATACAACCCACTTGGCCGTTGTAAAGGTGGGGCCTTGATTTGTTAGGTCCGCTACCACCAGCACAAGGGAATTTAAGATATGTTGTAGTGGCAGTGGAATATTTTTCTAAATGGATTGAGGCAAAGCCTTTAGCCACAATAACTTCGGTTACTGTTCAAAAGTTTTTCTGGCAAAACATTGTTTGTCGCTTCGGAGTGCCGAAGGCTATCACTGTGGACAATGGAACGCAGTTTGACTCCGAAGCTTTCAAAGAATTTTGTGAACAAATTGGCACAAAGATCCATTTTGCGTCAGTTCGACATCCGGAATCAAACGGACTAGTTGAAAGGGCTAATGGCATCATAATGACAGGAATAATGAAGTTAATATTCAATCAGCTAAGGGGAAAGTGGCCAGAAGAATTAATTAAAGTGGTGTGGAGCCACAACGCAACAGTATCAAGGTCAACAGGTTTTACACCATTCAAATTGTTGTTTGGTGATGAAGCAATAACCCCAGAAGAGGCTAAGGTAGGATCAATAAGAACAGTGGCTTCGACGATAGACGAAGCTGATTGTTCTGTGGATAAAGATGCTATAGAAGGGATCAGGCTTCAGGTTGTGGAAAACATCAATAAATACCAAGCCAAAACAATAAAATGGCGTGATAGAAAGGTTCGGTTGAAGAACATTAAGCCAGGACATTTGGTGCTTCGAAGAGTGGCCAACCCAGACACAGTGGGCAAACTACAACTAAAATGGGAAGGCCCCTTTCTGGTAGTATCTTCGTCAAGACCTGGTTCCTACAGATTAAAGGATATGGACGGCAACGACATTCCTAGATCATGGAATGCGGATGAGCTTCGGCGATATTATGTGTAACTTGATGTAATCTTTTTTATTTTTTATTTTTTATTGTTGTTTTAGTTTTTCCTTATGGCACCCTTTTCCTTTCCAAAGGGGGAGAAAGGTTTTTAATGGGGCCACAACATGTAATTTTTCTTTTCCTTATTTCAATTCTATAAGAGTGATATCCCCCAAAAATGTAAATGTAAAAGCTGACAACGCACCATCGAGTGCAATGGAAAAAGAAAAGAAGGAGAAGCTCAAAAGTCGTTCCCAAGGGAATGCAGAGCTTACAGCGAAAAATAAACGCTGATTCCGCCAAAAGTAAAAGGCGAAGAAGCTCCTAAGGGAGGCTTACAGCGAAAAGTCAGCGCTGATACACCGAAAAGTAAACAGTGAAGCCGAAAAATAAACGGCAAAAAGATTTGAGTCATTCTCAAGGGAATGAGGGCTATGATTATGGTTTTTTGGATGTACATTCAAATAATCATTTGCACAATGCATTACATCATGACATTTGCATTCATAAACATTCATTTAGACATATATAGGATCATCATCATCGTATCATACAGAAAAGGCAGATGCTTCGGCTATGAGGAAAAACTTCGGAGAAAGAGGAAATTTTCATGCTTCGTTGTGTACGAAAAGAAGGGAAGGTGTTTTTCGCCTTCGGCTCAAAAGTAAAGTTTTGTTCACAGCAAAGCAGATTGTACACGGATAAAGGAGAAAAGATATATTACAAGGTATGCACAAATTTACATAAGTTTTTTCCACAATTATATTACAAAGATCTCTTCAGAATTTTTTTGCAGGAAAGTTTTTTACAGCAACTGTTAAGCTTCAGCCCGTCATTCTTCAGCTTCATCATCCTGCACATATTAAAGCATAATAAGAAAGGTGCAAATTTCAAGGAGAAGGTGAAAGTAACAAGTATAAGTTTCTCACCGGCTTAAGGTGGCTCCGAGCTTCGTCACCAGCCATTTTTCGCCCGCCATTTAGCCAAATCTAAGTCATAAATCTGTTTCCAATGTTTCGGGCTAGGCTTGGGATGTCAACCAAATCTGCTGGTGACAAGCTGAAGTTTGGCCTATTTACAATTTTTCCGTGCATACAGCCAGCCTTCAGGAAAGCGGTGGCTGTGCCTCGAGAAGCTAGCAGGGCGCAGAAGTCAGCATGCCCAGCAATAACTTCGTCAAGTGCATCAACCTCGCCTTCAATGTATTCTAGGGTGTTGGGCAGGTTCTCAGCTGAAGGTGTAAATGTATCAGAGCTGGCTCCAATTGAGTGAAACACATCCTTCAGCCGCTGCACGCATCGGCTGCCGAAATTTAAGCATCTCTCCTGAAGCTCCTTCAATGATTTCTACAAATTTGAATTCTTCTCGATTTTGGTCTTGAGACTTGTTTCGAGGTTCTTCTTTTCCTCCTCAGATTTTTCTGACTTTTTGAGTAATTCATTGTTTAACCTGTTATTTTCGGCTTGGGCTTCAGCCAATGAACCTTCCATAGAATGAATGGCGAAGTCCTTCTTTTCCAAGGCAGCTTCGTGATCTTTAACTTTGATTTTAAGATCTTGAACAACAGAGTCTTTTTCCTTCAGAGCAGCTTCGTAATTTTTGACTTTGTTTTCTAGATCTTTGATAGTAGCTTCGTTCTTTTCATCCTCAAGATCTTGTTGCATTCTCAGCACTTTACTTAGAAGTATACTCTGCCAAAACAACCTTCGTCAGAAAACAACTTAATTCAAAATAAAAAATATATAATAATAAAAAATCAAGATTTTTTTACCTTGAAATTAGCATAGAGCAAGCTACCGGCGATATGCTATCGCTGGTATCTGCTAGAGGTCCGCTTCAATCTTCGGCAGGCCAACGCTTTTGGAGAAGGTCCTAACAACCTTGGCCTCGGTTCGGTTCCGAAGGCATCTCAGCTTCCCTTCATTAACTCCACCAAATAGCAGAGACCCTGGTTTGTATCCACAGGATATAGCATATTTCTTTAGCTCTTCTTTTTCAGCGTCTGACAACTCTTGTCCAAGTATATCTTGAAAATTAAAATCTTCTTTTTCCAAAATGTCTTCAATCTGCTCTTTTCCTTTTTTCTGTTGCCGTGATCACTGTAGCCACAACAGTTTCTTCTTCAGCCATTCTCAGAAGCATATTGTCAATATCATCAAGTGTAGTTTCCAGGTTAGGATCTTTGTTGGTCCCGGTTTTGGCCCCGGTGGCTTCGGCTCCGGTGGCTTCAGCTCCGGTGGTTTCGGCTCCGGTGGCTTCGGCTCCTCCGGTTTCGGCTCCGGCGGTTTCGGCTCCGATGGCTGTGGGATCGGCAGTGACAATTTTTGACGCCGAGGTCGGTGGCGGTGTCTGATGAATGACATCAGCCACTTGGATAATTCTTCGTTTTTTCGGCTTTGCGGGACTTTCTGCTGCTGAAGTTTCTTTGCCCTTCTGAAAAAACTTTGTCAGTTCTGGCGCCAGCGGGCTTAGCTTGACAGGCAAAGGTTCAGTCATTACCTTCAGAATCTCTTCCACTTCGGCAGCAGAAGGTGTCGTAGGAGCTTCCTCCTCCTAGGCTGACGTCTTTGGTTTTGGAGATGCAGGTTTTAGGAGGTGTATCTTTTCTTTTTCTTGAAACAGCTACCCTCGGTCCAGGGCTCAGTTTTTCAGAAATTTCTTTTTCCTTTTTGGCCAATTTGGTGCTTTCTTTGTCCAGGGCGCTGGCAATCCTCTTTCTCTTCGGGCCTTCGGCATCTCCGCCTAGTTGCTCGTAATCAGGGTAATTCAAAATTCAAAGCATCTAGCACACGATTCAATCTTCGCTTCGGACGAGTGCCGAAGGCTGCAGTCATCAACTGATCTTCTTTCTTAGAGTAATTTCCGAGGATATCGTTGCACATAATCTCGATTGTGTCCAGCCACTCTTGGTAGGGCTTTCTAAAGTGTTTTTTAACTTGTAGTAATACGACAATCGAACAAATTCTCCCTTTTTCTTTTCTCCCTCCAGCTTCGGCATCTCCCAATCCCTCATTGTTGGAAACACTTTAAAAGCCAGAAATTCCTGCACCAAGTCTCTAGTGCCAAAGCAATTTGGCTCGGGCTTCCACTTATCATGTTGCATCGGGGCCTCGTTTCTCCGAAGGTTAGCTCTAGTGGACTCTGGACCAATTTATCTTCATCTTTATCAACTTTAACATAAAACCACTCAGATTTCCATCCGGCTGGCCATTTGCTTCGGTAGCTTATCACTGGAAACTTCGAAGTTTTGCGATAAGCAAAGTTGTAACATCCAAAATTCTCATGAAGACCATCTCCTCTGGCTTTAGTCTGATAGTGTAGTTCATGGACTCGACAGAAACCTTCACCGAACAGTTCCACTCCCTGGCTATGAAGGGCCCAAATATAAACACTTAATATAACAATAGCGTTAGGGGTCAGCTGATGAAGGTAAACCCCAAACTTCTTCAACACATCAACAATCATCCCATTCAAAGGAAATCTTAATCCTGCTTTAAAGAAGCTTTTGAACACAACTACTTCATTCTTTTCCGGCTTCGGAGTAATCTCCTCCCCGCCAAAACGAACCAGCTCCTTTTTTGTTTCACTAAAGTAGCCCAGCTTCACCATTTTTGGAAGATCAGCTTCAGAGATGGTGGACTTTCCAAAGTCCAAATGACTAGGTTTGCTTGGCATCCCGCAGTTGTACTCATCTTCGGAACCAACTTCTTCAACATCAGCTTGCGTTGCTTCGGCAGCAGGTGTGTCTTCTGATGGAACCAGCTCGGAACGCCTCATCGCTTCAGAAATCGGAACTAGTCCAACGGCTTCGGTCTCGTCTCCATCACGCTCAACCCTAGCAGTGGAGCGTATTCTGGCCATTTGATTTTAAATTTTCTTGAAAAAATTCTTTGGAAGTCAATAACCTTTTTTCCGAAGCTATCCTCGTGACGAAGCACAAACCAAACTGGAGCTTCGCTTTGAATGCAAAAATCAAGCTTCGGCTATGGTCAAATTTTTGGCAGCAAAACAGTGCAATAGCAATGAATGCCGTGGTAACTTCACACCTACCTGTCTGTTTATATAGTGCTGCAGGTAAGAAGGTGAATCATCAGGATTTTTCACCGGGCAAACAGTCACTCGCACCCACTGCACGGTGGGCCACAAAAACCAAGAAGGTGAACCTGCATGGTAGGACCGCTCCGCGCTCGAAAACTGTATCGTTTCTCGGCAACAAGCTCAGGGAAGGTGTTTTTCGGACCTTCGGCTTCCCGAAGCCTAAGAAACTTTTTTCACGGATCAAGCTCGTTACGAAAAACGATCTAGCACCGTGAAGGGGCTACTGTTGGGACCATGCTTCGTCGCCGAAGGTCCCGCAGGAAGAAACAGCTTCGGCTAAAGCTGCTTATACATGATGACCGAAGCTACCACTCATGAAGCTTCGGTGTTATAGCATGCCCGAAGACAAAGGATCGAACCGACTTAAAGATAGAATGACCTTTTAGCCCATAAGGGTCTGAGTCATTGTTGTAAACTTTTATAAGGGGCATGATTGTAATTCTTTACAGGCTGTGTCCTGTGTCTATAAATAGTGAACAATATTCCTTTACTGTTCATGCATTCTTGTAATTGCAAACACATTGCCCAGGAATTATTATCTGTCAAGGAGAAGGTATAAATGTATTTAAACTCTATGTTCTGACATTTTTATGCTCATATAATAGAATATGTGAATGATGTTACTTATTTCTGATACATCTATCTTTAATGTTTCATGTTTTATATATTATTTCATATTATTTTGTAAGTTTAATCACGAAGGTATGACCTTTGTGATACTTCACTCATGGTCTTCGTCCGAAGTTCATTAAATCCTTGGGGAAATAATGCTTCAGCGGACGAAGGGCATTAATATTTAACATTTTTATGTTGCCTTGTTCTTAATTCATAGCATTTGAGAACAAGTCCCCAACACTTCCTCAACTTGAATTTTGGTCTTGCCTTTCTTTTCTTTACTAGCTTTGAGAGCCAAGTCTTTCTTCTTGGAGGAAGACACATCTTTGTCATTGATGTGCATATACATTTCATGAACATTAATCTTTCCCAATATTTGAGTTGGTGTAGTGATGGAAAGATCCATTTGGTGTAGCATGGTGACAATGTGTCCATACTTCTCAATTGGCAAGACACTGAGAATTTTTATCATAACATCTGGTAGTAAAATTTGAGTGAGTCCCAAATCATTGGCTTCCTCTACAAGAATATTAAGTCGTGAGTATATATCATTTGCATTCTCATTGGCAAGCATTTCAAAAGAATTTAATTTTTTCATGACAATATGATATCTTTCCTCACATTCACTTTTGGTTCCTTCATGTAGAGCACAAATATCTAACCACAAATCATGAGCATTTTTGTGATTTCTTACTCTATTGAATACATCCTTGCAAATGCCCTAAAAAGAGTGTTTTTGGCCTTTGCATTCTATTTTTCATAGCTGTACTCATCACCCACAAGATTTGTGGCATCTCTAGGTTCGGGGAACCCTTGGATAGTGGCTTTATAAACTCCAATGTCTATAGCTTCTAAATAGACTTCCATACAAAATTTTCAATAAGGAAAATCGTCACCATAATAAACGGGAGGAGGTCCATCCCCGCCGGACATCGTTACTCTAGCGGTTAAGCTAAACTAGGAGCAACAAGCCTCTGAAAGCAATGGAAAGGATCACGATGCCCAAGAGGGGGGGGTGAATTGGGCTTTTCTAAAATTCTAACAAAAGTTAAACCTTAAGCATAAGCCCAACTTCACCCAAACTACTAGCAACAAGTAAATACTACTAGATAGACAACAACCCTAAGTCATTACTACAAATACTAACTAAGCAATTGCACAAAGTAAAAATTCTTAAAGTAAATGCGGAATGTAAAGTAAGTGCAATAATACTCCTTGAATTTTTTTCCGAGGTATCGAAGAGTCGGCACTCTTCCCTAGTCCTCGTTGTAACACCCGCGCAAGGGTATCGCTCCCCCTTGGTCCTCGCAAGAACCAAATGCTCTCTATGAGATGATCCTTTGCCACTCCGGCGTGGTGGTGAAAGGGAAATAGGGTTAACCATTTCCTATAATCATTTTTAGAGGTTGATGATCAACACAAACACGTGGACTAACTAGTTTTGTCTAGATAGCATATATTACAGGTGCATAAGGTTCAACACAAACCAAGCAAGAAATCCGGTTAGGGACACAATCAAGAATGGAGCAAAGAACTTGAGTGTGCTGAAAATGGCGCACCGGACTGTCCGGTGTGCCACCGGACAGTGTTCGGTGCACCAGTGCCATACAACTTTGAATCAGCCACTCTCGGGAATTCCAGGGCAGCCTCTGCTATAATTCACTGGACCGTCCGGTGAGCGAGCGGAGCAACGGCACCCTGCGCCAACGGTCGACTCTGCAAAGTGCTACAGTGTGCAACAGTGCCGCGATAGAGTCAGAAGCGCAGAAGTCAGAAGGCACCGGACTGTCCGATGCAGCTAGAAGACAAGGCACTCCAATGGTCAACTGCTCAAAACCCTAACGGTTGCGCTGACATGGCGCGCACCGGACAGTGCACAGTGGCTGTCCGGCGGCGCACCGGACTGTCCGGTGCGTCCATTACTAGCAGCCTTTGCCAATGGCTATAAAGTGGTTGAGGGCTATAAATACCCCAACCACCACATCCTTTGGCATCCAAGTTCTCAGAAGATCACATTCAATACAAGAGCTAGAGCATTCACTCCGAGACACATTTCCAAAGATCAAACCCTCTCTAAGTCTCAAATTCATCTCAACCACTTAGTGACTTGAGAGAGTGTGTTTGTTCATTTGTGCTCTTGTTGCTTGGATTGCCTTTCTTCCTTCCTCACTTCTTTTCTAAGTGCTTGTAAGCAAAGCAAAAGACACCTAAGAGTGTGGTGCTCCTTGCGGGGTCTTAGTGACTCGTGTGATTAAGGGAAAGGCTCACTCGGTCTAAGTGACCGTTTGAGAGAGGGAAAGAGTTGAAATAGACCCGGTCTTTGTGACCTCCTCAACGAGGACTAGGTTCTTTGGAACCGAACCTCGGTAAAACAAATCATTGTGTTCACTCGCCTTGATTCTTTGTTTGATTTGTTTTCCCCTCTCTTCGGACTTGAGTTTAATTCTAACGCTAACCCCTGGCTTTAGTGTGTGCTTAAGTTTGTAAATTTTAGGTTTTGCCTATTCACCCCCCTCTAGGCAACTATCAATTGGTATCAAAGCCAGTGCTTCATTAAGAGTCTAACCAACTCGAAGTGATGTCTGGAGATCACGCCAAGAGGGAGATCATGACCGGCGAAAAGGCCACAAGCTCGGGGAGGACTCTCTCAAGGGAGTCCAGCAACAAACACAAGGAGGAATCCTCTTCCTCCACCAAGTCGCATCGAAGAGGTGACAAGAAGAAAAAGAAGATGAAGTAGGTGGTCTACTACGAGACTGACTCTTTGTCACCCTCCACATCAAGCTCCGAGTCATCCACTACTTCTAAGCGCCATGAGCGAAAGAAGTATAGTAAGATGCCCCTACACTATCCCCGCATTTCAAAGCGCGCTCCATTACTTTATGTTCCCTTAGGAAAACCACCATATTTTGATGGTGAAGGTTATTGTATGTGGAGTGATAAAATGAGACACCATCTAACCTCACTCCACGAAAATATTTGGGATATTGTTGAGTTTGGAGCGTAGGTACCAAGGTGGGGGACAAAGACTACGACTCGGATGAGGCCGCCCAAATTAGGCACTTTAACTCCCAAGCCATGTCTATACTCCTCGCCTCCTTGTGTCGAGAGGAGTATAACAAGGTATAAGGGTTAAGGAGCGCCAAAGAAATTTGGGACGTCCTCAAAACCGCGCACGAAGGGGACGAGGTGACCAAGATCACCAAAGGTGAAACGATCGGGGGAGAACTCGGTCGATTCGTCCTCAACAAAGGAGAAGAGCCACACGCCATGTACAACTGACTCAAAACCATGGTGAACCAAGTGCGCAACCTCGAGAGCACCAAATGGGATGACCATGAGATGGTCAAGGTTATTCATTAGATCCCTCGTATTTCGCAATCCTACTCAAGTTCAATTAATATGTGGGGATCCTAGATATAAACTAATGTCTCCCAAGGAGGTTATTGGCAAGTTTGTGAGCTTTGAACTAATGATCAAAGACTCTAAACACATTGTCAACTTAGAACAAGGCGCCACCTCCACACCTGAGGTGCAACCCGTTGCGTTCAAAGCAACGAAAGAAGAGAAGAAGGAGTCTACATCAAGTAGGCTCTCAATCGACGCCTCTAAGCTCGACAACGAGGAGATGGCGCTCATCATCAAGAGCTTCCACCAAATCCTCAAGCAAAGGAGGGGGAAGGATTACAAGTCCCGCTCCAAGAGGGTGTGCTACTGGTGTGGTAAGTCTAGTCACTTTATTGCTAAATGTCCAATTTCTAGTGTAAGTGACAGGGACGAAGACAAGAAGGGGAAGAAGGAGAATAAGATATACTACAAGAAGAAGGGCGGAGATGCGCACATGTGTCGGGAATGGGACTCCGACAAGAGCTCCACCGACTCCTCCGACGAGGATGCCATCAACAAAGGCCTCCTCTTCCCCAACGTCAGCCACAAGTGTCTCATGGCTATGGACGGCAAGAAGAAGAAGGTACACTCTAGAGCCACCCCCAAATATACAACATCTAGTGATGAGGGTAGCTCTAGCGATAATGAAGATGATTTACTTGCTATTTTTGCCAACCTTAACATGGAACAAAAGAAAAAATTATATGAACTAATTGAGACCATTAACGAGAAGGATGATCTCTTGGAAAGCCAAGAGGACTTCCTCGTTAAAGAAAACAAAAAATTTGTTAAATTGAAAAATGCTTATGCTATAGAAGTAGAGAAGAATGAAAATTTGTCTAAAGAGCTAAGCATGTGTAATGATTCAATTTCTAGTCTTAGAACTGAAAATGTTAATTTAGTTTCGAAGATTGAAAAATTGAATGTTTGCAATGATTCTATTTCCTGTCTTAAAGATGAGAATGTTAGACTAAAAGCTAAGATAGAGGAATTAAATGTTTGTAAACCTTCTACATCTATTGTCGAGCATGTTTCCATTTGTACTAGATGTAGAGATATTAATGTTGAAGCTATGGATGATCACCTTGCCATGATTAAACAACAAAATGATCACATAGCTAAATTAACTGCTAAAATTACCGAGCATGAGCTCGAAAATGAAAATTTTAAATTTGCTCGTAGCATGCTTTATAATGGGAGACGCCCTGGCATTAAGGATGGCATTGGGTTCCAACATGGGAACCGAATCCAATGTCAAGCTTAATGCCCCTAAAAGATTATCTAATTTTGTTAAGGGTAAGGCTCCCATGGTTTAGGATAGTGAGGTTTACATTTTATATCCTGCAAACTATCTCGAACATAAAATTAGGAAGATTCATGTTAGAAAACTCACAATGTTTCTCATCATGCATTCATGTATAAAAATGAGGCTTGTAGCTCTAGGCATACCACTCATGTTAAAATGCCTAGAAAGAAAATTCCTGCTGCATCAAATGAACATAATGTTTCACTAGGTGAGTGCCCGTGCGTTGCAACGGAAACATATAATACTATAAAAATTATATATAAATGTGTCTTATATTGATACGAGAAAAGATAGTGAAGATAAGCTAGCAGAAATTTGCATCCAATGTTATTGAGAAGTGTCTTACTTTTGTTTCTCATGAACAACGACAGATTCTGATCAATGAAATGCTTGGTAGTTGGCACAACTGATGAGAACGAACAGTTACATGTTTGTTTTCAACAATGATTCCCAGCTCACCTTTTTCTTTTAAAATCAGTAGTTGTCACAACCACTCTATAGCACAGCTCAAAGCACAGAAGCAGACGCCTAAGAAACACAACACCCGTCGGTACCAGCGCAGCGTGTTGCCGGCCGGTGACACAATGATGCGCAAGACATTATGGTGTCGGCTACCACCTCCTTGGACATCTTCGGGAATGGGTCCATGTTGTGGTGGTACCAGCCATTTTGCCTCACTCCTTTGGATGTTGCTCTCTAGGGCAGGTGAGTTCATCTTTAACTCACAGCTTGTTGCTCATCGTCGGACCATTATCCATCACGCCACGCATAGCTAGGCCCTCATACTCTTCATCTGACTTGGTCGAGTGTTTGTCCATAGAGCCGACATCTATCTGCAAGTACCCTGTGATGCGGAAGAACATTAGCTTTGCAGTGTTAGGAGGTGCTGAAAAGATAAGGAAAACAAAAAACCAAATTTTTGAACACTGACATAAATCGCCCATACCTCGTGCATGTGCAGCATGTCTCTTTCTTCATCGGAGGTCTTCATCAGTTTCAGCATCACGAGGGTCATCAACTTAAAAGATATATATATATATATATATATGAAGGCACCAGAGTCCACCTGCCATGAGAACCAGACCTGAAGAGACTAAATTTAAAGATGCACCAATTAAAGGCAAGAAGAGTACTGATATCACTCGTGCAGTGGTTACACTACCTATGCTTGCCAACCAACTTTCCTATCAAGCTAGTGTGTTGCCCTCTACAGTATCACATACAGTTTTCAGCATAAGAGTTGATTCAAATGACTTGTCTTCATTGAGAAGTATGCCTGCCAAGGAATGCATCCCAACTACCAGACCTGGTAACTTCAGAACTAATGTGTGCCATGGAAGTAGGGAACATGTGGATCCTATGTGGCACAATCTACTGATAACCAAGGTAGCTCACACTCAAAACTTCACCCAATTTGTCTTGCTAACATTGGAATGGCTTTTATGAAGCTACCGGGCCTTGAAAGAATGGAGATCTCAAACTGCAATGCAAGGATAGGTGAAAATAGGTTTAGTAATGCAGAGTCAATGAACACAGTAAGATGTCAGAAACAACAGTTGTTGAGTGGCATGACCTATGTAATGGAAGGTCAGAAACAGATTGGTCTAAGCAGCTCTCAAGTTGGGAAACCAGCTCTCGATGGTTATGGGGGCCAAGGTGATCATCATCTGCAGCAACCCACAGTTCGTTTGATGGGTAAGACCGTCTCAGTGTGCTCACATGGCAAGGATCATAATGTATCGACCATGGATAAAGTCAGTCCTGACAGTGTTGCCATTGAAACAAGCCGCCTATCCAATAGCGCGTCAGGGCAAAATACTACTTTTAGTGGCCTTCATAACCAAAGGCCAGAACCAATAAGTAGTGTTCCAACAGCAGTGAAAGATTGCACTTGGAATTTTGGTAATCAGTTTGTTCGTCAAGCTGAACTCAATAAGGCAGCTATAGGCAGTGCCAACTCTCAGACCAGGCATCTTGAGCTACATCAACCACCTCATTTGATAAGCATTCCTCAGAATCAACAATTTCATTTGTGGACACCAGCAGCACACATGAGTAGGAAAGATCAGTGTTTTGTGGGTCCAGCAGCAAACCAAACTTCTCATGTTCCAAAATCGTTGCTAAATGCCAGCATGCAGGAAAAGTATCAGAAATCCACTTTGTTATCTTACAATGATCCTAGTTCTATGCCTATTCGCCAACCCTACCAGGCATCTGGTGCAAAGTCATCTTATGGATCTGTCATATCCTTTTTTGAAAATGATAGTATCCTCTATTAAGGACCCAAAGCCCGCGTCTCTAGAACTGCCAGAAATAACCAAGTGATCACCATCGCATCATCACCATAAGTAAATAAATAAATTTGCTACAAATTAAAGAATAGAAGCTGAGGAACAAAACATTCTATGAAGACTAAAGAATAACCAATCAATGAAAATATTAAGGGCCAAAGTCAGACGCTAAGGATTTTTTTACAGGGAAAACAAAGAAATTATTAAGGGCCTTACATTATACATTTTAGTCAGTTAGAAGTTGTTATTACTGATCATTGAAATAAAAGTAATTGAATCAGGAAAAAACAAGGGCCTCTAGAATGAGGAAGATGACTTCTTGTTCTAGACAATGCTACTCAGATAATACTTCAACTGCAAGGATTATGATTCAAATTATGCTCAAATAAGTTTACATAAATAACATTGTAGTGTTAAGGCAAGGTAGTAATCCAACGTCATGTTATAAGTCCATGAATACGACTATGCAAGGACACATCAAAATTGCACAAGGCTATTCACTGGTCCATGTTTGGCTTTCAGCTAAAAAAGGAACATCCCAAAGATTGATGCTTGCTGCTTAACTAAACAAAAACTAAGCAGAGGTCACAGATTATCATACCATATAAATCCCAAAGAGCTCAAGCAAAGAAATTAGCTCGGTGAAGTAGTATAAGTAAATTGTTGCAGGGTAGCTATGAGTATCCTCAAACAATATGGATCTGTCGAGCGGAAAGTGGGCAGATCAGATCACCTAGTATATTAGCAGTGCTTGTGGGCCTGCAAGAACTTCCACTTTTGAGACCAGTGCTTAGGGGCAGGTACTGTATTTCTATATGCCTTGAGATATACAGGCAATTTTGGCTCTCCAGCAGTTGCATCCCAGACATAGAATTGAAAAAAACATGAAACAATTACCCCGAGAAACATTAGTCCCTTATCAGCTCCATCTTCATGTGCAACAGAGTTAGTTGTCTCGTCCACATTTACCTCTTCAAACTTTGATCAAAGTTTTAATGTCAACTTACTTCAGAGTTGGAGATTATCACATTCTTCCCTATCCCTGCATTCTTGTCTATGGAGCACTTTCTACAGAGAGCAAAAGGGAATATATTAGGGTTGAATAGTAAAATATGATGTCAAAGGAGTTAGTGGTAGAAGTAAAATATGCATTCATACTGAATCGTTGTATTCTCTCTGATCCCAATAGGAACGTTTTCTTCTGCAAGCAGTTCTCCCCTTTTCGTGACAGTTTCATAATAATCAGTGCCAAGCATTACAGTATCCCAAAGAGAAAAATCAGTACTGTTTTTTGCACAACACTATCGATCAAAATTCACAGTTATGCTAAGAATAACAAAATCAGTACTGTATGGTACCAATGATGATATAATATGTATAGTAGTTTGCAACAGAGGCACAATAACAGTACAATTACAAGATAAATTACAAGTTGCAATGGAATGCATTCAGATTTTTCATTCACACAGTAAGATGCTTGAGACAAATGAGCGGAACATGGAATGTCAAGCAACTAATCACATAGGAAAATTAAGTCTAGAGTAGCAAATAAATAAAGCCTAAGTAAAACTTAAATGTTGTGTGGCATTCTCCATATAAAAGCAGACCATCTTGTGTGAAGAATTACCTGCTTCTAGCACAGTAGAATTAACATAGTCTTCATCACTCTCGCTAGAGTTTCCAGCCATGTATCCATTACCATCAGAAGATGAGCGAAAGCTACAGCATGGACCTATGTTCTTGTAGATGTTTGAGAGATGGGAGAAATGAATCTTGAAATGTTTCTTTATTCTGAAATGGCACCAAATAATGCAATCCCAAGCTGCCCGGATTTGGTCAGGGAGTTATTGATCAGCGTAGCAGTAGGCAGTTTCGCTTGCATTCAGGACGGCAGAAAACAGGTACCTCCATCGCCATCAATCTGCCTCCATGAAAAATGGAACAAATAAATAAATATCCGTGTCCAGATAATGTTGTGCAGGAATAACCAAGTGACCTCTAGAAGCAGAAAAGTCATAAAATGATTCTTGGCCTACGCCTATGCTACAACTATCAGTTTTATTTTTCCAAAAACAACTATCAGTTTTCAATTTCATGACACTTACGTATCAACCTACAATTTGGATTCAGAAATAAGCTAGATTGCAGTCTTGATCTACAAGTGTTGGACCTTATTTTATATCTCAGCCCCAAACCAGTAGCGTCAGATGCCTAAACAATTTTCTGATGAATCAAGCACCTAAACCTGACAGTAAAATAGCGCACTTACACAACCATTTCCGCATTGATAGGTTGAAATATTATTTACTTGATTACTTCAGACAGAGAGAAGTACATATATAGAGTTTTTTTAGTTGACATAACTTAATAAAAACATGTATTAAACTCAAATAGTAAATCTTGGGCACCCCCTCAACCAAATTGCTGATAATATACTACTCCCTCTGATAGTCCCTTCGAACACTGGCATAAGATTAAGGAAAGGAATACAATGACCCTACTACCACCAATTGTTGCTAAGTTAAGGTAGAATGGTAGATAACACATTCACTGAATTGATTAGGGTGCCTTTAAGCAAGTGTAGACATGGAATGGAAGAATGAAGATCAAAGATGTCACAAAGTTGTGATGGACTTATATTTGGTGGATCTAAGACTATCTCCAAAAGACTTCCAGAAAATCACCCAAAAACATGGTTTTTGGGAGCAGCCTAAAAATTATTGGGAATGGATTTTCGTTTAATCTCCAATAGTTTCCCCTAAATATATACCAAAAATAATTTAACCTTTGATGCCGACGAGCATCCAGTCGCACTCCACAGTGAAGTTGACAAACTCACCATTCGGCGGCGCCACCACCAATCTTATGAGTCACCGGGACAGACGCAATGTAAGACCCAAAACTAGTAGAGAAAAAAAATAAAAACAAAGTATCATAATGCTTTAGAAATTAGGAAAATAAGAAAAATGATGAGAAAAGGGATTTTTCTTTTAAAGGAAACCATTTATACATCCCATGAAATAGATAACAAGGAGAATAAAGCTTAACTTAGTAAAATTAAAATAATATGGTTTATATTCACCTTTGGGTTCCAATTGATACATTTGAAAAATCTGAAAACTAAAATAGAAGTATAAGTTTGAATTTGGAATAGAAAATAGAAAATAAAAAGATGAAGGGAAGAACCAAGAAAAATATTACCTAAAATAAAATAAAAATCAGAATAAACATCCTTCACACTTATATTATTAAATTATACCATTCAAACTGAGGACAAGTTATTCACAAAAGTTTGAATTTAAACTTGAACTCAAATTGGATTTGAAAATGAAGAAAAGAAAATAGAAAAGGAAAAATAGAAAGAAAAAGGAAAAAGAATAAAACCTGCTGTTGGGCCGCAACCTGGAATTCGGCCCACTAACCCTTTCTCGCCGCGCGGCCCAACTTCGCCCCCCCCGCCGCGCCGCACTCACTCGCTGACATGTGGGGCCCCCTGCCCAGTCTCTCTCACCCGCGCTCCGCTACTCTGGACCGATGACACGCGGGTCCCGCTGCTCAGTTCACCTCCCCGCGCGCTGGCCACTTACATGTGGGACCCACTTGTCGGGTTCGTCCTCTTCGATCGATCGAAACGACCTCCGCGCGATCGCTGGCGGACTCCGCGCTCGGGCGCGTAGTAATCGGTGCTTCCGTTGCTCCCTGGGCTATAAAAGATGACCGTCGTGATCCCCCACCCTCATCTCATCCAATCGTACCCACATCCGAGCACCGTGGTGAACCAAGAGTTGCCGCCAACAGCAAACGCACGATTCACCGGTGTTCGGCTCGCGGGAAGCTTGGGAGCGTCTCTTCTAGGGCTGCCGCAAGTCGGGGGTGCCCTGCCGTGGTTCGGGGGCGTCTGGGGGTGGCTTAATTGCTCATCGGAGTTACTCCGCCGCCGCGGAACCTTGCTGTGTCGTGGGCAGGGATCACCGCGGACACAATTGAAGGTAACGACACCTTCGTGACACTCGCCCTTCCCTACCTAAACCATCGTCGAGGAGCTCGAATCGAGAGAGAGAACAGGAGGACGCCGCCGCCGTCATTTGTTGCCGCTGCCGCCACTTGGTGTCTGTGGTGGGTTCGGGGAGTACCGCTGGTGTGCCTGGATCATGGTCGGGCGATACCTGGGTCGCTTGGGCCATCGGTGACCGGGGAATTGCTCGCCGACGATATTACTCCGCCGCGGATCCGCACCACACCGTGGCCAACGCCGACGAGTCAACAATTCAAGGTAATAAGCCCCCGATCGGTTTCGCCTTGACCTCCTGTACGCGTAGCGCTAGGGAATCGGGAAATGATCGACTAGGCACGTAGTTGGGGAGCTCCGGCGAAGTCCGCCGCCGCGTCCCTGTGCGGCGCCGCCGTCGGGACGACCCGGGTTGGGAGACAAGCGCCCGACCGTTGGATCCCAGCCGACGGTCGAGATTAGATCGTAAGGATACCCCTTCGCGCGTTTGGATCGGACGGATCCCTGCCGTTAGATCATGATCGAACGAACCTGAGTGATCCCCCGCATTTTAAAATCTGAGCCGTTGATCGTGGATCCTGCGGCTGTTGATGCGTACCGGTTCGGGTGAGGCGTGGATCTAATCCGAACCATCCACGTTTGATCGAACGGTCCAGATTAGAAGATACCCCTTCGCGGGTCATTTTTGTTAAAGAGCCCCTCGGCTTTCACGGAATAAACCCGCCGTCCTCGGACACTATGCGCTGTGTCTTGGAAATCTTTCCCCGAGACCCCTGGACTTTCCAGGAATTGAGGACCAGTCCAGAACTCGTTTAAATTGAATAAATAAAATAGAAAATGGATTTTTTTAATATGAAAATAATTGCTAGAACTTAGATAATTCATAGAAAATTCATTTTAGCTCCAAATTGAACCATTCCAGTTTCTAAAATTTTGTAATAATATTCTTCATCATTTTGTGCCTCTGTTTTGGCATGAAAGGCTCATTTAAATTTATCTAATACTTAATCTTGTATTAAACACATAAAACATTAGAAAATCCATAGCTTAAAATCTATAACTCCAAAATTAATAATTCTTTTTCCTGTGATCTTATTTTAATATGTAGATTATTAATATGTATTTTGCATATATGTTTGGTGTAATGTTAATTTTGCCTATACCATGTATGTTTGTATTGCTACGACTAGCAGTGAGGTCACGAGGATCTGAAGAATCATCCTGGTACCTGGAATCTCAAGGCCCAGGCAAGTTGTGCCCTTGATCACTTCCTTTTACCCAGCCATGTTCTGATTAATCATAATGATCTGCATAGGTTAATTTTGATGGGACCCAATAGGTTACCCTAGTTTGTCTATCTTTATACCTTGTCTACCACTGAACTTTCTGGGTAGTACTTGCTAGTGCTATATGTGGTTTTGGGTATAAAGATTACACTATTCATGATTATACTTTTGTTATCAGTTGTTATTATTTGTTCATGATGAGATCATTATGTTAATTGGAACATGGAGCGACCACCCGGGAAAACAGTGCTACCACAAGGGTTTAATGGGACGCCCTTGGCTGATTAATTAGGAAAGCTAGTGGAAGACTACCTTACCCGAAAGGGGCAAGGGCAGTAGGGGAGAGGTCAGTGTAGGGAGGCCCTCGGGAGGATTTTGCTGCGATGGCGGTCCTGCAAGGGATTCCTGCACTGGATCTTCCTATAAACTGTAGCGGGTTTTCGGAAGCTAGTGGAACTTTGTAAAGGCCTCGTAGTGGATCCCTAGCCATTCACCTCGGTAGTGTCTAAGGGCCTTGCAAACCCTGGCGACATGGGATACACGACTTGTGGGTAAAGATGCGCAACCTCTGCAGAGTGTAAAACTGGTATACTAGCCGTGCTCACGGTCATGAGCAGCTCGGACCCTCACATGATTAAATTATGGAACTAACTTCAATTTGTCATATGCATTGCATCGCTGGGTGAAGTTGATACTTTTGTTCTATTATTTAATTGGGTTGGTATTTACTTATACTTAGTAACTGCTAATAAAATTTTGACCAACTTTAAAAGCAATGCTCAGCTACAACCATCCTCTTTGGTAAGCCTTACACTTCACGTGAGCTCCCACCTTTGGCGAGTTCATGCACATTATTCCCCACAACTTGTTGAGCGATGAACGTATGTGAGCTCACTCTTGCTGTCTCACATACACCACAGGTCAAGAGCAGGTACCACAGGATGAGGCGCTTGGAGGATGCTGCGATGAGTTCGTGAGAGGTCTAGGTCGTCGTCTCCCAGTCAACTTTGGGTTGCTGGACCGTTGTCTCCTTATAATGTAATTATTTATTTTGTATAGAACTCCTGTTATATATAAAGTTGTGACATTCGATCCTGTGCCACTATACATCATATGTGTGAGACTTGGTCCCAGCATACCTGGTGTTTATGTTAGCGCCCGGGTTTTGGACCCCTAAAATCCGGGTGTTACAGAAGTGGTATCAGAGGAATGTTGACTGTAGGACGAAACCTAGATAGAACTGGACAACCCTTGTCTACTTACCTCTGCTACTCTGATCCTTTTCTAAACTTATCTTAATCTTTTTCTCATCTATTTCCGCTTGACTCTGATCATTCTTACCTTTTCCTTCTAAAGACAAATGTGGATTTCACACTTTGGAATCCCGTGCCTAAAGTGACCTTTAGGAATAGGGACCTAATCCTAGGAACAAAAACAAAACTATTTTTATAAGTGTCTATGTATTTGAATGTTTGTTCTTATGATATCTGTCTGATTTGGATCTTTGATTGAGTGTGATGGGTTGTGGAGTAATGTCCACAACTACATCTGCATATACATCTAGGTATAAAAGATAGCATTTGTAAGATAACTAGACAAACTAGATTATCCCCTTAGAAAATATATGTAGTATTCCGTATCTATCTCATCTTGACATATTCTATCTTACCTTTGGACATTCACCTCGTACAACTAATTACCCTAGTCTTGACATAGAATATCTGGCCCAGCCCTGCCAAAGAAATTCCAGTACATAACCAACTATTAGCTTATTCATTCTGTCTACTAAATGATTCCCTTGCAAAGCTATCTTACCATATGCTTCTAACTTAGATGGTCAATACCAGGCGGGGTGGTGGAATTGATTTGCCTGCTAATCGACAACCTCAACCACAGTCAGCAGAGATGAATCCTCCTAATCCTCCACAAGGCGGAGTTGATCCACTAGTCGCAGCTCAAATGAGAATGATGCAGCAAATGGCTGACACTATGGCAGATATGCGCACCCAAATGCGGCAAGAACGCCAAGAAATGCACCAGGAAAGAGAGGATGCACGTCGGGAAATGCGCCAAGAACGGGAAGAGATACGCCAGGAGAGGAGGGTACAACAACAGCAGCTGCAGCAACAACTTCAACAACAGCAGCAACAACAACAAGTGCCATTGCCTCCACCTCCACCACCAGTCCCACCCCGGGACAAGCACCGGGAATTCATGAGCCACAAACCACCAACCTTCTCCAACTCCGCAGATCCACTGCAAGCAGATGACTGGTTAAAGTTCATAGAGAAGATGCTCAACATAGCCCAGTGCTCGGACCGAGAGAAAGTACTCTATGCATCGGGTCGTCTTGCTGGTCCCGCTGCGGATTGGTGGGATGCGTACTGTGCAGCTCATGCTGCTGCCGATACCATTACCTGGGAAGAATTCTCCACACAGTTCAGGAATTACCATATTCCTGCTGGACTCATGAAGATTAAGAGGAAGGAGTTTCTATCCCTCAAGCAAGGAAGTATGTCCGTGAGTGAATATAGGGACAAATTCATTCAGTTATCTCGATATGCTCCCAGAGATGTTGAGGATGATGAGCAAAAGCAGGAGCTCTTTCTGGACGGATTGATTGGACCCTTGCAATATCAACTGGTGTCACACACATTCCCATCTTTCCAAAGGCTACTTGACAAAGCTATTGCTGTAGAAAACAAGTAGGAGTATATTTGGAGAGAAAAGAAAGGCTGTCAACCAAGGGCAGGCTGGAAATAGTTCCCGTTCTCGCTATACTACCACTCCAAGTACACCAGCTAGTGGCAGTTCTGGACAACAAACTCAACAGACACCAACTGCTCCTCCAAAAGCAAGCACTCCAGTAGGAACCGTTGCTCCCAACACAACCGCCATCAGGACATGCTTCAAGTGTGGACAACCGGGACACTACGCCAACTACTGTCCCAACAGAGCTGCCTACACTACACCGGCTCCGATGAAACAAGGACAAGCCTCGGCAGGAAAGAGTCAGCCCCTATCTATCAACCGGGGATATGCCCATCATGCAGAAGTAGAAGCTGAACCCGGTGAACTTGAAATTCAAGAAGAAGAGCCAGTTGGAGATGAAGTAGTCGGTGAAGAAGTCAACGAGCAACAAGAATAAAGAGATAAACATAGATATAGATACATATATATATATATATTTTACTATTTGTAAGACCTAAATATTAGTTTAGCCAGTAGTAGTATTTTACTATTTTAGTAATAATAATAAGGTCCATTTGACCCTGTGTTTTGCTAATAAGATATGCATCATGCCGAGATTTTGTTTATGCATATGTGTTGAATCAATATGAACATGCACCCTTTTTCCTTACAAATCTCGAGGACGAGATTATTTTTAAGGGGGGTAGGATTTGTAAGACCCAAAACTAGTAGAGAAAAAAAAATAAAAACAAAGTATCATAATGCTTTAGAAATTAGGAAAATAAGAAAAATGATGAGAAAAGGGATTTTTCTTTTAAAGGAAACCATTTATACATCCCATGAAATAGATAACAAGGAGAATAAAGCTTAACTTAGTAAAATTAAAATAATATGGTTTATATTCACCTTTGGGTTCCAATTGATACATTTGAAAAATCTGAAAACTAAAATAGAAGTATAAGTTTGAATTTGGAATAGAAAATAGAAAATAAAAAGAGAAGGGAAGAACCAAGAAAAATATTACCTAAAATAAAATAAAAATCAGAATAAACATCCTTCACACTTATATTATTAAATTATACCATTCAAACTGAGGACAAGTTATTCACAAAAGTTTGAATTTAAACTTGAACTCAAATTGGATTTGAAAATGAAGAAAAGAAAATAGAAAAGGAAAAATAGAAAGAAAAAGGAAAAAGAATAAAACCTGCTGTTGGGCCGCAACCTGGAATTCGGCCCACTAACCCTTTCTCGCCGCGCGGCCCAACTTCGCCCCCCCGCCGCGCCGCACTCACTCGCTGACATGTGGGGCCCCCTGCCCAGTCTCTCTCACCCGCGCTCCGCTACTCTGGACCGATGACACGCGGGTCCCGCTGCTCAGTTCACCTCCCCGCGCGCGGCCACTTACATGTGGGACCCACTTGTCGGGTTCGTCCTCTTCGATCGACCGAAACGACCTCCGCGCGATCGCTGGCGGACTCCGCGCTCGGGCGCGTAGTAATCGGTGCTTCCGTTGCTCCCTGGGCTATAAAAGATGACCGTCGTGATCCCCCACCCTCATCTCATCCAATCGTACCCACATCCGAGCACCGTGGTGAACCAAGAGTTGCCGCCAACAGCAAACGCACGATTCACCGGTGTTCGGCTCGCGGGAAGCTTGGGAGCGTCTCTTCTAGGGCTGCCGCAAGTCGGGGGTGCCCTGCCGTGGTTCGGGGGCGTCTGGGGGTGGCTTAATTGCTCATCGGAGTTACTCCGCCGCCGCGGAACCTTGCTGTGTCGTGGGCAGGGATCACCGCGGCACAATTGAAGGTAACGACACCTTCGTGACACTCGCCCTTCCCTACCTAAACCATCGTCGAGGAGCTCGAATCGAGAGAGAGAACAGGAGGACGCCGCCGCCGTCATTTGTTGCCGCTGCCGCCACTTGGTGTCTGTGGTGGGTTCGGGGAGTACCGCTGGTGTGCCTGGATCATGGTCGGGCGATACCTGGGTCGCTTGGGCCATCGGTGACCGGGGAATTGCTCGCCGACGATATTACTCCGCCGCGGATCCGCACCACACCGTGGCCAACGCCGACGAGTCAACAATTCAAGGTAATAAGCCCCCGATCGGTTTCGCCTTGACCTCCTGTACGCGTAGCGCTAGGGAATCGGGAAATGATCGACTAGGCACGTAGTTGGGGAGCTCCGGCGAAGTCCGCCGCCGCGTCCCTGTGCGGCGCCGCCGTCGGGACGACCCGGGTTAGGAGACAAGCGCCCGACCGTTGGATCCCAGCCGACGGTCGAGATTAGATCGTAAGGATACCCCTTCGCGCGTTTGGATCGGACGGATCCCTGCCGTTAGATCATGATCGAACGAACCTGAGTGATCCCCCGCATTTTAAAATCTGAGCCGTTGATCGTGGATCCTGCGGCTGTTGATGCGTACCGGTTCGGGTGAGGCGTGGATCTAATCCGAACCATCCACGTTTGATCGAACGGTCCAGATTAGAAGATACCCCTTCGCGGGTCATTTTTGTTAAAGAGCCCCTCGGCTTTCACGGAATAAACCCGCCGTCCTCGGACACTATGCGCTGTGTCTTGGAAATCTTTCCCCGAGACCCCTGGACTTTCCAGGAATTGAGGACCAGTCCAGAACTCGTTTAAATTGAATAAATAAAATAGAAAATGGATTTTTTTTAATATGAAAATAATTGCTAGAACTTAGATAATTCATAGAAAATTCATTTTAGCTCCAAATTGAACCATTCCAGTTTCTAAAATTTTGTAATAATATTCTTCATCATTTTGTGCCTCTGTTTTGGCATGAAAGGCTCATTTAAATTTATCTAATACTTAATCTTGTATTAAACACATAAAACATTAGAAAATCCATAGCTTAAAATCTATAACTCCAAAATTAATAATTCTTTTTCCTGTGATCTTATTTTAATATGTAGATTATTAATATGTATTTTGCATATATGTTTGGTGTAATGTTAATTTTGCCTATACCATGTATGTTTGTATTGCTACGACTAGCAGTGAGGTCACGAGGATCTGAAGAATCATCCTGGTACCTGGAATCTCAAGGCCCAGGCAAGTTGTGCCCTTGATCACTTCCTTTTACCCAGCCATGTTCTGATTAATCATAATGATCTGCATAGGTTAATTTTGATGGGACCCAATAGGTTACCCTAGTTTGTCTATCTTTATACCTTGTCTACCACTGAACTTTCTGGGTAGTACTTGCTAGTGCTATATGTGGTTTTGGGTATAAAGATTACACTATTCATGATTATACTTTTGTTATCAGTTGTTATTATTTGTTCATGATGAGATCATTATGTTAATTGGAACATGGAGCGACCACCCGGGAAAACAGTGCTACCACAAGGGTTTAATGGGACGCCCTTGGCTGATTAATTAGGAAAGCTAGTGGAAGACTACCTTACCCGAAAGGGGCAAGGGCAGTAGGGGAGAGGTCAGTGTAGGGAGGCCCTCGGGAGGATTTTGCTGCGATGGCGGTCCTGCAAGGGATTCCTGCACTGGATCTTCCTATAAACTGTAGCGGGTTTTCGGAAGCTAGTGGAACTTTGTAAAGGCCTCGTAGTGGATCCCTAGCCATTCACCTCGGTAGTGTCTAAGGGCCTTGCAAACCCTGGCGACATGGGATACACGACTTGTGGGTAAAGATGCGCAACCTCTGCAGAGTGTAAAACTGGTATACTAGCCGTGCTCACGGTCATGAGCAGCTCGGACCCTCACATGATTAAATTATGGAACTAACTTCAATTTGTCATATGCATTGCATCGCGGGTGAAGTTGATACTTTTGTTCTATTATTTAATTGGGTTGGTATTTACTTATACTTAGTAACTGCTAATAAAATTTTGACCAACTTTAAAAGCAATGCTCAGCTACAACCATCCTCTTTGGTAAGCCTTACACTTCACGTGAGCTCCCACCTTTGGCGAGTTCATGCACATTATTCCCCACAACTTGTTGAGCGATGAACGTATGTGAGCTCACTCTTGCTGTCTCACATACACCACAGGTCAAGAGCAGGTACCACAGGATGAGGCGCTTGGAGGATGCTGCGATGAGTTCGTGAGAGGTCTAGGTCGTCGTCTCCCAGTCAACTTTGGGTTGCTGGACCGTTGTCTCCTTATAATGTAATTATTTATTTTGTATAGAACTCCTGTTATATATAAAGTTGTGACATTCGATCCTGTGCCACTATACATCATATGTGTGAGACTTGGTCCCAGCATACCTGGTGTTTATGTTAGCGCCCGGGTTTTGGACCCCTAAAATCCGGGTGTTACACGCAACCACTCTGAGGGGCCATGGCTGCGACCGATAATCGCACATCTCGACATCGACGGGTGGCGGCTATGGCGCCTGTTGGTACATCTCGATGTCCATGGGTGACCACATAGGTAGGGTGGTCCAGTAAGTCAGCTTAGCCCTATCATATGAACTCACAGCTCACCCAGTTTCCCTCACGACACCAAATATTTGATCCACAGATATTCCTCCCCTGGAGACACGAACCAATCTGTGCTTGCCCCTGAAACTGTGACATTTCTAGCAGCACCAATCTCCTCATACCAAATTCATAGCACAAAAGCCCCTATGTGATTGTGCAGCAACCCACTGGTCCTTGAACCCGCCTAGACTAATCTTGACATCATGACTCAAGTACTCAATAGACAACATACAAGTAAAAACCTCGTCACAACAATCTCCCGCTCCCTCTTCTCATGATATATCTTGGCTGTTCATACCAATGGCGTGGGGAGGGGGCTTTTGGTGCTTTAGTTATTCATGGGTCTCTGAAATCTGAAAAAAAATCTTGCATGGATACAGGAGAAAAATTTTGTGTGGACCAAAGAGAGGAAGTACCGACGGCTATTGCGAGGTGGGGTGGAGTGGGGCAGTCTCGCTCACCACCGGCGGCCGACAGCGGACTCCGGCTACCCATGTCCATTGCGGCGTCGGCCATGCCCTGCCAGCTCTACGGTCGTTGGAGCTCAAAGGCGGAAAGAGTGGGGCGACCGGCTACCCAGGGGCAGTCGCCCGCAGCCGCCATAGGGGAGCTCAGAGAGGGGCGGCACTAGTGTCATTAGATCCGTCTTCGTCGACCTCACGAGCGAGTGAGGCGGCTAGCGCGAACCCGAGCATGGGCGGTCCCGAAGGCTGTCTGGGGCGGAGGGGAGCGAGGGTGCGCGGCGGGCATGGGACCCTGCGAGCCAGGAGAGGGATTGGGCAAGATGGGTGCAGGAGCGGGGCGGGTCCCTAAAATGGCGCTTTCCATCGATGGAGCGCGGGCATAACGCAATGATGGCAGTGGCGGCGATGGAGGGTCCCTGGAATGGCATGACAGAGAGCGAGGCGAGGCAAGAATATTGGGGTGGACGCGCGGCGCGGATTCTGCGGATCACGGAGATGGTCGCGCGACCTTCCATCGACGTCCGCGTGATGGGGGAGACGTCGAGGTGAAGCTACGTGCGGTGGGGAGAGCGTGCGATGGGAGCTGATGGATGCGGAGTTTGCGGGCACGGACGCGCGGTGCGAGCGCAGCGTGGCAGAACATGGCGCACGGAGGTGTGGACGCCTACACTGGTGTCTTAAAGAATAGTAGAGATTTAAGACTTTTGATGCTTCATATGTTTTAACTAACAAATCAGGCAAAATAGTTGCCAAATATGTTGGGGGCAAACACAAGAGTCCCAAGACTTGTGTTTGGGTACCCAAGGTGCTTGTTTCTAACATCAAAGGACCCAAGACTGTTTGGGTACCTAAGAACAAGGCCTAAAATTGTTTTGTAGGTTTATGCATCCGGTGGTTCAAGTTGGATAATCGATAGCGGGTGCACAAACCACATGACAGGGGAGAAAAGGATGTCTCCTCATATGAGAAAAATGAAGATCCCCAAAGAGCTGTCACATTCGGGGATGGAAATCAAGGTTTGGTCAAAGGTTTGGGTAAAATTGCTATATCTCCTCACCATTCCATTTCCAATGTTTTTCTTGTAGATTCTTTAGATTATAATTTGCTTTCTCTTTCTCAATTATGCAAAATGGGCTACAACTGTCTATTTACTGATATAGGTGTTACTGTCTTTAGAAGAAGTGATGATTTAGTAGCATTTAAGGGAGTGTTAGAGGGTCAGCTATATTTAGTTGATTTTAATGATAATAAAGCAGAACTAGACACTTGCTTAATTGCTAAGACTAATATGTGTTAGCTCTGGCATCGCCGACTTGCCCATGTTGGGATGAAGAATCTCCACAAACTTCTAAAGGGAGAACACATTTTAGGACTAACCAATGTTCATTTTGAGAAAGACAGGATTTGTAGCGCATGTTAAGCAGGAAAGCAAGTTGGAGTGCATCATCCACACAAAAATATAATGACGACGGACAGGCCGCTCGAGCTACTCCACATGGACCTATTCGGCCCGATCGCTTATATAAGCATCGGCAGGAGTAAGTACTGTCTAGTTATTGTGGATGATTATTCTCGCTTCACTTGGGTGTTCTTTTTGCAGGAAAAATCACAAACCCAAGAGACATTAAAAGGATTCTTGAGACGTGCTCAAAATGAGTTCGGATTGAGAATCAAAAAGATTAGAAGCGATAACGGGACGGAGTTCAAGAACTCACAAATCGAAGGATTTCTTGATGAAGAGGGCATCAAGCATGAGTTCTCTTCTCCCTACACACCTCAATAAAATGGTGTAGTGGAGAGGAAGAATAGAACTCTACTGGACATGGCGAGGACCATGCTTGATGAGTACAAAACTCCGGACCGATTTTGGGCGGAGGCGATTAAGACCGCCTGCTACTCCATCAACCGGTTATATCTTCATCGAATCCTCAAGAAAACATCGTATGAACTCCTTGCTGTTAAAAAGCCCAACGTTTCATATTTTAGAGTCTTTGGGAGCAAATGCTTTATTTTTATTAAGAGAGGTAGAAAATCTAAATTTGCTCCTAAAGCTGTAGAAGGCTTTTTACTTGGTTATGATTCAAACACAAGGGCATATAGAGTCTTCAACAAGTCCACTGGATTGGTTGAAGTTTCTTGTGACATTGTGTTCGATGAGACTAATGGCTCCAAGTGGAGCAAGTTGATCTTGATGAATTAGATGATGAAGAGGCTCCGTGCATCGCGCTAAGGAACATGTCCTATTAGGGATGTGTGTCCTAAGGAATCCGTAGAGCCTCCACAAGCACATGATCAACCGTCATCTTCCATGCAAGCATCTCCACCCACCCAAGATGAGGATCAGGCTCAAGATGATGAAGATGAAGATCAAGAGGATGAGCCACCTCAAGAGGAGGACAATGATCAAGGGGGAGATGAAGATAATGAAGACAAGGAAGATGATCAAGAAATTTAGGGTCAAAAACTACCACACCCAAGATTCCACCAAGCAATTCAATGAGATCACCCCGTCAACTCCATCGTTGGTGACATTCATAAGGGAGTAATCACTAGATCTCGAGTTGCTCATTTCTGTGAACATCACTCTTTTGTTTCCTCTATTGATCCATACAGGATAGAGGATACACTAAGAAATCCAGACTGGGTGGTGGCATTGCAAGAGGAGCTCAACAATTTCACGAGGAATGAGGTATGGTATTTAGTTCCATGTCCTAATCAAAATGTTGTTGGTACTAAATGGGTATTCCACAACAAGCAAGACGAGCATGGTGTGGTGACAAGGAACAAAGCCCGACTTGTGGCCAAAGGTTATTCACAAGTTGAAGGTTTGGACTTTGATGAAACTTATGCACCCGTAGCTAGGCTTGAGTCAATTCGTATATTACTTGCCTATGCTACTTACCATGGCTTCAAGCTTTATCAAATGGACGTGAAAAGTGCCTTCCTCAATGGCCCTATCAAGGAAGAGGTCTATGTTGAGCAACCTCCTGGCTTTGAAGATAGTGAGTATCCTAACCATGTGTATAAACTCTCAAAGGCACTTTATGGGCTCAAGCAAGCCCCAAGAGCATGGTATGAATGCCTGTGAGATTTTGTTATCACTAATGGCTTCAAAGTCGGTAAAGCTAATCCTACTCTCTTCACTAAAATAATTGCAAAAGACTTGTTTATATGCCAAATTTATGTTGATGATATTATATTTGGGTCTACTAACAAGTCATCTTGTGAAGAATTTAGTAGGATCATGATTCAAAAATTCGAGATGTCTATGATGGGGGAGTTGAAGTATTTCCTTGGATTTCAAATCAAGCAACTCCAAGATGGCACCTTTATCTGCCAAACAAAGTACATTCAAGACATACTTAAGAAGTTTGGGATGAAGAATGACAAACCCATCAAGACAGCCATGGGAACAAATAGGCATCTCGACCTCGACACGGGAGGTAAATCCGTAGATCAAAAGGAATACCGGTCGATGATAGGTTCCTTACTCTATTTATGTGCATCTCGACCGGATATTATGCTTTCTGTATGCATGTGTGCAAGATTTCAGGCAAATCCTAAGAAAGTTCACCTTAGGGTCGTGAAAGGGAATTGTGCCCTTGGGCAATTTCTATTATGTTTTGGTGATTAAGTGCCCAACACATTTAGTTAAGTTCTTATGTGCTAAATGAAGAGAAAAGTGCAAATCAAGACATGAGGTATGTTTCTAGACTTAGTACATTGTTTTGAGTACTAACATATTTTGTCTAAGTGCTAGAAACAGGAAAAGAAAGAATTGCAAAAAGACTTGGCTGTGTGCAGCCAAAGTCCAGCTCGGCCTGGCACACCGGACTGTCCGGTGGTGCACCGGACTATGTCTAGTGCGCTAGGCTAGTCCGCGTGAACAGGCCGCTCTCAGGACTCGACGGTGGCGTATGGCTATAATTCACGGGACTATCCGATGGTGCACCGGACTGTCCGGTGAGTCGCCCGCGGCGAACTCGTCGTTCTCAGGAAGAGGATCAGCGACGTACGGCTAAAATTCACCGGACTCTCCGGTGGTGCACCGGACTGTCCGGTGAGCCAACGGTCGTCTGCGCCAACGGCCGGCCGCGCAATCTTCGTGCAACGCGTGGCAGCTCCAACGGTCAGCGGGGGGCACCGGACTGTCCGGTGTGCATCGGACAGTGTCCGGTGCGCCAACCGGCCCGGAGCTGCAACGGTCATCAGTGCCAGAAAAGGAAGGAGATCGGCACTGGACCGTCTACAGTGATTGTCCAGTGGCGCACCGGACTGTCCGGTGTGCCACTCGACAAAAGGCAAGGATGGCCTTCCTTGTTGGCCTCCAATGGCTCCTAGCTGCCTTGGGGCTATAAAAGGGGTCCCTAGGCGCATGGAGGAGACACACAAGCATTCACTAAGCATCCTAAAGCATCCATACTTCGTTCTCGCGCATTCGTTTCGTTGTGTTAGAGATTTGAGCTCTATTCGAGTCAAGGACTCCCTGTGTTGTCATTTGAGCTCAAGTCTTCTCCTGTGTGTGTGGGTGTGCTGCGATTTGTGTCTTGTGTATGTTGCTCATCCCAACCTTACTTCGTGCTTTCTTTGTGATCATCATTGTAAGGGCGAGAGGCTCCAACTTGTGGAGATTCCTCGCAAACGGGAAAAGGATATAAGGAAGAAAAGCCATGGTATTCAAGTTGATCATTGGATCACTTGAAAGGGGTTGAGTGCAACCCTCGTCCATTGGGATGCCACAACGTGGAAGTAGGCAAGTGTTACTTTGTCGAACCACGGGATAAAATCGCGTGTCTCTTGTGATTGCTCTCTCTTTCTTTGATTTTCTGTGTTCACAAGAGCTCGTTTCAAGCTACTTAGGCATTCTAACTTCCATAACTAAGTTTTGTGGCTATTAGTGTTGAATTTTACAGGATCACCTATTCACCCCCCTCTAGGTGCTCTCAATTGGTATCGGAGCCGTTCTCTTCACGTAAGGGACTAATCGCCCGAAGAGATGGATCCTAAGGGAAAGGGGATGGTGGTCAATGACAAGGAGAAGGAGTCCATCTTCAACGAGCCAAGAGACGACAAGCCCACTGACTCTGGCTCGAGTCACAAGAAGAAGGACGGGAAGAAGAAGAGGCGCATCAAGAAGATCATTTACTATAACAGCGACGCCTCCTCTTCTTCACCAGGAGATGACGATGATGATGACTCGTCGAAAAAGAAACCGGTTAATCAAAACTATTGATTTGATTATTTTCGTATTCCATTCAATTCTAATGCTCATTTGCTATCAATTCCACTTGGGAAGCCTCCACACTTTGATGGAGAAGACTACTCTTTTTGGAGTCACAAAATGCATAGTCACTTATTTTCTCTCCATCCTAGTATTTGGGAGATAGTTGAAAATGGAATGCATTTCGATAGTACGGATAACCCTGTGTATATTAATGAGCAAATTCATAAGAATGCACAAGCTACCACTGTTTTGCTAGCTTCTTTATGCAGGGATGAATACAACAAGGTGAGCGGCTTGGACAATGCCAAGCAAATCTGGGACACCCTCAAGATATCTCATGAGGGAAACGACGTCACCATGATCAACAAAATGGAGTTGGTGGAAGGCGAGCTGGGAAGGTTCATGATGATCAGGGGAGAGGAGCCAACACAAACATACAACAGGCTCAAGACCCTGGTTAACAAGATTAGAAGCTATGGAAGCACAAGATGGATGGACCACGACGTCGTCCGACTTATGCTAAGGTCATTCACGGTAATTGACCCCCATCTTATAAACCTCATTCGTGAAAATCCCAGGTACACAAAAATGACGCCCGAGGAGATACTCGGAAAATTCGTGAGCGGATGTATGATGGTAAAGGAAGCGCGATACGTGGATGATGCTCTTAATGGCCCTCTACCCGTCTACGAGCCTCAACCCGTTGCTCTCAAAGCAACAAGCAGCAGGGAGGCGCTACCAAGCAAGGTGGCACAAGTTGAGGCAGCCAGGCTAAACGAAGATGAGATGGCGCTAATCATCAAATGCTTCAAGACCACACTAAAAGGACGCAAGGAGTACCCCAACAAGAACAAAGCAAAGGGGAAGCGCTCCTGTTTCAAATGCAGTAAGACTGGTCATTTTATAGCACAATGTCCCGATAATTATAATGACCAGGAACAAGAAAAGCATGGGAAGAGGGAGAAAAAGAAGGTGTACAAGAAGGCAAAAGGCGAGGCGCACCTTGGCAAAGAATGGGATTCGGACTGCTCTTCATCCGACTCCGACGATGAAGGATTGGTAGCCTCAGCCTTTGACAAGTCTTCGCTCTTCCCCAACTAACGCCACACTTGCCTCATGGCCAAGGAGAAGAAGGTGAGTGTTCGAGATTCCCCTAAGTACTCTACTTCTAGTGATGAGGATTCCTCCGATGATGAAGTAGATTACTCTAGTCTATTTAAAGGATTAGATAGAGCTAAAGTAGAAAAGATTAATGAACTAATTGATGCTTTAAATGAAAAGGATAGAATTTTAGAAAAGCAAGAGGATATTTTGTATGAAGAGCATGATAAATTTGTTAGCGTTCAAAAATCTCTTGCTCTAGAAATTAAGAGAAATGAAATGTTATCCTCTGAATTGTCTGTGTGCCATGAATCAATCTCTAGTTTAAAGATTTTGAATGATGATTTAAAAGCTAAGCTAGTGGAAGCTAAAACTACTAGATCTTGTGTAGAACATGGAGTTATTTGCAATAGATGCAATGATTTTGATATTGATGCTTGTGATGAACATCTTGCGTCCATTTCTAAATTAAATGATGAGGTGGCAAGTCTTAATGCTCAACTTAAGACTTGCAAGATTGATTTTGATAAATTAAAGATTGCTAGGGATGCCTACACAATTGGTAGACACCCCTCAATTAGGGATGGGCTTGGTTTTCGAAAGGAAGCCAAGAACTTAACAAGCCAAAAGGCTCCCATTCTCGCCAAGGAGAAAGGGAAGGCCCCTATGGCTAGTAGTATTCAAAAGAATCATGCTTTCATGTATAATAGGAAAATTGCTAGTCATTCCAATTATAACAGGAGTTATGATCATGATGCTTTTGATTCACATGCAATGTTTGCCTCGAGTTCTACTTTTGTCCACGGTAGAAGTAGGCCTAGGAGAAATCATGTTGTGCATCATGTGCCTAGGAAAGTGTGTAATGAATCTACTACTATTTACCATGCTTGAAATACTTCATTTGCGCTTTTATGTAAGAATGCAAAAGTAGTGGCTAGGAAATTGGGATCCAAATGCAAGGGAGACAAGACTTGTATTTGGGTTCCAAAGGCTATTGTGACTAACCTTGTAGGACCCAACAAGAGTTGGGTACCTAAAACCCAAGTGTAAATTGCCTTGCAGGTTTATGCATCCGGGGGCTCAAGCTAGATTATCGACAGCGGATGCACAAACCACATGACGGGGGAGAAGAAGATGTTCACCTCCTACGTCAAGAACAAGGATTTCCAGGATACGATCATCTTTGGAGATGGGAACCAAGGCAAGGTTAAAGGATTGGGAAAGATAGCCATTTCATCCGAGCATTCTATATCCAATGTGTTCTTAGTTGAATCGCTCGGGTACAACTTATTGTCTGTAAGTCAATTATGTAACATGGGTTATAATTGTCTATTTAAAAATGTTGATGTTTGTGTCTTTAGAAGGAGTGATGGTTCATTAGCATTTAAGGGTGTATTAGACGACAAACTCTACTTAGTTGATTTTTCGAAAGAGGAGGCCGATCTAGATGCATGTTTAATAGCTAAGACTAGCATGGGCTGGTTGTGGCATCGCTGTCTAGCACATGTTGGGATGAAGAACCTTCATAAACTTCTAAAGGGAGAACATGTGTTAGGACTAACCAATGTATGTTTCGAAAAAGATAGACCTTGTGCAGCTTGTCAAGCAGGGAAACAGGTGGGAAGCACTCATCACAACAAGAATGTGATGACAACATCGAGACCACTGGAGCTTCTTCACATGGACCTCTTCGGACCCGTTGCCTACCTTAGCATCGGGGGAAGTAAGTATGGTCTTGTTATTGTTGATGATTTTTCCCGCTTCACTTGGGTATTGTTTTTGCAGGATAAATCAGAAACTCAAGGGACCCTCAAGCACTTTCTAAGGCGGGCTCAAAACGAATTTGAGCTCAAGGTGAAAAAGATAATAAGCGACAACGGGTCCGAGTTCAAGAATCTGCATGTGGAGGAGTACCTTGAGGAAGAAGGCGTCAAGCACGAGTTCTCCGCTCCCTACACACCATAGCAAAATGGTGTGGTAGAGAGGAAGAACAGGACGCTTATCGACATGGCGAGAACGATGCTTGGAGAATTCAAGACACCCGAGCGGTTTTGGTCGGAAGCTGTGAACACAGCTTGCCATGCCATAAACCGACTCTACCTACATCGCCTCCTCAAGAAGACCTCGTACGAACTTCTTACCGGTAACAAACCCAACGTCTCATACTTTCGTGTATTTGGGAGCAAATGTTACATTCTAGTGAAGAAAGGTAGAAATTCTAAATTTGCTCCCAAGGCAGTGAGAGCACCTAGAGGGGGGGTTGAATAGGTGATCCTATAAAATTCAACACTAAATAGCCTCAAGCTTGGTTATAAAGATGTTAGTGCAATAGAACCAAGTGGCTATAGAGCGAGCTCTTGCAAATCACAATAATCACAGAGAAAGACAACACAAGAGACACAATGTTTTATCCCGTGGTTCGGCCAAGTATAACACTTGCCTACTTCCACGTTGTCACGTCCCAATGGACGAGGGTTGCAATCAACCCCTTTCAAGTGATCCAATGATCAACTTGAATACCATGGTGTTCTTCCTTATAGTTTTCTTCCCGTTTGCGAGGAATCTCCACAAGTTGGAGCCTCTCGCCCTTACAAGATTGTTCACAAAGAAAACACAGAGTAAGTTTGGGAAGAGCAACTGCACACTAGAATTAAATCCACACCGCCAACACGCACACAAGTGAGAAGATGAGCACACAAAACACGTGCGGGGAGTTTACAACTCGAAAAGTGCTCCAATCTCAAGAACGATGAATGATTGGGTGAAAGTGAGGACTAGAAGTCTTGGAATGCTTAGAGTGTGCTTGGGTGACTCCTCCATGCGCCTAGGGGTCCCTTTTATAGCTCCAAGGCAGCTAGGAGCCGGTGGAGACCAACAAGGAAGGCTAAGATTGCCTTCTGTTTGGTGGCGCACCGGACAGTCCGGTGCCCCACCGGACAGTCACTGTAGATAGTCCGGTGCGGATCTCCTTCCTATTTTGGCGCAGTCGATCGTTGTAGATTCGTGGCAGTTGGCGCACCGGACACTGTCCAGTGCACACCGGACAGTCCGGTGCCCCTGCCGACCGTTGGCGCGGGCCACGCGTCGCCCGTGGATTGCGCAGTCGACCGTTGCGTAGTCGACCGTTGGCTCACCGGACAGTCCGGTGCACCACTGGACAGTCCGATGAATTATAGCTGTACGCCGCTGATCTTTTTTCCGAGAGCGACGACTTCGCCGTGGACGACTCACCGGACAGTCCGGTGCACCACCGGACAGTCCGGTGAATTATAGCCGTATGCCGCCGTCGAGTCCCGAGAACGGCCAGTTCACCTTGGACTCGCCTGGCGCACCGGACACTGTCCAATGCACCACCGGACAGACCGGTGCACCCAGACCGAGCAGGAGTTGGCTGTACACAGCCAACTCTTTTCCAATTCCATTTCTCCTATTTCTAGCACTTAGACAAAATATGTTAGTACTCAAAACAATGTACTAAGTCTAGAAACGTACCTTGTTACATGATTTGCACTTCTTCAATCTTTGGCACATTAAGAACTTAGAGAATGTGTGTTGGGCACTTAATCACCAAAACATTATAGAAATGGCCCAAGGGCACATTTCCCTTTCAATCTCCCCCTTTTTGGTGATTTATGCCAACACTTCACAAAGCAACCAAAATAAGTGCAATATCAATGCAAAAGAGAATCAAATTGTTTTTGACTCTAATTTGGCATATTTGGATCAATCTTCGCCACCACTTGGTTTGTTTTTGCAAATCAAATTCATTTTCCTATCTCTAAGTCAAACACACTTGTTTAGGCACAAAGAGAGATATTCCAATGGAAAAATTGATCAAGAGCCAAAAACTCCCCCTTTTCCCATAATCATAAATTCTCCCCTACCAGAGACCAAATTTTGCAATAAGAGTATTTTGACAAATCACAAGTTCTAACTCTATTGTTTTCAAAATTCACAAGTGGTAGCTGATCCATTTGCTTTGGCCTTAATTTCTCCCCCTTTGGCATTAAGCACCAAAATGGGATCATTTTTGGCCCTATAACCCCATTGCCTCACCAAAAAGTGTCAATTAAGAGCAAAAGGCAATAAGAGCATAGAAATGAACTTGGAATTAATTACACTAATACCGGAGTGCAATGGAAGTCTTTGCATGGTCCAAGTTCACCTTTCCCTTTCAATGCACCTTTGAGACTATATCAAGAACACTCAAACACAAAGGTTAGTCTCAAAGGGTCAAGTTGTAGCACTTCTCCCCCTCAATATGTGCATCATTCACACATGGACTTGTGAGGTCCGAGGATCCCTTGCACAACTTGAGCACCATAAATAAGCAACAAATTGCATAAATGAATAAGTATTATGATCAAAGACATAAAACACTTGTATGCTATAGATCAATCCAAGTTACGTGAATCTAAGACATTTAGCTCACTATGCAGCCTGCAAAAGGTTTTCTCATCTAATGGCTTGGTAAAGATATCGGCTAGCTGGTTCTCGGTGCTAATTTGGAACACCTCGATATCTCCCTTTTGTTGGTGGTCTCTCAGAAAGTGATGTCGGATGTCTATGTGCTTAGTGCGGCTGTGTTCAACAGGATTATCCGTTATGCGGATTGCACTCTCATTGTCACATAGGAGTGGGACTTTGCTCAGATTGTAGCCAAAGTCCTGGAGGGTTTGCCTCATCCAAAGTAGTTACCCGCAACACTGTCCTGCGGCAACATACTCGGCCTCAGCGGTGGATAGGGCAACGGAGGTTTGTTTCTTTGAACTCCAAGACACCAGAGACCTTCCTAGGAATTGGCACGTCCCTGATGTACTCTTCCTATCAACCTTGAATCCAGCATAATCGGAGTCTGAATATCCAATTAAGTCAAAGGTAGACCCCTTGGGATACCAGATCCCGAAGCAAGGCATAGCAACTAAATATCTAAGAATCCGCTTAACGGCCACAAGGTGACATTCCCTTGGGTCAGATTGATATCTAGCACACATGCATATGCTAAGCATAATATCCGGTCTACTAGCACATAAATAAAGTAATGACCCTATCATAGACCGGTATGCCTTTTGATCAACGGACTTACCTCCTTTGTTGAGGTCGACATGTCCATCAGTTCCCATTGGTGTCTTCGCGGGCTTGGCGTCCTTCATCCCAAACCGCTTGAGAAGATCTTGAGTGTACTTTGTTTGGGAGATGAAGGTGCCGTCCTTGAGTTGCTTCACTTGGAACCCAAGGAAGTAGTTCAACTCACCCATCATCGACATCTCAAACTTTTGAGTCATCACCCTGCTAAACTCCTCACAAGACTTTTGGTTAGTAGAACCAAATATTATGTCATTGACATAAATTTGGCACACAAAAAGGTCACCATCACAAGTCTTAGTGAAAAGAGTGGGATCGGCTTTCCCAACCTTGAAAGCATTAGCAATTAAGAAATCTCTAAGGCATTCATACCATGCTCTTGGGGCTTGCTTAAGTCCATAGAGCGCCTTAGAGAGCTTACACACATGGTTGGGGTACCTTTCATCCTCAAATCCAGGGGGTTGTTCCACGTATACCTCCTCCTTGATTGGCCCGTTGAGGAAAGCGCTCTTCACATCCATTTGAAACAACCTGAAAGAATGATGAGCGTCATAGGCTAATAGAATGCGAATAGACTCTAGCCTAGCCACAGGAGCAAAAGTCTCCTCAAAATCCAAACCTGCGACTTGGGCATAACCTTTTGCCACAAGTCGAGCCTTGTTTCGTGTCACCACCCTGTGCTCGTCTTGCTTGTTGCAGAACACCCACTTGGTTCCCACAACATTTTGCTTGGGACAGGGCACCAGGCTCCAAACTTCGTTCCTCTTGAAGTTGTTGAGCTCTTCCTACATGGCCAACACCCAGTCCGGATCCTGCAAGGCCTCTTCTACCCTAAAAGGCTCAATAGAAGAGACAAACGAGTAATGCTCACAAAAGTTAGCTAATCTTGAGCGAGTAGTTACTCCCTTGCTTATGTCACCTAGAATCTGGTCAACGGGATGATTCCGTTGGATCGTTGCTCGGACTCGAGTTGGAGGGGCCCGTGGTGCTTCTTCCTCCATGGCTGGTTCTTCTTGTGCTCCCTCTTGATCACGCGCCACTTCTTGAGGTGTTCATCATCTTGAGTTGGGGGATGCACCATCGTTGAGGAAGAAGGTTGATCTTGCTCTTGTTGTTCCTATGGTTGCACATCTCCAATCGCCATGGTACGTATTGCGGCCGTTGGAACATCATCTACATCATCAAGATCAACTTGCTCTCTTAGAGAGCCATTAGTCTCATCAAATACAACGTCGCTAGAGACTTCAACCAAACCCGATGATTTGTTGAAGACTCTATACGCCCTTGTATTTGAGTCATACCCTAGTAAAAACCCTTCTACTGCCTTGGGAGCAAATTTAGAATTTCTACCTTTCTTCACTAGAATGTAACATTTCCTCCCAAATACACGAAAGTATGAGACGTTGGGTTTGTTACCGGTAAGAAGTTCATACGAGGTCTTCTTCAGGAGGCGATGAAGGTAGACCCGGTTTATGGCGTGGCAAGCTGTGTTCACAGCTTCTGACCAAAACCGCTCGGGCGTCTTGAACTCTCCAAGCATTGTTCTTGCCATGTCGATGAGCGTCCTGTTCTTCCTCTCTACCACACCATTTTGCTGTGGTGTGTAGGGAGCAGGAGAACTCGTGCTTGATGCCTTCCTCCTCAAGATACTCCTCCACTTGTAGATTCTTGAACTCGGACCCGTTGTCGCTTCTTATCTTTTTCACCTTGAGCTCAAATTTGTTTTGAGCCCGCCTTAGAAAGCGCTTGAGGGTCCCTTGGGTTTCTGATTTATCCTGCAAAAAGAACACCCAAGTGAAACGGGAAAAATCATCAACAATTACTAGACCATACTTACTTCCCCCGATGCTAAGGTAGGCGACAGGTCCGAAGAGTTCCATATGTAATAGCTCCAGTGATCTTGATGTTGTCATCACATTCTTGTTGTGATGAGTGCTTCCCACCTGTTTCCCTGCCTGACAAGCTGCACAAGGTCTGTATTTTTCGAAGCAGACATTGGTTAGTCCTAACACATGTTCTCCCTTTAGAAGTTTATGAAGGTTCTTCATCCCAACATGTGCTAGATGGCGAGGCCACATCTAGCCCATGCTAGTCTTAGCGATTAAGCATGCATCTAGATCGGCCTCCTCTTTTGAAAAATCAACTAAGTAGAGTTTGCCGTCTAATACACCCTTAAACACTAATGAACCATCACTCCTTCTAAAGACAGACACATCTACATTAGTAAATAGACAATTATAACCCATGTTACATAATTGACTTACAGACAATAAGTTGTACCTGAGCGATTCAACTAAGAACACATTTGAGATAGAATGCTCAGATGAAATGGCTATTTTTCCTAGTCCTTTAACCTTGCCTTGGTTCCCATCTCCAAAGATGATCGAATCTTGGGAATCCTTGTTCTTGACGTAGGAGGTGAACATCTTCTTCTCCACATCATGTGGTTTGTGCATCCGCTGTCGATAATCCAGCTTGAGCCCCCGGATGCATAAACCTGCAAGGCAATTTACACTTGGGTTTTAGGTACCCAACTCTTGTTGGGTCCTACGAGGTTAGTCACGATAGCCTTTGGGACCCAAATACAAGTCTTGTCTTCCTTGCATTTGGCCCCCAACTTTCTAGCAAGCAATTTTTTATTTTTCTTTATAGTAGCAGATTCATTACACATTTTACTAGGCACATGATGCAACACATGATTTTTCTTAGGCCTATTTCTATCATGCACACAAGTAGAGCTAGAGGCAAACATAGCATTTGGATCATAATAACCAGCATGAATATAACTCTTATTATAGTTAGAATAACTACCAATTTTCCTATCATACATAAAAGCATGGTTTCTCTTAGGAATATTAGCCATAGGGGCCTTCCCTTTCTCCTTGTTGGGAATGGGAGCCCTTTGACTTGTTAAGTTCTTGGCTTCCTTTCGAAAGCCAAGCCCATCCTTAATTGAGGCGTGTCTACCAACGGTGTAGGCATCCCTAGCAAATTTTAACTTATCGAAATCAACCTTGCAAGTCTTAAGTTGAGCATTAAGACTTGCCACTTCATCATTTAATTTAGTAATGGATGCAAGATGTTCATTACAAGCATTAATATCAAAATCCTTGCATCTATTGCAAATTACAACATGTTCCACACATGAACTAGATTTATTAGCTACTTCTAGCTTAGCATTTAAATCATCATTAGCACTCTTTAAGCTAGACACAGTTTCATGACAAGCAGATAATTCAAAAGATAGCATTTCATTCCTTTTAACCTCTAAAGCAAGAGATTTTTGCACACTAACAAACTTATCATGCTCTTCATACAAAATATCCTCTTGCTTTTCTAAAAGTCTATCCTTTTCATTTAAAGCATCAATCAATTCATTGATTTTATCTACTTTAGCTCTATCTAAACCTTTGAATAAGCTAGAGTAATCTACTTCATCATCACTAGAATCATCACTAGAATAGTGTATTTAGGGGTATCACGAACACTTACCTTCTTCTCCTTGGCCATGAGGCAAGTGTGTCGTTCATTGGGGAAGAGAGCGGACTTGTTGAAGGCTGAGGCAGCGAGTCCTTCGTCGTCGGAGTCGAAAGAAGAGCAGTCCGAATCCCATTCTTTGACAAGGTGCGCCTCGCCCTTCGCCTTCTTGTAGGCCTTCTTCTTCTCCCTCTTCCCGCTCTTTTCTTATTCCTGGTCACTAGTATTATCGGGACAGTTTGCTATAAAGTGACTAGTCTTACCGCACTTGAAGCAGGAGCGCTTTCCCCTTGTTTTGTTCTTGTTGGGGTACTCCTTGCATCCTTTAAGGGCGGTCTTGAAGCGCTTGATGATGAGCGCCATCTCATCTTCGTTTAGCCTAGCAGCCTCAACTTGTGCCACCTTGCTCGGTAGCACCTCCTTGTTGCTTGTTGCCTTGAGTGCAACGGGCTATGGCTCGTAGATGGGCATTTGGCCGTTTAATGCATCATCAACATACCTTGCCTCCTTGACCATCATGTGCCCGCTCACAAATTTTCCGAGTATCTCCTCGGGCATCATCTTTGTGTACCTGGGATTCTCATGGATGAGGTTCACAAGATGAGGGTCAATAACAGTGAAAGACCTGAGCATAAGTCGGATGACGTCGTGGTCCGTCCATCTCGTGCTTCCATAGCTCCTAATCTTGTTGACCAGGGTCTTGAGCCTATTGTACGTTTGTGTTGGCTCCTCTCCCCTGATCATCACGAACCTTCCTAGCTCGCCTTCCACCAACTCCATTTTGGTGATCATGGTGGTGTCGTTTCCCTCATGTGATATTTTGAGGGTGTCCCAGATTTGCTTAGCGTTGTCCAATCCGCTCATCTTGTTGTACTCGTCCCTGCACAAGGATGCTAGCAAAATAGTGGTAGTTTGTTTATTTTTATGAATTTGCTCATTGATAAACACAGGGTTATCGGTACTATCAAAATGCATTCCATTTTCAACTATCTCCCATATACTAGGATGGAGAGAAAATAAGTGACTACGCATTTTGTGACTCCAAAAAGCGTAGTCCTCTCCATCAAAGTGTGGAGGTTTACCAAGAGGAATTGAAAGCAAATGAGCATTGGAATTAAAAGGAATACGAGAATAATCAAATGAATAATTTGAATTAACCGGTTTCTTTTTCTCGTCGTCGTCGTCTCTTGGAGAAGAAGAAGATTCATCGCTGTCGTAGTAGACGATCTTCTTGATGCGCCTCTTCTTCTTCCCGTCCTTCTTCGTGTGACTCGAGCCAGAGTCAGTGGGCTTGTCATCTCTTGGCTCGTTGAAGATGGACTCCTTCTCCTTATCGTTGACCACCATCCCCTTTCCCTTAGGATCCATCTCTTCGGGCGATTAGTCCCTTACGTGAAGAGAACGGCTCTGATACCAATTGAGAGCACCTAGAGGGGGGTGAATAGGTGATCCTATAAAATTCAACACTAAATAGCCACAAGCTTGGTTATAAAGATGTTAGTGCAATAGAACCAAGTGGCTATAGAGCGAGCTCTTGCAAATCACAATAATCACAGAGAAAGACAACACAAGAGACACAATGTTTTATCCCGTGGTTCGGCCAAGTATAACACTTGCCTACTTCCACGTTGTGGCGTCCCAATGGACGAGGGTTGCAATCAACCCCTTTCAAGTGATCCAATGATCAACTTGAATACCACGGTGTTCTTCCTTATAGTTTTCTTCCCGTTTGCGAGGAATCTCCACAAGTTGGAGCCTCTCGCCCTTACAAGATTGTTCACAAAGAAAGCACAGAGTAACATTGGGAAGAGCAACGCACACTAGAATTAAATCCACACCGCAAACACGCACATAAGTGAGAAGATGAGCACACAAAACACGCGCGGGGAGTTTACAACTCGAAAAGTGCTCCAATCTCAAGAACGATGAACAATTGCGTGAAAGTGAGGACTATAAGTCTTGGAATGCTTAGAGTGTGCTTGGGTGACTCCTCCATGCGCCTAGGGGTCCCTTTTATAGCCCCAAGGCAACTAGGAGCCATTGGAGACCAACAAGGAAGGCTAAGATTGCCTTCTGTCGGGTGGCACACCGGACAGTCACTGTAGACAATCCGGTGCGGATCTCCTTCCTATTTTGGCGCAGTCGACCGTTGCAGATTCGTGGCAGTTGGCGCACCGGACACTGTCTGGTGCACACCGGACAATCCGGTGTGTGGCAGAACTGCCCGAATTATTCCAACTTAAGTGCCTACGTCCCGCCTTAGAGGCTAGACCACACTTAAATGGGAATAACCCGTCAATCCCTTGGATCTAGTCCGACGAGGCCACTGACAGGATCAAGTACCACAGTCTCACTCGAGGGTGAGTCACAGAGCAAATATAATAAAGCATAAGACCATACATTAAGGAGTATTAAGCTTATTACATCATCATTGGAGTTTTAGCAAAAGTAGTCATCATTGTTCGAAGTGCAGCGGAATAAAACTAATGATAAATAAACAGAGAGATGGGGAAGCCTGTCCCATCACTCCTCATGCTGCTCCTCAGCCGAGGCAGGGTCCCACTCGACTGTCCACCCCGGTGGCAAGGTGGATGGCCAAGTCACTCCAGCAACCATGTCCTCCAGAGAACCTGTAAAAATTATGCCACAAGCAAGGCTGAGTATACTAATACTCAGCTAGACTTACCCGGTGTGAGGAGTCTACTCCTCTACCTCTAGACATGCAGCTGTTTGGCTGTGGGGTTTGGTTGCCAAAAGCACTAGCTGAGTTTATAAACCAAGTTTTAACTCTATCAAGTTTTAGTGTGACTCTCTTAAGACTAGATATGTACTATCTACTCATTCAGGGTATCAAGCAAATTTAGCAATCAACATCTTTTGTCACATCATCACATTTCCACTTGTTACTCAATGCAGTACAATGGATCAAGCAGTCTCATTAGCTGCGAGAAGCAGACGATTCGAATCGAGTTTTTATCCTTGCAAGGTAAACCTAAACACACGACGTGGCGAGGCACTCCGTACCCACACACATCAACCGTCCCCATCAATTCCCTGTCAGCAGAGAGGGGCTCACCGCCTTGGCGTACAATGCCTCACTAACCCCGACTGCCGTCGTGCAGTGATCGCACTTGTACCCACCATAACCGGAATGGGAGACCACGTCTCAAGTCGCGTGAGGAGCGCAATCTACTGCCAGGTTCAATCAGGTACTAGGCTTACCGATTTACCATATTTCTCGGCATATGTTTAGTACGTTCAAACGCTTGACACAGGTATCCGCACGTTAAATCCTTATTCCAATTTCATCTCGTAGACATCGCAACCCCCCATGGGTCCGAGTCCACAGACCCTTATCATTCTGTTATCAAGGTGGATACAATCAATTTTTCCTGACCTCGCGTGAGTGCTAGAAAAATCACTCGACTTCTACCGAGATCCCTATTTAGCAAAGCAGGCTACTCGACCTAGCATACTAGTATCCATTTCAACAAGGGTTCCTGAGTTCATGCAACTAGGGTTTCAACCAACTCCTACACTTAAGTGCACAATACAAGCCTACAAACATTAAGTGTAGTAAAATATCATATAGAACAGGTTATGCATAAAACCGGGGCTTGCCTTCCAAAGCTAGGGCAGGCAGATCCTCTGGTGCAGGCTCTGGTGCTGGATTCGGGGCTACCTCCTGAGTGACTCCTTGCTCCGGCACGAGGATGTACTCTCCGTCAGCGAGGTTGCAATATATCGAATGCAATGAATAAGAATATGTATGCCATGATTATGCAGGATTTAGTAAACATTATGCTAAGTGAAAGAAAACTAAGTTAGTTAGTAACTTAGGGTTTCCTGGTTATACGTGGCTCTTTAGTGGTTTATGCTTATCTATTTTAGGTTTGGGTTTTGCCCAGGGATAAGCATAGTGAATTGAACTTGGATTTCCCTTAGATATTTTAGTAGACACATGAGGGATTTTGCTGGTTGGGTTAAAATGACATTACTCTCCATTATTAATTTCCTTTTTCATTTTCTATTTAGGAATTCTAGGGTGGGTTTGAACTACGACAGTGATTTAACATATTCCAAAAATTCTGAAAAATTTACAGTGGGTTACTATTGGTCATTGTAGTTTGTCCTATAAAATTGAGGTGAATACTAATTCAGATACTACTTGTGCAAAATTAACAAGAATAAGTTTTAAAAGGGCATTTTACACTATAGCTGTGATTTAATTGGGGCTTCTGTACCAGGTTGTATTTTTGTCCAAATACCTAGGTGATATTAGGCCTTTGTGTTAAAAATCACAGAAAAAGTCATAATAGATATTTAGTTGTGAATTTCTAAAGTTTTATGCCAAAAAGGTGCTTATAACTAACTTGTTGTTTGAAAAATATCAAACAACAGATTCCATATTTTTCCTATGTTCATAATAACAAAACATTAGTTATCCCAAGGTTTGGGGTGTTTTGTCCTTGGAGTTATTTTTCTAGGGTTTTTCTAAGTTTTCCTTGTTTCCCTAAAATAAAAGGTATCTCATTTATTCTGTACTAAACAAGGGTATAATAAATTTTTCTAGTGAACTATACTGAATAAGTAAACTAACAAAAATGTGGGTGCTCCCTGGTTCTTTATTTAAACCACCTTTCATATTTTCTCTAACTTTAGGCTCAAAAGGATTTAACTGGTAAATTCTATCTTAACTTGGTGTACTGAGGGGTTTACTATTTTTAAACAGATTAGGGAGTGATTAAGTACTTCTCTGATTTTTCTTAACCTTAGTCTAACAGTGTAACTATTTTTCCTTTTATTATTTAGCTTTTGGCCAAATCAATATTTAAATCTAAACTTTAAATTCTTTTGCAATACTAAGAAGGTTTTGTATTTTTCCTAAGTAGTTCACATTATTTAGAATCAGGCAAAATTGGTTTGACCAAATTTGGTTGTATAAAACTGAAGTTATGAATTTTACAAGCTCTATTTGCATTTAAATTAGAAATATTAAAAAGGTTTCCTGGAAAACCAGTTTACACCGAGGACCTTGGGTTCATTCTAAATCAATCCACTCATTTCTACCCCTGCGCCACTATTCCCCAGAGTCACTGACAGTTCAAAAAACCCCCCGACCTTTCCTTCCTCTTCCCCGAGGTCCTTCCCCTAATGTAAACAGTACCCGCGGGAAAGAAAAGGGCGGCGCGGCTTACCGGCGGTGAGAGAGGGCCGGTGAGGGGCAGGGTTGGCTTCTGGAGGTCCTGGCGGTCACAGCGAGGTACGGCTTGACGGCGGTGGTGGCCAGAATCGGCCGGTCCACGTGCGCAGGCGGGTGATCTCGTCGGTGGCGGGTGTTTCGGCTGAACCACGACGATCTAGTTCAATTAAATGGCATGATGAGCTCCATGGGATGACGTAGAGGCTATGTGCACAAGGAATCAAAGAATGGGGCAGAGATTTACCCGGTCTACGTTTACCAGCAGTCGGGTGAAGTCCGGCGACCGTGGACTGGCTTCTCCGGCGAGACAAAGTCTGATTCCTTGCTCGAGGAGCTTCACCAAGGCATGCACGGTCTCTTCCAAGGGTCAGGTGTGGCTGAGAAGGGCTCTGCTGGCCGGTCTACGGTGGCAGGGGCTCGGGTGGCCGCGGGCACGCCGTGCGCGGGGCAAACGCCGGTGGTTTCGGGCTTCGGTGAGGTCGAGCGTGTGCGGAGGAGTACGGTCCACGCATGAGGGGGGCTTTATAGGCGCGGGCGCGAGCAGGGGACACGGGCACGGCTCAGCACGGCGCGGGGTTGGGCGCGGGCGTGCTCTGGCGCGCTCAGAGCGCGTCGAACACATGGAAGTGTTCTTCTGCCCGTGTTCAACAGCTCGCCGAGATTGCTAGCGTGCGAATCTTGGCAAAAATCCGGCGCAGGCCTCTTTCTGGCACCTAGAGCTATCTCTTATGTGTGAGTCCCCATGGCAGATATGCCCTAGGTAGGGAGATATGCGGACGCCAAATCTGGCTTGTCCCTCCGCCCACCTCGCGACAAAAGCCATGCCAAATCATGTTAAACGTCTAGGGCTTGGTTTCAACTTTTTCCAGTGGGTGCCTTAGGTGGTATGCCACATTTTTGGTATACAACTTAGGTGGTTTTGGTGCCATCTACTAAGTGAACACGGTGGATCTTTAGATTAGGTGTAAAATGTGACTTAGAGAAAATTAGAGAGCTCTAGCTCTCTCCACTTAAGGAATGGATTTGGGGTTCTTTAAGGGGTCTTTTTGAAATGTTTCCTCTCTGTATTTTGTAGATTAATATGTTACTTAAACTTTGGCCAAAGGTTAAATCATGATTTGCACATTTGCTTAACCTTTCCCCCCTTCAACCAGGGTTTTAGGAGTTAAGGGCTCAAGAAGGGTCTAGGGTTTACTCCTCTCTTGCCCAAGGTGATAATTGCACAAAGGCTTGGGTAATGCTTTTGGTCATTAACATTCTTGGTTCAAACATGGTCTCCAAGGTTTTATGCTCTTCTCTTCAAGTTTCTTCCACATGTGATCACAGTCAATAGTGCATAGATGTGCCATGGCCAGGGTAACACCTGGGGTGTTACAGCCCTCCCCCCTTAAAGGAATCTCGTCCCGAGATTTTAGGTAGAGTCCTCTGGAGGGGTGCCATGAAGGCATGTTGGTGCGTTGTTCCTTCTTTTATTCAAGTTTCTCTAGTTAACTGTCTTTGAATGCCATTCTCTTTGCGACTTCAGAAGGAAGTCCCTTTTAAGTCATTTCCAAACTTATACTATCCTTATCATTTAAGTTTTTCTTATATTTGAATTCAAAGGGCAGGTGGGGGTGGGGTTTTGGATTACGTACCGACTTCTTTGGGCAGAAAATCGGGGAAGCGAGAACGTAGAAAATCCTCAGTCTCCCATGTAGCTTCTTCTACTGAATGGTGACTCCACTGTACCTTATACATTCTGATCAATTTGGCCCACGTTGATCTGTCCTTTTCATCCAGCACTTTGACGGGGTGTTCCTGATATGACAAGTTAGGTTCTATCTCAATTTCAGGTTCAGGTAATACTTCAGTGGGTAAGCGGACACACTTCCGTAGCTAAGATACATGGAACACACTGTGAACTGCTGACATGTGGGGTGGCAACTTCAATTGATAGGCTACGGGTCCGCAAGTGGCTTTGATCTCATAGGGTCCAATGTAGCGAGGAGCGAACTTGCCCTTGATTCCAAATCTCTGGACACCTTTGGTGGGTGACACCTTAAGATAAACATGATCTCCCACTTCAAACTATAGAGGCTTCCTTCTCTTGTCATGATAGATCTTTTGCCTAGCCTGAGCAGCTTCTAGGTTCTTCGTAATAACTCTGACCTTTTCCTCTGCTTCAAGCACCAAGTCCGGTCCAAATATTTCCCTCTCTCCCGCTTGAGACCAATTGAGCGGTGTCCTGCACCTTCTCCCATACAAGGCTTCAAAAGGTGCCATTTTTAGACTGGACTGGTAGCTGTTATTGTAGGAGAACTCTGCCAAAGAAAGACACTTGTCCCAGTTTTTACCATAGTGTAGCACACAGGCTCGCAACATGTCTTCGAGGATTTGATTTACTCTTTCTGTCTGGCCAACTGTCTGCGGATGATATGCAGAGCTTCTTATTGCATGGGTCCCCAGTGATTCTTGGAGCTGCTCCCAAAAGCGTGCCACAAACAGTGCTCCTCTGTCAGATACAATGGTCTTCGGAATGCCATGCAAACGCACTATTTGATCAACATAGATTTCTACATATTTCTCGGTCTTGTGGGTGGTATGCACTGGTAAGAAATGAGCTGTCTTGGTCAACCTGTCCACAATGACCCAAATGGAATCATGGTGCCGGGAGGTATTGGGCAATCCCACGATAAAATCCATGCAAATATCCTCCCACTTCCAAGATGGTATGGGAAGGGGTTGCAAAGTGCCTGCTACCTTTAGATGGCTGGCCTTGACTCTCTGGCAGGTGTCACACTCAGAGATATACTTAGCAATTTCCCTCTTCATTCTGGTCCACCAGTATAAGGATCTGAGATCATGATACATCTTATTGCTGCCCGGGTGCATGGAGAATTTTGAAAGGTGAGCTTCATCCAATATCTTCTTTCTGAGCTCAGGGTCCTTGGGAACAACCAATCGATCTCCAAACCATAGGATTCCTTTGCTGTCCTGCCGGAAGCATTTGTATTTTTCTGCTTTCTATTTGATCATTTCCTTGATAACCTGAACACCCTTGTCTTCAATCTGTGCCCTGACTATTTGCTCTTATATGTGGGCTCCACCGAGATATAATTTAAAGCACCTAAAGAAATAACTTCTAGGTTCAGCTTGCACAACTCATTACACAGGGTGGTGACCTTTGCATCCATGTTCATACAATGGCACTGGGCTTTTCTGCTTAGGGCATCTACCACAACATTGGCTTTGCCAGGATGGTAATGCACCTCCAACTCATAGTCCTTGATTAACTCTAACCATCTTCTCTGTCTCATATTAAGATCTGCCTGAGTGAAAATGTATTTGAGGCTCTTATGGTCAGTGTAAATGTTACAGTGAGCTCCCATCAGGTAATGTCTCCATATCTTGAGAGCATGAACCACAGCTGCTAACTCCAGATCATGTGTAGGGTAGTTTTGCTCATGGGATCTAAGTGCTCGGGAGGCATAAGCAATTACTCTGTTATCTTGCATTAAGACACATCCCAATCCAGTACCGGAAGCATCGCAATACACTTCAAAGGGCTTGGTGTTATCAGGTTGAGCTAGCACTGGTGCTGTTGTCAAATGTTGCCTTAGGGTATGAAAGGCATCCTCACACTTCTGGCTCCAATCATACCTGACTCCCTTCTTCAATAGTTCGGTCATTGGTTTGGTAATTCTGGAGAAATCCGGAATGAATCGTCGATAATATCCTGCCAATCCCAGAAAACTCCAAATCTGTCTCACTGTGGTAGGAGGTTTCCAATCATTACTTCTTGTACCTTCTCAGGATCAACTGATATCCCATCCTGAGAAATTGTGTGACCCAAGAATTTAATTTCCCTTAGCTAGAATTCACACTTAGACAACTTAGCATAAAGATGATGATCGCGCAGTCGCTGAAGCACGATGTGTAGATGCTCAGTATGCTTGTCTTCATTCTTGGAATAGACTAGAATATCGTCAATGAAAACGACCACGAATTTGTCCAGCTCTGGCATGAATACTTAGTTCATTAGGTACATGAAATAAGCCAGGGCATTGGTCAGCCCAAAAGACATCACCAAGAATTCATAGAGCCCATATCTGGTAGAGAAAGCCGTCTTCGGAATATCACTGGCACGGATCTTGATCTGATGGTAGCCCGAGCGAAGGTCTATCTTGGAGAACACTTTGGCTCCCACCAACTGATCAAACAAAACATCAATGTGGGGCAGTGGGTATTTGTTCTTGATGGTCACCGCATTGAGAGGGAGGTAATCAACACACATTCTCAGACTTTCATCCTTCTTCTTTATAAACAAGGCTGGGCATCCCCAAGGTGAAGTACTTGGGCGAATGAACCCCTTGTCCAACAACTCTTGCAGTTGCTTCTTCAATTCTGCCAATTCTGCTGGAGGCATCCTATAGGGTCTCTTGGATATGGGGGCAGTTCCGGGTTGCAATTCAATGGCGAACTCTATGTCTCTATCGGGTGGCATCCCTGGCAATTCGTCAGGAAAGACATCTGGGTAGTCACAGACTACTAGGGTTCTTTCAACCGGTGACTCTATCAGGGTGAATGCACAAGAACGGGTACAACCCTGATCAGGCAAAAATAAAGTAGTCTCGCCATAAGCAGGGGAGTGAATCTCAATGGCCCTTGCTGCAATATCCAATACTGCCTGATGCCTGGATAACCAATCAGTTCCCAATATGATGTCCACGCTATCCAATCCTAAGATGAGAAGGGTGGTTCTAATCACAAGACTACCCAATTTTATAGGCACTTGCCGGTTGATTTGATTGGTGGCAACCCTGCCTCCTGGTGTTGAAATTGTAATACCCCCATCGGTGTGGTGAAAAGGTAATTGGCACTTGGCACTAAATTTGGCACTGATAAAACTGTGTGATGCACCCGAATCAAAAAGAATAATAGCAGGACAATTCAAAACTGAAAAGATACCAGCCATGACGGATGCTCCCTCGAGAATGTCAGCCATGGTGGCGAAGTTCAATCTACCTTGCCTCACTTGCACCTTTTGTCTCTTGCCTTGATTCTGGTTGGCATTCTGTCCCTGCCTCTGCTGGTTCCTGGGGCAATTCTTGGCATAATGCCCGGTGTTACCACAAGTGAAACACTTGTTGTCATTGGCCTGGCGGTATTGCTGCTGCTGTTGATTGTTCCTCTGAGCTGGAAACTGGGTGCAGTTGGGTGCCTGCTGCTGCTACTGTGGTCGGATCACCCAACGTCCTTGCTGCTGCTGAGGTCCTCTGTTCTGAGTGTCAAACACGATCCTGAAGCGATGTGGCTGAGCTGAAGGTCCTGCCACAGTGGTCTTCCTCTTCTTCTCTGCCTGACGAGCTGTGATACAATCCTCCTGAGAAATGGCCATGTTGACTAACTCATTATAGCTGTTGGCCCTGACTGTGTTGAGACGGTCACGGAGCTTAGTGCTGAGCCCCCTGCTGAACTTGTCCCTCTTCTTCTCGTCCGTGTCTGCATGATATCCCGCATACTGGCATAGGTCATTGAAGGCCTGAGCATACTGTAATACTGTCCGGTTCCCTTGAGTGAGTGCTAGAAACTCATTTAGCTTGCAGTCCATAATGCCAGCTGGAATATGGTGTCCCCTGAAAGCTGCCTTGAACTCTCTCCAATCCACTTCATGGTAAACTGGTTGCATAGCAAGGTAGTGGTCCCACCATGTCCGCTCGGGTCCGCGAAGCTGCTGGGTGGCGAACCTGACCTTAGTCACCTCTGAACAAACTCCATTGAGTAGTGGGAATTTGGATTCCACTACCCTAAGCCATATATCAGCATCAAGTGGGTCCTCTGCCCTGGTGAACAACGGTGGCTGGGTACTGAGGAACTCCTGATAAGTGGCTGCCGCGGGGTGACGCTGATGATCACCACCACCATAGTGCTGAGGCGGCGGCTGACGCTGAGCTAGCTATCTCAAGATCTCATTTTGTTGAGCCATCAGCTCCTGCAGAGTAGGAGGCGGTGGCGGTGGTGGAGGAACGCGCTCATTTTGACCACGACGCGCTCTTCCGGCCATCTGAAAAAAATTCATATATATTCTTAATATCACATTTCTGAGGTTCAAGGTTCAATCGTGGTGAAAGAGGCAAAAGGGCGAAACCAATATATTTTTGCATAATTATAAAAGATTCCACATTGTCCAAACCTTTTTCCCCTTAAATTAAGACTGACAGCATTCACCAACCATGGTTCCAAAAGAGTTTATCATGATTACATCAATAGCCCAGAAGACTCAACTCTATCTAGCCTAGTACCCCAAGGGTGCAAAAGCTAAGCTAGCTTCGAGGAGTCCTACCATCACAGACTTCTAACTCTATCCTCGCAACCTAGTGAGCAAACGAGGCAACACTCGACTCGGAGGATGGTGGTCTCCCTGAGCCAGCAGTGTCCAAACTGGAGGCAGGCTCCTCTCCTCCCTCGATGTCGACATCCTCGTTGGCCTCCATGTCTTGGATCTCCTGGTGGTGCATATCTAGGTGCTGATTAGCCTCTGCAAGCTGCTGCTGGGTGTTGATCAACTGATCCTCGAGGACCTCGATGGTGTTCTCCCTCGTCCCCACTAGCTCCTCGAGTTCGTGAATCTCATCTGACAACTGCTCCACTTGTAGATCTTTTTCTACCGTCTCAGTGGACAAGTCAACCACAAGCTCCTCTCTGTTATCCAAAGTGATCTTGGTTGCCTCCAACAATGCCATCAGATGGGACATTGCCTCACCACGCATCACCTGCAGACGATACAGGGCATTCATGCACCGCACCGTCAAGTGAGCAGTCTGGCCCGGGTAGATAGCCCAGATATCCTTGGCATGCTCTACTCGGTCCTTCCACATTGGGTCGTCCTCCTTCTCAGTGGGAAACAAGCCAATGGGGTGAGTGGACAGCTCCAAGGGGTGGAATCCACAGAAAGTGGTCAGTCCGTGAAGAGCAATTGCCTCGATAGTATCCTCAGCCCGGTATCCAAAAGACTCAGAGTCCAGCGAACGCCAGCCTGGCTGCAGGGGATGAGGCTCTAGGGTCATCCTCACCCTACAGCGGGGCACTCGGTGCTTCTCGAACAACTGCACCGCGTACTGAGGAGGCGTCATGTAACCAGCTCCCTGAAGTACCTCCCACAAAATACAGGGGAAACCCTCTCGCGCAAGTCCGTCAGTGTGGGACTGTGCATTCCCTTCGTCCGAGGATCCATGAGAAGTCATCTATGTACGGTTAAGCGTAAGTAAAAGAAAAAGAATTATAAAAAGAAAAAGGGATCACAACTCGGCCTCTCTACAACTACGACAATGGTACTGGGGTACTTAGTTTGCCATCATTTTGTATCAAAGTTCTTACCCAATTATCCATTAGTTTAATTAAGGATGCATGCATGCTTGTCCTGAACGACCTCACATCAACTTAGAGGGAATAGGGAAGAACTCCCATCCCTTATAGTAGCCGGTAGGGCTTACTCAAATAGCCACCTAACTACCCCTCTATTATTCTAAGGCTTCACGTCCTAGGTCTATCCTTATCGTCCTGACGATCTATCCAACGCTTGTTTCTAACCAGTTTTACTTTGAAAAAGGATGGTATTTATAGTTTATTGATTCCTCTGTGGTGGTACGAGCTCCGATACCAGTTGTGGCGGAACTGCCCGAATTATTCCAACTTAAGTGCCTACGTCCCGCCTTAGAGGCTAGACCACACTTAAATGGGAATAACCCGTCAATCCCTCGGATCTAGTCCGACGAGGCCACTGACAGGATCAAGTACCACAGTCTCACTCGAGGGTGAGTCACAGAGCAAATACAATAAAGCATAAAACCATAAATTAAGGAGTATTAAGCTTATTACATCATCATTGGAGTTTTAGCAAAAGTAGTCATCATTGTTCGAAGTGCAGCGGAATAAAACTAACGATAAATAAAAAGAGAGATGGGGAAGCCTGTCCCATCACTCCTCATGCTCCTCCTCAGCCGAGGCAGGGTCCCACTCGACTGTCCACCCCGGTGGCAAGGTGGACGGCCAAGTCACTCCAGCAACCATGTCCTCCAGAGAACCTGTAAAAATTATGCCACAAGCAAGGCTGGGTATACTAATACTCAGCTAGACTTACCCGGTGTGAGGAGTCTACTCCTCTACCTCTAGACATGCAGCTGTTTGGCTGTGGGGTTTGGTTGCCAAAAGCACTAGCTGAGTTTATAAACCAAGTTTTAACTTTGTCAAGTTTTAGTGTGACTCTCTTAAGACTAGATATGTACTATCTACTCATTCATGGTATCAAGCAAATTTAGCAATCAACATCTTTTGTCACATCATCACATTTCCACTTGTTACTCAATGCAGTACAATGGATCAAGCAGTCTCATTAGCTGCGAGAAGCAGACGATTCGAATCGAGTTTTTATCCTTGCAAGGTAAACCTAAACAGACGACGTGGCAAGGCACTCCGTCCCCACACACATCAACCGTCCCCATCGATTCCCTGTCAGCAGAGAGGGGCTCACCGCCTTAGCGTACAATGCCTCACTAACCCCGACTGTCGTCGTGCAGTGACCGCACTTGTACCCACCATAACCGGAATGGGAGACCACGTCTCAGGTCGCGTGAGGAGGGAAATCTACTGCCAGGTTCAATCAGGTACTAGGCTTACCGATTTACCATATTTCTCGGCATATGTTTAGTACGTTCAAACGCTTGACACAGGTATCCGCACGTTAAATCCTTATTCCAATTTCATCTCGTAGACATCGCAACCCCCCCCCATGGGTCCGAGTCCACAGACCCTTATCATTCTGTTATCAAGGTGGATACAATCAATTTTTCCTGACCTCGCGCGAGTGCTAGAAAAATCACTCGACTTCTACCGAGATCCCTATTTAGCAAAGCAGCTACTCGACCTAGCATACTAGTATCCATTTCAACAAGGGTTCCTGAGTTCATGCAACTAGGGTTTCAACCAACTCCTACACTTAAGTGCACAATACAAGCCTACAAACATTAAGTGTAGTAAAATATCATATAGAACAGGTTATGCATAAAACCGGGGCTTGCCTTCCAAAGCTGGGGCAGGCAGATCCTCTGGTGCAGGCTCTGGTGCTGGATCCGGGGCTACCTCCTGAGTGACTCCTTGCTCCGGCACGAGGATGTACTCTCTGTCAGCGAGGTTGCAATCTACCGAATGCAATGAATAAGAATATGTATGCCATGATTATGCAGGATTTAGTAAACATTATGCTAAGTGAAAGAAAACTAAGTTAGTTAGTAACTTAGGGTTTCCTAGTTATACGTGGCTCTTTAGTGGTTTATGCTTATCTATTTTAGGTTTGGGTTTTGCCCAGGGATAAGCATAGTGAATTGAACTTGGATTTCCCTTAGATGTTTTAGTAGACACATGAGGGATTTTGCTGGTTGGGTTAAAATGACATTACTCTCCATTATTAATTTCCTTTTTCATTTTCTATTTAGGAATTCTAGGGTGGGTTTGAACTACGACAGTGATTTAACCTATTCCAAAAATTCTGAAAAATTTACAGTGGGTTACTATTGGTCATTGTAGTTTGCCCTATAAAATTGAGGTGAATACTAATTCAGATACTACTTGTGCAAAATTAACAAGAATAAGTTTTAAAAGGGCATTTTACACTATAGCTGTGATTTAATTGGGGTTTCTGTACCAAGTTGTATTTTTGTCCAAATACCTAGGTGATATTAGGCCTTTGTGTTAAAAATCACAGAAAAAGTCATACTGGATATTTAGTTGTGAATTTCTAAAGGTTTATGCCAAAAAGGTGCTTATAACTAACTTGTTATTTGAAAAATATCAAACAACAGATTCCATATTTTTCCTATGTTCATAATAACAAAACATTAGTTATCCCAAGGTTTGGTGTGTTTTCTCCTTGGGGTTATTTTTCTAGGGTTTTTCTAAGTTTTCCTTGTTTTCCTAAAATAAAAGGTATCTCATTTATTCTGTACTAAACAAGGGTATAATAAATTTTTCTAGTGAACTATACTAAATAAGTAAACTAACAAAAATGTGGGTGCTCCCTGGTTCTTTATTTAAACCACCTTTAATATTTTCTCTAACTTTAGGCTAAAAAGGATTTAACTGGTAAATTCTATCTTAACTTGGTGTACTGAGGGGTTTACTATTTTTAAACAGATTAGGGAGTGATTAAGTACTTCTCTGATTTTTCTTAACCTTAGTCTAATAGTGTAACTATTTTTCCTTTTATTATTTAGCTTTTGGCCAAATCAATATTTAAATCTAAACTTTAAATTCTTTTGCAATACTAAGGGGTTTTGTATTTTTCCTAAGTATTTCACATTATTTAGAATCAGGCAAAATTGGTTTGACCAAATTTGGTTGTATAAAACTGAAGTTATGAATTTTACAAGCTCTGTTTGCATTTAAATTAGAAATATTAAAAGGTTTCCTGGAAAACCAGTTTACACCGAGGACCCTGGGTTCATTCTAAATCAATCCACTCATTTCTACCCCTGCACCACTATTCCCTTGAGTCACTGACAATTCAAACCCCCCCCCCCCGACCTTTCCTTCCTCTTCCCCGAGGTCCTTCCCCTAATGTAAACAGTACCCGCAGGAAAGAAAAGGGCGGCGCAGCTTACCGACGGTGAGAGAGGGCCGGTGAGGGGTGGGTTGGCTTCTGGAGGTCCTGGCGGTCATAGCGAGGTACGGCTTGACGGCGGTGGTGGCCGGAATCGGCCGGTTCACGTGCGCAGGCGGGTGATCTCGTCGGCGGCGGGTGTTCCGGCAGAACCACGGCGATCTAGTTCAATTAAATGGCACAATGAGCTCCACGGGATGACGTAGAGGCTATGTGCACAAGGAATCGAAGAATGGGGCAGAGATTTACCCGGTCTACGTTCACCGGCGGTCAGGTGAAGTCCGGCGACCGTGGACTGGCTTCTCCGGCGAGACAAAGTCTGATTCCTTGCTCGGGGAGCTTCACCGAGGCATGCACGGTCTCTTCCAAGGGTTGGGCGTGGCTGGGAAGGGCTCTACTGGTCGGTCTACGGTGGCAGGGTTTGGGTGGCCGCGGGCACGCCGTGCGCGGGGCAAACGCCGATGGTTTCGGGCTCCGGTGAGGTCGAGCGTGCGCGGAGGAGTACGGTCGACACCTGAGGGGGCTTTATAGGCGCGGGCGCAAGCAGGGGACACGGGCACGGCTCAGCACGGCGCGAGGCGCGCGGGGCTGGGCGCGGGCGTGCTCTGGCGCGCTTAGAGCGCGCCGAACACGTGGAAGTGTTCTTCTGCCCGTGTTCAACAGCTCACCGAGATCGCTAGCTTGCGAATCTTGGCAAAAATCCGGCGCAGGCCTCTTCCTGGCACCTAGGGCTATCTCTTATGTGTGAGTCCCCATGGCAGATATGCCCTAGGTAGGGAGATATGCGGACACCAAATCTGGCTTGTCCCTCTGCCCACCTCGAGATAAAAGCCATGCCAAATCATGTCAAACGTCTAGGGCTTGGTTTCAACTTTTTCCAGTGGGTGCCTTAGGTGGTATGCCACATTTTTGGTATACAACTTAGGTGGTTTTGGTGCCATCCACTAAGTGAACACGGTGGATCTTTAGATTAGGTGTAAAATGTGACTTAGAGAGAATTAGAGAGCTCTAGCTCTCTCTCCACTTAAGGAATGGATTTGGGGTTCTTTAAGCGGTCTTTTTGAAATGTTTCCTCTCTGTATTTTGTAGATTAATATGTTACTTAAAATTTGGCCAAAGGTTAAATCATGATTTGCACATTTGCTTAACCTTTCCCCCCTTCAACCAGGGTTTTAGGAGTTAAGGCTCAAGAAGGGTCTAGGGTTTACTCCTCTCTTGCCCAAGATGATAATTGCACAAAGGCTTGGGTAATGCTTTTGGTCATTAACATTCTTGGTTCAAACATGGTCCCCAAGGTTTTATGCTCTTCTCTTCAAGTTTCTTCCACATGTGATCACAGTCAATAGTGCATAGATGTGCCATGGCCAGGGTAACACCTGGGGTGTTACACGGTGCCCCCTGCCGACCGTTGGCGCGGGCCATGCATCGCCCGCGGATTGCGCGGTCGACTGTTGCGTAATCGACCGTTGGCTCACCGGACAGTTCGGTGTACCACTGGACAGTCTGGTGAATTATAGTCGTAAGCCGCTGATCCTTTTCCTGAGAGCGATGACTTCGCCGCGGACGACTCACCGGACAGTCCGGTGCACCAGAAATGTCGCTAGAGACTTCAACAAAACCCGATGATTTGTTGAAGACTCTATACGCCCTTGTATTTGAGTCATACCCTAGTAAAAACCCTTCTATTGCCTGAAAGGAAAATGTGCCCTTGGGCCATTTCTATAATGTTTTGGTGATTAAGTGCCTAACACACATTCTCTAAGTTCTTAATGTGCCAAAGATTGAAGAAATGCAAATCATGTAACAAGGTACGTTTCTAGACTTAACATATTTTATCTAAGTGCTAGAAACAGGAGAAAAGGAATTGGAAAAGAGTCACCAAAAGCGCCGCAATACGCACGATGGCGATAGGTGATGTGCGACCATAGGAACAACAAGAGCAAGATCAGCCATTTTCCTCCATAATGGTGCATTCCCCAACTCAAGACGGTGAACAGGTACCTCAAGAAGAGGGACAGGATCAAGGGGGAGCACAGGAAGAACAAGTGATGGAGGAAGAAGCACCACAGGCCCCTCCAACTCAAGTTCGAGCGATGATCCAACGACATCACCCCGTCGATCGGATACTGAGTGACATAAGCAAGGGAGTAACAACTCGCTCACGTCTAGCTAATTTTTGTGAGCATTACTCGTTTGTCTCTTCTATTGAGCCTTTTAGGGTAGAAGAGGCCTTGCAGGATCCGGACTGGGTGTTGGCCATGCAGGAAGAGCTCAACAACTTCAAGAGGAATGAAGTTTGGAGCCTGGTGCCACGTCCCAAGCAAAATGTTGTGGGAACCAAGTGGGTGTTCCGCAACAAGCAAGACGAGCACGGGGTGGTGACAAGAAACAAGGCTCGACTTCTGGCAAAAGGTTATGCCCAAGTCGCAGGTTTGGATTTCGAGGAGACTTTTGCTCCTGTGGCTAAGCTAGAGTCTATTTGAATATTATTAGCCTATGCCGCTCACCACTCTTTCAGGTTGTTTCAAATGGATGTGAAGAGCGCTTTCCTCAACGGGCCAATCAAGGAGGAGGTGTATGTGGAACAACCCCCTGGCTTTGAGGATGATAGGTATCCCGACCATGTGTTTAAGCTCTCTAAGGCGCTCTATGGACTTAAGCAAGCCCCAAGAGCATGGTATGAATGCCTTAGAGATTTCTTAATTGCTAATGCTTTCAAGGTTGGGAAAGCCGATCCCACTCTTTTCACTAAGACTTGTGATGGTGATCTTTTTGTGTGCCAAATTTATGTCGATGACATAATATTTGGTTCTACTAACCAAAAGACTTGTGAGGAGTTTAGCAAGGTGATGACTCAAAAGTTTGAGATGTCGATGATGGGCGAGTTGACCTACTTCCTTGGGTTCCAAGTGAAGCAACTCAAGGATGGCACTTTCCTCTCCCAAACGAAGTACACTAAAGATCTTCTCAAGCGGTTTGGGATGAAGGACGCAAAGCCCGCAAAGACACCGATGGGAACCGACGGGCATGTCGACCTCAACAAAGGAGGTAAGTCCGTTGATCAAAAGGCATACCGGTCTATGATAGGTTTCTTGCTTTATTTATGTGCTAGTAGACCGGACATTATGCTTAGTGTATGCATGTGTGCTAGATTTCAATCCGACCCCAAGGAATGTCACCTAGTGGCCGTTAAGCGAATTCTTAGGTATTTAGTTGCTATGCCTTGCTTCGGGATCTGGTATCCAAAGGGGTCTACCTTTGACTTAATTGGATATTCAGACTCCGATTATGCTGGATGCAAGGTTGATAGGAAGAGTACATCAGGGACGTGCCAATTCCTAGGAAGGTCCCTGGTGTCTTGGAGTTCAAAGAAACAAACCTCCGTTGCCCTATCCACCGCTGAGGCCGAGTATGTTGCCGCAGGACAGTGTTGCGCGCAACTACTTTGGATGAGGAAAACCCTCCGGGACTTTGGCTACAATCTGAGCAAAGTCCCACTCCTATGTGACAATGAGAGTGCAATGCGCATGGCGGATAATCCTGTTGAACACAGCTGCACTAAGCACATAGACATCCGGCATCACTTTTTGAGAGACCACCAGCAAAAGGGAGATATCGAGGTGTACCATGTTAGCACCGAGAACCAGCTAGCCGATATCTTTACCAAGCCATTAGATGAGAGAACCTTTTGCAGGTTGCGTAGTGAGCTAAATGTCTTAGATTCGCGTAACTTGGATTGATCCATAGCATACATGTGTTCTATGCCTTTGATCATGTTACTTCATGCATTTATATGAATTGTTGCTTATTTATGGTGCTCAAGTTGTGCAAGGGATCCTCGGACCTCACAATTCCATGTGTGAATGATGCACTTATTTAGGGGGAGATGTGCTACAACTTGACCCTTTGAGACTAACCCTTGTGTTTGAGTATACTTGATGTAGTCTCAAAAGTGAATTGAAAGGGAAAGGTGAACTTGGACCATGAAAAGACTTCCACTGCACTCCGGTATTAGTGTACTCACCTCTAAGTTCATTCTTATGCTCTAGTTGCCTTTTTGCTCTTAATTGACAATTTTTGGTGAGGCAATGGGGTTAAAGGGCCAAGAATGATCCCGTTTTGGTGCTTAATGCCAAAGGGGGAGAAATTAAGGCCAAAGCAAATAGATCAGCTACCACTTGAGAATTTTGAAAATAGTAGAGTTAGAATTTTTGATTTGTCTAAAATACTCTTATTGCAAAATTTGGTCTCTTGTGGGGGAGATTTTTTTATCATGGGAAAGGGGGAGTTTTTGGCACTTGATCAATTTCACTCTTGGATTATCTCTCTTTGTGCCCAAACAAGTGAGTTTGACTTAGAGATAGGAAAATGAATTTGATTCGTAAAAACAAACCAAGTGGTGGCAAAGAATGATCCAAATATGTCAAAACTTATGCAAAGACAATTTTGTTCTCAATTGCATTGATGTTGCACTCCTTTTGGTTGCTTTTGGATGTGTTGGCATAAATCACCAAAAAGGGGGAGATTGAAAGGGAATTGTGCCCTTGGGCAATTTCTATTATGTTTTGGTGATTAAGTGCCCAATACATTTAATTAAGTTCTTATGTGCTAAATGAAGAGAAAAGTGCAAATCAAGACATGAGGTATGTTTCTAGACTTAGTACATTGTTTTGAGTACTAACATATTTTGTCTAAGTGCTAGAAACAGGAAAATAAAGAATTGCAAAAAGACTTGGCTGTGTGTAGCCAAATGAAGCGTCCCGATCCTTTTGGACTCAAATGTGATACAATTACTAGTCCCAGGAGGCTAGTAAACACATTCCTTACTTCAAATAGTATAGAGTTTAGATAAAGGTTATTACAATACCGGGGTACAAGCTCAAGAGAGCCAAAATAAAAAGCGTAGTAGGAAAATATACTAGCCCAGGCCACAGGCAGAACTGGGTGCAGACACAACCCTCTCAATCAAGCATAGCAGAAAAGAAGTCTTCGGCTGCTGAAAAACATAAATGAATCTGGGTGAATACACTAGGTATTCCGCAAGCCCACCCCGCTCCCGTAAAGAGAAAGAGACCTATATCATACATGCTTTATTTGGTGGGGTTGAAGTCACTCTTTATTTTCTCAGAGGAAGGCAGTTGCTGTAAGGTTTTTCCCAAAGACTTAAAATAACAAAAATACTCAACCACCACTGAGCTTCCTGCTCCCGTGGCCTCGTTTTCTTTCTTACTACATACTTACACACACATTTCCCTGTTCATGGAACTTATAGAAAAATCTCTAATTGTCATACCATACCAGACTCGTCCATACTAGTGGACACGGACTATTCGAATAGGTTTCAACTCTGCGCCGAGGGGTACACTTTACCCACTAGTCCGGTTTCTGCGATCTCACCGTCGTGAGACCCGAATGCCGGATCTCTTTCCTTCCTCGTACGTCCTAACCTTAACGGTTATCCGGAAGGAGTCAGGCCACCACCATGTCCAAACCGGACAAAACTTTCCCCCTCCTTATCCTCCCGGTGCTCCCCAGCCTTCATAACCCTGGGGTCGGACCGCACGAGTTCAGATCGAGTGACTGCCCACACAGTCTCGAGTGGTTGTACTACGAAGGAGTACAGGTAGTGAAAATGACAAACCGGTCCTTATGTGAGGGGACAATCCTTCTGCTCACGCCTAAACCAGCTGAGCCAACACCTTGGGCCCTCCCCTAAACTAGGGAGTCCCTGACCATCCCACTCTCAAGGTGATGAGGGTGAGTACCCTTCATCGCACATCCCCTTTTTTGAAAAAAGAGACCTTATTTGAAGAAACATATTGCCCTTTTTCCCAATCCACATTTCGTATCTAGATTATATATAGGTCGATGCGGGCCATCTCTCACTCACAATGCAATTATCCCACCCCGAATTCCCGGCCTAGGCAGTGGTAGAGAGAATAGGTAATTTATGCATCAAGGGAAGGATGGACTTGCCTTCGTCGAAGCTTTCCTGGCACAACAGATCTACTTCCAGGAGATCGGGCTCCAGCCCTTCTTCCGGGGCTAAGGGTTCCGGATCCGTGGTCCCCGCTTCTTCTATTAAAACAGTCAATAAACAATACATCAACAGTGGTCTACTAATTGGAGTGTGTCATTTTACCAACATTATTATTACTTAGGACTTTAGAAATTATTTGGACAATTTTTGGTGCATAAAATATTGAAGAAAACTAATTAAATGAGAAAATGGTGAAGAAAGAAAAAGAAAAGAGGTTTCTCCTCTGATGGGCCAGGGGGGGTTCGGCCCAGCCAGGCGCGAGCGCGCGCGCGCGGGCGCACTTGTGGCCCAGCTGTGGCCCACAGGCGAGGGAGACGGCGCAGCGCACAGGAGCGACGGCGTCACTGTGGGCCCACCCGTCAGCGAGAGGGAAGGGGGAAACGGCGCCGCGATCTGACGGCGCGGGCGAACCGGCCGATCGGGCGGGGGGGGGAAAGCCGGCCGCCGGTGGGCTCAACGGCGGTTTGCCGCTGGTGGCCCGGTTCTTGGCCCACGGGGCGGTGGCTTTGCACGGGCAGGGGCTGGCGATCCTCGGGGTAGGCTTAATTTGGCTAGAGGGGGTTGGGAGGGGACTGTCCGCGGGGAGGTGGCAGAGCTCCACGGCGGGGATCGCCGCCGGTGGGCTCTGGGCGAGGGATTGGGGCGGAAGAGTGGTGTGCTGAGTTCATGGCAATGCGAGGAAACTAGTAAGCTACCTTAATCGCTCGCTGGACCAACAGAGAGGGAGAGAGGAGAGGGGGAAGAACTCACAGGAGCAGGAGAAGACAGTGGCTCTCTGCGAATTACGCTCGAGCGAGGGGAGGAGAGGGATGGCTGAGGCCGGTGCGAGGCAAGGAAGTGCTTGGGGCGACCTTTTTATAGGCGCCCGAGGGGATGGGAGCGGTGGAGCTCGGCGGACGCCGGTGAGGTGCACAGTGCTAGAGTTTAATGCCGCACAGCGGCGACGACGAGACCGCACGGCGGGGTGGTACCGGGCAAGGACGCGGTCAAGCGGCGAGGACGGGGTGGTGCCAAACTTCTCTGTGCGGCGAGGGGATGGGCGAGGGGACGGCGGTCGGAGGTGACCGCGGCGAGCCGTACGTGGGGAGGACGACGAAGCGGATGACCGGTGGGGTCGGTCTGCCAGTGGGAGCGAGCGCGCGAGAGAGCGGCTGGCAGGTGGGGCTGGCTTGTCAGCGAGAGAGAGGCGGAGTGCGGAGCGAGCTGGCGCACGCGCGGAGGCAGGCCAGAGATGGGCCGAGGGGGGGGGGAGGATGCGCGGGCACGGGGGAGGGGAGGCGGCCGTGACATGGGCCAGAAGTGGCCCAGCAGGGGGAAAGCTTTTTCCTTTTCTTTTTGTTTTCTAAAACTCATTTCATTTTTGTTTCTTTTCTTTTTGAACAAAATTATTTAGTGGATAATCTAGGTGTTGGAAGATGAAATCTAGGTGAGGTGCTTGTGTTCAAACAAAGTGTATGCATATGATGGGAAAATCTAAGGGAGTTTTTGAATAGAAGATAAAAAGAGGGGAGGGGTAGATTAGGGTTTCAAACCTGGGTTAGAATTTTGGGATGTTACAAACCTACCCCACTTAAAGGAATCTCGCCCTCGAGATTCAGATGGGGCTCGAGAAAAGGTAAGGGTATTCCTTCCTCAGAGAGTCCTCACTTTCCCAGGTGGCCTCCTCTTCTCCATCTCTGCTCCACTGAACCTTACAGAGTCTCACTTCTGAGTTGCGGGTCCTTCAGACCGCTGAGTCGAGAATCTTCACTAGCTTTTCTCGGTACTGGAGATCCTTTTGAATCTGAATTGCCTCTGCCTCGATGTGGTTTTCTGGTACTTGCAGGCATTTGCGGAGCTGGGACACATGGAACACATTGTGAATATCTGACATGGATTCTGGTAGCTCAAGACGGTATGCTGCGGGTCCCACTCGGCTAATGACGGGGTAGGCACCGACGAAACGTGGCTCTAGCTTTCCTTTCATTTGGAACCTTTTTACACCACGCATCGGGGAGACTTTGAGATAAACGAAATCTCCTTCATCAAATCTGAGTTCTCTTCGTCTGTTGTCTGCGTAACTCTTCTAGTCGACTCTGAGCCTCCAGTAACCTTGTGCGGATCAAGGCAACTTTCTCTTTGGCTTCTTTAACAAAGTTGGGTCCTTCTAGTGTCCTTTCCCCTACATTGGACCACATTAGGGGAGTCTGGCATTTCCTTCCATAAAGTGCTTCGAACGGTGACATTTTGATGCTGGCCTGATGGCTGTTGTTGTATGAGAATTCGGCGTACGGTAAACTGGACTCCCAATCTCTGTTGAACGTTAACACACATGCCCTTAGTAAATCTTCGAGGACCTTGTTGACTCTTTCTGTTTGGCCATCTGACTGGGGGTGATAAGCAGGTGCTGAAATCTAACTTGGTGCCCATTGCTTGCTGAATGCCTTTCCAAAATTTTGAGGTGAACTGCGTTCCTCTGTCTGACACTATCTTCCGTGGAGTGCCATGGAGCCTGACTATCTCCTTAAGATATATCCGGGAAAGGGCGGCTCCTCCAAAAGTGGTTTTTACTGGAATGAAGTGGGCCACTTTGGTGAGACGATCAATTATTACCCAGATAGAATCATTCCCTTTCTGCGTTCGGGGTAGTCCGGTTACAAAATCCATGCATATTTCTTCCCACTTCCATTCAGGCACTGGGAGGGGTTGCAGTAGGCCTGCAGGTTTCTGCTGTTCGGCCTTTGTTCGCTGACAAGTGTCACATCGGGCCACATACTATGCTATTTCCTTCTTCATCCCTTTCCACCAGTATCTGGCTTTGAGGTCCAGGTACATTTTGGTGGTCCCTGGGTGGATGGAGTAAGCCGAGTTGTGGGCTTCATTGAGCAGGACTTCCCGTGCTTCTCCTATTGGTACACATAGACGGTTCTTGAACCAAAGAACTCCTTGTTCATTTGTCCTAAGATCCGGAAGTTGCTCCTTGCGGGCTCTTTCCATAAGTCTGGCTGTCTCTGCGTCCAGGTGTTGAGTCTTGCATATGAGATCTTCTAGCATTGGCTTGACTTCCAGGCTACCATTGTCTCCCAGGCATGCATTTAGCTGAGCTGATTCCTCCTTCCAGTCTTCTAAAAAGTTGGTCCCCTTCATCCCGAAAGGTTTTCGACTGAGGGCATCTGCTACTACGTTGGCCTTCCCAGGGTGGTAATGGATTTCGAGGTCATAATCCTTGATCAATTCAAGCCATCTTCTTTGACGGAGGTTGAGGTCTAGCTGAGTGAAGATGTACTTCAGACTCTTGTGATCGGTGAAGATGTGGCATTTGTTCCCAATCAGATAGTGCCTCCATATTTTCAGAGCGTGCACTATGGCTGCCAATTTCAAGTCGTGGGTGGGGTAGTTCTGCTCGTGTGGCTTGAGTAAGCGGGATACATAGGAAATAACTTTCTCATTTTGCATCAAGACACACCCTAAGCCTTGCCTTGAAGCATCACAGAAGATGACGAAATCCTGGTGTATATCTGGTAGTGTCAAAACGGGCGCGGTTGTAAGCTTCTCCTTGATGATCTGGAAACTCTCCTCACACTTTGGGGTCCACAAAAACTTATTGTCCTTTTTGAGGAGTTCGGTCATAGGTTTTGCTATGCTGGAGAATCCTTTGATAAAGCGGCGGTAATACCCTGCCATTCCTAGAAAGCTTCATACTTCACTGACGTTGGATGGTTGTTCCCATTTTGAAACGGCTTCCACCTTGGATGGGTCCACTTCTATCCCTTCTGCAGTCAAGATATGCCCCATGAAGGCTATCTTTTCTAACCAGATTTCACACTTGCTGAGCTTAGCATAAAGTTGATGTGCCCTGAGTCTTCCGAAGATGATTCGAAGGTGACGCTCATGGTCCTTGCGATTCTTGGAATAGATGAGGATGTCGTTGATAAAAACCACGACAAACTTATCCAATTCTTCCATAAATACCTTATTCATGAGGTTCATGAAAAAGGCGTGTGCGTTTGTCAGCCCAAATGGCATCACTGTGAATTCATATTGCCTGTATCTGGTGACGAATGCAGTCTTCTGAATGTCTACTTCCTTGATCCTCAGTTGGTGATATCCTGACCTGAGGTCTATCTTGGAGAAGTATTTGGCTCCCTGCAGCTGGTCGAAGAGGTCATCGATCCGAGGGAGAGGGTACTTATTCTTGATTGTAACTTCGTTCAAGGATCGATAATCAATACACATTCTCATACTTCCATCCTTTTTGGTAACAAAAAGGACGGGTGCCCCCCAGGGAGATGAACTGGGACAGATGTACCCTTTTTGTTGCAGTTCCGCAATCTGGAGTTTTAATTCTGCTAACTCTGTGGGGGCCATGCGGTATGGTCTTTTTGCGATGGGCGCAGTGTCAGGAATGAGGTCTATGTAGAACTCCAATCCTCTTTCGGGTGGCATTCCAGGCAACTCTTCCGGAAATACATCCTCAAACTCTTCGATTATGGACATGCTTTCTGCTGCCAGGTTAAACATCATTGGATCGTTGGCAGGCGGCTGGGCTTGACAGGAAACTGCTTTTCCTTGGTGATCGGTGAGAAGGACAGTCTTACTTGCGCAGCTGATGATACCCTTGTGCTTAGTTAGCCAATCCATTCCTAGGATCACATCAATCCCTTGGGATGGCAAGACGGTTAAGTCCGCCAGGAACACTACCCCACTTAAGAGAATCCTGACTTGGGAGCACCTGAGTAGGCATAGGAGGTCTGATCCTGGGGTTCGGGTGACCAAAGGGATGGCTAGGGGTGTAGAGGGGATGCCATGCTTTTCCACAAACTTAGTGGCTATAAAAGAATGGGATGCTCCTGAATCAAAAAGCACAGAAGCGGGAGTAAATTCAACAAGGAACTCACCGAGCACTACTCCTGGGGCTTGCTGGGCTTCTTGAGCGTCGACGTGGTTGACTCGGGCTCTGCCCTGGTACTGAGTCCTGCTCTGCTGGCTGTTGGAAGGAGGTGCCTTGGAGGTAGGTGCTGAGGGAATCTTGGGGCCATTCACCGAGTTGGAGTAGGTCGGCCCGGGAGCCTTCAACTGAGGGCAGTTATTTTTGAAGTGACTGGGGTCTCCGCAGTGCCAACAGGCATTAGCTGGCGGTTGGTTGCTTGCAACGGAGGGTGCCCGAAGGGAGCTCTGACTCTGCTGACTATAGCATGATGGAGTGGGTCCAGATGATTTATTGAAGCTTGGTCCCCTGGGTGGAAGCCCAAAGGGTCGAGCTCTCTGGTGACGTTCTTGCTGTTGAGCTCGGAGAACTTGGAATTTCCTCTTGAGGTGCCCTTTTTCTTCCTCTTTCGCCCTTTCCACTTGGATAGCCTTGTTGGAGAGGTGAGAAAAGTTGAGGAAGTCTTGGCTGGTGAGGATGGTCTTAAGCTCAGGTCTTAGTCCTTTCAGGAAACGTGCCATCTTCTTAGACTCGGTGCTGACATCGTCAGACGCGTAACGGGCCAACTCTATGAACCTGTGCACATACTCATTGACTGTCCTCCCGCCTTGAGTTAGCTCCCAGAATTCATCCTCCTTGAGTTGAATTATCCCCTGGGGTACATGGTGCTCACGGAAAGCTGTTTCGAATTCTGCCCAGGTAGCATCTCTGACGGCCTCACTGAAAGTGTCCCACCATGCTAAAGCCATTCCCGAAAGCTGATGAGCTGCCAGTTGGACACGCTGATTTTCGGGGCATCCGATGGCTTCCAGCTTCCTCTTGATCGTGCGAAGCCAGTCATCTGCATCGAGGGGATTGCTGGACCCCGCGAACGTGGGAGGCTTGAGTCTCAAAAATTCTCCCATCCTGTCCTGTGGTCTTCCACCACCTGGGCCCTGGTTTTCCAGACTTCTAGTGAGGACTTTAATGAGTCGGGTTTGATTGGCTAGAACTTGGGCCAGATCTAGTGGTAGTTCCGGAGGTGCGGGGAGGTGGGTCCCATCCCCTTCTCCGCCAGCTTCTCCTGCTGCTCCTAGGGGAAAACCTGCTCCAATCCCGGAGGCGGTAGGCGTGGTTTTATCCAAAGCCATCTGCCAGGGGAAAAGAGTTACTACCATGCACATGCCATTTTTTTAACTAGTTATTTTATTCATTACATCAAGCCATTACATAATATAGCACACGGCTACCATACGTTCATTACACGCGAGTACTAGCTAGGGTACTCCCGAACTCCTTCTCTAAAGTGTCCCCAAATTCCTTGAGAAGGTCATCAAGGCTGGCTAGGGACATCTCCTCGGTGTCGGACGAGTTCCTTAACCCGGCAGGGGGTAGGGTTGGAGGGCCTTCTTCCTTCTGCTCAGTCTGACATCCTTGGCTTTTGGTCTTCTTGCGGATTTGTCTTGCAGGGGCGAGCTTCTTCAGTTTCTTGTCATAGTCCATCTTTAGGGTGCGGTAGGCCTCTCGGGTATTGGCTTCCTCGCCTTCTGCTATTGCGAGGCTCTCTTGAAGGGACGCCTTTTCCCCTAAAAGTTCCCTGACTTTTTGCTCCAGACTTTCCGCCCGGGAGGTTAGGTAGGTGCAGTGGAGGGTGAGGTCATCATATTGGTTATCAAGGGTGTGAAGGTATCCAGCCATGTAGGCGATGGTGGGATCATTCTCAATAGGATCTCCTCCTGACAGGACCTGAAGTCTTTTCCTCCAGGTGGGGGTATTCTTGTTGCTGGGTGGAAAGTAGCGAAGGGGGGTTTCAAAGATCACTTGTAGTTCTGGCATAGTTATCTGAGGGCTGATCGGGCAACATTCTGGCAAGTATCCGGAAAGCGGTATCCGGTAAAAGTGACTTGGAAGGAAGGATGGTTCGGATAGTTTCGGCTTTCTCCCAGGTAGACTACCATAGAGCATTTCTCCATTCCGCCCTCGAAATACTCCTTCCAGACGTATTCCGGCTTCTTGCAGATTCCCATGCGAAGCGCACAACTTCGCAAAAGATGTGGGAACCCTTCCACCTCCGAGCAGTAGGATGTCCTAATGGCCAGAGAGTCTTCCATCTGGAATAGGAAAAGAAGGGTCTGTTAAATCGAGGAGGAGTAGAGAAGACTTTTCTTGGGGAAAGAGGTATTTTCTTTTTAGGGCAAGTCTTAGGGTCAGGGCTGCGACCTACGGCCAGTCCTATGGGCTCTGATACCACCTGAAGCGTCCCGATCCTTTGGGACTCAAATGTGATACAATTACTAGTCCCAGGAGGCTAGTAAACACATTCCTTACTTCAAATAGTACAGAGTTTAGATAAAGGTTATTACAATACCAGGGGTACAAGCTCAAGACAGCCAAAATAAAAAGCGTAGTAGGAAAATATACTAGCCCAGGCCACAGGCAGAACTGGGTGCAGACACAGCCCTCTCAATCAAGCATAGCAGAAAAGAAGTCTTCGGCTGCTGAAAAACATAAATGAATCTGGGTGAATACACTAGGTATTCCGCAAGCCCACCCCGCTCCCGTAAAGAGAAAGATACCTATATCATACATGCTTTATTTGGTGGGATTGAAGTCACTCTTTATTTTCTCAGAGGAAGGCAGTTGTTGTAAGGTTTTTCCCAAAGACTTAAAATAACAAAAATACTCAACCACCACTGAGCTTCCTGCTCCCGTGGCCTCGTTTTCTTTCTTACTACATACTTACACACACATTTCCCTGTTCATGGAACTTATAGAAAAATCTCTAATTGTCATACCATACCAGACTCATCCATACCAGTGGACACGGACTATTCGAATAGGTTTCAACTCTGCGCAGAGGGGTACACTTTACCCACTAGTCCGGTTTCTGCGATCTCACCATCGCGAGACCCGAATGCCGGATCTCTTTCCTTCGTCGTACGTCCTAACCTTAACGGTTATCCGGAAGGAGTCAGGCCACCACCATGTCCAAACCGGACAAAACTTTCCCCCTCCTTATCCTCCCGGTGCTCCCCAGCCTTCATAACCCTGGGGTCGGACCGCACGAGTTCAGATCAAGTGACTGTCCACACAGTCTCGAGTGGTTGTACTACGAAGGAGTATAGGTAGTGAAAATGACAAACCGGTCCTTATGTGAGGGGACAATCCTTCTGCTCACGCCTAAACCAGCTGAGCCAACACCTTGGGCCTTCCCCTAAACTAGGGAGTCCCTGACCATCCCACTCTCAAGGTGATGAGGGTGAGTACCCTTCATCGCACATCCCTTTTTTTAAAAAAAAGAGACCTTATTTGAAGAAACATATTGCCCTTTTTCCCAATCCACATTTCGTATCCAGAATATATATAGGTCGATGCGTGCCATCTCTCATTCACAATGCAATTATCCCACCCTGAATTCCCGGCCTAGGCAGTGGTAGAGAGAATAGGTAATTTATGCATCAAGGGAAGGATGGACTTGCCTTCGTCGAAGCTTTCCTGGCACAACAGATCTACTTCCGGGAGATCGGGCTCCAGCCCTTCTTCCGGGGCTACGGGTTCCGGATCCGCGGTCCCCGCTTCTTCTATTAAAACAGTCAATAAACAATACATCAACAGTGGTCTACTAATTGGAGTGTGTCATTTTACCAACATTATTATTACTTAGGACTTTAGAAATTATTTGGACAATTTTTGGTGCATAAAATATTGAAGAAAACTAATTAAATGAGAAAATGGTGAAGAAAGAAAAAGAAAAGAGGTTTCTCCTCTGATGGGCCAGGGGGGTTCGGCCCAGCCAGGCGCGAGCGCGCGCGCGGGCGCGCTTGCGGCCCAGCTGCGGCCCACGGGCGAGGGAGACGGCGCGGCGCGCGGGAGCGACGGTGTCGCTATGGGCCCACCCGTCAGCGAGAGCGAAGGGGGAAACGGCGCCGCAATCTGACGGCACGGGCGAACCGGCCGATCGGGCGGGGGGGGGGGGGAAAGCCGGCCGCCGGTGGGCTCGACGGCGGTTTGCCGCCGGTGGCACAGTTCTTGGCCCACGGGGGGTGGCTTAGCACGGGCAGGGGCTGGCGATCCTCGGGGTAGGCTTAATTTGGCTAGAGGGGGTTGGGAGGGGACTGTCCGCGGGGAGGTGGCGGAGCTCCGCGGCGGGGATCGGCGCCGGTGGGCTCTGGGCGAGGGATTGGGGTGGAAGAGTGGTGTGCTGAGTTCATGGCAATGCGAGGAAACTAGTAAGCTACCTTAATCGCTCGCTGGACCAACAGAGAGGGAGAGAGGAGAGGGGGGAAGAACTCACCGGAGCGGGAGAAGACGGTGGCTCTCTGCGAATTGCGCTCGGGCGAGGGGAGGAGAGGGATGGCCGAGGCCGGTGCGGGGCAAGGAAGTGCTCGGGGCGACCTTTTTATAGGCGCCCGAGGGGAGGGGAGCGGTGGAGCTCGGCGGACGCCGGTGAGGTGCACAGTGCCAGAGTTTAATGCCGCACAGCGGCGACGACGAGACCGCACGGTGGGGCGGTACCGGGCAAGGACGCGGTCAAGCGGCAAGGACGGGGTGGTGCCAAACTTCTCTATGCGGCGAGGGGATGGGCGAGGGGACGGCGGTCGGAGGTGACAGCGGCGAGCCGTACGTGGGGAGGACGACGAAGCGGCTGACCGGTGGGGTCGGTCTGCCAGTGGGAGCGAGCGCGCGAGAGAGCGGCTGGCAGGTGGGGCTAGCTTGTCAGCGAGAGAGAGGCGGAGTGCGGAGCGGGCTGGCATGCGTGCGGAGGCAGGCCGGAGATGGGCTGAGGGGGGGAGGATGCACGGGCGCGGGGGAGGGGAGGCGGCTGCGACATGGGCCAGAAGTGGCCCAGCAGGGGGGAAAGCTTTTTCCTTTTTCTTTTTCTTTTTCTTTTCTAAAACTCATTTCATTTTTGTTTCTTTTCTTTTTGAACAAAATTATTTAGTGGATAATCTAGGTGTTGGAAGATGAAATCTAGGTGAGGTGCTTGTGATCAAACAAAGTGTATGCATATGATGGGAAAATCTAAGGGAGTTTTTGAATAGAAGATAAAAAGAGGGGAGGGGTAGATTAGGGTTTCAAACCTGGGTTAGAATTTTGGGATGTTACACCAAAGTCCAGCTCGGCCTGGCACACCGGACTGTTCGGTGGTGCACCGGACAGTGTCCGGTGCGCCAGGCTAGTCCGCGTGAACAGGCCGCTCTCGGGACTCGACGGCGGCGTACGGCTATAATTCACCGGACTGTCCGATGGTGCACCGGACTGTCCGGTGAGTCGTCCGCGGCGAACTCGTCGCTCTCGGGAAGAGGATCAGCAGCGTACGGCTAAAATTCACTGGACTGTCCGGTGGTGCACCGGACTGTCCGGTGAGCCAATGGTCGTCTGCGCCAACGGTCGGCCGCGCAATCTTCGCGCGACGCGTGGTAGCTCCAATGGTCGGCGGGGGGCACCGAACAGTGTCCGGTGCGCCAACCGGCCCGGAGCTGCAACGGTCATCTGTGCCAGAAAAGGAAGGAGATCGGCACCGGACTGTCTACAGTGACTGTCCAGTGGCACACCGGACTGTCCGGTGTGCCACTTGACAGAAGGCATGGATGGCCTTCCTTGTTGGCCTCCAATGGCTCCTAGCTGCCTTGGGGCTATAAAAGGGGTCTCTAGGAGCATGGAGGAGACACACAAACATTCACTAAGCATCCTAAAGCATCCAGACTTTGTTCCCGCATATTCGTTTCGTTGTGTTGGAGATTTGAGCTCTATTCGAGTCAAGGACTCTCTGTGTTGTCATTTGAGCTCAAGTCTTCTCTTGTGTGTGTGGGTGTGCTGCGATTTGCGTCTTGTGTGTGTTGCTCATCCCAACCTTACTCCGTGCTTTCTTTGTGATCATCATTGTAAGGGCGAGAGGCTCCAACTTGTGGAGATTCCTCGCAAACGGGAAAAGGATATAAGGAAGAAAAGTCGTGGTATTCAAGTTGATCATTGGATCACTTGAAAGGGGTTGAGTGCAACCCTCGTCCATTGGGACACCACAACATGGAAGTAGGCAAGTGTTACTTAGCCGAACCACGGGATAAAATCGTGTGTCTCTTGTGATTGCTCTCTCTTTGATTATCTGTGTTCACAAGAGCTCGTTTCAAGCTACTTAGTCGTTCTAACTTTCATAACTAAGTTTTGTGGCTATTAGTGTTGAATTTTACAGGATCACCTATTCACCCCCCCCCCCCTCTAGGTGCTCTCAGGTCGTAAAGAGAATCATGAGATATTTAGTCTACACTCCTAATTTGGGATGTGGTACCCCAAGGGATCTACCTTTGATCTAATTGGGTATTCCGATGCCAATTATGCCGGATGTAAAATGGATAGGAAGAGCACATCAGTGACTTGTCAGTTTCTGGGGAGATCCCTGGTGTCTTGGGCTTCAAATAAACAAAATTCAGTAGCTCTTTCCACCGCCGAAGCCGAGTACAATGCCGCAGGCCATTGTTGTGCGCAATTACTTTGGATGAGGCAAAACCTTAGGGACTATGGCTACAAATTGAGCAAAGTCCCTCTCCTATGTGATAATGAGAGTGCAATCCGTATGATGGATAATCCCGTTGAACACAGCCGCACTAAGCACATAGATATCCGGTATCACTTTTTGAGAGATCATCAACAAAAAGGATATCGAAATAGCTTATGTGAACACTCACAACCAATTAGTCGATATCTTTACCAAGCCACTAGATGAGAAAACCTTTAGCAAGCTTAGGAATGAGCTAAATATACTTGATTCTCGGAATTTTGATTAAAACATTGCACACATAGTTACTTTATATACCTTTAATCATGTCTCTTTCATATGGTACAATTGCATATTTCTTATTCATCTTGTGCCAAAGCTAAGACTAATGTGCATTCAAGTGTATTTCTATACTTAGTCTTAGATTGAAAGGGAAATGGAGTATTCGGCAACAACAAGGCTTCCACTCCACACTCTGACGGTATCATTCACTCTTGCCGTTACTCCACAAACTCTCAATTGGTATAACACCTCACTCATATTTATTTCGCCATTTGGGTGAAAAGGGGGAGAAAATGCAATAGGGCTCTCAAGTTCTCCATTTTTTGCGATTAATGACAAAGGGGGAGAAAGTATTAAGCCCAAAGCAAAAGGACCGCACCACCAATTTTACAAAATGTTTATTTCAATTGGTATTTGAGACAAGCTCAAATTAAATTTTCAATTGGCATGTGTAGTGTATTTTTAATTGGTATATCATTTGGTATTGTGTTCCCAATTGGTATCTTCAAAATTTCATGCTAGTACAAAAAATTTCAATTTGTATAAACTTCACATTATTATGCAAAATTTCAATTGATATAAATTTCACTTAGTATCTACTTCAAAACCCTCTTGAAAGCTAAGGGCGAGAATTTATTCAGGAGGAGCTTTTATTTAGTCAAAGGAAAAGCATTTGAAATAGGGGCAGGAATTTTAAATCCTAAAAATGCTTCTTGCAATCATATTATTATACCTTTGACTATTTGAAAAAATTGAAGTTGAAAAGATTTTTCAAAAGTTTTACAAAAACAAATAAGTGGTGCAAATGTAGTCCAAAATGTCAAATAAAGGAAAGCCAAACCATTCACTCTTATTCATATGTTTAATATCTTTCAATTGGTTTAACTCCAAGTAACCTATGCACATTCATCGTAAATGCAAGCTAGTTATATTTCTACACTTATTATTTGCTTTGGTTTGTGTTGGCATCAATCACCAAAAAGGGGGAGATTGAAAGGGAAATAGGGTTAACCATTTCCTATAATCATTTTTGGAGGTTGATGATCAACACAAACACGTGCACTTACTAGTTTTGTCTAGATATCATATATTACAGGTGTATAAGGTTCAACACAAACCAAGCAAGAAATCTGGTTAGGGACACAATCAAGAATGAAGCAAAGAACTTGAGTGTGCTGAAAAATGGCGCATCAGACTGTCCTCTGTGCCACCGAACAGTGTCCGGTGCACTAGGGTCGTACAACTTCGAATCAGCCACTCTCGAGAATCCAGGGCAGCCTCCGCTATAATTCACTGGACCATCCGGTGTGCCACCGGACTGTCCGGTGAGCCAGCGGAGCAATGGCTCCCTGCGCCAACGGTCGACTCTGCAAAGTGCTACGGTGCGCAACAGTGCCGCGATAGAGTCAGAAGCACAGAAGTCAGAAGGCACCGGACTGTCCGGTGCAGCTAGAAGACAAGGTGCTCCAGCGGTCAAATGCTTAGAACCCTAACGGTTGCACTGACGTGGCGCGCACCGGACAATGCACAGCGGCTGTCTGGTGGCGCACCAGACTATCCGGTGCGCCCATCGCCAACAGCCTTTGCCAACGGCTACAAAGTGGTTGTGGGCTATAAATACCCCCCAACCACCACATCCTTTGGCATCCAAGTCTTTAGAAGATCACATTTAATACAAGAGCTAGAGCATTCACTCGAAGACACATTTTCAAAGATCAAACCCTCTCCAAGTCTCAAATTCATCTCAACCACTTAGTGACTTGAGAGAGAGTGTGTTCGTGTTCATTTGCGCTCTTATTGCTTGGATTGCCTTTCTTCCTTCCTCACTTCTTTTCTAAGTGCTTGTAAGCAAAGCAAGAGACACCTAAGAGTGTGGTGGTCCTTGCGGGGTCTTAGTGACCCGTGTGATTAAGGGAAAGGCTCACTCGGTCTAAGTGACCGTTTGAGAGAGGGAAATGGTTAAAATAGACCCGGTCTTTGTGACCTCCTCAACAGGGACTAGGTTCTTTGGAATCGAACCTTGGTAAAACAAATCATCGTGTTCACTCGCCTTGATTCTTTGTTTGATTTGTTTTCCCCTCTCTTTAGACTTGAGTTTAATTCTAACGCTAACCCCCGGCTTTAGTGTGTGCTTAAGTTTGTAAATTTCAGGTTTCGCCTATTCACCCTCCTCTAGGCGACTATCAGGTGGATCTCTCACGACCGCGTACAAACTTGAGTCGGGTCACCAACAAGTCCTCTAGGGTGATCACCGCACTCCAATCGCCACTAAACCGTCTAGGTGATGTCGATCACCAAGAGTAACAAGCTATAAACTTTCACTTGACCAAGTGAAGCCTAATGCATATGGTGTGTGCTCTAGGTGGCTCTCATGCGCACTAATGAGGTCCTAACAAGGGATTATGATTTTCCTAATCACCTCACTAAGTTTTGTGGGCTTACAATGCACTAGCAAGGAATATAAGTGTGTGTGGGCAGCAAGACACTAAATGTGGCTGGTGGAGGGGGTATAATTACCTCCAACAACCAAAACTAGTCGTTACTGTAGGCTACTGCGCATGGGCGCACCGGACAGTCTAGTGCGCCAACGGTGCTCTCCAACGGCTAGTTCTGACAGCTAGTCGTTGCTCTGACAGCGCACCAGACAGTGAACAGTGACTGTCTAGTGTGCACCGGACAGTTCGGTGCGCGGCTAAAATTTGACTTAGTGAACTCGTTGCTCTCGGGTTTTTCTCTAGGGACAGAGGCTGCCTGAAAGTCGTCTAGAGGGGGTGAATAGGCAAAACCTGAAAATTATAAACTTTGAACACACACTTCACCCGGGGTTAGGGTTAGAAATAAATAATTGTGAATTCGGAGTAAGGAAGATAGTTCTTCTTGCTATGAGTTGCTCAATCAATGCGGATAACTTTGGGAGCTAACTTAAAACAATGTGAGCAAGAGAACTTTAGAGAGAGGTGAGGAGAGAAACAAATCAAATGCTGAAGATCAACACAAGTGGACATGGTGATTTGTTTCTCGAGGTTCGGTTCCAAAGAACCTACTCCCCGTTGAGGAGGCCACAAAGGCCGGGTCTATTTCAACCTTTTCCCTCTCTCAATCGGTCATTTAGACCGGTCGAGTGCTTCTTCTTAATCACATGGGTCACTAAGACCCCGCAAGGGTCACTACACAATTAGGTGTCTCTTGTTGCTTTACAAAAACACTTGGGAAGTTTAGAGCATATACGAGCAAATTTAAATTTTTCATTCTCTAGTTCATTCTCGACAATTTTAGCATTCAATTTAGCTATGTGATCATTTTGTTGTTTAATCATAGCAAGGTGATCATTTATAGCATCAATATTAACATCTCTACATCTAGTGCAAATAGTGACATGCTCAATAGTAGATGTAGAGGGTTTGCAAGCATTTAATTCTTCAATCTTAGCAATTAAACTAACATTTTCAGTTCTAAGACAAGAAATTGAATCATTACAAATATTAAGCTCTTTAGACAAGTTTTCACATTTTTCTACTTCAAGAGCATAAGCATCTTTTAGCTTAACAAACTTTTTATTTTCCTTAACGAGCAAGTCCTCTTGGCATTCCAAGATATCATCCTTCTCATTAATGGTTTCTATCAATTCATTAATCTTCTTCTTTTGCTCTTTGGTAAGGTTTGCGAAAAGAGAAGTCAAATCATCATCATTATCACTAGAGCTACCCTCATCATCGGAAGTAGTATATTTGAGGGAATCTCTAGAATGTACCTTCATCCTTTTGCTATCCTTAGCCATGAGGCATTTGTGGCCAACATTGGGGAAGAGAAGGCCTTTGTTGACGGTGATGTTGGCGGCGTCCTCATCAGAGGAGGAGTCGGTGGAGCTCTCGTTAGAGTCCCATTCCTGCCCTATGTGCGCCTCGCCACCCTTCTTTTTATTGTAATATCTTTTCTTCTCCATTTTCTTCTTCCCTTTCTTGTCGTCGTCCCTGTCACTGTCACTTGTATATGGACATTTTGCAATAAAGTGACCGGACTTACCACACCTGTAGCAAAACCTCTTGGAGCGGGGTTTGTAGTCCTTCCCCTTCTGTAACACCATAAAATTGTGCCTTGATTACTTGGGATGGTTCTTCAAAGTATTTAGGTTGAAATTTATTTTAATAAGGATTTTATTGGTTGGGATCATTTTCTTAAAACTTAATAATATTAAATTTTACTTTGGTTATTCAAAGCTAAGAATAGATCTAGAAACTAGAATCTGAATTAGGAAGTAATACTAAGAAATTGAGTAACATAAGATAAAATAGAAATATCTTCAACCTAGTAGGATATGCTATTCTCCCCATAAAGATTTAAAGAATGTTCTTAAATAAAAATATGTTCAAGAATTAAGTGACTCTCGGTAAAAGGGGATACATAATTTGCCCTAAATAAGTGAAATAAAAGGTATTCATTTTTTATTTTGATCACATACTCAAAATGTATATTACTCCTGAAATAAAATGAAAATTTTGCATTGCACATTATGAGCCTTTATCTAAACAAGGGGAATAAAATATTTAATATAAATCTACAAAAAAATATATAGACTTTGCCTTCTTGCTATTATTTTGGATGTTGCATTTAGAGTAGAATCTGAAGCTCATATTTGAATTTGAAATTTTGAATGTGGGAATTAAAATAGAAAAGAAGACATAAATAAAAATAACAAAAGAAAAGAAACAAACATAAATTGGGGTCGTTTCCATCCCACCAGCCCACTCCTCCACTCGCTCGGCCCACTTCACATGTGCTGCCTCGGCCCATGCGCAACTCCTCTCCGCGGCCCACTCCCATTCCACTTCCGCATGCCAACCTCTGTGGGCGCGTACTCGCCACGTAGACGCTATCGCGTGGGCCCCGAAAGCCAGGATCTTCTTCTCTCCTTCGTTGCTCCCTCTCGCTTCACTTACAGGTGGGCCGACACCTACCGATACGTGCGCTTGCCATTGGATGGGGCGATTTCTATGTCATGTGGGACCCAAAGCTCGGAACCATCTTCCAGCTGAGTCCAGGGACCATCGTATCTCGCTGGTGACGCAACTACCTGCCTATCAAGCCGGCGCTAATGATGGGCTACAACTACTTGCTGCGATTCGCCCGCCAAACCTTGCGGAATCCGCGGCACTATAAGTCCCAAGACCCGTGACCACCCTGCTCCCTTGCCTGACCCAGTGAACGAACGCCGAGGGCCGCCGCGGTTACAAGAACTGAGGAGAGTGAGAGAGCCGCGAGTTCTAGCGCGGGCTGCATAGAGTGTGTATTGGTGTCCGCAGAGAAGTGTTGTTGTGGTTCCAAGCAGTGGTCGGGTGGCCTCATCTCCGTCACGCGTCACGGCGGAATTCATCATCGAACCGTGTTATTCCCCCACGTGTGAATTTGGACTCGGACGCCATTAGCCCCGGTTCGTTGCTTCTCTATGTTACCCCTGTGCTCGCATACTTAACGCCATACTCTAGAAGTTCATCACCGGACTGTCGTGCGGGATCCTCGATGTGTCCATCGCTGTTGGGTGGCTATCGCTGTCAAGTTTGCTGGCTGGGGGAGGGGCATCGCGGCCATGGCCTACTTGCAGAAAGAGAGGGCGGTAGGTGGGTGTGAGGTTGAAGATGAGTGGGTGCCATCCGAAATAAGATGGAGGCTCCAGATTAAAAGGGGAGGATGAACACGCCTTGGTCGTTGATCGACCGATGTGTGATTTTTATTAGCTTGAGATACCCTTTTGGCTGGGAGGATCGTGGTCATGCGTCGCTGATCGGATGGATCCTTTATGATCTCGGTTTCTTTAAATCCATGCCCTTGATCGTTGATCCAAGGCTGGCTGCTGCATATCGGTTTAGATTGAGATGATCTAATCCTCGCCATCAGAAATTGATCGAACGGTCGATCTCACCCCGTACCCTTTTGGCCATGACAACTTTGCTTAAGAGCCCCTATGTTTTATAGGAATAAACCCGCAGTTCTGGTCCTTCATAAAACCATTACGCTGAGGCCCTAGAATTTATGAATAGAACCCTAAGCTACCCTAGAATCGTGTGCGCGGTCCAGGAATTAAAGAAAACAGGAAAAATAGATTTAGAAATTGATTTTGAGTATAAAAATAATTGTAAAACTTATATAATTCATAGAAAATTCATATGAACTATAAATTGATCCATTCCAGTTCCTATAATTTTGTAATATTATTGTTCATCATTTAGTGCCACTGTTTTGACATGAAAACTGTATTAATATTAATCTCTTAAGTAATCTTGTATCAAATACATAAAACCTTCGGAAATTCATAATGTCCCCATTTTAACTCCGAATTGACCCATTCGAGTTGCGTTAGCTTCATATAAATTTTTACTACTTTGTAGCAACATTGATTTTATGATGTCCCATACTTTCATAATTAGGTAACTAATTGGATTAATCTGTGTCATTTGGATTAACTTCTTTAATATTAATATAGTGTTCTGATCTTATGGTTATAATTTGACTAGATGATCTTTAATCAAATAATGACTTAGATTAAAGTTGAGATAATTATTTATATAATAATCTCTCATATGATTTATACTAACCAATTTATAATATAGTTTAATATTTTAATCACATAGATCTTATATAAATCATAACTCCTTAACCATAACTCCGATTTTTAGTGATTCTCGAGCCCGCGATCTCGTAGCAACACGTAGATCATTGTTACGCAGTTTATTCTTATATTTGGTGTGATGTTAATTGTGTTTATACCATGTTTGTTTGTATTGCTACGATTAGCAGTGAGGTCATGAGTCACCTAAGGATCATCCTGATACCTAGAATCTCAAGTGCCAGGCAAGTTGTGCCCTTGACCACTTTTATACCCAATAATGTTCTTCAATATCACTTGTTCAATGCATAGGTTTAATTTTGATGGGATCCAATTGGTCACTGAAATTCTCCTAGAGGGGGGTGGATAGGCGAAACCTGAAATTTATAAACTTAAGCATACACTACAAGCGGGGGTTAGCGTTAGATTAAAGTCAAGTCTGAAAGAGAGAGAAAACAAATTGACCAAGAAATAAAGCGAGTGAACATGGTGATTTGTTTTACCAAGGTTCGATTCTGAAGAACCTAGTCCCCGTTGAGGTGGTCACAAAGACTGGGTCTCTTTCAACCCTTTCCCTCTCTCAAACGGTCACTTAGACCGAGTGAGCCTTCTCCTTAATCAAATGGGTTACTTAGACCCCGCAAGGACCACCACACACTTCGGTGTCTCTTGCTTTGATTACAAGTTGCTTGAGAACAAGAAAAAGAAAGAAAGAAGGCAATCCAAGAGGCAAGAGCTCAAATGAATACAAAATCTCTGTCTCGCAAGTCACTAAGTATTTGAGATGGATTTAGGACTTGCAGAGGCTTTGATCTTTTGAATTGTGTCTTGGAGTGAATGCTAGAGCTCTTGTAATGAATGTGATGCTCAGAAATCTTGGATGCTTGGAGTTGTGGTGGTTGGGGGTATTCATAGCCCTCATCCACCAAATGGCTGTTGGGGAAGGCTGCTGGCGATGGGCACACTGGACAGTCCGGTGCGCCACCAGACACTGTCCGGTGCGCCGCCACGTCACCCAACCGTTAGGGTTCTGACTTAGTCGATCGTTAGAGCGCTTGTCCTTTTGAGGCACCAGACAGTCTGGTGCCGCACCAGACAGGTCCTGTTCACTATCTGGTGCGCCTCTGACACTGCGCTCAGACTTTACCGCGCACTGTTGCGCACTGTTCATCTGTTCTTCAGCTTTTGCAGTCGACCGTTGCATGAAGGAGTCGTTGCTCCGCTGCTTGTCACACCCGGTTTTAGAAGGCAAACCGAATGCGAACCATGTACGTGCCAGGATCAGTTATTCACGTACACAGCAGTTACATAATATGGACATCATCACACAGTGCTCAAATAGTATTAAAAGGGGAAATAATAGTCGATTACATCATACGTCTGAGACGTCCATATAGTTCTTACAATAAATCAAAGTGCGGAAAAGAAACGTAGATAACGCGGCCTTCACAGGCAGCCGACTAGGGGTTGCCGCTAACCCACACCTAGAACTCGTTCATAGTCTTGGAACTCCTGGAAGTCTCCTTCCACAGCTTCATCTTCTCCTGAGCAGTGGTTGCAATGCTGACAACCTGGGGGGGGTTTGGTGTGTAGAGCAAGGGTGAGTACACATCAACATACTCAGCAAGTATCCTGTTTGGCTGTAGTGGACTAGCTTTATGTGGGGATAAGTCAAGCAGTTGCTTTTAGTTGGTCAGGTTATTACTTACTAGTAGAAAGCCAGGTTTTAACATTAACCCAAGTTATTAGCCCAATGTATCCTTTCCAAACGGAAAGAATACCACTTACCAATACCATAATCATAATCAGAACCATCAATCTCATTGCCACCTGTACCAAAATGTCTCTGATCAAGTATCACTAATCTCTGGAGCTCCCTTGGCCGCTCATAACCGCGAGCACGGCTGATATATCAGTTTCATAACACTCTGCAGAGGTTGTGCACTTTACCCACAAGCCGTGATTCCCTTTCTGCCCGGAGAGAGCGACTCCCCATTGACCACTACCTAGGTGGTCCAGCAGGGCATCACTACGTAGCCTTTACAAAGATTCCCCGAGGCTGTAGCCGCCCGTTAGGTTTCCTAAATGTACCGCACTCCTCCCCAAGGGACAAATCAACCTTGGCAGAGCGAGCCGCATACACCGAGCCCCATTGACGGCACAACGGCTAAGCGGACTACACCCCGGTTCCTCCAATTATTCAGCTAAGGGCGTCCCATTCCACCCTCATGGTTGCACTGTTTTCCCGGGCGGTCATCCATTGAACAGGTCCTTACGGAGAGGCACTCGAGAAACCGCTCGAGTCCCCTTAAATGCCACAAGTATGATCATAAATAAGAAGGGGAAAACAGCGTATCATAGATAATCACATCATGTTCATTGATTAGAGTTGAGCAATAGCATCAGACTAAGCAGTAATAATCTGACCCAAATAGGTAAACAAGGACATGGATAACAAAAGCTAGTCAATCCTTAAGTATAAATGTGTAATGCGGGAGGTGAATTAAAGAATGAATAGGACAAAGATAGGTCAAAGGACACTTGCCTCCACCAACCGACTGCTGCTCAGGGGCTTCTCCTGCGAATTCCTCGGGCTCTTCGACCGGATCGTTCTCTATGCGAGCGCAAACATACATACATCCACATATTTAATACAAAAGAACAATACACCATACAAGGGAACAAGTAAAGTGAATATGCATCAAGTATGACATTCGATATCGCATTTGTTATGGTTAGAAAGAAACGGGGAAAGGTCTCGCAGGGGGTTAAAGTTTATGCACTAATGGAAACCTAGTCATTTTAGTTGATCAACATTGAATGAAATAAACAATAATTACGTGAATCAACTAGCATAACGGAATTTTAAATTGAGCTTCCTATTTCAATATCATGAACAATGATTAGCCTACCTAAAATAAAGTAACTATGATCACAGGAAAGTAAATAAAATAAATAAAAAAATAAAAAAAAAACAGGGGGGGCGGTTGAACCGGCCCTAGGGCGGTTGAACCGGCCCTAGGCAGGGCGGCCGAGCTGGGGGCTGGCGCGGGCGCGGGCGGCCGAGCTGGGGGCCGGGGCGGCCGAGCTGGCCCGGTTGAACCGGTCGGCCAGGCGGGCGCGCGGGGGGGGGGGGGGGGTCGGGCTGGCAGGCGGCCGAGCCGGCCAGGCGCGCGGCCAGGCGCGCGGCCGGGGCGCGGGCTGGGGGCGGCCGGGGTTGGCCAGGGGGCGGCCGGGGGCCAGGGCGGCCAGCGGCCACGGCGCGGCCGGGCGCGGGCTACCGAGGAGAGAGGAGGGGAGAGGGGAGAGGGAGAGAGGAGGGAGAGAGGGAGGAGGGGGGGGGCTCACCGGCGGGGGCGGCCGACGGCGGGGAGCGGCGGCCGAGCGCTAGGGCAGGGCGGCGGTTGGGCAGGGGGTAGGGGCGGCGCTAGGGAGAGAGAGAGGGAAAATGAGAGGGAGAGGGAGAGGGTTTGGGGGAAAAAGGGGGGATGGGGGGGCGGCTGGGCCGATTCAGGCCCAAGAGGGGGGGGCGCGCAGGGGCGGCTGGGCCGGCCGGGGTCGGCCCACGGCGCGGGAGAGAGAGAAAAAGAGGAGAGAGAAAGAGAGAGAAAGAGAGAGAAAAAGAAAGAAAAGGTTTTCTCCTCATTTTCGAAATCCGATCTTCCTACATGAATGCATTTGCACCTTCAAAGCAATCAAAAGAAATGCAAGGTTCGGCATGGTGCATCAAACAACATAAAGTATTTTTAGAGTTTTTCTTACACGGGAAATTCCAAACCGAATCCCGCTAGCTTTGGAAAAGGTCAAGGTCTAGCGAGGGGAAAAAGAAAAAGAAAAGGTAACGCCCGAATTTTGGCGAGTAAAGAAAAGAAAAAAATTCAACTGCAAAATTCGGGGCGTTACAAACCTATCCCCCTTAAAAGAATCTCGCCCTCGAGATTCAGGGCTGGCTAGCAAAGAGCTCTGGGTACTTGGCCATTAGATCATCTTCACGCTCCCAGGTTGCTTCTTCCTCAGAGTGGTGACTCCATCTGACTTTGCACATTCTGATGGTCTTCCTTCGGGTGACTCTATCTGCAATCTCAAGAATCTGAGTTGGCTTCTCGACATAGGTCAAGTCCTCCTGGACTTCCAGACCTTCCACTGGCAACTGCTCTTCTGGCACACGCAAGCACTTCTTCAACTGAGACACATGAAAGACATCATGCACAGCTGACAAATTCTCTGGCAGACTGAGCTGATAGGCCACTTCTCCACGCTTTGAGAGGATCTGGTACGGACCAATGTAGCGAGGGTGCTAGCTTGCCTTTGATTCCGAACCTTCTGACTCCTCTGATCGGTGACACTTTCAGATAGACAAAGTCTCCGACTTCAAAACTCAGCTCTCTTCTTCTTGTGTCTGCATAGCTTCGCTGCCTCGATTGCGCTATCTTCAGATTCTCTCGGACCATCTTGATGTTCTCTTCAGCTTCGAGCAAAATGTCTGGCCCAAACACTTGCTTTTCTCCAGGCTGATCCCATTGCAACGGAGTTCTGCAACTCCTTCCATAGAGCGCTTGAAATGGTGACATCTTCAAACTGGCCTGGTAACTGTTGTTATAGGAAAACTCTGCATAAGGCAATCTCTTATCCCATCCGGACTGATCTTGCAACGCACAGGCTCTCAACATGTCTTCAAGAATTTGATTGGTTCTTTCAGTCTGACCATCTGTCTGCGGGTGATAAGCTGAACTGAAATTCAGATGTGTGCCCAAGGCTTCATGCAACTGCTGCCAGAAATGAGAGGTGAACTGCGTTCCTCTGTCTGACACTATCTTCTTTGGCACACCATGAAGACAAACGATCCGAGACATATACAGTTCTGCCAATACTGCACTGCTGTAGTTGGTCTTGACTGGTACGAAGTGGGCTGACTTGGTCAAACGGTTCACTACTACCCAAATAGAATCGTAGCCGGCTCGAGTGCGAGGCAATCCGACTATGAAATCCATACCAATTTCATCCCATTTCCACTGAGGGATCTGCAACGGTTGCAACAATCCAGCTGGTCTCTGGTGCTCTGCCTTAATTCTTCGACAACTATCGCACTTAGCCACATGCTCTGCGATTTCCCTCTTCATTCCGTACCACCAGAATTTCTTCTTCAGATCCTGATACATCTTCTCACTGCCAGGGTGAATCGAATAAGCTGTCTCATGAGCTTCCTTGAGAATCAACTCCCGAATAGACTGGACATTGGGAACACACAAGCGGTCTTTGAACCATATCACGCCTTCTGCATCTTCTCGAAAATCTTTGCCTCTACCATCTAGAATCAGTCGCCGAATCTCACTGATCTTCTCATCATTCTTCTGCGCTTCTTTGATTTCGCGCTCCAAGGTAGGTTCCAATTCAACTGTGACTCCTCGCGAGTTGTTCAGAAATCCGAGACTCAACCTGTCGAACTCCTTGGCCAACTCATAAGGCATCGGACGAGCGACCATCAGATTAACTTGACTCTTTCTGCTCAAAGCATCTGCCACTACGTTTGCTTTGCCTGGATGGTAATGAATCTCCAACTCATAGTCTTTGATCAACTCTAACCATCTCCGCTGCCTCATGTTCAACTCTGACTGAGTGAATATGTACTTCAGACTCTTGTGGTCTGTGTAAACATCGCATTTCTGTCCATACAGATAGTGCCTCCATGTCTTCAGTGCGTGAACCACTGCCGCCAACTCTAGATCATGGATTGGGTAATTCTTCTCATGAACCTTCAGCTGTCGGGACGAGTAAGCCACAACTCTTCCCTCTTGCATCAACACGCATCCCAAACCTGTGTAACAAGCATCACAGTACATAGAGAAGGGCTTGTGCACATCAGGCAAGACTAGGACTAGGCGCTGTTGTCAACTTCTCTTTCAACGCTTCAAAGGCCTCTTGACATTTCTGGGTCCACTTGAACTCAACCTTGTTGCCTAGCAACGCTGTCATTGGTTTCGCAATCTTCGAAAACCCTTCAATGAATCGCCGATAATATCCGGCCATTCCAATGAAGCTCTTGATTCCTCGAGCATCCGTTGGCGCTTTCCAGTTCAGAATGTCTGCCACTTTCTTCGGATCCACAGCCAATCCTTCTTCGTTGATTATGTGACCCAAGAACAGGACTTCACTGATCCAGAACTCACACTTGCTCAACTTTGCATACAACGGGTGCTCTCGCAATCTCTGCAATACCATCCTCAAATGATCTGCATGTTCTTCTTCGCTTTGAGAATAAACCAGAATGTCATCAATGAATACCACCACAAATTTATCAAGATAATCCATGAATACACTGTTCATCAAGTTCATAAAGAACGCTGGTGCATTGGTCAAACCAAAAGACATCACTGTGAACTCATACAACCCATACTTGGTAATGAATGTCGTCTTCGGAATGTCCGAAGGTCGGATCCTGAGCTGATGATAACCTGACCTCAGATCGATCTTGGAGAACACACTGGCTCCTCTCAACTGGTCGAACAGATCTTCTATTCTGGGCAAAGGATACTTGTTCTTGATGGTGACTTCATTCAAAGCTCGATAATCGATACACATCCTCTTGGTGCCATCTTTCTTCTCCACAAACAGGACAGGGGCGGCCCAAGGCGAGGTGCTTGGCCGGATGTAACCTTTCTCTGACAGCTCATCAATCTGCTTCTTAAGCTCAACCAACTCTGGTCCAGATATTCTGTAAGCTCTCTTAAAGATAGGGGCGGTTCCAGGAAGAAGCTCTATGGCAAACTCAACTTTCCGCTCTGGTGGCATACCCGGTAAATCCTTTGGAAACACATCTGGGAATTCAGACACAACCTTGATACTCTCAATTGGGTCTGCTTCACTGCTATCGACAGTCATCTGATAACAACTTCCTTTCTTCGGCTCAGGTGGGACTAACTCGGTCACCACTTCCTCTCCTAGTGGGGACACCAACTTGATTGTCCTTTTATCACAACTGATAACTGTCTGATACTTATCTAGCCAATTCATCCCTAGGATGACATCTATTCCCTGAGTACCGATTACTATAAGGTTAGCGGGAAACGCTATCCCCCTTATTTCCACACTTATATTCAAACATATGCTATCAGCTCGAATTCTACCACCGGCTGAGTCAATTTGAATGGGGGTTGACATGGCAGTAATTGGAAGATTATGTGCTTCTACCCATGATGCAGTAATGAAAGAATGTGTTGCTCCAGTATCAAATAACACTTCTGCAATATGGGAATCGACTGGGAACATACCTACTGTCATGCCGGGAGTCTCCTGAACTGCTTCAGCCTCCAAGTGATTCAATCTTCCATGATTATAGCGCTGCTGAGGGCGGTTGCCTGATCCAGGCTGGGACACATTCTGCTTTGCTGGGGCATTGGGGCCTGACTGCTGCTGGGCTGCCTTCTTCGGACATTGCATCACCCAATGGCCTTGCTCTCCACAGTGGAAACATGCTCTGTTTCCAACCTGAGCTGGTGCTGCCTGATTGCTCTGCTGGCTTGCTGGGGCAGGAAGACGAGGTGTCTGCTGATTCTGCCTCTGAAACTGACCTCCTGATTGATTGCTCTGACGGTTCTGGTACTGATGCTGAGGATACTGCCTTTGGAACTGCTGATACTGCTGACGCTGCTGATGCTGCTGAGGTGGACACTGGTTCTGCCTGAACTGCTGAGATTGATTGCCTGAGAAACGAGGACGGCTGCTGCTTCCAGGCTGGGGTCCACTGATCTTACGCTTACGATCCTCCATCTCCTTACGCTTCCTTTCTGTCATGATTGCTCTAGTCAATCAGGTGCTGGAATGTCGGGAAGGTGTGATTCATCAGCTGATACTGCAGGGGGTCAACCAAGCCTCTCAAGAAACGGTATTGTCGCTTGGCGTCAGTGTTGACATCCTCAGGAGCATAGCGAGACAACTGCTAGAAACCTGTCTCGATACTCACTGACAGATGATGACCCTTGCTTAAGGGCCAGGAACTCCTCCTTCTTCACTGTCATCAGACCTGCAGGCACATGGTACTGACGAAAGCTACCTCTGAATTCTTCCCAGGTGATGGCATCGGGGTTGGCATGGGTGGCGAGGTAAGACTCCCACCATGATTGGGCTGCTCCTCTCAACAGACGGGGACCATACAAGACTTTCTCCCTGTCGTCACACTGAGCGGTATGCAACTCCCGCTCCACAGTGCGCAGCCAATCTTCAGCATCCATGGGGTCAGAAGAGTGAGCGAACGTTGGTGGATGACCTCTCATGAATTCAGCACGCTTGTCTCTGGGCATCTGAGGCATCTGAGGCTGGGGTGGAGCTTGCTGCTGCTGCTGCTGCTGCTGAATGGCGGCCAGAGTCTGACCGATGGCCTGAACTGCCTGAGTCTGCATCAGAAACATCTGCTCGATCGACATCGGGGGCGGGGGCGGTAGGTGCTGCTGCTGGGGCACCTCATCCTGCGGAGCGGCTTGCTCCTGCTGAGCACGCCTTCCTCCTCTGCGCCTGTTCTCTGACATCTGCAGAACGCAACCACACATCAGAACTGATCTGGCAAATCTTGCAGCATAAGAAAAGAGTATAGAATTCTCCAACAGCACTGAACAGATGAGCATCTTCACTGATCTCCAACACAGACCACACAGCTTCTCAGATAAAGAGGAAAGTAGAATAAAGGGTTTCCCAACTATATAACTAACTCCATTAACATAATATGTAAGCCAAAATGCAGGGGATACCCACACTCTGGTGACAGTCATTACAAAGATCCAAACCAAACATAGTTCATCATGACAAACATAAATGCACAGGATATAGCAAACTACCCTGTCTAACTAAGACTAACTAAGACCGAGACTAACGCTAAGACTGAAGCTTCTATGTATATATATTTCGTATTAATTACAAGATCCAACTCTAACGAGCTATGGTTCTAGATTTATCTTGGTCTTGCAGTCGGGATTGCCATAAGACTGGAGTCCACGCCGAGGTGAGCGGTACGGGTGCTGAGTCCCGACGGGAGCGGGGGAACCATCATCCAGGTGACGACGCTCCGCGCGCTCAGCCCGCAGCAGGGCGATCTCAGCACGAGCCCTACTCAGCTCGTCTAATGCATGGTCCAGCTCCGTGTTTAGCACGGCGGCTAGGTTGACTGTGCTGCTCAACCTAGGATTGTCCTCACCAGCAGGTGAAACAATCACGCCTCCTGTGCTGCCAGATGGACGGCGGGGGTAATACTTCAGGTCGAGGCCGTCAGCTACCCCACCGAGAACCGAGCAGTAGTGCGAAAGCGCACGCTGTGCAGCATCCTGCATGGCTGCCTCAGCTGAGTCCCGCTCAGAGATAGAATAGTGCTCTGAGCAAGCCTCCGCGCCCTGGAGACTGTTCTCCGGACGGCGCACCAAGCAGGTCGCCTCCCAGCGGTCCGGGTAGACCCCGCGACTATGCTGGTAGACCACACAGCGATACTCGATGGACCAAGTACGCCGGTCAAGTGCCCGACGTAGCAGGGTGTCGAGCGCGTCGTGGAAGTGACACCCGCGAGCAGCGTCGCGAGTGATGGGTCGAGCAACCCATCCTTCCGGCTCATGGTCAGCAGAGAAGTCGATGTCGTGGCTCGAGCTGTCGTCGCCACCTCCGTCGTCTGGGTCTCCTCCAGCAGCTACTCCAGAAGCTGGGGCGCCCAGTGGTGGTGCAGGGGGCGCCTCCAGAGGAAGCACAGGGGAGCAGCTCCTCACAGACTCTATCTCCTGCTGGAGCGAGAAGGAAGAGCCCTGCTGCTCCTGTCGTCGACGCTCCTGCTCCTCATGCAGGCGGTGGTGCAGTCTCTCCAAGTGGCTGGACTGTCCGGCCACGGGACGGCGAAGCGGACGCTCAGCAAGGCGGGAGGGTAAGAAGGGGATGACGGACTTTCGTGCAGTGTGTCTAAGTCGAGCCATCTACAAAAGACATCGCAAGCAAAAGGGTGAGAACAGAATTAATATGACCAGCAAATAATGAATCATAAATAAATGAAGGATCAGAATAATAATGAATCATAAATAAAGGAAGGATCAGGATAAACAAAATTTTCAGCAAGGCATATTATATAGTAGAACATAGGTTTGGTCAGTAGGACCAACTTTTGAAGGGATACCAAAGTCAAGGCAGGGACAGAGGTCTATAGTCCTTAGAACGACCATTCTACTCTAGGTTAGCGGTCCTACAGTCAGCACGGCTTTGATACCACTTATGTCACACCCGGTTTTAGAAGGCAAACCGAATGCGAACCATGTACGTGCCAGGATCAGTTATTCACGTACACAGCAGTTACATAATATGGACATCATCACACAGTGCTCAAATAGTATTAAAAGGGGAAATAATAGTCGATTACATCATACGTCTGAGACGTCCATATAGTTCTTACAATAAATCAAAGTGCGGAAAAGAAACGTAGATAACGCGGCCTTCACAGGCAGCCGACTAGGGGTTGCCGCTAACCCACACCTAGAACTCGTCATAGTCTTGGAACTCCTGGAAGTCTCCTTCCACAGCTTCATCTTCTCCTGAGCAGTGGTTGCAATGCTGACAACCTGGGGGGGTTTGGTGTGTAGAGCAAGGGTGAGTACACATCAACATACTCAGCAAGTATCCTGTTTGGCTGTAGTGGACTAGCTTTATGTGGGGATAAGTCAAGCAGTTGCTTTTAGTTGGTCAGGTTATTACTTACTAGTAGAAAGCCAGGTTTTAACATTAACCCAAGTTATTAGCCCAATGTATCCTTTCCAAACGGAAAGAATACCACTTACCAATACCATAATCATAATCAGAACCATCAATCTCATTGCCACCTGTACCAAAATGTCTCTGATCAAGTATCACTAATCTCTGGAGCTCCCTTGGCCGCTCATAACCGCGAGCACGGCTGATATATCAGTTTCATAACACTCTGCAGAGGTTGTGCACTTTACCCACAAGCCGTGATTCCCTTTCTGCCCGGAGAGAGCGACTCCCCATTGACCACTACCTAGGTGGTCCAGCAGGGCATCACTACGTAGCCTTTACAAAGATTCCCCGAGGCTGTAGCCGCCCGTTAGGTTTCCTAAATGTACCGCACTGCGGCGGTTGGGCAGGGGGTAGGGGCGGCGCTAGGGAGAGAGAGAGGGAAAATGAGAGGGAGAGGGAGAGGGTTTGGGGGAAAAAGGGGGGATGGGGGGGGCGGCTGGGCCGATTCAGGCCCAAGAGGGGGGGCGCGCAGGGGCGGCTGGGCCGGCCGGGGTCGGCCCACGGCGCGGGAGAGAGAGAAAAAGAGGAGAGAGAAAGAGAGAGAAAGAGAGAGAAAAAGAAAGAAAAGGTTTTCTCCTCATTTTCGAAATCCGATCTTCCTACATGAATGCATTTGCACCTTCAAAGCAATCAAAAGAAATGCAAGGTTCGGCATGGTGCATCAAACAACATAAAGTATTTTTAGAGTTTTTCTTACACGGGAAATTCCAAACCGAATCCCGCTAGCTTTGGAAAAGGTCAAGGTCTAGCGAGGGGAAAAAGAAAAAGAAAAGGTAACGCCCGAATTTTGGCGAGTAAAGAAAAGAAAAAAATTCAACTGCAAAATTCGGGGCGTGAGGAGAAAACCTTTTCTTTCTTTTTCTCTCTCTTTCTCTCTCCTCTTTTTCTCTCTCTCCCGCGCCGTGGGCCGACCCCGGCCGGCCCAGCCGCCCCTGCGCGCCCCCCCCCTCTTGGGCCTGAATCGGCCCAGCCGCCCCCCCATCCCCCCTTTTTGCCCCCAAACCCTCTCCCTCTCCCTCTCATTTTCCCTCTCTCTCTCCCTAGCGCCGCCCCTACCCCCTGCCCAACCGCCGCCCTGCCCTAGCGCTCGGCCGCCGCTCCCCGCCGTCGGCCGCCCCCGCCGGTGAGCCCCCCCTCCTCCCTCTCTCCCTCCTCTCTCCCTCTCCCCTCTCCCCTCCTCTCTCCTCGGCAGCCCGCGCCCGGCCGCGCCGTGGCCGCTGGCCGCCCTGGCCGCGCCCCCAGCCGGCCGCTGCCGCGCTGCCCTGGCCCCCGGCCGCCCCCTGGCCAACCCCGGCCGCCCCCAGCCCGCGCCCCGGCCGCGCGCCTGGCCGCGCGCCTGGCCGCGCGCCTGGCCGGCTCGGCCGCCTGCCAGCTCGACCCCCCCCCCCCCCCCCCCCGCGTGCCCGCCTGGCCGATCGGTTCAACCGGGCCAGCTCGGCCGCCCCGGCCCCCAGCTCGGCCGCCCAGCGCCCGCGCCAGCCCCCAGCTCGGCCGCCCTGCCTAGGGCCGGTTCAACCGCCCCCCCCCTGTTTTTTTTATTTTTTTTATTTATTTTATTTACTTTCTGTGATCATAGTTACTTTATTTTAGGTAGGCTAATCATTGTTCATGATATTGAAATAGGAAGCTCCATTTAAAATTCCGTTATGCTAGTTGATTCACGTAATTATTGTTTATTTCATTCAATGTTGATCAACTAAAATGACTAGGTTTCCATTAGTGCATAAACTTTAACCCCCTGCGAGACCTTTCCCCGTTTCTTTCTAACCATAACAAATGCGATATCGAATGTCATACTTGATGCATATTCACTTTACTTGTTCCCTTGTATGGTGTATTGTTCTTTTGTATTAAATATGTGGATGTATGTATGTTTGCGCTCGCATAGAGAACGATCCGGTCGAAGAGCCCGAGGAATTCGCAGGAGAAGCCCCTGAGCAGCAGTCGGTTGGTGGAGGCAAGTGTCCTTTGACCTATCTTTGTCCTATTCATTCTTTAATTCACCTCCCGCATTACACATTTATACTTAAGGATTGACTAGCTTTTGTTATCCATGTCCTTGTTTACCTATTTGGGTCAGATTATTACTGCTTAGTCTGATGCTATTGCTCAACTCTAATCAATGAACATGATGTGATTATCTATGATACGCTGTTTTCCCCTTCTTATTTATGATCATACTTGTGGCATTTAAGGGGACTCGAGCGGTTTCTCGAGTGCCTCTCCGTAAGGACCTGTTCAATGGATGACCGCCTCGGGAAAACAGTGCAACCATGAGGGTGGAATGGGACGCCCTTAGCTGAATAATTGGAGGAACCGGGGTGTAGTCCGCTTAGCCGTTGTGCCGTCAATGGGGCTCGGTGTATGCGGCTCGCTCTGCCAAGGTTGATTTGTCCCTTGGGGAGGAGTGCGGTACATTTAGGAAACCTAACGGGCGGCTACAGCCTCGGGGAATCTTTGTAAAGGCTACGTAGTGATGCCCTGCTGGACCACCTAGGTAGTGGTCAATGGGGAGTCGCTCTCTCCGGGCAGAAAGGGAATCACGGCTTGTGGGTAAAGTGCACAACCTCTGCAGAGTGTTATGAAACTGATATATCAGCCGTGCTCGCGGTTATGAGCGGCCAAGGGAGCTCCAGAGATTAGTGATACTTGATCAGAGACATTTTGGTACAGTCTGGTAAATTATAGCGGAGCATGCCTGGAAAAACCCGAGAGTGGCTGGTTTGAGTTGTTCAGTCCTGGTGCACCGGACACTGTTCGGTGGCACACCGGACAGTCCGGTGCGCCAGACCATAGCACACTTGGTTTGTTTTGCTCCTTTGAATTGAACCCCTAACTTGAATATTTATTGGTTTGTGTTGAACCTTTATGCACCTATAGAACATGTATTCTAGAGCAAACTAGTTAGTCTATATATTTGTGTTGGGCATTCAACCACCAAAATTAATTGTGGGAAAAGGTTAACCCTATTTCCCTTTCAATCTCTCCCTTTTTGGTGATTGATGCCAACACAAACCAAAGCAAATATATAAAGTGCAGAAATGAACTAGTTTGCATATGGTAAGTGCATAGGTTACTTGGAATTAAACCAATTTAAAGTCTTATTGCATATGAATAAGAGTGAATGGATTGCTTTCTTTTATTTAACATTTTGGACCACATTTGCACCACTTGTTTTGTTTTTGCAAATCCTTTTGGAAAATCTTTTCAAAATCTTTTGCCAATAGTCAAAGGTGTATGAATAAGATTGTAAGAAGCATTTTCAAGATTTGAAATTTCTCCCCCTGTTTCAAATGCTTTTCCTTTGACTAAATATAAACTCCCCCTGAATGAAATTCTCCTCTTAGCTTTCAAGAGGGTTTTTAAATGGATACCAATTTGAAATCTTATTTTCATAATCATAGATACCGATTGATGTCAATTGAAAAACAAACATTTGTGAAAACTAATTAAATCTTTATTTCAAAAATTTTTGAAATGGTGGTGCGGTCCTTTTGCTTTGGGCTTCATATTTTCTCCCCTTTGGCATTAATCGCCAAAAACGGAGAACGTTGGAGCCCTTGTTGTATTTTCTCCCCCAATGATAACAGAAATATGAGTGAAAGATCATACCATTTGGAGAGATGGCGGAATATCGGCAAATGGTAGATAATACCATTAGAGTTGGGTGGAAGTGTTGTCTTTGTCGAATACTCCATTTCCCTTTCAATCTACAACTTAGGATAGAAATACACTTGAAAACACATTAGTCGTAGCCTTGGCACAATAAGAATAAGAAATATGAATATGTACCAAATGAAAAGAGATACGATCAAAGGTATATAAATGAGCTATGTGTGTAATGTTTCAATCAAAATTCCAAAAATCAAGTATATTTAGCTCATTCCTAAGTTTGCTAAAGGTTTTCTCATCCAACAGCTTGGTAAAGATATCGGCTAATTGATCTTTGGTGTTAACATAAGCTATTTCGATATCCCCCCTTTGTTGGTGATCTCTCAAAAAGTGATACCGAATGTCTATGTGTGTAGTGCGGCTGTGTTCAACGGGATTATCCGCCATGTGGATTACACTCTCATTATCACATAGGAGAGGGACTTTTCTCAATTTGTAGCCATAGTCCCTAAGGGTTTGCCTCATCCAAAGAGACATGATTAAAGGTATATAAAGTAACTATGTGTGCAATGTTTTAATCAAAATTCCGAGAATCAAGTATATTTAGCTCATTCCTAAGGTTGCTAAAGGTTTTCTCATCTAGTGGCTTGGTAAAGATATCGACTAATTGGTTGTGAGTGTTCACATAAGCTATTTCGATATCCCCTTTTGTTGATGATCTCTCAAAAGTGATACCGGATATCTATGTGCTTAGTGCGGCTGTGTTCAACGGGATTATCCGTCATGCGGATTGCACTCTCATTATCACATAGGAGAGAGACTTTGCTCAATTTGTAGCCATAGTCCCTAAGGGTTTGCCTCATCCAAAGTAATTGCATACAACAATGGCCTACGGCATTGTACTCGGCTTCGGCGGTGGAAAGAGCTACTGAATTTTGTTTATTTGAAGCCCAAGACACCAGGGATCTCCCCAGAAACTGACAAGTCCCTGATGTGCTCTTCCTATCAATTTTACACCCTGCCCAATCGGCATCGAAATATCCTATTAAATCAAAAGTGGATCCCTTGGTGTACCAAAGCCCAAACTTAGGAGTGTAGACTAAATATCTCATGATTCTCTTCACGGCCCTAAGGTGAACTTCCTTAGGATCGGCTTGGAACCTTGCATAGATGCATACGGAAAGCATAATATCCGGTCAAGATGCACATAAACAGAGTAAAGATCCTATCATCGACCTGTATACCTTTTGATCTATGGATTTACCTCTCGTGTCGAGGTCGAGATGCCCATTGGTTCCCATGGGTGTCTTGATGGGTTCGGCATCACTGGAGTTGCTTGATTTGAAATCCTAAGAAATATCTCAACTCCCCCATCATAGACATTTTGAATTTTTGAACCATGATCCCACTAAACTCTTCACAAGTAGAGTTGTTAGTAGACCCAAATATAATATCATCAACATAAATTTGGCATACAAACAAATCATTTGCAACAGTTTTAGTAAAGAGAGTAGGATCGGCCTTGCCGACTTTGAAGCCATTAGTGATAAGGAAATCTTGTGACGGAACCTCCCAAGTCATTAGGCCCACCTACAGTTGTCCATGTCCAACGGACCTCAGACAACCCTGCAGGTGCCCCTAAATCACTTGACAAGTTCGGTATCTGCTTTTCTTACCTTTCCCGAGAGCGTTTCACCCGTCACGCAGACATTACAAGCATCGGAGATACGAAAATGTGGAAGCAGTTACATAAACTTACCTTTATTTAAAAGTAAGACAGAGTTAAATATTTACAGACCAGAATATAGTATACGAGTGCAGAGTATTATTATTACAAACTATGGGAGGCAAAAACCCCTCCCGATAAGTTTTAAACAAAAGTTTTATGGAGGATCCTTTCCTCCCGCAGCTTCACTCCTGGTGCTCTTCCTTTGGTACCACCTTAGAACAGAAGCAACAGAAGTTGGTTGCTTCCTCACCTAAAAACAACATGGGACAAAGCCCTGAGTATGGAATTACTCAGCAAGTCTTACCCGACTAAAGAAAAGACTCTCAAGGGTATGCTGGCTTTCAGGGATTCAAGGTAAGGCTTAACAATAGTCAATGACTCTGTTTGCAGAAATGCTTACTAAGAGTGGATCCTTAAAAATCCAGTTTTATTTGTCCGATTAAGTAGAATTACCTATAACTAGAGTTCATTCTACCCTAGTTCAATCACTTGACCTGCACTAGCCAACTTCTTAACAACCCTTTATCTTTACTAGAGTTCTACGTATAGGGCAGTGACCAAGTCTTCATAACCGCGAAGATGCGACGATCCGAATCGATTATACTCAGTTGAGGATCTCCAATCACACGACATATGTAGCACTTAACCCTTGCATATGTCAACTCGCCACCGGGGTTCTTAAAACCAGATCAGGTTCACGCCAACCGAGAGCACAGATACACCACCGTCCAGCCTCTTTCCACGGAGGGTACACGCTACTCTCGCCATCTCTCCACTCCCATTGCGTGGTATCTTATTTTTGTATTAGTTTGCCCGAGGCAAAGCTTACCCATGACGAGGCATGTGACCAGCTAAAGGGTCCTCGGTCAGCAAGCCTACATCGAGACGGTCCTTAAACGACTCAGACGGAGACACTACGCCGAGACTCTCTTCTCGTGCAAGTCACCTGCCTGGTCTCAGCTTAATTATTTCAAACCCAAAGTTTGGTACCTGGTAGAGGCACATCTTTTCTGATGTTGAACCCATCATGGCCATGATGGATCCACCATCAAGTTTTATTTCAAAAACACCCCTCCCACTTTGCAACATCATCATTTGTAAAAACAAAACATTTTGTTTTGCTAAAGCAAGACTAAGCATAGGAAAAACCTTTTGTAAAACAGGGATTCCAAGGAAGGTAATCAAATTCAAGGAAGGAAATGTAGGAATTGTTTTAGCAATCAACTCCTATTACCTAATGCATCAAGCAAGTGAGCAAGAGTTTAAAAGAATCAAGGAGGTGGAAAATGCACCGGGGCTTGCCTTGTTTTACTGGTTAGATAGGCTCAGATCCACAGATGTCAAAATAGAAATAGCAAGGGGGTACGGCGGGCTTAGCCGCAACCGAGTTCAAGCTGATCCCATGCCAAGATCTTTACCTCACCGTAGTTATCCCCTCGCTAGTGAACGCGGATCGCGGCGGTGGCGGGAATCACAATGTAGAGATCGTCGGCGGCGAGGTTCTGAACCTGATCCCCCCCGGTGCACTGTACCATGGCGAGGTGGGTTCAGTTGGCCTGACAGATCAAATTCAGGGCAAATTTTCTCTAGATTTTGTATGGCAACACATCCAAGGCTCTGCAGCAAAATTGTAGCCCTTCACACCATCTTCATCTTTGTTATATCATCCTTAACCAAAATCTTACTGGATTATGCTTAAATTCGAGCCTAAAGTTTGTTCAAACCCACTGTCAGTCCAAATTTAGACTTCAAATAGCCTGAAAGCCTAACTTTGGGTGTATTTATCTCCAAATTCTTCATAACAACAATGTTTAACCCCTTAAACAAAGTTGTTCACCTTGGATAGATCTACAAAATTGATGTGGTGACCTAGGGCACAATCCTTTTTGTTTGGAAGTTACCAGGCCCCAAAGATGAACCCATTACAGTGAAATTCAGACTTAACCAAAAGAGTTCAAGTATGGCTCTTTTGCAAATAAGTCCAAATCTCAAGGTTTGGGTTGCAAATCTTCATAATTGTGAACCATATGACATAAGACACCTTGCTTTGAAAGTTTTTGCACTTTAACCCAAAAGTGCACTCATTTTGCACCTAGCCCCCTACGATTTAGGTTTAGGGTTTTCCAGGGTTCCAATTAGGGTTTCTTGCACTCTTAGGGTGTGGATCCCACTTGAGTTCATCCATGGTGACACTTTATCATTATTTCTAACAAGTTTTGAAGTTTTATTTTGTTTAAGCCTTGTTTGTTCTATTATTCCCAATCCAGGGTTGAATACCCTACTCTAGGGTTTGATTCACAAAATTCCATAACAATACAACTTGTTTGAAATTTTTGCCTAGTGAATGCACTCTAGGTGTGTCAAACATATTAAATGCCAATGCTGATGATGTTATGCTCAAGTTTTAGTGACAGTAACACCAGGGGTGTTACATCCTTCCCCCCATAAAAGAATCTCGTCCCGAGATTAAAAGTCCTAGGGTAGGTAATGGAAAAGGAAATGCTTCACTCTTTTATTTCCTTATTTCTAGTACAAGGTAGGGGTGGTCTGGGGCTCACTCCTTTATTACAACAATTATATACATATCACAATTCACATGAGGCTAGAAAGCCTGGGAAATTCTTTTCTAAAAAGTCTTGAGTCTCCCACGTAGCCTCATCTTCTGAATGTTGGTTCCACTATATTTTGTAAAACTTGAGAGTTCTTCGGGTTATTCTGTCCTTTTGATCCAAGATTCGAATAGAGTGTTCTGAATAGGTCAAGTCTGGCTCTAAGGAAACATCTGTTACTTCAATGGTTCGATTTGGAACCCGAAGACATTTCTTCAATTGAGACACATGGAACACATTATGTATAGCAGACAAGGTTTCGGGTAGCTGAAGTCGGTATGCCACTGGTCCATACCTTTCAAGAATTGGAAAAGGACCAGTGTATCAAGGTGCAAGCTTCCCTTTAACCCCGGAACGTGATACACCTTTCATCGGTGAAACTTTCAGATAGACATAATCCCCGACCAAAAAGTATAAGGGTTGTCGTCGCTTGTCTGCATAATCTTTCTAACGAGCTTGGGCTTTCTTCAGGTTATGAATTATTCGTTGAACCTTTTCTTCGGTCTCTTTTACCATATCTGGCCTGAAGAAACTCCTTTCACCGGGTTCAGACCAATTTAACGGAGTGCGACACCATCGGCCATACAAAGCTTCAAATGGTGCCATCTTGATGCTTTCTTGATAGCTATTATTGTATGAGAACTCCGCTAACGGTAAACAATCATCCCATTTCTGTGGGAATTCCAAAGCACAAGTGCGTAACATGTCTTCAAGTATTTGATTCACCCTCTCAGTCTGCCCACTGATTTGAGGATGATAGGCCGAACTATGGAGCAACTTAGTATCTAGTGCTTTGTGAAGTTCTTCCCAAAATTTGGACACGAATTGCGGTCCATGATCTGATACTATCGTCTTTGGAACACCATGCAAACTAAGAACACGGGCAATTTATAATTCTGCATATGTGGCCACTGTATACTTTACCCTGACAGGAAGGAAGTGGGCAATCTTTGTAAGTCGATCAACAATAACCCAGATGGAGTCAAAGCCTTTTGCTGTTCTGGGTAATCCCACAATAAAGTCCATACTAATATCTTCCCATTTCCATGTTGGTATTGGTAGAGATTGTAGTGGACCGGCAGTCTTCATATGTATGGCTTTGACACGTCTGCAAGTGTCACATCTTACCACATAGCGTGCGATTTCAATCTTCACCTTTGTCCACCAATAATGTTGTTTTAGATCATGATACATCTTAGTGCTTCCAGGATGAATAGAATAGCGACTAAGATGTGCTTCATCCAAAATTTGTTGGCGGATTTCATCATTCTTTGGCACAACTATGCGGTTGTTAAACCATACAATGCCTTGATTATCTTTTCTGAAACATTTGGCTTTGCCGGCCTCTATTTTCTCATGGATGTGCCTCATGCCCTCATTATCTTTTTGAGCATCAATTATCTTTTGCAAAAGGATTGACTCAAGCTTTAGTTGATTTAAAGTTCCATGTTGAATCATTCCCAGGTTTAAATTCTCCATTTCTTGGCATAACATAATGTCAGAAGCTTCCATTGTAAGACAATGACAAAAAGTCTTGCGACTCAAGGCATCTGCCACTACATTAGCTTTGCCTGGGTGATAATGAATCTCCAGTTCATAATCCTTAATAAGCTCGAGCTATCGCCTTTGTCGCATGTTCAACTCTGATTGGGTGAAGATATACTTCAAGCTTTTATGATCTGTATAAATGTGACAGATATTACCCAGTAGATAATGATGCCAGATTTTTAGGGCATGAACCACTGCAGCTAGCTCCAGATCATGAGTCAGATAATGTTCCTCATGTCGGCGTAACTGCCTTGAAGCATAAGCTATCACTCGGCCTTCTTGCATTAAAACACAGTTGAGACCACTATCTAATGCGTCACAATACACATCAAAGGGTTTTTCAATATCTGGTTGAGCCAATACCGGAGCAGTGGTTAATAATACCTTCAATTGTTCAAAGGCTTCATTACACTTTGAAGACCAATTAAACTTAGTATCATTCTTCAATAAACTTGTGATTGGTTTCACAAGCTTGGAAAAATCTGGTATAAATCGGCGGTAATAGCCAGCTAGTCCAAGGAAACTTCGGACTTGATGTACAGTGGTTGGGGGTTTCCACTCCAAAATATCCTTGACTTTGCTGGGATCCACCGCAATCCCCTTGGCAGATAATACATGTCCCAGAAATTGGATTTCTTCTAGCCAGAATGCGCACTTACTGAACTTAGCATATAACTGATGTTCTCTCAAGCGCGTCAACACGATCCGTAAATGCTGAGCATGCTCCTCTTCATTCTTGGAGTATATTAAGATATCGTCGATGAATACCACCACAAACTTGTCCAACTCAGGCATAAATACTGAGTTCATCAAATAAGTGAAGTGGGCAGGAGCATTCGTCAGTCCGAAAGACATTACCAAATATTCAAATAACCCATACCGCGTAGTGAATGCAGTCTTTGGTATATCTTCAGGCCGAATACGGATTTGATGATAGCCCGATCTGAGGTTAATCTTGGAGAAGACCCTCGCTCCAGTCAGTTGATCAAATAGAATGTCAATTCGTGGAAGAGGGTACTTATTTTTGATAGTAACCTCATTAAGGGGTCTATAATCCACACACATTCGAAGTGTTTGGTCCTTCTTCTTGACGAAGATGGCTGGACAACCCCATGGTGACGAGCTTGGCTGGATAAATCCCTTCGTTAGTAGATCTTGCAATTGGGTCTTGAGTTCTGCCAGCTCATTTGGAGGCATTCGGTACGATCTTCTAGAAATGGGAGCCGTACCGGGCTTCAACTCAATTACAAATTCTACATTTCTTTCTGGTGGCAATCTAGGCAAATCTTCTGGAAAGACGTCTGGGAACTCACATACTACCGGAATATCTTTGATCTCCGGTATGATGGCTTCATATGTACTGCCAAATGGTTTAGCCGGAATGGCTATGGGGATAGTCAAGAGGACCTCTTCTTGGCCATAATTCAATTTAATAGTTCTCAATTCAGTATTGAGAATGGCTTTATGTTGGGCCAACCAATTCATGCCCAAAATTACATCTATGTCTTGGCCTTTCAGAACAATCATATTAGTAGGAAAGTCCCGTTCAGCCAATGTTACGGGCACTTGGTAAGCCACTTCTTTAGTAAATATTTGTCCCCCAGGCGAATGGATTTTAAACCCTTCTCTTGATTCATGGTATGGAATGCAATGTTGCTCTACAAATCTTTTGCTTATGAATGTATGTGAAGCACCAGAATCAAAAAGAATAAGTGCAGGGTGATTGGCCACTAGAAATGTACCCATCATAACCGGTTCGCCGTCTGGTGTTGTGGCCACTTGAGTATAATATATTCTTCCCGTTTTCCTTGTATTCTTGCCTGCAGTATTGGTCACCGCATTTCCCTTCCCTTGCATAGAATTCCCAGAACTTTGCTGATTACTTGAACGATTCTGCTTCTGATATGGACAGTCCTTAATAAAGTGTCCAGATTTTCCACAGTTGAAACAGCCAGTTGAAGAGCTAGGGAGGGCAGGGAAACGAGTGCCAGGGGCACCCGGCTGACTTGTTGGAGTGGGGGCAGTGGCGGGGCGAATAAAGACCGGTTGCTTAAATGGGTAGGAGGGTGGGCGTGGGGAAGAGCGATTTGGATTGAAAGGTCGGATGACCAACCTTTGCCTTTTCTCGGGGCCCTGATTGGGCCTGTCGCCTCCGTAACCCTTGGATTTTCCGGATCCTGCATATTTAGCCTTAACTGCCAGCGCTATGCTGACAGCCCTTCCATAAGTAAGGTCGATGCAGGTGGCCATCTTTCTTTGCATTCGATCATTCAAGCCTCTCATGAAACAATTCCTTTTCTTCACATCTGTGTTGACTTGATCGATTGCATATTAGGATAAGTGATTAAATTTATTGAGATGCTGGGTAACAGTATCCCCACCTTGTTTCAACTTCATGAACTCCTCCTGCTTCATGTGGAGAACTCCTTTAGGTATATAGTGCTCTCTGAAGGCCAACTTGAACTCATCCCAAGTTACTTGATGACTAGCCGGTTGAACGGCTATAAAATTTCCCCACCAAGTGCTAGCAGGGCCACGCAATTGTTGGGCTGCGAATAGGGGCTTCTGAGTTTCTGAACACCGAAGGAGCCCAAACTTCTGTTCAATGACGCAGATCCATTCATCCGCTTCGAGAAGGTCCTCTACTTTAACAAACAATGGAGGGCGCGTCTCAGAGAAATCCAGATAGGATGTTTCACGGGGGCCTTGCGGATATGCCCGCCTGCCTTGTTGTTGTATCTGTTGACTTGCCATTTCCTGTAGAAATCGGATATTGTCTATTGTAGCGTTAACCAAGGCAGCGATAGCCTCGTCTAAAGTGGGAGGTACTGGAGGTGGGTTTGGTGTTGCTTCCCTCCCACTAGAGGTCCCTGTACCATCCTGAGAACGAGTCTTGGAAGGCATCTGAGGCAACAAACATTGAAAAGAATATAATATGCCAAAGAAAACCATCCATTATACATTACTAAAAAGGGTAATGTTACAGACTCGAATTTTACAACAGGATTACACTTCCTATTATACATTACTATTACTTCTATACTATACTATTCTTGCTTCTTGTCACTCTTAGTAGCCTCGCTGTCGGGAGTAGGAGACCATTCATCCACCAACTTCATACAGGGAGGGGGCCTGAACAAGTCCAGTTCACCACCGAAGGCTTCTCCCGCTGTCCCAGAAGGTCCGGCTTCCGTCCCGACAGGATCCGTAGGTACATTGGGATGTAGTTGTGAATACAATACATGAACTTCTTCATGTAATGTATTACAATAAACCTACAAGTTATCTACAGCTGAGCTAAGCTCCTCCACGCGGGCTTGAGCTTTTGCCTCCTTAGCCCAGGCAAGCGAACGAGAATTAACCACCCAATCGAGCGCTAGGTCTCGTTCCGCGAGCTGATCTTGCAGGTAGCGGATGCCTGCTCTTAATTCATTTATTCTTTCTCCACCCGCGACCCATATGTCATTCCTGCGGCGGAGTTCTGTTCGAAGCTGATCCACTTGGGCTTCCAGATCCCCAATTGGATCATTACTACCACTACTGCTATCTTCATGCCGTGGGGCAAGTTGATGATGGGGTACACCGATTGGTCCGGTTGACTTGCGCGCGGTCTTTCTTGTGCGCGGCGGCATTTCTTAAGGGGCAAAACTTATTAGCATAATTTTTAGCATGATGCATGTACAATTACAGAATCAACCTTAGTCGATTCACACCTTCTATACATTGCACTCTATATCTGGTCTTTAAATAAGTACTTCAGAAGGAAGCTAGATAAGAAAGAAAGAAGTTTTCTAGGTAAGTCTTAGAAAATTCTTTTTGAAGATGCCTCATAAGATCTACAGAGATGGGCTTCGCTCCCATACCAGCTGTGACGGAACCTCCCAAGTCATTAGGCCCACCTACAGTTGTCCATGTCCAACGGACCTCAGACAACCCTGCAGGTGCCCCTGAATCACTTGACAAGTTCGATATCTGCTTTTCTTACCTTTCCCGAGAGCGTTTCACCCGTCACGCAGACATTACAAGCATCAGAGATACGAAAATGCGGAAGCAGTTACATAAACTTACCTTTATTTAAAAGTAAGACAGAGTTAAATATTTACATACCAGAATATAGTATACGAGTGCAGAGTATTATTTATTACAAACTATGGGAGGCAAAAAACCCCTCCCGATAAGTTTTAAACAAAAGTTTTATGGAGGATCCTTTCCTCCCGCAGCTTCACTCCTGGTGCTCTTCCTTTGGTACCACCTTAGAACAGAAGCAATAGAAGTTGGTTGCTTCCTCACCTAAAAACAACATGGGACAAAGCCCTGAGTATGGAATTACTCAGCAAGTCTTACCCGACTAAATAAAAGACTCTCAAGGGTATGCTGGCTTTCAGGGATTCAAGGTAAGGCTTAACAATAGTCAATGACTCTGTTTGTAGAAATGCTTACTAAGAGTGGATCCTTAAAAATCTAGTTTTATTTGTCCGATTAAGTAGAATTACCTATAACTAGAGTTCATTCTACCCTAGTTCAATCACTTGACCTGCACTAGCCAACTTCTTAACAACCCTTTATCTTTACTGGAGTTCTACGTATAGGGCAGTGACCAAGTCTTCATAACCGCGAAGGTACGGCGATCCGAATCGATTATACTCAGCTGAGGATCTCCAATCACATGACATATGTAGCACTTAACCCTTGCATATGTCAACTCGCCACCAGGATTCTTAAGACCAGATCAGGTTCACGCCAACCGAGAGCACAGATACACCACCGTCCAGCCTCTTGCCACGGAGGGTACACGCTACTCTTGCCATCTCTCCACTCCCATTGCGTGGTATCTTATTCTGGTATTAGTCTGCCCGAGGCAAAGCTTACCCATGACGAGGCATGTGACCAGTTAAAGGGTCCTCGGTCAGCAAGCCTACATCGAGACGGTCCTTAAACGACTCAGACAGAGACACTACACCGAGACTCTCTTCTCGTGCAAGTCATCCGCCCGATCTCAGCTTAATTATTTTAAACCCAAAGTTTGGTACCTGGCAGAGGTACATCTTTTCTAATGTTGATCCCATCATGGCCATGATGGATCCACCATCAAGTTTTATTTTCAAAAACACCCCTCCCACTTTGCAACAACATCATTTGTAAAAACAAAACATTTTGTTTTGCTAAAGCAGGACTAAGCATAGGAAAAACCTTTTGTAAAACAGGGATTCCAAGGAAGGTAATCAAATTCAAGGAAGGAAATGCAGGAATTGTTTTAGCAATCAACTCCTATTACCTAATGCATCAAGCAAGTGAGTAAGAGTTTAAAAGAATCAAGGAGGTGACAAATGCACCGGGGCTTGCCTTGTTTTACTAGTGAGTCAGGCTTAGATCCACAGATGTCAAAATAGAAATAGCTGCCTGCCTCATGTTCGTGAGGTGGTGGTGGTGGAGTCTTCTCTTCTTCTACCTCTTCTTCGTTTTCTAAATATAACCATACATAACAATGAATGCTTATGCAATGCTTATGAGAGTGCAAAGATAATAAGAGTTTATTATCTAAAGTCTTGAATACAATTTTCTTTCACGGATCTCCGAGAACTTAGGGTTTCCAGAGTCAACAGTGAAGTTCACAGGGCAGGGGGTAGGGTTTTTGGGTTCTAAGTATCAAACAAGGTCCAAATCATACCAAACTTTACCCAAGGCCTCAAAATAATGTATAAGGGTCATCTAAAAAGTTTGGGGATTTTAGGAATTATTATTGATTTTCTAAAAATCTAGAAACAAGGTTTTATACTGTTTTAAATACTCTATAATTTCTTGTTTGGATTAAAAATCCTAAAACTATTTTTATTAAATTCTATAGAAAATTAGGAATCTAGAAAAATTGGTTTGGCATTTTTATCATTTTTCTACCATTTTCTAGAATTGTTTTAGCTCTGGTAGAAAAAGAAAAAGAAAAAACTATGAATAGTGCTGGACCGAAACCGGCCCAGCCGGCCCAATTCACACAGAAACGGAGACGCGCCCGCGTGCGCTTGGCAGATTTGCACAGAGGTCCCTGAAGACTTGAATAACTAGTTAAGAACCCTAACTCCTATTTAAATGAGTCACTGACATATGCAGAAAAGTCCCTAGACTTTTATTTCTTCACGGTTTGAAACCCACGACGGTGACCGGCGGGGAGCTGAGCTCCGGCGAGCCAATACCGACCGGATCACGCTAAGACTGGTGCTAATCTTTGGTTTAAACCTAATCCCAACTCTGAGGAGTGTTTCCCCTCAACTAATTTCTGGATTGGAGCCCTACAGTGTTCTGCCCACGGTGACAGCGGAGACAATCAATGGAACAGCGTGTTCCCGGTGATCCATGGTGGTCTAGTTCAATCCGAGGGGTCAAGGAGCTTGAGGAGAGCCTAAGGATGCTAGAACAAACGACGGAGAAGCTTGCACTGACCTGGACTAGACTGGCCGCGGTGAGGGTGTTTGCGGTGGCGAAAACCGAATTGGGGAAAGTTCAAAAATGGAGCTCACTAGTGATCAATTGAGGGCAATACTTAGTGGTTGGGTGCATGATGATCCTATGGAGCTCACGGTGGCTTTAATTTATACTAGGCAAGAGTGGTGGCCGGGAATTTGAGCGATGACGAACGGCGGTCGAAGAAGGGGAGGAGCACTGGCGCAAGTGCATAGTGGTTTTCACAGTGGCGCTTCCTCCAGCGATCACCGAATCCCCAAGCGTGACTAATCGCGACGTGGTAAAGAGCCTGGACACGCGGCGCACGGCAGTGATCGACCAACGGCGGCGAGCTCTTATCCCGATCGACTGATGAGCAAGGGGGTACGGCGGGCTTAGCCGCAACCGAGTTCAAGCTGATCCCATGCCAAGATCTTTACCTCACCATAGTTATCCCCTCGCCAGTGAACACGGATCGTGGCGGCGGTGGGAATCACAACATAGAAATCGTCGGCGGCGAGGTTCTGAACCTGATCCCCCCCCAGTGCACTGTACCATGGCGAGGTGGGTTTAGTTGGCCTGACAGATCAAATTCAGGGCAAATTTTCTCTAGATTTTGTATGGCAACACATCCAAGGCTCTGCAGCAAAATTGTAGCCCTTCACACCATCTTCATCTTTGTTATAGCATCCTTAACCAAAATCTTACTGGATTATGCTTAAATTCGAGCCCAAAGTTTGTTCAAACCCACTGTCAGTCCAAATTTAGACTTCAAACAGCCTGAAAGCCTAACTTTGGGTGTATTTATCTCCAAATTCTTCATAACAACAATGTTTAACCCCTTAAACTAAGTTGTTCACCTTGGATAGATCTACAAAATTGATGTGGTGACCTAGGGCACAATCCTTTTTGTTTGGAAGTTACCAGGCCCCAAAGATGAACCCATTACACTGAAATTCAGACTTAACCAAAAGAGTTCAAGTATGGCTCTTTTGCAAATAAGTCCAAATCTCAAGGTTTGGGTTGCAAATCTTCATAATTGTGAACCATATGACATAAGACACCTTGCTTTGATAGTTTTTGCACTTTAACCCAAAAGTGCACTCATTTTGCACTTAACCCCCTAGGGTTTAGGTTTAGGGTTTTCCAGGGTTCCATTTAGGGTTTCTTGCACTCTTAGGGTGTGGATCCCACTTGAGTTCATCCATGGTGACACTTTATCATTATTTCTAACAAGTTCTGAAGTTTTCTTTTGTTTAAGCCTTGTTTGTTCTATTATTCCCAATCCAGGGTTGAGTACCCTACTCTAGGGTTTGATTCACAAAATGCCATAACAATACAACTTGTTTGAAATTTTTGCCTAGTGAATGCACTCTTGGTGTGTAAAACATATGAAATGCCAATGATGATGATGTTATGCTCAAGTTTTAGTGACAGTAACACCAGGGGTGTTACAAATCTCGCAGGCATTCATACCATGCTCTTAGGGCTTGCTTGAGCCCATAAAGCGCCTTTGAGAGTTTATAAACATGATTAGGGTACTCACTATCTTCAAAGCCAGTAGGTCGCTCAACATAGACCTCTTCCTTGATTGGTCCATTGAGGAAGGCACTTTTCACGTCCATTTGATAAAGCTTAAAGCCATGGTAAGTAGCATAGGCAAGTAAAATACGAATTGACTCAAGCCTAGCTACGAGTGCGTAAGTTTCATCGAAATCCAAACCTTCGACTTGTGAATAACCCTTGGCCACAAGTCTGGCTTTGTTCCTTATCACCACACCATGTTTGTCTTGCTTGTTGCGGAATACCCACTTGGTACCTACAACATTTTGATTAGGACGTGGAACCAAATGACATACCTCATTCCTCGTGAAGTTGTTGAGCTCCTCTTGCATTGCCACCACCCAATCCGAATCTCTTAATGCATACTCTACCCTATATGGCTCAATAGAGGAGATAAAAGAGTAATGTTCACAGAAATGAGCAACACGAGATCTAGTGGTTACCCCCTTATGAATGTCACCAAGGATGGAGTTGACGGGGTGATCTCGTTGAATTGCTTGGTGGACTCTTGGGTGTGGCGATATTTGACCCTGTATTTCTTGCTCATCTTCCTTGTCTTCATTGTCTTCATCTCTCCCTTGATCATTGACCTCTTCTTGAGGTTGCTCATCCTATTGATCTTCTTCTTCATCATCTTGAGCCCGATCCTCATCTTGGGTTGGTGGAGATGCTTGGTTGGAAGATGACGGTTGATCTTGTGCCTATGGAGGCTCTTCGGATTCCTTAGGACACACATCCCCAATAGACATGTTCCTTAGCGCGACGCATGGAGCCTTTTCATCATCTAGTTCATCAAGATCAACTTGCTCCACTTGGGAGCCATTAGACTCATCAAACACAATGTCACAAGAAACTTCAGCTAATCTAGTGGATTTGTTCAACACTCTATATGCCCTTGTGTTTGAGTCATAACCAAGTAAAAAGCCTTCTACAGCCTTAGGAGCAAGTTTAGATTTTCTACCTCTTTTAACAAGAATAAAACATTGCTTCCAAAGACTCTAAAATATGAAACATTGGGCTTTTTGCCAGTGAGGAGTTCATAAGATGTCTTCTTGCAGATTCGGTGAAGGTAGAGCTGGTTGATGGAGTAGCAAGCAGTGTTGATTGCTTCCGCCCAAAACCGGTCATGTGTCTTGTACTCATCAAGCATGGTTCTTGCCATGTCCAGTAGAGTTCTATTCTTCCTCTCCACTACACCATTTTGTTGAGGTGTGTAGGGAGAAGAGAACTCATGCTTGATCCCTTCATCCTCAAGAAAGCCTTCGATTTGAGAGTTCTTGAACTCCGTCCCATTGTCGCTTCTTATCTTTTTTATCCTTAATCCGAACTCATTTTGAGCCCGTCTCAAGAATCCCTTTAAAGTCTCTTGGGTTTGTAATTTTTCCTGCAAAAAGATACCCAAGTGAAGCGAGAATAATCATCCACAATTATTATACAGTACTTACTCCCGCCGATGCTTATGTAAGCGATCAGGCCAGATAAATCCATGTGGAGTAGCTCCAGTGGCCTATTCGTTGTCATTATGTTCTTGTGTGGATGATGAGCACCAACTTGCTTTCCTGCTTGGCATGCGCTACAAACCCTGTCTTTCTCAAAATGAACATTGGTTAGTCCTTAAATGTGCTCTCCCTTTAGAAGTTTGTGAAGATTCTTCATCCCAACATGGGACTAGTCGACGATGCTAGAACCAACCCATATTAGTCTTAGCAATTAAGCAAGTGTCAAGTTCAGCTTTGTTTTCATTAAAATCAACTAAATATAGCTGACCCTCTAACACTCCTTTAAATGCTATTGAATCATCATTTCTTCTAAAGACAGTAACACCTATATCAGTAAAAAGATAGTTGTAGCCCATTTTACACAATTGAGAATAAGAAAGCAAATTGTAATCTAAAGAATCTATAAGAAAAACATTGGAAATAGAATGGTCAGGAGATATAGCTATTTTACCCAATCCTTTGACCAAACCTTGATTTCCATCCCCGAATGTGATAGCTCGTTGGGGATCTTCGTTTTTCTCGTAGGAGGAGAACATTCTTTTCTCCCCAGTCATGTGGTTTGTGCATCCGCTATCAATTATCTAGCTTGAGCCCCCGGATGCATAAACCTGCAAAACAATTTAGGCCTTGTTCTTAGGTATCCAAACAGTCTTGGGTCCTTTCACGTTAGAAACAAGCACCTTGGATACCCAAACACAAGTCTTTGAACCCTTGTGTTTGCCCCCAACATATTTGGCAACTATTTTGCCTGATTTGTTAGTTAAAACATATGATGCATCAAAAGTTTTAAATGAAATGTTGTGATCATTTGATGCAACATGAGTTTTTTAGGCATTTTAACATGAGTATAATGCCTAGAACTAGAAGCCTCATTTTTATACATAAATGCATGATGAGAAATAGTGTGAGGTTTCCTAGCATGAATTCTCCTAATTTTATGCTCAGGATAATTAGCAAGATATAAAATATAGCCCTCATTATCCTGAACCATGGGAGCCTTACCCTTAACAAAATTAGACAATCTTTTAGGGGCATTAAGCTTGACATTGCTTCCCTGATGGAAACCAATGTCATCCTTAATGCCAGGGCGTCTCCCACTATAGAGCATGCTTCTAGCAAATTTAAACTTTTCGTTTTCAATTTCATGCTCATTAATTTTAGCAGTTAATTGAGCTATATGATCATTTTGTTGTTTAATAAAAGCAAGGTGGTCATTTATAGCATCTACATTAACATCTCTACATCTAGTGCAAATAGAAACATGATCAACAGTAGATGTAGAAGGTTTGCAAACATTTAATTCTTCTATCTTAACATGTAATATGGCATTCTCATCTCTAAGACAGGAAATAGAATCATTGCAAACATTTAAATCTTTAAGCTTAGAAATTAAATTACCATTTTCAGTTCTAAGACTAGAAATTGTATCATTCAATTTATCAATATTAGCATTTAGACTAGCATTTTCATTTCTAAGACTGACAATTGAATCATGGCAAATGCTAAGCTCCTTAGTCAAGTTTTCATTTTTCTCTACTTCCTGAGCATAAGCATTTTTTACTTTAACATGCTTCTTGTTTTCTTTAATAAGGAATTCCTCTTGGCTATCCAAGAGTTCATCCTTCTTATGAATAGCTCCTATTAGTTCATTTAATTTTTCCTTTTGTTGCATGTTAAGGTTGGCAAAAAGAGTGAGCAAATCATCTTCATCTTCACTAGAGCTACCCTCATCACTAAATGTTGTATATTTGGGGTGGCTCTAGATTGTACCTTCTTCTTTTTGCCATCTTTTGCCATGAAGCACTTGTGGCCGACGTTAGGGAAGAGGAGTCCCTTGTTGACGGTGATGTTGGTGGCATCCTCGTCGGAGGAGGAGTCAGTGGAGCTCTCGTCGGAGTCCCATTCCCGACACACATGGGCATCGCCGCCCTTCTTCTTGTAGTACCTCTTCTTCTCCTTCTTCCCCTTCTTGTCGTCGCCCCTGTCACTATCACTAGACAAAGGACATTTAGCGATAAAATGACCGGGCTTACCACACTTGTAGCACACCCTTTTGGAGCGGGGTTTGTAGTCCTTCCCCCTCCTTTGCTTGAGGATTTGGCAGAAGCTCTTCATGATGAGCGCCATTTCCTCATTGTCGAGTTTGGAGACGTCGATTGGAAGCCTACTTGGTGTAGACTCCCTCTTTTCTTCTTCTGTCGCCCTGAATGCGACGGGTTGCACCTTGGGTGTGGAGGTGGCGCCTTGCTCCAAGTTGACAATATGTTTGGAGTCTTTGATCATAAGTTCAAAGCTCACAAACTTGCCAATCACCTCCTCGGGAGACATTAGCTTGTATCTAGGATCCCACGTATTAATTGAACTTGAGTAGGATTATGAAATACGAGGGATCTAAGAATAACGTTAACCATTTCATGGTCATCCCATTTTGTGCTCCCAAGGTTGCGCACTTGATTGACCATCATCTTGAGTCGGTTGTACATGCCTTGCGGCTCTTCCCCTTGGTTGAGGACGAATCGACCGAGCTCCCCCTCGATCGTCTCTCTTTTGGTGATCTTGGTCACCTCGTCCCCTTCGTGCGCCATCTTGAGGATGTCCCAAATTTCTTTGGCCGTCTTTAACCCTTGCACCTTATTATACTCCTCTCGACACAAGGAGGCGAGGAGTATAGTTGTGGCTTGGGAGTTAAAGTGTCTAATTTGGTCGGTCTCGTCTGAGTCGTAGTCCTTGTCCCCCTTCTTAGGTACCTGCGCTCCATACTCAACAATATCCCAAATACTTTTGTGGAGTGAGGTTAGATGATGCCTCATTTTATCACTCCACATACAATAATCTTCACCATCAAAATATGGTGGTTTGCCTAAGGGAACGGAAAGTAGTGGAGCGCGTTTAGAAATGCGGGGATAGCGTAGGGGCATCTTACTATACTTCTTGCACTCATGGCGCTTAGAAGTAGTGGATGACGAGTTGGAGCCGGATGTGGAGGGCGACGATGAGTTGGTCTCGTAGTAGACCATTTTCTTCATTTTCTTCTTCTTGTCGCCTCTCCTATGGGACTTGATGGAGGAAGAGGATTCCTCCTTGTGCTTGTTGCCGGACTCCCTTGATAGAGTCCTCCCCGAGCTTGCGGGCTTATCACCAGCCACGATCTCTCTCTTGGTGTGATCTCTCGACATCACTTCAAGTTGTTAGACTCTAAATGAAGCATCGGGCTCTGATACCAATTGAAAGTCGCCTAGAGGGGGGTGGATAGGTGAAACCTGAAATTTATAAACTTAAGCACACACTACAAGCGGGGGTTAGCGTTAGAATTAAAGTCAGGTCTGAAAGAGAGGGAAAACAAATTGACCAAGAAATAAAGCGAGTGAACACGGTGATTTATTTTACCGAGGTTTGGTTCTAAAGAACCTAGTCCCCGTTGAGGTGGTCACAAAGATCGGGTCTCTTTCAACCCTTTCCCTCTCTCAAACGGTCACTTAGACCGAGTGAGCCTTCTACTTAATCAAATGGGTTACTTAGACCCCGCAAGGACCACCACACACTTAGGTGTCTCTTGCTTTGATTACAAGTTGCTTGAGAACAAGAAAGAGAAAGAAAGAAGGCAATCCAAGAGGCAAGAGCTCAAATGAACACAAAATATCTCTCTCGCAAGTCACTAAGTATTTGAGATGGATTTAGGACATGAAGAGGCTTTGATCTTTTGAATTGTGTCTTGGAGTGAATGCTAGAGCTCTTGTAATGAATGTGATGCTCAGAAATCTTGGATGCTTGGAGTTGTGGCGGTTGGGGGGTATTTATAGCCCTCAACCACCAAATAGCCGTTGGGGAAGGCTGCTGACGATGGACGCACTGGACAGTCCGGTGCGCCACCGGACACTGTCCGGTGTGCCGCCACGTCACCCAACCATTAGGGTTCTGACTCAGTCGACCGTTGGAGCGCTTGTCCTTTTGAGGCACCAGACAGTCCAGTGCTGCACCGGACAGGTCTTGTTCACTGTCCGGTGCGCCTCTGACACTACGCTTAGACTTTGCCATGCACTGTTGCGCATTGTTCATCTGTTCTTCAGCTTTTGCAGTCGACCATTGCGCGAAGGAGTTGTTGCTCCGCTGGTGCACCGAACAGTCCGGTGGTACATCGGACAGTCCGGTGAATTATAGTAGAGCATGCCTGGAAAAACCCGATAGTGGCTGGTTTGAGTTGTTCGGTCCTGGTGCACCGGACACTGTCCGGTGGCACACCGGACAGTCCGGTGCGCCAGACCACAGCACACTTGGTTTCTTTTGCTCCTTTAAATTGAACCCCTAACTTGAATATTTATTGGTTTGTGTTGAACCTTTATGCACTTGTAGAACATGTATTCTAGAGCAAACTAGTTAGTCCATATATTTGTGTTGGGCATTCAACCACCAAAATTAATTGTGGGAAAAGGTTAACCCTATTTCCCTTTCAGTCACCCTAGTCTATTTATCCTTTTTACCTTGTTCACCCCTGAATCATTTGGGTAGTTTTGCTATTGCTCTATGGTTTTGGGTTTAATATTACATTATATCCATGTTCTAATTATTCTATTATTTTATTTATGTTCATGTCAAGATCATTATTGTTAATTGGAACATGGAGCTTAACTTGAGAAACACGTGCCACCACAAGGGTGGAATGGGACGCCCTTGGCTAACTAATTAGGAAAGCTAGTGGAAGACTACCTTACCCGAAATGGGCAAGGGTAGTAGGGGAGTAAGCATGCAGGGAGGTTCTTGGGTTGATTTTGCTGCGATGGCGGTCAGACGAGGGATTCTTGCAAGTGCTCTTCCCAGAAACTGTACCGGATTTTTGGAAGCTAGTGGAACTTTGTAAAGGCCTCGTAGTGTTACCTTGCCTCGCCTCCTTGGTAGAGATGTATGTGATTCATGATCCCTTGGCAGATGGGTAACATGACTTGTGGGTAAAGGGTACAACCTCTGTAGAGTGTAAAACTGGTATACTAGCCGAGCTCACGGTCAAGAGCAGCTCAAGACTCTCGCATGATTAAACTATAAAACTAAATTCAATTCGTCTTTTGCATTGCATGGGATTTATTATTAATTTTGTTCTACTATTTATATTATGGTTTGGTATTTACTTACATTTAGTAACTGCTAATAAAATTTGACCAACTTATTAAAAGCAATGCTCAGCTTTAACCCCTTCTATTGATCAGCCTTACACATAACATGATATCCCACCTTTGGTGAGTTCATGCACATTATTTCCCACAACTTGTTGAGCGATGAACACGTGTGAGCTCACCCTTGCTATCTCACACCCCCCACAGGAGAAGAACATGTGATTCAAGAGGAGCCATACAACGAGGAGTTCGACTTAATCTAGGTGGCATCTCCCAGTCGACTTTAGGGCGCCAAGGATGGACTTTAGTTCGTTTTATATTTATCTTTTATTTTGTAAGACTTCCGCTATGTAATAAGTACTCTGATGATATTATGACATTTATCTCTATGCACTCAGTAATTCTATGTGTTGTCTTCTTTGGCGCATATATGAGATGCACCCGGCTTTATCCCTTAAATCCGGGTGTGACACCTTCCTTTGTTTGAGGATTTGTCGAAAGCTCTTGATGACAAGAGCCATCTCCTCATTGTCGAGCTTGGAGGCGTCGATTGGGAGTCTACTTATTGGTGTAGGCTCTTCTTTTTTCTCTTCTGTTGCTTTGAATGCAACGGGTTGCACCTCGGGTGTGGAGGTGGCACCTTGCTCCAAGCTGACAATGTGTTTGGAGTCTTTGATCATAAGTTCAAAGCTCACAAACTTGCCAATAACCTCCTCGGGAGATATCTATTTATATCTAGGATCTCCATGAATTAATTGAACTTGTGTGGGATTATGAAAGACAATAGACCTTAGAATAACCTTGACCATTTCATGGTCATCCCACTTGGTGCTCTCGAGGTTGCGTACTTGGTTGAACATTGTCTTGAGCTGGTTATACATTGCTTGTGGCTCCTCTCCTTTGTTGAGGACGAACCGATTGAGCTCTCCCTCGATCGTTTCGTGCTTTGTGATTTTGGTCACCTCGTCCCCTTCATACTCCGTCTTGAGGACATCCCAAATTTCTTTGGCCCTTTTCAACCCTTGTACTTTGTTGTACTCCTCGCTACACAAGGAAGTGAGGAGTATGGAGGTGGCTTGGAAGTTGAAGTGCCTTATTTGGGCGGCCTCATTGAAGCCGTAGTCCTCGTCGCCTACCTGTGGTGCCTGCGCTCCAAACTCAACAATATCCCAAATAATTTCGTCGAGTGAGGTTAGATGTTTCATCATTTTATTACTCCACATACAATAATATTCACCATCAAGATATGGTAGTTTGCCTAGGGGTATAGAAAGTAAAGGAGCATGTTTAGGAATGCGAGGATAGCGAAGAGGCATCTTACTATACTTCTTACGCTCTTAGCGCTTCGAAGATGTGGACTCGGCACCGGAGGTGGAAGGCGAGGAAGAATCGGTCTCGTAGTAGACCACTTTCTTCATCTTCTTTTTCTTCTTGTCACACTTCCTCTGTGACTTGATGGAGCCAGCGAATTCCTCCTTATGCTCCTTGTGCTTGTCGCTAGCCTCCTTCGATGGAGTCCTTTCTTCGATCTTCTTTCCCGAAGCTTTGGGCTTTTCGCCAGTGATCATCTCCCTTTTGGCGTGTTCTACCGACATCACTTCGAGTTGTTAAACTCTACTGAAGCATCGGACTCTGATACCAATTGAAAGTCGCCTAGAGGGGAGGTGAATAGGCAAAACCAGAAAATTATAAACTTTGAACACGCACTTCACCCAGGGTTATGGTTAGAAATAAAAAATTTATGAATTCGGAATGAGGAAGATAGTTTTTCTTGCTATGAGTTGCTTAATCAATGCGTATAACTTTGGGAGCTAACTTAAAACAATGTGAGCAAGAGAACTTTAGAGAGAGAAGTGAGGAGAGAAACAAATCAAATGGTGAAGATCAACACAAGTGGACACGATGAAGATCAACCAAAGAACCTACTCCCTGTTGAGGAGGCCACAAAGGCTGGGTCTATTCAACCCTTTCCCTCTCTCAATTGGTCAATTAGACCGGTCAAGTGCTTCTTCTTAATCACACGGGTCACTAAGACCCCACAATGATCACCACACAATTAGATGTCTCTTGCTTGCTTTTCAAAAACACCTGGGAAGTTTAGAATGAGAAGAAGAAAGCAACCAAGCAACAAGAGCAACAAAGGAAACACAAGTCACCCTCTCTCAAGTCACTAAACACTTTAGAACACTTGACTTGATTTTGGAACTTGGAGAGGATTGAAGGATTTGATTGTGCCTTTGGTGTGTATTCTTTGCTCTTATATTGAATGAGGAGTGTGGGATGCTTGGATGGCTTGAATGGTGGTTGGGGGTATTTATAGCCCCAACCACTATTCTAGATGTTGGTTGACTCCTCTCACAATGGGCACATCGGACAGTCCAGTGGTGCACCAGACACAACGCTGTCTGGTGCATGCCACGTTAGCCGACTGTTTGGGTTTAGAGCATTGATCGTTAACGTCGTCTGTCCTTTTGATGCACTGGACAGTCCAGTGGCACACCAGACAGTCCGGTGTGACCTGACGTCGGAGACTGTCTTCTGACTTTTGACGCTTCAGATTGCTCGTGCAGTCGCAGAGTCGACCGTTGGGCAAAGTTGATTGTTGCTTGTTGTCTCACTGGACAGTCTGGTGGTGCACCATACAGTCCGGCGAATTTTAGTGGACGAGCGCTGAGAATTCCCAAGAGTGGCTAGTTCGCGGAGTGCTCCAGCTAGGGCATCGGACATTGTTCGGTGCACACCGGACAGTCTTATGCGCCACTGGCTGCAGCAAGTCTGTTTGCTCCAAACTTTGTAGAATTGCCCGCGGTCATTTTCTTTGTGTGCGTATATGAACTTTATGCACCTGAGAAATTCACTAGGCAAACTAGTTGGTCCACATGGTTTGTGATGGACGTCAAACACCAAAATCGATTATAGGAAATGTGTAACACCCGGTTTTAAAGAACAAAGCCGGGTGCATCTCATACATGCGCCAAGAAGACAACATATATAATAACAGAGTGTATAGAGATAAATGTCATAAAACATCAGAGTATTTATTACATAGCGGAAGACTTATTACAAAAAAAAATAAAATAATAAAGATAAAATGAACTAAGGATCGTCGGCGCCAATGTCGACTGGGAAACGCCACCTAGATCAGATCGAACTCCTCAGTGCTAGGCTCCTCCTGAAACACCTGCTCTTCTCCTGTGGGGGGGTGTGAGACAGCAAGGGTGAGCTCACACATGATCATAGCTCAACAAGTTGTGGGGAACCAGTGGACATAAACTCACAAAGGTGTGAGTTCATGTGATGTGTAAGGCTGACCAAAGATAGGGGTTAAAGCTGAGCATTGCTTTTAAGTAGTTGGTCAAAGTTTTATTAGCAATTACTAAGTGTAAGTAAATACCAAACCATAAGTAAAGTAATAGAACAAATTTAATAACAAACCCATGCATATGCGAATGACAAATTGAATTTAAGTTCCATAATTTAAACATCAGAGAGTCCTGAGCCGCTCGTGACCGTGAGCTCGGCTAGTATACCAGTTTTACACTCTGCAGAGGTTGTACCCTTTACCCACAAGTCATGTTACCCATCTGCCAAGGGGTCGCGACTCCCCATATACCTCTACCTAGGAAGCACGGCAGGGCAACACTACGAGGCCTTTACAAAGTTCCACCAGCTTCCGAAAACCCGCTACAGTTTATGGGAAGATCCAGTAAAGGGTTCCTGGCTGACTGCCATCCCAGCAAGACCAACCAGGGACCTCCCCGCACTGACCTCTCCCCTACTGCCCTTGCCCCTTTCGGGTAAGGTAGTCTTCCACTAGCTTTCCTAATTAGTCAGCCAAGGGCGTCCCATTCCACCCTTGTGGTGGCACGTGGTTCTCAAGTTAAGCTCTATGTTCCAATTAACATTAATGATAACAATATGAACATAAACAGAATAACAACAAGAATTGGAACATAGAGGTAATAAATGATTATCCCAAAACCATATAAAGCAATAGCAAACTACCCAAGTGATACAGGGGTAAACAAGGTAATGAGATAGACAAATCTAGGGTAACCTATTGGGTCCCATCAAAGTTAACCTATGCATGGATAAGTGATATTAAAGAACATTATTGGGTAAAAAGTGGTCAAGGGCACAACTTGCCTTCAATGAGCTCCTGCTCAGCTACTTCAACCTGCTGCTCACCAGGATCCTCGGTCACGGGCTCTTCTACTCGCCACAATACAAACAAGCACAGTGCATATAGAGAAATTAACATTACACCAAACATATAAATAAAGTACACAGAAATATTCTACACATTAAAATAAAATCCTAGGAACAGGAATCATAATTTTTGGAGTTATAGAATTTAAGTTATGGATTTTCAAAGGTTTTATGTGTTTAAAATAGGATTAAGTGGGAAATAATTTTTCTTACTGTTTTCATGACCAAACAGAGGCATTAAGTGCTAGAGAATAAAATTATAAAATTTTAGGAACTGGAATGGATGAATTTGGAGTTAGTATGAATTTTCTATGAATTTATAAAGTTCTAGCAATTATTTTTATATTAAAAATTCATTTTCTATTTATTTTCTCTGGTTTTCATGTTGACTGGACTGGGCCTCATTTATCGAAAAGCGCAGGGGCTAAACCAGAAGAATTCCTAAGACTTAGTGCACTATTCCCTGGACTGCGGGTTGAACCTTGAATAATACAGGGGCTCTTATGCAAGGTTCCCAGGGCCGAAGGGGTATCGGTGGTTTCTGGCCGCAGGATTAGATCTGGACGGCACGGATTAAATCGTTCATCCCTGGAACCGGTACGGGTTGCAGACCACAGGATCGAGATCCGATGGCTACAGTTTAATGAAACGCGAAACACTTTGAGCCGTAGGATATCAGATCTACCGTTCACAGTTAGCCCCCGTGAGATCCAATCCTGACCCCATATCCCCGAATCGACGGCGCAGGGATAGTCTCCCACCTCCAGCCGGGGACGGCGGCGGCACAGGGCAAGCCGCGGCGGCAATACTCCGGTGATGGCTAAGTTTGGGCACTCCAATCCTCACCGGCCTCACTAACGACTTTAGAATGCAATAGAGGTTAACACGAGTTCATCGGGTAGTTCTTACCGACGTTGGTGGCGTACCGAGCTCCACCCACGGGAAGGGGGAAAAACGGCCACAGTCCAGAGCACCGGTGAGAAATTCCGCGAGCACCACTGGTCACAGCTCCCCACCGCCGCCACAGTTACTTTCGCAGCGCATTGGTGAAGCCTTCCAACCCCTGCAATCGACCGGAGTGGTGGCAGGGTGCGAATTGACTAGACACGCGGCGCCGAGGTCTTGTGCTCCCTGCTCTCTCTCTCTCTGGAACTCGGCTGTTGAGGTATGGTGAGGGAAGGAGATGGAGGTCCGTGCATTAAATCGGAGGGAGCGCGGATTGGAGGGGGCCGGTAGGCGCGGGTTGACTCCAACCGCCCGAGATCCCCGGAGTGCGTTGAGCTCAACGCGCATTCCGCGACGACGTTGAAGAAGATCCCGGCAGGTGGGCCCCACGCGTAGGTGACCGAGCGTGGAGGCCGACTGAGTCGCAGTTTTCCCTGGTAGGACGAACTGACAGGCAGACCCCACTGTCAGAGAGACTAACCGATTGCTGGAAGCGGGCGAGAAAAGGAGAGTGGCCGCAGCGCGTGGGAGGGGAGCCTAAACGGGCCGCGCAGGGATAATTCCAAACTGGGCCAAAAGCGTGGTTCGGAGCCCACTTCGGTTTTCTTCTCTTTTTCTTTTGTTTTTACTATTTTTTTTCTTTTATTCCTAATTCATTTGAATTTTAAATTTTGAACTCAATCTAAGTGTAAATTCAAGTTCACGTTGACTATGCAATTTGGTCACCCCATCATGTGGTGAAGTTATTTAATAATATTATTTTATATTGGATAATATTTCTTTCTCTCTTTTCTAAATTCTTGACTTCTTCCTTTAGAATTCAAATTCTACTTTGAGCTTTAATATTTCTTGTCATTTTATGTTGTCGCAAAATGCACACCAAATAAAACACCAGCATGATGCATGTATTGTTTTTGGGCGTCTCTTGTCATTTATTTATTTGTTTAATTGTGGTGTTCACATGGAATGATAAATATTGATGACACATACATGTATAAGGGAATATAATTTCTCTTTTCAGACTTTTCTTACAAAGTGGGTATTACAAATCCTACCCCCCCTTAAAAATAATCTCGTCCTCGAGATTTAAGAAGAACGAGGGAAAAGATGGGAAAAATCTATGCGAAGCTCTTCTTCTCTTTCCCAAGTTGCTTCATCTTCACCGTGGTGACTCCATTGGACTTTGCACATCTTTATCACCTTATTTCTTGTAACTCGAGTCAATGTATCCAAAATCTTGATCGGGTACTCCGTGTAAGTCAAATCACCTTGAACACTAAGCTCTTCCATGGGTAACTGTTCCTTAGGGACACGGAGATACTTCTTAAGTTGAGGCACATGAAATGTACATAAGATAGATTATCAGGTAGCTCGAGTTGATAGACTATCTCTCCACTTGCCTAAAAACTCAAAATGGTCCAATAAAGTGAGGGAACAATTTGCCCTTGACTTAAAATCTCCTCATTCCACGCAGTGGGGACACCTTAAGATACACATAGTCTCCTTCGTCGAATTCTAGTGGTCTCCTTCTATTATCAGCATAGCTCTTTTACCTGATTTGAGCCACTCTCAAATTTTCTCGAATTATACGAACTTGCTCTTCTGCCTCTTGAATAAGTTTGGGTCCAAAGAATTGTCTTCCTCTAGTCTAGCCCAAAATAAAGGAGTCCTGCATTTCCTGTCATACAGGGCCTCAAACGGTAACATCTTCAGACTGGCCTGGTATTTATTATTATGAGAACTCAGCATAAGGTAGATTCTTGTCCCAACTACTACCATGCTGAAGGGCACAAGCTCACAACATATCCTCCAATACTTGATTAGTCCTTTCAGTTTGTACATTAGTCTGAGGTAGACCGAACTATGATTCAACTTCGTATCCATATTCTCATGAAAACTTTTCCAAAATCTGGAGGTAACTGTGATCCTCTATCCAAAATGATCTTTTTCGATACACCGTGTATAGACATATTCCGAGCCATATATAACTCTACCAATGAGATCCCTTATAAGTAGTCTTGATCGGAATGAAATGAGTCACTTTGGTCAATCTACCCATAATGACTCATATAGAACCATATCCTCTTGAGGTGCGAGGCAATCCAGTAAAGAAGTCCATACCAATCTCTTCCCACTTCCACTTGGACATCTTTGGTGGTGTAATAGTCCAGCTAGTCTTTGGTGATCGGTCTTAACTCTTTGGCACACATCGCACATAACCACATGTGCAGCCATATCTCTCTCCAGTCCATATCACCAGCACTTCTGCTTTAAATCCTGATACATCTTGGTACTCCCAGGATGAATAGAATAACCCAAGTCATGGGCCTCCTTTAGAATAGTCTCTCGCAGGCTTTTAACATCAGGAACACACATCCTGTCCTTGAACCATACGGTGCCCTGCTCATCTTCCGTGAATTCCGGAACTCGATCTTCGGTAATCAGATCCTTAATCTCTTGTGTCTTAGCATCACCAATTTATCCTTTGCGGATCACTTGCTCCAAAGTAGTTTCCACATCAATAATAACTCCTTTAGTGTGAGTAACTATCCCCAGGTTAAGTCTCCTGAAATTCTCAACAATCTCATCGAGTAGCTGGGCAACAACAGCTAAATGAACATGCTCCTTTCGACTCAAGGCATCTGTAACCAAATTTGCCTTGCCCTGGGTGATAGTGAATTTCCAAATCATAATCCTTAATAAGCTCCAACCAACGGCGTTGCCTAAGGTTGAGATCCTTTTGAGTGAATATATATACTTCAAACTCTTATGATCCGTATATACTTGGCAGTTCTCGTCCCACTTAAATTCTCTTCCTTTCTCCAAAAGCGAAGTCATAGGTTTGGCAATCTTAGAAAATCCTTCAATAAATCTCCCATAGTATCCTGCAAGTCCCAAGAAACTTCGGTCCTCCGTAACCGTAGTGGGTATGCTCCACACCACTATATTCTTGACTTTAGCAGGATCCACTGATATCCCTCCATTAGAAATGATATGTCCGAGAAATGGCACCTCGCCAATCCAAAACTCGCATTTGCTGTAGTTAGCGTAGAGTTGATTACCTCGTAACTTCTGTAGCACCAACCTTAGATGTTCTTCATGGTCACTCTCATTCTTAGAATAGATAAGAATATCGTCGATGAACACCACGACGAATCAGTCCAAATACTCCAAAAACATCTTATTCATCAAATCCATAAAATAAGCTGGTGCATTAGTTAATCCAAACGACATAACGATGAACTCATATAATCCATATCGAGTCGAGAAAGCCGTCTTGGGAATGTCCGATGGTCTAATCCTCATCTGATGGTAACCGGATCGGAGATCAATCTTCGAAAATACTCTTGCTCCTCTTATCCGATTAAATAAATCCTTAATGCGGGGTAACAGAAACTTGTTCTTCACAGTGACATCATTAAGGGACCTTTAATCCATGCACACCCCTTGCAATCCATCTTTCTTCTTTACAAACAAAACTGGTACTCTCCAAGGAACTCGGACGTAGGTAACTTGCCTCTTGTAATTCCGTTCACTGATTCTTCAGTCCCTTTAGGTGTAATTACTCTCATGGGTTTTCTCATATTGTCCAACACATATGCCCAAACCAAAATCTCAGCATGACGCATAATTTTATTAGCAAATCATGGGGACAAATAGACCTTTTTATTCCTCCTAAAATGGTATCATACCTAATACTAACTAAAGGAACATGTAGATCTTACAAATAGTAGTAATTTACATATATGTTTATGTAGCTTGGTGGGGCTGGTGGTGGTGGAGATGGTGGTTGCTCTTGTCGTTGTCTCTCCAACCGTGATTGCCTTATTTCTTGCTGTATCTCCAGACGGGCCTGACGTATTTCCTCGCGTTCTTGTCTTATCTGGCTTTGCATTTCGGTCATCATGTCTGTCAATTGCTGTATTACCAGCCTTTGGGTTGCGATCACTTGCTCGGTTTCAACAGGTGGGGGATTTGGAGGATTCATTTCTGTTTGCTGTTGCGTGATAATCTTTCCTTTCCTGGTATGGACCATCTGAGTTAGATACATATGGTAAGAAGATAATAGCCAAGGCAGTAATTATAATCATGTTACTCTGGGGGATTTATTAGCTAAGTAGATTAGTGTGTCACCTACTAACGCTAATACAGTACCTTATAGTGGTACATGCTAAAATGCCCATATATAATATCTCAATCAATCAAAGAAGCAAATCAGGCATTGATCATCAGAACAATCAACCAACATTTTTAAATAGAGAAAATAGTTTTAATTTGGTCTTAGGCCTCCTATCTCTTAAAAATGTCATAGGGGTAGGGATTCCAAGGTTTGAAATCCATCTTGTCTTAGAGTAGAAAAGGTAAGAATGATCAGAGTAGAACAGTAGAAGGTAAGACAGGATCAAGATAAGTGTAGAAAGAATCAGAGTAAGGTAAGTGTAGAATGAATCAGAATGAGATAAGTAGGTAAGGGTTGTCCATTTCTATCTAGGTTTCGTCCTACAGTCAACATTTCCTCTGATACCACTTCTGTAACACCTGGTTTTAAAGAACAAAGCCGGGTGCATCTCATACATGCGCCAAGAAGACAACATATATAATAACAGAGTGTATAGAGATAAATGTCATAAAACATCAGAGTATTTATTACATAGCGGAAGACTTATTACAAAAAAAAATAAAATAATAAAGATAAAATGAACTAAGGATCGTCGGCGCCAATGTCGACTGGGAAACGCCACCTAGATCAGATCGAACTCCTCAGTGCTAGGCTCCTCCTGAAACACCTGCTCTTCTCCTGTGGGGGGGTGTGAGACAGCAAGGGTGAGCTCACACATGATCATAGCTCAACAAGTTGTGGGGAACCAGTGGACATAAACTCACAAAGGTGTGAGTTCATGTGATGTGTAAGGCTAACCAAAGATAGGGGTTAAAGCTGAGCATTGCTTTTAAGTAGTTGGTCAAAGTTTTATTAGCAATTACTAAGTGTAAGTAAATACCAAACCATAAGTAAAGTAATAGAACAAATTTAATAACAAACCCATGCATATGCGAATGACAAATTGAATTTAAGTTCCATAATTTAAACATCAGAGAGTCCTGAGCCGCTCGTGACCGTGAGCTCGGCTAGTATACCAGTTTTACACTCTGCAGAGGTTGTACCCTTTACCCACAAGTCATGTTACCCATCTGCCAAGGGGTCGCGACTCCCCATATACCTCTACCTAGGAAGCACGGCAGGGCAACACTACGAGGCCTTTACAAAGTTCCACCAGCTTCCGAAAACCCGCTACAGTTTATGGGAAGATCCAGTAAAGGGTTCCTGGCTGACTGCCATCCCAGCAAGACCAACCAGGGACCTCCCCGCACTGACCTCTCCCCTACTGCCCTTGCCCCTTTCGGGTAAGGTAGTCTTCCACTAGCTTTCCTAATTAGTCAGCCAAGGGCGTCCCATTCCACCCTTGTGGTGGCACGTGGTTCTCAAGTTAAGCTCTATGTTCCAATTAACATTAATGATAACAATATGAACATAAACAGAATAACAACAAGAATTGGAACATAGAGGTAATAAATGATTATCCCAAAACCATATAAAGCAATAGCAAACTACCCAAGTGATACAGGGGTAAACAAGGTAATGAGATAGACAAATCTAGGGTAACCTATTGGGTCCCATCAAAGTTAACCTATGCATGGATAAGTGATATTAAAGAACATTATTGGGTAAAAAGTGGTCAAGGGCACAACTTGCCTTCAATGAGCTCCTGCTCAGCTACTTCAACCTGCTGCTCACCAGGATCCTCGGTCACGGGCTCTTCTACTCGCCACAATACAAACAAGCACAGTGCATATAGAGAAATTAACATTACACCAAACATATAAATAAAGTACACAGAAATATTCTACACATTAAAATAAAATCCTAGGAACAGGAATCATAATTTTTGGAGTTATAGAATTTAAGTTATGGATTTTCAAAGGTTTTATGTGTTTAAAATAGGATTAAGTGGGAAATAATTTTTCTTACTGTTTTCATGACCAAACAGAGGCATTAAGTGCTAGAGAATAAAATTATAAAATTTTAGGAACTGGAATGGATGAATTTGGAGTTAGTATGAATTTTCTATGAATTTATAAAGTTCTAGCAATTATTTTTATATTAAAAATTCATTTTCTATTTATTTTCTCTGGTTTTCATGTTGACTGGACTGGGCCTCATTTATCGAAAAGCGCAGGGGCTAAACCAGAAGAATTCCTAAGACTCAGTGCACTATTCCCTGGACTGCGGGTTGAACCTTGAATAATACAGGGGCTCTTATGCAAGGTTCCCAGGGCCGAAGGGGTATCGGTGGTTTCTGGCCGCAGGATTAGATCTGGACGGCACGGATTAAATCGTTCATCCCTGGAACCGGTACGGGTTGCAGACCACAGGATCGAGATCCGATGGCTACAGTTTAATGAAACGCGAAACACTTTGAGCCGTAGGATATCAGATCTACCGTTCACAGTTAGCCCCCGTGAGATCCAATCCTGACCCCATATCCCCGAATCGACGGCGCAGGGATAGTCTCCCACCTCCAGCCGGGGACGGCGGCGGCACAGGGCAAGCCGCGGCGGCAATACTCCGGTGATGGCTAAGTTTGGGCACTCCAATCCTCACCGGCCTCACTAACGACTTTAGAATGCAATAGAGGTTAACACGAGTTCATCGGGTAGTTCTTACCGACGTTGGTGGCGTACCGAGCTCCACCCACGGGAAGGGGGAAAAACGGCCACAGTCCAGAGCACCGGTGAGAAATTCCGCGAGCACCACTGGTCACAGCTCCCCACCGCCGCCACAGTTACTTTCGCAGCGCATTGGTGAAGCCTTCCAACCCCTGCAATCGACCGGAGTGGTGGCAGGGTGCGAATTGACTAGACACGCGGCGCCGAGGTCTTGTGCTCCCTGCTCTCTCTCTCTCTCTGGAACTCGGCTGTTGAGGTATGGTGAGGGAAGGAGATGGAGGTCCGTGCATTAAATCGGAGGGAGCGCGGATTGGAGGGGGCCGGTAGGCGCGGGATGACTCCAACCGCCCGAGATCCCCGGAGTGCGTTGAGCTCAACGCGCATTCCGCGACGACGTTGAAGAAGATCCCGGCAGGTGGGCCCCACGCGTAGGTGACCGAGCGTGGAGGCCGACTGAGTCGCAGTTTTCCCTGGTAGGACGAACTGACAGGCAGACCCCACTGTCAGAGAGACTAACCGATTGCTGGAAGCGGGCGAGAAAAGGAGAGTGGCCGCGCGCGTGGGAGGGGAGCCTAAACGGGCCGCGCAGGGATAATTCCAAACTGGGCCAAAAGCGTGGTTCGGAGCCCACTTCGGTTTTCTTCTCTTTTTCTTTTGTTTTTACTATTTTTTTTCTTTTATTCCTAATTCATTTGAATTTTAAATTTTGAACTCAATCTAAGTGTAAATTCAAGTTCACGTTGACTATGCAATTTGGTCACCCCATCATGTGGTGAAGTTATTTAATAATATTATTTTATATTGGATAATATTTCTTTCTCTCTTTTCTAAATTCTTGACTTCTTCCTTTAGAATTCAAATTCTACTTTGAGCTTTAATATTTCTTGTCATTTTATGTTGTCGCAAAATGCACACCAAATAAAACACCAGCATGATGCATGTATTGTTTTTGGGCGTCTCTTGTCATTTATTTATTTGTTTAATTGTGGTGTTCACATGGAATGATAAATATTGATGACACATACATGTATAAGGGAATATAATTTCTCTTTTCAGACTTTTCTTACAAAGTGGGTATTACAAAATGGTTAAGCACATTTCCCTTTCACTGTCCTCGGGGCAGCCAGGGCCCACTGTCAGAGGTTGCACCGGATAGTCCGGTGCCCATAAGACAGAAACCCCAGTTTCTTTTCCTTAGATTTTTCTAACCCGATTTCATTCTAACTTGTGAGTGTGTTATAGAGTGACACTTAGCACTAGTTGTGAGTGTGAACATGCATGAACACTACACTAGATTCTCTTGGTCAAACTACTCATCCACAACCACTCTTTATAGTACGACTAAAATAAAAATAGAAGACCTAATTCTATATCAAGTGTCCACAACTCCTTCGACACTCGGAATATGAAGACCTTCATCTTTTGATTCGCCTTTTTCTGACGTCGCTTCAAGTTCTCATCTGAGAGATTGTTTTCACCGTTGCAGCACAACATCCTGTGATGCTACATAACTTATCATTTGCTCTGCAAAACACACGTTAGTCACATATAATCTTATGTTGTTATTAATCACTAAAACCAACCAGGGGCCTAGATGCTCTCAGATGGCGCGCCACTGACCTCGCACCTGCAAGGGCGGCGGGGGACCCGATTCTAGTTGGAGGAGCTTGTTGAGCACCAAAATGAGTGGCGGACGGTCCGGCCCTGAGGCCGGACGGTCCACGATCCGGACGGTCCGCGTCGCGGGTCCGGATGGTCCGCGCGCGCAGAACAGATTAGGGTTCCAAGTTTCTTGCTGTGTTTGCTGGCGAAATTCGCGGGATTAACTCGGGAGATCAGTTTGTAACGGGTCCAGCCCCCCTCCTCTATAAATATAGAGGATTATGGCCGATTAGAATAATCAATCGAACCCTCAATCAATACAATTTACATTTTATCCTAGGAGTAGTTCTAGTCTAGTTTAGGTTTAGTCTCCCAATCCTCAAATTCTCCACTTCTCTTCGACTCTTTGTCGATTAGAGGAGTCTAGGTCGGCCTGCCGAGCCTAGACACCACCTAGGATCTCTACTCCCCGATGGGGTCCCTCTCGGGAGCGAGATCCAGGCACCGTCGGTGACCTTCCGTCGCCCCTGCGCACGCGCGGACCGTCCGGCCCCAGGGCGCGGACCGTCCGGCCGTTAGGCAGAAAACCCTAGCCCTGCGCTAGGCTGCGGACCGTCCGCCCCTGCGCAGAGAGCACCGCCACGGTTCGTGTTGAGTGATTGGCGCCCGAAAAAGGTGTCAACACACTTTTTGGCGACTCCGCTGGGGAACTGATTTCATATAGACCTATCAAGATCGGCCCTCAATGGCCGGTTCAAAGGATAGCTCTGAAGTTTCCACCAGCAATATCATCACGCCGACATGGGAAACCTTGTCGTCTGAAGAACAACACCTGTTCGAGGAGCGCCAGGAGCAGTTGATCCAAGAAGCAAAGGCGAAGTTCCTGGCCGACTTCAAGGTGGACAGGAACAACAAAGTCATTCGGCAACGGGCGACAGATCTGGCTTCGCTCAGACCTACTACGATTACCCCCAATGTAAGTAGCACCAACGAACTCCAATCTCTTAAAGCTTACATAGACGAACAGCGAGAGCAGATGCAACGTATCGTAGGGGATATACAAAATGATCATAAGAGGCTAGTGTGTGCGCTTGATAAGTCTACTATGGCAAATCTTCCTTCGCACGAGGTTGAACTGAGGGAATACACACGTAATTCATCGGCTAAAGGTTGTCACGACCAGTCACAACCCCTTTATGGGATGTCTATAGACGTGTACCTTGGGCAACAATAGCCTCCCACGCACATCGGCGATAAATTTGCCGATCTATGCATGTCCGGACCATCCGCACGGCGGACCGTCCGGACCAACGGCGGCCGATCCCATTTTTAGAAGCGAATTGCCGAGACCTGCACCCAAGCCGCCACATGCCATTCAAACCCTAGATAACCCATTCGGACCATCTGCGTATGACGCCAGACAGTCCGAATATAATATCGGACGGTCCAGCCACATGGCCGGACAGTCTGTGCATGGAGCCGGACGGTCCGCGTATTTTATTGGACGGTCCGGCACAGAGTTTTTTGAGGAGGATGGATATCCAACTCCGTATCTGTCCTAGCTAGACCCCCCATCTCACCATACGATACACCAGCACCATAATATAATCTACCAAAATCGTGAGAGTGAGTACTTTTCGGCCCCTAGAAGGCCAGAAAGGAATGGCCAGTCCTATGAGCCTCATAGGGCATGTATTAATGTGCCACAAAACCCAAACCAATGGGGAAGAAAACAACATACCAACATCCAAACAAACTCACCCATATTGGACCAAAGAGCCGGTGGTCTCCCACCAGCTGCCATCGATATAGTAAGAGAGGAAATAGCTGGGGCGTTCCGAGATAAGCTCGGAGTTAGTATAGTCCCCGGGGGGCAGTCATATCGAAGACCTTATGATAGCCAGTTTGACCGTCTCCCATACCCACAGGGGACCAGAATACTCGAATTCGCAAAGTTTTCGGGTGACCAAGGAAAGAGCACGCGTGAGCACATAGACTAGTTCTTAGCACAGTTAGGAGAATTGGCCGACACTGAAGCATTCTGTGTACGTTTATTTTCGTTATCTTTAACAGGGACTGCATTCACATGGTATGCCACACTCCCTCCTAATTTCATTTTGTCATGGGGAGACTTAGAACAAAAAATTCATGAACATTTCTTCTCCAGCGATTACGAGCTAGATTTAGTAGACTTAGTGGCCCTACGACAAGAAAAGGACGAATCGGTTACTGATTATATCCGGAGATTCCGGGATACGAGAAACCGATGCTTTCAAATTCATTTAACAGATAAACAACTGGCGGGAATAGCCTTTGATGGATTGCGCTATTATTTAAAAGAGAAATTAGAAGGCATCCAGTTCTTTACGCTAGCACAATTACATCAGAGAGCTTTGGCTTGTGAAAGCCGAAGCAAAGAACTAGTCAAAACGGTTCATCATAATATCTATATAGTAGAACACAATCAAAGTAGTTCGGACGATGAACCAAAGGAAGTTTACACTGTCGAAATAGTTTGGCCCGAGCAGGCCAGATCTTTGGCTTGCTCCTCCTTGCAGTCAGTTCAAAAGAAACGACAGGAGGAGGTTAAGTTTACATTTAATAATGTCGGCAAATGCGATAAGATATTCGATGAATTACTAAAAAATGGTAACATTAAGATCAATTATACCGTCCCACCCGCCGACAAACTAAAGCGTCGCGCATATTGCAAGTGGCACAACTCATTTTCCCATGCCACTAATGATTGTAATGTGTTTTGACGACAAATCCAATCGGCCATTAACGAGGGACGATTGAAATTTCAGGAGGACACGGAGCCCTTCCCAATGAATGTGATCGACTTCAATGGCAAAAAGGTCCTAATTCAGCCCAGCACAGCCGATAAGGGCAAAGACAAAGAAGTCATCATCAGCAATGCACGGGAGGCCGATGGAAACAACAAAATCTCTTGCAAGAAAGTGGTGGCCGAGAAGACTCCTGATGGAGGGGAGACACTGGAGGTGACCATCACAACCTCCGGCACTGGAGGGCAAGCGTAGACAAGGGGACATGCACGAGAACCCATATTGCGCATCACGGACAGTCTGGTGCCCAGGCGCGGATGGTCCGTAACATCGCCAGATGGTCCGGAGCGTTCCAGCAGATGGTCCGACAACGCCAAGGAACCACGGCAACCACGTATCTTCAAACCACGACGACCAGAGATAGGTACATGGAAAACTAACACGTTCAAGGCAACTGGTCGGTTGGTAAAATCCAGCCCGACCTTTGATCAATTATTATATAAATATGTGAAAAAGAAGGCTGGCACTAGCGACCGGCCACCAAAACGACCTCGCTTACCCACCCAGGGGCGATAGCAGGTTAGGCCGATTGGACCACCTCACCAATCAGAAAAGACGGGAGGTCATAATGTTCAATTAAGGCCTAACGTACCTGCATGGACACCTCCACCCCCATATCCACCTATGCCATATCCATACACATACATACCTCCACCATATGTCCCAAATCAAATGTGGGGCATACCACCATACCCATTTGGGATGCCACAGTACCCCGCTTGGGGGGCACCCCAAACATCTGTATTCAATAGGTTGACACCTCCAGTACAAGACCGATTGAGAGCCCCTCAATCTGGTCCACGAGCACAGGCCCAGCAAGATTGCCGAACAACTCGGCCCCAAAGGCTGACTAATCCGGCAGGGGGCATACAGCTACAACCTCCAACAGTATGAAAAAGGGAGACGTCATTAAGATAGGAATGACAGATGTCGTCGTACAACAAAATAACGAAGGGTCGATGATTTTTGGTGAATCGGCCAACACAAACAAAAAAGAAGGTACGACTATCAACAAAACAGCCAATCCAAAATACTCCATGCCCCGATGGTGCCCATCGGGATTGACACAATCGCAAAAGCAAAAATTACAGCGCCTCAGAGCAAAGGAGAATCAGGAGAAGGAGGCGGAAAAAATATTCAATGACACGCATCCGTAGTATCCGCCACCATAAAAGAGATGGAGACCAAGGCCGCTGAGGAAAATCAAACGTCCATAAAGACAGAAAATAGAATAACAACTGTGCAGTTCTTTGCAGGTATGGCAGACAGTCTGGCTATAAAGACCGGACCAACCGTACAGGGCGCGGACCGTCCGACCCCTGAGGCTGAACCATCCGCACTACACCATGACACCTCCAATGACGTACCAACATCCATGGAGGAAGACGACCTACAAGGAGAAGACCTGGTCGACTACGAAGCTACGCTAGAACACTTAGAAAATTAGGAAAGCAAGGTGACGAATTGGTCAGGACCAGTATGATGCTCGACGGTGTTGGGACTGACAGTTCGATCAAAGATAAAGGGGACAGTTCGATCAAAGATAAAGGGGTCACGTCCGTTGAGTCAACCATCAGGACCAAGGCCACTGCGTACCATCCTAGTAAGTGGCAAGATGCCTAAGAAAAACGATGTGATCACATCGAGTTAGTTGCTTTTGGTTTGCTCAGCTCCACCAAAAGGCAGGGGTCATATGTTGAGCACCAAAATGAGTGGCGGACGGTCCGGCCTCACCCTAGCCCTGCGCTAGGCCGCGGACCGTCCGCCCCTGTGCAGAGAGCACCGCCACGATTCGTGTTGAGTGATTGGCGCCCGAAAAAGATGTCAACAAAGCTGTTGCGTGCGTCCGCGGAGATGGTCGACGGGGGCAGCCTGGGCACCATTTATAGTGCGGTGTTGAGTGACGGCCGCATGGCGAACGACTCCATGGCCATATCTTTCCTAGCATTTATTGTTTTTGCCATCTGCTCCCTCATCTCTGCATACAGTCTGTTCCGCCGGGCGCCGAGACATCCCTTTCATCTCTGGACAAGGTTTTTGGTGCAGGCTTCACTATGTTTGTACTTGTATGATGGGAACTCTTAAACATCTAGCGATGTGTTGTACATGTGTGCATGTATGTGATGGGAACTCTTACACTTCTAGCAATAATATATCTACGTGTTGAAGGGTAACTCTCTTTCACTTATGTGGTGAATAAAATTCAAATGTTGTAGTAATTTTACTGCATGACATCAACGCCAAGGTAATCAATTGGTGTGCACTCACCATAGACCTGTACTACACATCAATGTTCATAAATCATAATGCAGCTCCAACAACAACGTTTACAAGTTGCAACAACTGGAGCTGGCAAGAATTGCAATGATATGCAGAGGCTACTCCAGCCCAACTGTTGAATCTCCCACTTCCAATTTCCCTGGATTTTGTATATGTTGTCGAATGGGAGACATTTGCACCCCAAGGCCCAGCTGGATGAACTGCACGACAATTGTCATCTAATTGCACTGCAGCTGCCTCTGCAACAGCTTGGAGCTCCACTTGTGCTCCTGCACGACGGTCGGGAAGATGACCGTGGGCTTCCTCCTGCTCTCCTCCAGGTACGGGAAGTCCTCGGTGAAGTGTAGGCCGCGGCTATCGCGCCAGGCCAGCGCGCTCCTGACAACAAGCTTGGCACATCAGAAGAAGTTGCGCATCTCGCAGGTCTCGACGCCCACCATGGTTGGCTTCCACCCCGCACCGGAACAGGAACTCCTCCCACTCCGACTCTAGGTCCCCGATCCTCCACTCCGCCTGCTTCAGCCGCCCCGTCGAGCGCACGATGCCGACATACTCCCACATCATCGACTGTAGCTCCGCCCTGGCCTGCCTCGTTCGCCCCACGATGTCCGACAGCGCACCGTCGCCCAGCGCCGACAGCAACAGCGTTGCCCGCGCCTATCGCGCCACCAGCAAGTTCCACCGCTAACGGCTATCGTGACCAAGGAGCCTTATGCTCACGGCGAGAGCTTAATTGATGTGAGCAGAGGCTAATAGTAAGTTCATATCAGCGCTTGGCCATCCTCTGTATCTTCAAATGATCGAAGCCTTTCTCTACACCTCTATTTCGCTAAATCCTTTTTGTCGTGTTTCATAGTGGCAATAATCTCTAGAGCGTGGATGCGTTGGGATGGGTGGGATGGTCCAAAGAAAACCATATACATAAAAGAAAAAAAAAACATGTGGCGACCCCACCGTATGTCCGTATCCCCCATCCCCACTCGGCCCCTCCTCACTGCTCTCGCTTTCGCTCGCCATCCGCAGTTCCACACTCCCACTCCCGCACACCCGCCCCGCCCTCGGCTCCTCGCCATGCATTCGCCCGCCGCGGCCGCGGCGGCGCCTCTCCACCTCATCGCATGCGCTCCTCAACGCTTCCCTCAAACCCCTTTCTTCCTTCTCCCATTCCAGGCGTTCCTCAATTCCGGGCGCCTCACCGTCCTGGCCCCGCTGCCCGTCCACGCGCTGAGGCTGCCTCCGACGGCGACAAGGGCGGCAAGCCACGACGCCGCCACGGGCGCGAGATCGCCCACATATGGCGGCCAGATGCTGGTGCGGATCTGGTTCTGTCTCCATCTGTTTGTTGGTTTTCTTTTTTTTTTAACCATTTGGTACGTGCGTATGCGCTTCCTCGTGTGGTGTGGGTGACAGTTTTTCCCCTCAGGTGTTCGTTCCGCCGCACCCGCTGATTAAGCATTGGGTCTCGGTGCTGCGCAACGAACAGACACCCTGCGCCATCTTCAGTGAGTGTTGTTTAGTAGAAGTTGGATAGAGTATCAATTGAACACCACTTGGCGGTGGCGGGTATAGTTGGGGAAGTGAATTTTGTTTGACCATAGTTGGTAATTTGCTGTTGGTGAAGTGATGGCTATATAAACGAATTACCAAGCAGCAAGCAATAAATGAGGTCAAAGCAAGTTAGGATTTCACTGAGCCTTTGTTCATTGCTGTGATAGAGAGTGCCATGGCAGAGCTTGGTCGGCTGCTCATATACGAAGCATCCAGAGATTGGTTGGTGAGTTGAAATCCTTTGCTTGGTTGATCATTTCGTGTAATTCTTTTTCTCTTCTGATGCTTTAAAGTTAACATTAAACCATGCTAGTGAAATCAGAGTACAGCTTTGACATGGTATGGACAATTATATTTGTTGGGAAGAATGTTGAATTTGAATGCGGGGAACATATGAATCAAAACTTATCATGATTTTAGATGTCTTCATGGCCACTTCTTTTGCTACAATTTTCCCATGTGTTTTTTCCAAACTAGTTGTGTATTGTTTCTGAGAATCCAGCCCCAAAATACCAAGTCATAGACATGCTCCCTTATCTTTCTATTTTGAACAATGTGTTATGCCATAAAAAGATGTGTGGATCAGAGTCATTCTTAGACACGTCAATCAACACTTCATAGTCAATACTCAATAGAACATCAGGAGTCATGATAAATCATTCTGAACCCTTGCAGTGTACAATCACAGGAGAGATTCAAACACCTGTAGCTGTAGCTAGCGTTGAATTTATTGATCCAAGAGAGCCTGTTATGGTAAGTCTGTTTCTTAACACCAGATATTGTACAGGGCATTTGTAGTGTGTCTACAATTATATTTAGTCTTTCTACTATAGCATGTCTAACAGGTTATTCCAATACTGAGAGCTGGTCTTGCACTAGCTGAACTTGCTTCATCAGTTTTGCCAGCCACCAAGACTTATCACCTTGGTAAGTTGATTAAACAATGTTCCATGCATCTATGTCTTAGCAAACTAGAGCCAAATTCTGTTCTTCATTTTTGAAATAAAAATAGGACTTTTATGCTCATGTATTGCTGACATAAGCTTCATGAGTCAAGATCAAAATTCCAGCACTCCAAGCTGATTTGTTCTGTTCTATGTGAACCAAATCAGTGCTTTATATTCTTGATTTGATGCATGCATCTTTGTGGGTCAGATGAATAAAGTTGGAAATGTGCAGACAACAGGCTAATATCCATATATTCTGAACTTAATCACCACATCACAATATTATTCTGCTTGCTAGTAATGCATTTGTAAATAATATTAAATAAACAACTATTCTTATCCGTTCCATTCATCTAAAATGAAGGCTTCCATAGGAACGAAGAAACACTTCAATCTTCAATATACCTGAACAAGTATGTTTCAGTTTTGCAAGCTCTACTTTATTTTCTCACACACTGTTTTCTGCTCCCTTTGATCATAAATGCTTGATGCTTTGTACAAGAACCAATCATTTGAAACTTGGAATGTCAATAACTTCTAAAATATTTGATTTGAAAACATAAAAAAACGTGTGGGCATTCTTACAAATACTTCCATAATCTCACAAAAAATATAGTAATATAAGCATATTCTAATAGAAAGTAGTAGTCAAAGTTGCACCTTGAAACCATGAAAAGTCAAAAGTGTAAAGTTTTTCTTTACTAGATTGAATAACTGGATGGCTCGTCCATGCTTTAGTTCATGCATTTGCTTTGATTGTCACTCTTGGATCACGAAACCGGAAACCCTACAGAACTATTGAAGAATAAAATATTGCAAATACAAGTTTTTTTCTATCCAAGTATATCCTTCTTTGTGTAAAATAGTACAGAATGTAGTAGTTACTCATTATAACATTTACAATTCTTTGTGTTAATTAAAATCACTTTATTGTGCTGATCTCTTCAGCACTGCGAAAATTCTTAAATAGTTAAATGTCTACAGTAGTTAGTGCACCGCTAACATTTCTTTATTTTTCTTCTTTCAATCCAGCTTGCCAGACAAGATTCCAGAGGGGACTCGTGTACTAGTTGTTGACCCAACGCTGGCCACTGGTAAACATTTAGCTCTGCATAAACAATTTGTGTTCTGCCTTAAATTTGAACATACCAATTTCCTAAAAAAAAGTTTATGTATCTAACCAGCATTATTCACAAAAAACTGTTGTTAGTGGTTGAACAACGTGGAGCTAAACAAGTTGTGATATATGATAAATTGTTTTTCTTTTCCAGATATGAAAGGAGTAAAAATAAAAATTCTACATTATTTCTGTATAAATCTCTAAGAATCATGATTACATTTGTTTCTTTAGGTGGGACAATGGTTGCTGCTCTTGACTTGTTAATCAAGCGCGGATGTACCAGCAAGCAGATTAAAGTTGTAAGTTCGTCAAAACCTCCATATGCTTCTGTTACTCAATTATTTTATCAACCTCTAATGCCTCCCCCCAATTCAGATATCTGCTGTTGCATCGCCTCCTGCACTGCAAAAGCTCAATAACAAGTTCCCTGGGTGAGAAAATAGACAATCCTATGTGTCATAACAAGTTCACCTACATGCAGGATTTACAGTTTTCTTCCATTCCAGGCTCCACGTGTACACAGGAATAATTGATCCGGAAGTAAATGAGAAAGGGTATTGTTCTAAACTTATCAGCTGTTTGCAAAACTCATGGAGGATGTATTATTAATTATTATTGCTGCACAAATAGCCCATTTGGTCCTTGCTTCTGCTGATTAATGACTTCCATTGTTGTTTTGTGCCCACAGTTTTATAGTTCCAGGACTGGGGGATGCTGGCGACAGAAGCTTTGCCACATAATCAGACTGTTCAATATGATTGGGCCAGTGCTCGACCTTAAAAAAATCTTTGCTTGAGTTTCACAGGAACGGAACAACTGCGACTAGAAGTGTTCATTGCTGTAGATTACCTTCACTTGAGATGTTGTTCCTTCTCGGTGTTACCATCAGCTGCCTACCATTTTATTTATAGCTACACATTATGTATGATCGCGTGGAATATAAGGCTAGTTACCATCAGCTGCCTACCATTTTGTACCTACACATTCTGTATGATCGCGTGGAATATAAGGCTAGTTCAAATGTCTCCAGATGGCGAAATCTTCTTGAGAGAACACCGAACAAGGTTCCGTTCAAAATGACGGATGATTGAAGTTAGTGCTCTCTAATATTTTGTCACTCGACGGAATAAAACTATATCGTTTTGTTTTATCTTGTTTATAGAGAACACAGAACTAGTTATCTTGTTTGGGCCAGCAGTGTGCTTCCTAGCACCCTACTATATTAGCTGCACCAAAGCAAAGCTTTATGGATCATTATTAATAAACCAAATTTATCCAACTTTGACCAAGTATTAAAAACATGCTAACATATGCAATTTCAAATTATCTTTATTAAAATTTGAAGCCCCATTGAAGGTATCTTGATATTGCATTTACTTAGAAAATTATAGATGTGTTTTTCTGAAAATTTGATCGAAGTTAGGAGGGAAATGGGGCAAAGACAAAATGAACTATAATCTGAAACTAAAATGGAGTCCTTTTTTTTCCAAAACGGGGAACCCAAATTTCATTACCAGGGCAACAGAATTACAAAGTAGCGAGTGCAAAGTTTATGATGGCGATAACGTGCAAGCTAATACTACAAACGGTACAGCGAGGCATGGCAAAAACAATAATAATAACATACTAGTCAGTTGCCAGATACGGTTGTTATATATATTACTAGAGATACGGTTGTTATATATATTACTAGATGAGTACCCGTGCGTTGTAACAGAAATATATAATACCATGATAATTTCTTTACAAAATGTGTCTTATATTGTTATAAGAAAATATTTCATAATTCATTTGTGATCCTAGCCATACATAAATTTTGTTATTTTAATTTAGTTGTTTCACTATTACATTGCAACCATCAGTATCATCCGGACTTTGATATATGCCACGATTTACATTGTCTCATCATTGAAGAGCACGTGCCACACCTGCCGGTAGAAATTCCCTCGTACATCGTCAGTCATCAGTCACACACCATCATACACGCTTTCTTAAATAAAAAGGCAAGTGTGTATGTTTGCAAAGAGAATTAAAGACAGACCGGCACAAAAGCTACCCCGACGATGACGAGTGGTCATTGCTATAAGTCCTCCTCTATGTCACCTCCGGCGCCGAGATGACGTCACAGTCCTTAATATAGTAGTCATCGAACGCATGCGATATGGCGAGTACCGATGACTCTTGGCTGGGCTGCCAAACGAAGTGCACCCCGAGCTCATCAGCGAGGTAATACACCTGGTCGTTGCACCACCAAATGTGCTACTCCTCTACATACATCTTGTTCGAGAACACTCACACAACGTCAGCAACGGCAGTCGTCCCAGCACACAAGAATTCATGGCTGGTCAGTAGCAACTTACGTGGTAGGTTGGGCTTCAGGTGGATGATGAGCTGGACGGCGTGATGGTGCCGTCGTTGGATGTGGTGCCCGGAACAACCCGAGAGTCACCGGCGTTGGCGACGACCATGAGGTCTCCCTGTTTGACGATGGACAGCGCGGTGCAGCCGCTCTTGACCGCGTCCAAGCGGCGGCTGCGCCGGAGCTTACCGTACACAGCGGCGCATGCGGCCACGTAGGACTGCTTCTAGAGGTCGAACTGGCAGTAGTCAAGCTTCTTCTCGTTGTCAATGAGTGACGCCAACGCGAGCGCCTCCTGCTAGTGGTGTTTGTTTGGGGTTTCCAAGTAAGAAACATGTATTCATTTTGGCGTTGGTTTATGAAAATGACTCACAAGTCAGATCCATGGAAAAAATATTACGGAGAATAAATGTCACATATGCAAAAAAGGAATTTAAGTTAAAACATTATTCAAAAAAAGAAATTACATGCAAGGCTCTTTTTTAAATACTACTCCCTGTATCCAAAAATATAATTCAAGAATCTCGGTTGTTGGGGACTTGTTCTCAAATGCTATGAATTAAGAACAAGGCAACATAAAATGTTAAATATTAATGCCCTTCGTCCGTTGAAGCATTATTTCCTCAAGGATTTAATGAACTTCGGACGAAGACCATGAGTGAAGTATCACGAAGGTTATACCTTTGTGATTAAACTTACAAAATAATATGAAATAATATATAAAACATGAGACATTAAAGATAGATGTATCAGAAATAAGTAACATCATTCACATATTTTATTATATGAACATAAAAATGTCAGAACATAGAGTTTAAGTATATTTATACCTTCTCCTTGACAGATAATAATTCCCGGGCAATGCGTTTGCAATTACAGGAATGCGTGAACAGTAAAGGAATAATGTTTACTATTTATAGACACAGGACACAGCCTGTAAGGAATTACAATCATGCCCCTTATAAAAGTTTACAACAATGACTCAGACCCTTATGGGCTAAAAGGTCATTCTATCTTTAAGTCGGTTCGATCCTTCGTCTTCGGGCATGCTATAACACCGAAGCTTCATGAGTGGTAGCTTCGGTCATCATGTATAAGCAGCTTTAGCCGAAGCTGTTTCTTCCTGCAGGACCTTCGGCGACGAAGCATGGTCCCAACAGTAGCCCCTTCGCGGTGCTAGATCGTTTTTCGTAACGAGCTTGATCCGTGAAAAAAGTCTCTTAGGCTTCGGAAAGCCGAAGGTCCGAAAAACACCTTCCCTGAGCTCGTTGCCGAGAAACGATACAGTTTTCGAGCGCGGAGCGGTCCTACCATGCAGGTTCACCTTCTTGGTTTTTGCGGCCCACCGTGCAGTGAGTGCGAGTGACTGTTTGCCCGGTGAAAAAATCCTGACGATTTACCTTCTTACCTGCAGCACTATATAAACAGACAGGTAGGTGTGAAGTTACCACGACATTCATTGCTATTGCACTGTTTTGCTGCCAAAAATTTAACCATAGCCGAAGCTTGATTTTTGCATTCAAACGAAGCTCCAGTTTGGATTGTGCTTCGTCACGAGGATAGCTTCGGAAAAAAGGTTATTGACTTCCAAAGAATTTTTTCAAGAAAATTTAAAATCAAATGGCCAGAATACGCTCCACTGTTAGGGTTGAGCGTGATGGAGACGAGACCGAAGCCGTTGAAACTGTTCCGATTTCTGAAGCAATGAGGCGTTCCGGGCTGGTTCGATCAGAAGACACACCTGCTGCCGAAGCAACACAAGGTGATGTTGAAGAAGTTGGTTCCGAAGATGAGTACAACTGTGGGATGCCAAGCAAACCTAGTCATTTGGACTTTGGAAAGTCCACCATCTCTGAAGCTGATCTTCCAAAAATGGTGAAGCTGGGCTACTTTAGTGAAACAAAAAAGGAGCTGGTTCATTTTGGCGGGGAGGAGATTACTCTGAAGCCAGAAAAGAATGAAGTGGTTGTGTTCAAAAGCTTCTTTAAAGCAGGATTAAGGTTTCCTTTGAATGGGATGATTGCTGATGTGTTGAAGAAGTTTGGGGTTTACCTTCATCAGCAGACCCCTAACGCTATTGTTAGATTAAGTGTTTATATTTGGGCCCTTCGTAACCAGGGAGTGGAACCGTTCGGTGAAGGTTTCTGTCGAGTCCATGAACTACACTATCAGACTAAAGCCAGAGGAGATGGTCTTCATGAGAATTTTGGATGTTACAACTTTGCTTATCGCAAAACTTCGAAGTTTCCAGTGATAAGCTACCGAAGCAAATGGCCAGTCGGATGGAAATCTGAGTGGTTTTATGTTAAAGTTGATAAAGATGAAGATAAATTGGTCCAGAGTCCACTAGAGCTAACCTTCGGAGAAACGAGGCCCCGATGCAACATGATAAGTGGAAGCCCGAGCCAAATTGCTTTGGCTGAATTTCACGTGATTTCAGATCATATTGGCACTAGAGACTTGGTGCAGGAATTTCTGGCTTTTAAAATGTTTCCAACAATGAGGGATTGGGAGATGCCGAAGCTGGAGGGAGAAAAGAAAAAGGGAGAATTTGTTCGATTGTCGTATTACTACAAGTTTAAAAACACTTTAAAAAACCCTGCCAAGAGTGGCTGGACACAATCGAGATTATGTGCAACGATATCCTCGGAAATTACTCTAAGAAAGAAGATCAGTTGATGACTGCAGCCTTCGGCACTCGTCCGAAGCGAAGATTGAATCGTGTGCTAGATGCTTTGAATTTTGATTACCCTGATTACGAGCAACTGGGCGGAGATGACGAAGGCCCGAAGAGAAAGAGGATTGCCAGCGCCCTGGACAAAGAAAGCACCAAATTGGCCAAAAAGGAAAAAGAAATTTCTGAAAAACTAAGCCCTAGACCGAGGGTAGCTGTTTCAAGGAAAAGAAAAGATGCATCTCCAAAACCTGCATCTCCAAAACCAAAGACGTCGGCCCAGGAGGAGGAAGCTCCTGCGACACCTTCTGCTGCCGAAGTGGAAGAGATTCTGAAGGTAATGACTGAACCTTTGCCTGTCAAGCTAAGCCCGCTGGCGCCAGAACTGACGAAGTTTTTTCAGAAGGGCAAAGAAGCTTCGGCAGCAGAAAGTCCCGCAAAGCCGAAAAAACGAAGAATTATCCAAGTGGCTGATGTCATTCATTAGACACCGTCATCGACCTCGGCGTCAAAAATTGTCACTGCCGATCCCACAGCCATCGGAGCCGAAACCGCCGGAGCCGAAACCGGAGGAACCGAAGCCACCGGAACCGAAACCACCGGAGCCAAAGCCACCGGAGCCGAAGCCACCGGGGCCGAAACCGGGACCAACGAAGATCCTAACCTGGAAACTACACTTGATGATATTGACAATATGCTTCTGAGAATGGCTGAAGAAGAAACTGCTGTGGTTACAGTGAACACGGCAACAGAAAAAGGAAAAGAGCAGATTGAAGACATTTTGGAAAAAGAAGATTTTAATTTTCAAGATATACTTGGACAAGAGTTGTCAGACGCTGAAAAAGAAGAGCTGAAGAAATATGCTATATCCTGTGGATACAAACTAGGGTCTCTGCTATTTGGTGGAGTCAATGAAGGGAAGCTAAGATGCCTTCGGAACCGGACCGAGGCCAAGGTTGTTAGGACCTTCTCCAAAAGCGTTGGTCTGCCGAAGATAGAAGTGGACCTCTGCGGATACCAGCGACAGCATATCGCTGGTAGCTTTCTCTATGCTAATTTCAAGGTAAAAAAGTCTCGATTTTTTATTATTATATATTTTTTTATTTTGAATTAAGTTGTTTTCTGACGAAGGTTGTTTTGGCAGAGTATACTTCTAAGTAAAGTGCTGAGAATGCAACAAGATCTTGAGGATGAAAAGAACGAAGCTACTATCAAAGATCTAGAAAACAAAGTCAAAAATTACGAAGCTGCTCTGAAGGAAAAAGACTCCGTTGTTCAAGATCTTAAAATCAAAGTTAAAGATCACGAAGCTGCATTGGAAAAGAAGGACTTTGTCATTCATTCTATGGAAGGTTCATTGGCTGAAGCCCAAGCCGAAAATAACAGGTTAAACAATGAATTACTCAAAAAGTCAGAAAAATCTGAGCAGGAAAAGAAGAACCTCCAAACAAGTCTCAAGACCGAAATCGAGAAGAATTCAAATTTGCAAAAAACCTGCCCAGCACCCTAGAATACATTGAAGGCGAGGTTGATGCACTTGACGAAGTTATTGCTGGGCATGCTGACTTCTGCGCCCTGCTAGCTTCTCGAGGCACAGCCACCGCTTTCCTGAAGGCTGGCTGTACGCATGGAAAAGTTATAAATAGGCCAAACTTCAGCTTGTCACCAGCAGATTTGGTTGACATCCAAAGCCTAGCCCGAAGCATTGGAAACAGATTTATGACTCAGATTTAGGTAAATGGCGGGCGAAAAATGGCTGGTGACGAAGCTCGAAGCCACCTTAAGCCGGTGAGAAACTTATACTTGTTACTTTCACCTTCTCCTTGAAATTTGCACCCTTTCTTATTGTGCTTTAATATGTGCAGGATGATGAAGCTGAAGAATGACGGGCTGAAGCTTAACAGTTGCTGTAAAAGACTTTCCTGCAAAAAATTCTGAAGAGATCTTTGTAATATAATTGTGGAAAAAACTTATGTAAATTTGTGCATACCTTGTAATATATCTTTTCTCCTTTATCCGTGTACAATCTGCTTTGCTGTGAACGAAACTTTACTTTTGAGCCGAAGACGAAAAACACCTTCCCTTCTTTTCGTACACAACGAAGCATGAAAATTTCCTCTTTCTCCGAAGTTTTTCCTCATAGCCGAAGCATCTGCCTTTTCTGTATGATACAATGATGATGATCCTATATATGTCTAAATGAATGTTTATGAATGCAAATGTCATGATGTAATGCATTGTGCAAATGATTATTTGAATGTACATCCAAAAAACCATAATCATAGCCCTCATTCCCTTGAGAATGACTCAAATCTTTTTGCCGTTTATTTTTCGGCTTCACCGTTTACTTTTCGATGTATCAGCGCTGACTTTTCGCTGTAAGCCTCCCTTAGGAGCTTCTTCGCCTTTTACTTTCGGCGGAATCAGCGTTTATTTTTCGCTGTAAGCCTCCCTTAAGAGCTTCTTCGCCTTTTACTTTCGGCGGAATCAGCGTTTATTTTTCGCTGTAAGCTCTGCATTCCCTTGGGAACGACTTTTGAGCTTCTCCTTCTTTTCTTTTTCCATTGCACTCGATGGTGCGTTGTCAGCTTTTACATTTACATTTTTGGGGGATATCACTCTTATAGAATTGAAATAAGGAAAAGAAAAATTACATGGTGTGGCCCCATTAAAAACCTTTCTCCCCCTTTGGAAAGGAAAAGGGTGCCATAAGGAAAAACTAAAACAACAATAAAAAATAAAAAATAAAAAAGATTACATCAAGTTACACATAATATCGCCGAAGCTCATCCGCATTCCACGATCTAGGAATGTCGTTGCCGTCCATATCCTTTAATCTGTAGGAATCGGGTCTTGACGAAGATACTACCAGAAAGGGGCCTTCCTATTTTAGTTGTAGTTTGCCCACTGTGTCTGGGTTAGCCACTCTTCGAAGCACCAAATGTCCTGGCTTAATGTTCTTCAACCGAACCTTTCTATCACGCTATTTTATTATTTCGGCTTGGTATTTATTGATGTTTTCCACAGCCTGAAACCTGATCCCTTCTATAGCATCTTTGTCCACAGAACAATCAGCTTCGTCTATCGCTGAAGCCACTGTTCTTATTGATCCTGCCTTAGCCTCTTCTGGGGTTATTGCTTCAACACCAAACAGCAATTTGAATGGTGTAAAACCTGTTGACCTTGATACTGTTGTATTGTGGCTCCACACCACTTTAATTAATTTTTCTGGCCACTTTCCCCTTGGCTGATTGAATATTAACTTCATTATTCCTGTCATTATGATGCCATTAGCCCTTTCAACTAGTCCATTTGATTCCAGATGTCGAACTGACGCAAAATGGATCTTTGTGCCAATTTGTTCACAAAATTCTTTGAAAACTTCGGAGTCAAACTGCGTTCCATTGTCCACAGTGATAGCCTTCGGCACTCCGAAGCGACAAACAATGTTTTGTCAGAAAAACTTTTGAACAGTAACCGAAGTTATTGTGGCTAAAGGCTTTGCCTCAATCCATTTAGAAAAATATTCCACTTCCACTACAACATATCTTAAATTCCCTTGTGCTGGTGGTAGCGGACCTAACAAATCAAGGCCCCACCTTTGCAACGGCCAAGTGGGTTGTATTAACTGAGTTAGAGACGAAGGTTGTTTTTGATCTCTTGCACATTTCTCACAACCTTCGCACTTTTGGACTAGTTCCGCTGCATCCGAAGCTGCTTTTGGCCAATAAAATCCTTGGCGAAAAACTTTTCCCAGCAAAGGCCTAGATCCAATGTGAGATCCACACAAGCCTGCATGTATTTCCTTCATCAATTCTATACCTCCGGCTCTGGATAAACATTTGAGTAACGGAGAGCAGACACCATGCTTGTACAGCTCCCCTTCTATTATTACATATGGACGAGCTCTTGCCTCTATTCTCTTGTTATAAGCTTCATCATCTGAAAGGAAATTGCCCTTAAGGTAAGAGATGATCTCAGTTCTCCAGTCTTCACTATAAACAGGAGATATGTTGAGGACCGCTCTTTCAAGAAGTTCAACTGAAGGTGCTTTTATTGTTTCAAAAAATACTTCCGAAGGTAAGGGCAGCCCCTGTGCTGCTGACTTAGCTAGCAAATCAGCATGCTCATTTTCTCCTCGAGGAATATGTTTTACAGAAAACCCTTCAAAGGAAGCTTCAATCCTTCGGACAGTATCTAGATACTTCTCAAGCTTCGGGTCTCTTGCCTTACAACTCTTGTCAATATGACCAAAGATAACCTGGGAATCAGTTTTAAGAATTGCCCTTCTGATTCCCATTGCCTTTAACTTCCGAAGACCCAAAAGTAAAGCTTCGTACTCAGCAATGTTATTTGTGCAGCTAAAATCAAGTCTTGCTGCGTAGCAAGTTTTAACTTTGGAGGGTGAGACCAACACAGCGGCTGCTCCTGCTCCGAAGGTTCCCCAAGAACCATCGCAGAATACTGTCCATGCTTCGGCATCTTTATTTGCCTCTTCTACTTGAGCCCCTGGCGTCCAGTTAGCAATGAAGTCAGCTAACGCCTGGGACTGAATCGAAGATCTATGTACATAATCAATACAGAATTCATTAAGTTCCGCAGCCCACTTTCCAATCCTTCCAGTAGCTTCTCTATTTCTCATAATGTCCTTCAATGGTTGTGAAGAAGGGACAATTATATTGTATGCTTGGAAATAATGTCGAAGCTTTCTAGAAGCCATCAAAACAGCATATAGCACCTTCTCCAATTCTGTATAATTTTTCTTTGATAAACTAAGAACTTTAGATACAAAGTATATTGGAGCTTGCTTCTTGATTTGCCCTTCAAGCTTCTCTTGGACAAGTGCCGCACTTACCGCTGAGTGCGAGGCTGCCACATATAACAACAGAGGAGCCCCAGGCGTTGGTGGAGTTAGCGTTGTTAGGTTTATCAAATATTGTTTTAGCTCTTCGAAGGCTCTCTGCTGGACCGGTCCCCATTGAAAAACTTTGGCTGACTTCAGCACTTCGAAAAATGGTAAATTTCTCTCTGCTGATCTGTCACACCCGGGTTTTAGGGGTCCAGAGACCCGGGCGCGAACATAATCACCAGGTGTGCTGGGACCAAGTCTCACACATATGATGAATCATGGCACAGGATCGAATGTCACATCTTTACTATATAATCAGAGTTCTATACAAAATAAATAATTACATTATAAGGAGACAACGGTCCAGCAACCCGAAGTTGACTGGGAGACGACGGCCTAGACCACTCACGAACACATCGCAGCATCCTCCATGCGCCTCATCCTGGTACCTGTTCTTGACCTGTGGGGGGGTGGGAGACAGCAAGAGTGAGCTCACATACGTTCATAGCTCAACAAGTTGTGGGGAATAATGTTCATGAACTCACCAAAGGTGGGAGCTCACGTGAAGTGTAAGGCTTACCAAAGAGGATGGTTAAAGCTGAGCATTGCTTTTAAAGTTGATCAAAATTTTATTAGCAGTTACTAAGTATAAGTAAATACCAACCCAATTAAGTAGAACAAAAGTAACAACATCACCTGCGATGCAATGCATATGACAAATTGAATTTAGTTCCATAAATTAATCATGTGAGGGTCCGAGCTGCTCATGACCGTGAGCACGGCTAGTATACCAGTTTTACACTCTGCAGAGGTTGCGCATCTTTACCCACAAGTCATGTTACCCATCTGCCAAGGGATCGCGACTTCCCATACACCTCTACCGAGGAGGTGAGGCAGGGTAACACTACGAGGCCTTTACAAAGATCCACTAGCTTCAGAAAACCCGCTACAGTTTATAGGAAGCTCCAATGCAGGGTTCTTGCCTGACCGCCATCGCAGCAAAATCAACCAAGGACCTCCCTACACTGACCACTCCCCTACTGCCCTTGCCCCTTTCGGGTAAGGTAGTCTTCCACTAGCTTTCCTAATTAATCAGCCAAGGGCGTCCCATTAAACCCTTGTGGTAGCACTGTTTTCCCGGGTGTCGCTCCATGTTCCAATTAACATAATGATCTTATCATGAACAGTAATAATAAACATATAATAAAAGTGTGATCATGAATAATGTACCTTCATACCCAAAACCACATAAAGCACTAGCAAGTACTACCCAAAAAGTTCAGTGGTAAACAAGGTATAAAGATAGACAAACTAGGGTAACCTATTGGGTCCCATCAAAATTAACCTATGCAGATCATTATGATTAATTTAGGACATGAGTGGGTAAAAAGAAGTGATCAAGGGCACAACTTGCCTGGGACTTGAGATTCCAGGTACCAGGATGATCTTCAGGTGACTCGTGTCCTCACGCTAAACGTAGCAATACAGACAAACAGTATAGGCAAAATTTAACATCACACCAAACATAAGAATAAACTGAATAATAATAATCTACACGAAACTACGAGATCGTGGATCGAGAACTACTAAGATCGGAGTCATGGTTAAGGAGTTATGGTTTATAAAAGATCTATGTGATTTAAATGTCAAACTATATTATAAATCGGTTAGTGTAAAGCATATGGGATGTTATTCTATAAATAATTATCTCAACTTTAATTTAAGTCATTATTTGATTAAAGATCATCTAGTCAAATTATAACCATAAGATCAAAAGTTAAGCCAATGGACATAGATTAATCCAATTAACACAGGATAAATAAATATCTAATTATAAAAGTATGAGACATGGTATAATCAATATTGTTACTGCGTAGTAAATATTCATACGAGACTAACGCAACTAGAACGAGTTAATTCGGAGTCAAAACGGAGGAGTTATGAATTTTCTAAGGTTTCATGTACTTGATACTAAATTAATTAAGAAATAAATTTTAATACCATTTTCATGTTAAAACAGTGTCACTATGTGATACACAACATTATTACAAAATTATAGGAACTGGAATGGACTTATTTGGACTTAATGTGAATTTTATATGAATTAAACAAGTTTCCATAATTAATTTTGTGTTAAAAATCATTTCTTAAATGAGTTTCTCTGTTTTCCTAGAGGCCAGGACTGCGCGTCAATTTCTAGAAAATACAGGGGCTACTGCACAAATGTTTCTAAGACTCTAAGAACAGCGCCCGAGGACCGCGGGTTATTTATCCTGAACCCGAGGGACTCTTTTAGAAAACGGCTTCAGCGAAGGGGGTGTCACTAGCTCTCGGCCGTTGGATCTGTTTTCAAGGGACATGATTAGATCGGCGTATTATGCGAACCGGTATTCAATCCGGGCCGCAGGATTCGCGATCTACGACCCATATTTTAAGTAATCGTGACTGCCCCAGGGCCATCCGATCAAAATCAAACGGATCCGATTCCATGCACGAAGCGTTACTCTCTCTTCTAATCTCGAACGTCCGCTCCACGATCAACGGCCCCCATCGTTTCTCCCAATCCCGCCCTAAAACACGGCGGCGCCGCCGCACTTCAACGGCGGAGAAGTCCGGTGAGCAGGCAACACGGCGCAAAAGCAGGCCAAAACCCATACGGGTGTGTACAAAACGCGTACAGGGTCGAGGCGGACAGGATAGGGAGGTTCTCACCGAGAATTTCGCCGCTACGAGCTATGTCCACAGCTGAGCGTATTGCCGCGGCGGAGGAGAAGGTGCGACGAGGAATTCCGGCGCTCCATGCCAATAGCGCTGCAATTCCGGGCTTTGGGCGACTTCAGTGCAACCCGGAGACCAGCCCGGACGCATTTCTGAGCCCTTCCCGGTGCACGACGCGGAATCCGACCGGCGGCGGAGTTCTTCTTCTCTCTCTCCTGCACTCGCCCTCCCTCCTCTAACACCACTCGGCATGGCTCAAGGTAGATGGCGAGATGGTACGGGGCTCGGTCCTTATAGTCGCGGGGTGATTCCGAGTTGGCAATCGACAAGTTGCCCGAGGACGCCACCGAGATTCGTGGCCGGCGGAGCAACGGACAGAGAAGAGGATAAGTCCCAACGGCGAAGTAGCGGCGTCTGTTACGGAGTTCGCGCGGAAGAAGAAATATCCGGCCGGGTGGTTCGAACGGACAGCGAGATCCGCGCGCACCAGGCGGCGGGCATCGTGGCAGTGTTGCGGACGAAGCGCGCGATAGAGAAGGAAGAGCTGACAATGCGGCCCCACATGGCGGCGGAAGAGGAGACTGACCACTGGGGCCCGCGCGCAGAGAAAAAACTCCAAAGCGCGTGCGGCAGGGATGCTGGGCCGCGTGGGAAAGAATTAGAAGATGGGCCGCCATGGAAGTTGCAGCCCAAACACTGATTTGATTCTTTTCTTTTTTTTCTTTTCTATTTCATTTTCTAATTTCTATTTCAATTCAAATCCAGCTTTGAACTTCAAAATTTTAAGTTAGATGCACAAACAAATTCCAACATGATGCAGGTATAATTTATTTTAATTAATTTATTTATTCATGAAAAAAATGATCCAATTATGCAACCCACACAATATTTTTCTCCATAAGTTATTATTTTTTTAAGGAGTGCATTTGTATGTAGTTCATAAAGAGAATATTAAATAAATAAAATTCTTCCTTGTGTTTATGGTTCCAAGCTTTTAGTTTTATGTTTTTTTTCCAGCATAACATTTAAAATGAGGATTCTTATATTAAAATACCTTTTAACCCTAAACCTTATAAAGAAATATTTATAAATCTTAGAATAGGATTTTGGGTGTTTACAAATCCTACCCCCCTTAACAGAAATCTCGTCCTCGAGATTTGTAAGAAAAAGGGATGCAACCAGTTTGGTTTGAATTTTAGTTTCTCATTTAGTTTAGGATTCAAAAGTTTTGTTTGAAGTTTTTTTTATACGCATTAGTAGATGATTTGGAAAATATAGATATACTATGTCTAGCCATTTATTATGTAAGATGAGGTGCGGTTACGGCAAGTATAGGATGTGGCAAGGAAGAGTATAATAAGGAAAGACTTCATCGAGAACTGGGGATCTTGATTTCCGTTGGTGATTCAACTTGATCTTTGAAGACTTGAGTTGATGCTTATCCTTTCTTGATGAAGTTGATCATCTTCTCTTGTTTTGTCTCATTGTTTAGGAGTTAGTGTATATTATCGGGCTAGGGAATATGGTTAAGATAGATATGGATGAGATATACTACATGATGTAGGTCAAAAGTTTGTTTTAGGTGGGGGTTGATAGATTATGCAATCCATCATTACTCTATTGGTTGGGTTGTTATGTAACTTGTTATATAGGTTAAGTTGTTGTGTATGGCCAAGTTGATCTAAGTCACCAATTTAGGCGTAAGTGAATTTGGAGTATGGCCTTATCCTTTGTACTAGCATTAAGTAACTCACACTATATTAGGTCATATTAGATTAAATAGGATCTAGATTAGATTGGATATGACTAGATTAAACTAGTTAAGACCTGATAAATCTACCAGGGTAGGATATATATTATTAGGATATGTTAGAATCTTTTGAGATAGGATGGATTATATGGTGTAGGTGGGTCAGAATCTCTGATGGGTTGAAACAGAGGGTTATGCAACTATCAGATGGTTAAGGTATTAACTGGTTAAGTGACTGACCTTAGGTTAGCTCAACTTAAGGTTAGACTTCGTTAGGTTAGATTAATCTATCACATTAGATCATGGTTGTTACTTTAGGATGAGATAAGTAAAGTGGTTAGGATAAGAAGAATCCTTCAAGATAAGATGAATCTATTAAGATAAGAGAGAATCTTTTAAGATAGGATGAATTGGTTAGAATGGGATATTTTAGGATAAGATAAATCTCTTAAACTAGATAAATTTCAATGGGGATAATCTAGTTTGTCTAGTTATTTTGATGAGCATTTTTTTCCTATATGTATATGCAGATGTAATTGTGGACATTACTCCACAACTAATCACACTCAATCAAAGATCCAAATCAGACAAATATCATAAGAACAAACATCCAAGTGCACAGATACTTATATATATATAAAAATAGTTTTGTGTTTGTTCCTAAGAGTAGGTCTCCTGTTCCTAAAGTCATTTTAGGCACAGGATTTCAAAGTGTGAAATCCATATTTGTCTTTTAGAGAGAAAGGTAAGAATAATCAGGGTAAAGCGGAAATAGATGAGAAAAGATTAAGAAAAGTTTAGAAAGAATCAGAGTAGCAGAGGTAAGTAAGTATTGGTTGTCCAGTTCTATCTAGGTTTCGTCCTACAGTCAACATTCCTCTGATACCACTTCTGTCACACCCGGGTTTTAGGGGTCCAGAGACCCGGGCGCGAACATAATCACCAGGTGTGCTGGGACCAAGTCTCACACATATGATGAATCATGGCACAGGATCGAATGTCACATCTTTACTATATAATCAGAGTTCTATACAAAATAAATAATTACATTATAAGGAGACAACGGTCCAGCAACCCGAAGTTAACTGGGAGACGACGGCCTAGACCACTCACGAACACATCGCAACATCCTCCATGCGCCTCATCCTGGGTACCTGTTCTTGACCTGTGGGGGGGAGACAGCAAGAGTGAGCTCACATACGTTCATAGCTTAACAAGTTGTGGGGAATAATGTGCATGAACTCGCCAAAGGTGGGAGCTCACGTGAAGTGTAAGGCTTACCAAAGAGGATGGTTAAAGCTGAGCATTGCTTTTAAAGTTGATCAAAATTTTATTAGCAGTTACTAAGAATAAGTAAATACCAACCCAATTAAGTAGAACAAAAGTAACAACATCACCTGCGATGCAATGCATATGACAAATTGAATTTAGTTCCATAAATTAATCTTGTGAGGGTCCGAGCTGCTCATGACCGTGAGCACGGCTAGTATACCAGTTTTACACTCTGCAGAGGTTGCGCATCTTTACCCATAAGTCATGTTACCCATCTGCCAAGGGATCGCGACTTCCCATACACCTCTACCGAGGAGGCGAGGCAGGGTAACACTACGAGGCCTTTACAAAGTTCCACTAGCTTCAGAAAACCCGCTACAGTTTATAGGAAGCTCCAATGCAGGGTTCTTGCCTGACCGCCATCGCAGCAAAATCAACCAAGGACCTCCCTACACTGACCACTCCCCTACTGCCCTTGCCCCTTTCGGGTAAGGTAGTCTTCCACTAGCTTTCCTAATTAATCAGCCAAGGGCGTCCCATTAAACCCTTGTGGTAGCACTGTTTTCCCGGGTGGTCGCTCCATGTTCCAATTAACATAATGATCTTATCATGAACAGTAATAATAAACATATAATAAAAGTGTGATCATGAATAATGTACCTTCATACACAAAACCACATAAAGCACTAGCAAGTACTACCCAAAAAGTTCAGTGGTAAACAAGGTATAAAGATAGACAAACTAGGGTAACCTATTGGGTCCCATCAAAATTAACCTATGCAGATCATTATGATTAATTTAGAACATGAGTGGGTAAAAAGAAGTGATCAAGGGCACAACTTGCCTGGGACTTGAGATTCAAGGTACCAGGATGATCTTCAGGTGACTCGTGTCCTCACGCTAAACGTAGCAATACAGACAAACAGTATAGGCAAAATTTAACATCACACCAAACATAAGAATAAACTGAATAATAATAATCTACACGAAACTACGAGATCGTGGATCGAGAACTACTAAGATCGGAGTCATGGTTAAGGAGTTATGGTTTATAAAAGATCTATGTGATTTAAATGTCAAACTATATTATAAATCGGTTAGTGTAAAGCATATGGGATGTTATTCTATAAATAATTATCTCAACTTTAATTGAAGTCATTATTTGATTAAAGATCATCTAGTCAAATTATAACCATAAGATCAGAAGTTAAGCCAATAGACATAGATTAATCCAATTAACATAGGATAAATAAATATCTAATTATAAAAGTATGAGACATGGTATAATCAATATTGTTACTGCGTAGTAAATATTCATACGAGACTAACGCAACTGGAACGAGTCAATTCGGAGTCAAAACGGAGGAGTTATGAATTTTCTAAGGTTTCATGTACTTGATACTAAATTAATTAAGAAATAAATTTTAATACCATTTTCATGTTAAAACAGTATCACTATGTGATACACAACATTATTACAAAATTATAGGAACTAGAATGGACTTATTTGGACTTAATGTGAATTTTATATGAATTAAACAAGTTTCCATAATTAATTTTGTGTTAAAAATCATTTCTTAAATGAGTTTCTCTGTTTTCCTAGAGGCCAGGACTGCGTCAATTTCTAGAAAATACAGGGGCTACTGCACAAATGTTTCTAAGACTCTAAGAACAGCGCCCGAGGACCGCGGGTTATTTATCCTGAACCCGAGGGACTCTTTTAGAAAACGGCTTCAGCGAAGGGGGTGTCACTAGCTCTCGGCCGTTGGATCTGTTTTCAAGGGACATGATTAGATCGGCGTATTATGCGAACCGGTATTCAATCCGGGCCGCAGGATTCGCGATCTACGACCCATATTTTAAGTAATCGTGACTGCCCCAGGGCCATCCGATCAAAATCAAACGGATCTGATTCCATGCACGAAGCGTTACTCTCTCTTCTAATCTCGAACGTCCGCTCCACGATCAACGGCCCCCATCGTTTCTCCCAATCCCGCCCTAAAACACGGCGGCGCCGCCGCACTTCAACGGCGGAGAAGTCCGGTGAGCAGGCAACACGGCGCAAAAGCAGGCCAAAACCCATACGGGTGTGTACAAAACGCGTACAGGGTCGAGGCGGACAGGATAGGGAGGTTCTCACCGAGAATTTCGCCGCTACGAGCTATGTCCACAGCTGAGCGTATTGCCGCGGCGGAGGAGAAGGTGCGACGAGGAATTCCGGCGCTCCATGCCAATAGCGCTGCAATTCCGGGCTTTGGGAGACTTCAGTGCAACCCGGAGACCAGCCCGGACGCATTTCCGAGCCCTTCCCGGTGCACGACGCGGAATCTGACCGGCGGCAGAGTTCTTCTTCTCTCTCTCCTGCACTCGCCCTCCCTCCTCTAACACCGCTCGGCATGGCTCAAGGTAGATGGCGAGATGGTACGGGGCTCGGTCCTTATAGTCGCGGGGTGATTCCGAGTTGGCAATCGACAAGTTGCCCGAGGACGCCGCCGAGATTCGTGGTCGGCGGAGCAACGGACAGAGAAGAGGATAAGTCCCAACGGCGAAGTAGCGGCGTCTGTTACGGAGTTCGCGCGGAAGAAGAAATATCCGGCCGGGTGGTTCGAACGGACAGCGAGATCCACGCGCACCAGGTGGCGGGCATCGTGGCAGTGTTGCGGACGAAGCGCGCGATAGAGAAGGAAGAGCTGACAATGCGGCCCCACATGGCGGCGGAAGAGGAGACTGACCACTGGGGCCCGCGCGCAGAGAAAAAACTCCAAAGCGCGTGCGGCAGGGATGCTGGGCCGCGTGGGAAAGAATTAGAAGATGGGCCGCCATGGAAGTTGCAGCCCAAACACTGATTTGATTCTTTTCTTTTTTTTTCTTTTCTATTTCATTTTCTAATTTCTATTTCAATTCAAATCCAGCTTTAAACTTCAAAATTTTAAGTTAGATGCACAAACAAATTCCAACATGATGCAGGTATAATTTATTTTAATTAATTTATTTATTCATGAAAAAAAATGATCCAATTATGCAACCCACACAATATTTTTCTCCATAAGTTATTATTTTTTTAAGGAGTGCATTTGTATGTAGTTCATAAAGAGAATATTAAATAAATAAAATTCTTCCTTGTGTTTATGGTTCCAAGCTTTTAGTTTTATGTTTTTTTTTCCAGCATAACATTTAAAATGAGGATTCTTATATTAAAATACCTTTTAACCTTAAACCTTATAAAGAAATATTTATAAATCTTAGAATAGGATTTTGGGTGTTTACATGATCTAGATATGAATCTGTTGAGAGATACTAGTCTTCCTGTCAATCTTTGAGCCCCCTTCTTTGTACTGGGTGGTTCCATTCGAAGGATAGCTTCGATTTTATTTGGATTAGCCTCAATCCCTTTTGTTGAAACTAGGCAGCTAAGAAATTTCCCTTTCTTCACCCCGAAGACACATTTTTCTGGATTCAACTTTAAATCGGCCTGTCTAAAATTAGCGAAGGTTTCCTGGAGGTTAGTAATGTGATTCTCTTGCTTCGTGCTTTTTACAATGATATCATCAACATAAGTTAACACATTTCTGCCTATTTGAGACTGAAGAACCTTCGCTGTCATTCTGCTGAAGCTTCCTCCAGCATTCTTGAGCCCCTCAGGCATCCGAAGATAACAATATGTTCCACTAGGGGTTATGAAGCTGGTCTTCGGCTCATCCTCCTTCTTCATCCAAATTTGATGATAGCCTGAATAACAGTCCAGCAGACTCATAAGCTCTGATGAAGCTGCTGCATCAACTAAGGAATCTATCCTTGGCAATGGAAACTCGTCCTTCGGACAGGCCTTGTTGAGATCAGTAAAATCGATACACATCCTCCATTTACCATTGGCCTTTTTTACCATAACAGTGTTAGCCAGCCATTCTAGGTATTTTACCTCTCTGATAACTCCAGCACTGAGAAGTCTTTTCACTTCATTTCGAGCACCTTCGGCCTTGTCATCAGACATCTTCCGAAGCCTCTGCTTTCTGGGTCTGAAGGATGGATCAACATTAAGCGAATGTTCAATAACATCCCTGTTAACTCCGCAAAGATCATTAGCCGACCATGCAAAGACATCTTTGTTGTTGAACAAGAATCTTATCAAGGTTTTCTCTTGTTCCTCAGACAATTGAGACCCCAGCAGCACCTTCTGTTCTGCTATATCTTCGCATAAAAGCATGGGTTTCGGCTGATCGGCCGAAGCAGCCTTCTCCCTTCTATGCTTGTACTGCTCACAAGCTTCGGCTTCATCTATGTTATGGATTGCCTTTGAATCAGTCCAATTCCCTTCGGCCTTTCTGGCGGCTTCCTGACTCCCATAAATAGCAATAGGTCCCTGATCCGAAGGTATCTTCATGCAAAGATATGCTGGATGAAGAATTACTTCGAAAGCATTGAGTGTTCCGCGACCAATGATAGCATTGTAAGGATACTCCATGTCAATAATGTCAAACACAATTTGCTCAGTCCTTGTGTTGTTGACGAATCCGAAGGTTACTGGCATGGTAATCTTACCAAGTGCTACAATCTGCCGCCCTCCGAAGCCACAGAGAGGGTGCGTAGCATCATGAATCTTGTCTTCGGGCTCTTGCATTTGTCTGAAGGCCTTAGCAAATATGATATCTGCTACACTGCCTGTATCAACCAAAATATTATGGACCAGAAATCCTTTGATCACACAAGAAATAACCATGGCATCATTGTGTGGGTAATCCTTGAGCTGAAGATCCTCTTGAGAAAAGGTAATTGGGATGTGAGACCATCTTGATTTGATGAAGGGTCCTTGTACCCCTACATGTTGTACTCTTCTCTGTGCCTCCTTCTTCTGTTTCTTGTTAGCCGGCTCTAAGCATGAACCGCCTGTTATCGGGAGAATCAGCTTCGGAGCCGAAGCAGTTCCAGCTTGGTTCTTGAACGAAGCCATTGTCTTAGGAAAGTGGAAGTGAGTTCACCGGAGGTGGGCGCCAATGTTGGGGACTTGTTCTCAAATGCTATGAATTATGAACAAGGCAATATAAAATGTTAAATATTAATGCCCTTCGTCCGTTGAAGCATTATTTCCTCAAGGATTTAATGAACTTCGGACGAAGACCATGAGTGAAGTATCACGAAGGTTATACCTTCGTGATTAAACTTACAAAATAATATGAAATAATATATAAAACATGAGACATTAAAGATAGATGTATCAGAAATAAGTAACATCATTCACATATTTTATTATATGAACATAAAAATGTTAGAACATAGAGTTTAAGTACATTTATACCTTCTCCTTGACAGATAATAATTCCCGGGCAATGCGTTTGCAATTACAGGAATGCGTGAACAGTAAAGGAATATTGTTCACTATTTATAGACACAGGACACAGCCTGTAAGGAATTACAATCATGCCCCTTATAAAAGTTTACAACAATGACTCAGACCCTTATGGGCTAAAAGGTCATTCTATCTTTAAGTCGGTTCGATCCTTCGTCTTCAGGCATGCTATAACACCGAAGCTTCATGAGTGGTAGCTTCGGTCATCATGTATAAGCAGCTTTAGCCGAAGTTGTTTCTTCCTGCAGGACCTTCGGCGACGAAGCATGGTCCCAACATCGGTAATATTTATCTACTACTACACATTGGGCACGGGTAGCAGGTGAGCTTCAGGAGAGATGTAGTATATGTTTTTACTGTAATAGATATAGACATAAATACACATGTGGTGTAATGGTAGCTATAAGTACATTTGCTTGAGGGGTCGCAGGTTCAAATTCCTTTGGAGCCATTTGTGTTTTTTAATTTAATTTTAGCTAGGAGTGGGATGTACGTGAGAATAGGAATGAGCATGAGAATGGACTGTACGGAGAGGGGGAATGGAAAAGACAGAACAGGGAATAGGAATGACAACTGTGCGAGGAGGGGGGGAATGGAAAAGCAAAACAGGGAATGAGAATGGCAGAACACGGAATGACAGCCTACTCCTTACTACCTTAATAAGTAGTAGAGATATAAATAGGTATTGAGGTATTTATTCAAAATATAATTATTATTTATTTCTAAACAGTAAAGTATGTGTGATCTAGTGGTTAGCTTTAAATATCTAGAGCAGTGGCGTGTAGGTTCAAGTGTTTGTTTGCACTTTTTTACGCAGTGTGGTGGACGGATCGAACGGTTTGGTAGCACGGGGTGCCCTACGCGGTGTGGTGGATGGATCGGAGGGTGAAATCATGGTAGCACGGAATACCCACATTATGTTTTTAATAGAATAGTACCCCTCCGTTTCTTTTTAGTTGTCGCTGGATAGTGTAAAATTGAACTATCCAGCGACAACTAAAATGAAACGGAGGGAGTATAGATTAACTGAGAAAACAAGACATACCAAACCACAACATGTAATTTTCTCCAAATACATGATGAAAGCCCAAGCTCTCACGGTAAGTTTGATAAAAGTTAATAGATTCTTAATGTTTTAGATCTAAATTCTATGCGGAATTGTTTCTTTGAGCGTATCAAGGGAACGTATCTGGTGCAAACCAACCCCTCCGTACAACCGTGCAAACTTCTAATTTAAGCTATACGATGTTGATCTAAGAGACACAGGGGCATAAATAATTTTACACTTAACCATCCGCTGCTAATCACACTTTTTCAAATCCCCTCCCACTCCCCCGCACGACACCCCCTTGGATCAACATCATGTGGTTCAAATTAAAAGTTTGGACGGTTGCATAGAGAGGTTGATTTGCATCAGATACGTTCCCTGGTATCAATGGTCACGGTGTATCCATTTACACCATCTTTCATTAAAAGATACTCCGTCCTGTATCCATTTACACCATCTTTCATTAAAAGATACTCCGTCCTAAAATATTAATCCTCTTAGCTCTTAATTTGTATGTCTATATTCAAATGGTTGCATATATAAAACCTATATATATTAAGTATTGTATGAACCCATTAATTAAATAAAATGGATTTTAATTTAGGACGGTGCAAGTATTTGTCAAGCTTTCTCCAAGCACTTGTGAAAGGGTCTATACTTCAGTCAGTTCGGTTGTCGGAGTAGCACTCTTAGGTCTTAACGAATTTTAAGAATCCCATGAAAAGCCATAATCCTATCTATGATATTTCTTCCTTTTTAGAAAGACAGATTGTCATCTATTAATCATTCTAGGATTTCTTGAACATTCCTCTACAGTTCCATATGATACCTATCATTATGATGTTTATTTCTAAAATCAATCCTCTTATCTCTAAGATTGAATATTAGGGCAAACCATAGATTATCTCCTTCAGAGTTACGTTTGTCAAGCAGGTTGATCACCTTTTAGCTCTATAGGAATGCCTTCTCCTTTTTCAAAACTTTTAGTTTGTCTTCTCCTTTTCTTATTAGAATAGATATTGTGTTCGCATTTTCATCTTCAGACTCCTCGGATTGCCGTCCTATTCTTGGTTGGCTCTAGCCCTCCCAGGGTCTTTGAAACACATCAATTTTCTCAGAAGTGGTCGAATGAAAGGAAAGAAAGTATCTACTCGATGTAACTAACACGACAAATATGCTGAAGCAAAATGATAGTCACAAAAGTGATCGAATGGAAGAAAATAAAGTATCACTTGATGTAACTAACTCGACAAAAATGCTGAAGCAAAATGATAGTCACCTAACAAATGATCCAAAAGAGGATGCAATACAAATTAGTAATAATTTCAACAAACAACATACTTTTTCATCGAGAACAAGTACATTTTTACATCCTTTACATGCTGTCCTCTCTCTAATGCTCGGTTAGGGAGAAGTACGAAAGAAAATTACTGTTCTTGAAGGATCGTGTGCTGGCATAGCATCGCATTCTGAGTCAACCAACCAGAATCCCACCTCCCAAGAGAGCAAGTAGTCCATGTAATGTGCAATGGCGTTTCACCTTCAACTAGATCTCCTAGCACAGCTCACAAACAACGGCACCAGACACCTTCATTACCCATGAACCTGTGATGAAAGATACATTTAATCAACAAGCAATGGAAGTGGAGGATCTACAGTTAGGGAATACGCAGGCCACATTGGCCCACTGAAATGGTATGCCATTGAAACAAATGATGCGGGAAATACAGGTATTGATAAACTGAGGACCTAGACGCCAAAGAGGTACTTACATGAGAGAAACAAAGGAAACCCTTAAAGCTCACTATAATTCCGCCAAACAGCCCGGAATTCCTCTCTGAATGTATTCAGACGTGCTTTGAGATTTGGTGTTCTGAAGCTTGCATGGAGCACAGTTGCTGTTGTAACAGAAAATACCATAAGGGCATTGCTCATGATGCACAAAATTTCAAAACCATACACTGGTCATACCAAATAGAGCAATGAGAAGTGCCCAGAGGACTGTGAGAAGACTGCATGAGGTCAACCAGAGTATACAGCTCACTGCAACCAAGGAAACAGGTGCTGTCAGTTTTGAAGACTATGGTGAGATGGAATTTTATGCCAGATCCAGTGTTTGCACACCTGCAGAAAAGAACAGGACAAACACCCAGCGAGGTCGCCCACAAATATGAATTGATCTCTTAGAGCTTGGTCGACCGCGAAGAACAGGACTAATAAAAATGACATTAGCATCACTTTGTAGTTGCCACAGAAAAATATAAAGAAAAAAGTAAACATCAGAAACTAAGATACCCACGTTATAGGTGGCCTCAACTTTGCAGCTAAATGTGGTGAAAATTGTCTTACGGTCCTTGTGACTTTCTCATTGAAAGTGACTGCAAAACTGAAATATCAATCATGATAATTAGTTTATATACTAATCATATACTAGAAAAAGGACAGATGATTTCTTGACACAAATTGAGAACCATGCATCACACAGATAAACTCAAGAGGAATCATAACTATTCTAGGTGCAATGTGAATATGTGTTATACTATTGATCCTTTCATATTTCCAATCTCAAATAGTCGACAGTTAAAGCTTCCAATGAGAACTTAAGAGTAGGACATACAATTGTTTGTCTTTACTACCAATAATTTCAATTGTTCCTAGAGAGACAAGTTATGAAAATTACTTCCACCGTATCTGATCTTTAGGTAGCTTAGCACTGAATCAAGGAATGCGGACTGCTAGAAGTAAATTACAATGTTATGTAGTGATGTTCCTGTGTTCTCGAAACAAAAAATATATCACTATATAAAATCTAAAAAGGTTTTCAGGCAAGGTTTTTCCCTTGAAAATGGGTCGATCTCTTATAATAAAACAACAGAAAAGCTTTTGCCGTCTTTTTCGACAAACTAAATAAAATATAAAGCACTTTATGTATCAAAGAGCATAATATTCTGAAGGAACAAACTGCAGCACATGAATTAAACTTACATGATGATCCCTTTAGGTCAGTAAACTTTTAAAAAAGGCACATTGGCCACTGAATGGCAAAGATGCACAGAAGAATGCAGGCAATCAGGTTTAAGGGCACCATGCAATATATCCACAGATAGATTGTATAATTTGGGGTTTAGTCTGCCATGATCAAATACGAAATCATGTGTGCAGTATTGGTTTCTATGAATCCACAACAACATACTTCCATGCAATTTTTAATAGTTTGTGAGGATTTTGAAAACAACATCATGGCGCTCAACACAACAACATACTTCCATGCAATTTTTAATAGTTTGTGAGGATTTTGAAAACAACATCATGGCGCTCAACTCTCGTATACACTTGGACCTATTGCTTAAAGCATAACCAAAAGAAAAGAAAAAACTGGAGCATTGAACTAGAAAACCACAAATTGTCAATGTACCATTAACTTGTACATACAAATTAATGATGAACTGAATAGAATTCACAAAGTATAGTTTATTATATAATTTACTAGACACGGTTAGCACTAGAATGTAGCTTCAAACTGCACAGCAATGTTTACAAGTCGGGCGACCAGCTGGTCGAGTGAGAGGGGCGACCAGACGACTAATCGCGATTAGGGCGACGATTAGTCGACCTAATCGGTCCTGGTCGACCTCTGGTCGTCCGTTAGTCGTCCTATAGATTTAAGGACATATGTATATGTATATAACTATATATTAACTATATAAACACTGCATTTCTGCAATAATATAGGCATAATTAGTAGCAGACTAGCAGTAATTCAGTAAAAGTGTAAAACTGAATCCATCCAAAGTCCAAACTGAAAGTAATATTGGCATAATTACTTGCAGTAATTCAGTAAAAACTAAAAAGTACTGCATAGTCTGCATTACCTGCTGGCTGCTACCTAGAGCAGATCAGCATCCAAACAAAATTACTTGCTGGCTGCTACCTAGAGCACTGACGCCGCTGGACGGTTAGAGCACTTGGAGGCTGGACCACTGGAGCAGAGACGTCGGCAAGGACAGAGAAGAGGAGAGAGATGTCGGCAAGGACAGAGGAGAGGAGAGGAGTAGGGTTTTCTGGCGGCTGGGAAATGTTCTGGCGGCTGGGAGGGTTTTTGAAGGGGCGGCTACTGTAGATGGGCCAAAAACCAGAGGGAAGCCCAGTAGCAAAAGTCCAAAACTGCAACGACCAAAAACGACCAGACAGTGCTCGACCAGACGACTAATCGCCCAGGTCGACGACTAGTCGGACGACTAGGACGACTAGAAACCCTAATCGCGTCGTCTTCCTAATCGCCCACTTCCACGCGACCAGCCCGACTAATCGCGATTAGTCGGACGACTTGTAAACACTGCTGCACAGCTTTTCATTGATCCGAAGATGAAAAACTACTAGCTAGCTGCTACTTCAGTTTAAAGCAAAACACTTTATATTTGAAGAAGTATAAACGTCACTATATGTCTATACCTATATCTTTGATTCTTTGTTAGTTCTGGGTAAAGCGAAGTCTGAGCCTGTGTAATAACTGAAAACAATTGAAAAACTACAAAGAAAAGTGAATCAGGGCACAATTTACCTATCATTGAGAAATGCGATGCTAAGTCCAGTCATAAAAGCAGCAACTATAGCAACTGGCTTCCAAAGGAAGCCCATCCCTGCATATACCCGTTATAGCATATCAATATCAGCCTATAAATACGAGGAAAAGAAAGCTTATGTATTATGTCCCTTACCAAGGATGAACATGATCAAGATGAAATAGTTTGTCCTGTAGCTGCAAATCAAAATCAATAAATTAATTCTCAACACAAAGTAATGAAAACTATGCACCTTCTAACAAGTTGGCTAGTGCGCTATACGTCTCTCTAAGCTGAATGCGTCTAGATCTAGAGTAACAAAAAGAAAAAAAAATCTTGTGTATCATGCTTTACATGACCTACACAAAGTTAAAGCTCTAATACTGACCATGGTTCTTAAAGCATAAGGCAAGACAAGGCGTTGGACCGCCACCTGGACGCCTAGCCGACGCCTAGGCGAGCAAGGCGCTAGGCGCCTAGGATTTTTGGGCGCCTAGACGCCTAGGCGATGCCTTAAAAACATTGATACTGAGTTACTGACACTTTTGTGCATAATTTATATGCACATACACAAATTTCTTGCCCCAAGAGTAAGCCACTTAACATATGTAAATATCTGAAAGAATTAAGCTTATTCCAACATATCCTAGGGCCTGTTTGGGACAACTTTTTCTGAAGAGCTTGTCTGATAATCTGAATTCCTAGATAATCTAGATGTCCCAAGAATTTGGATATCCCGGGACATAGGTGCGGAGGAAGATAAAGGGGTTTGTACATTTTAGGGTTTAGGAAGCGGCGGATTCCTCCTGTCGACTCGGTTTATTTTGCATTCACGTTGATTTGGGCGATTTTCAAAAAATCGGTTCTCACATAAGCGGGCTGAGAAGCAACGTGTTTGGCTGCCGGAAGCCGAAACAAACAGGGCCCTAATCTAGCATATGTAAGCCAGTAGACAATCTGAGGCTGCAGAATTCTATACAGATGGCTACTCAGTACTCACTCTGATGATCCGTATCATGAAACTACCAATTCATCAATCAAAATTTTCAAAACGGCTAACCCACAGCCAGACGGTGTCCTCCTGTGCAACTCCTTTAACCACGACCTGACTTTCTGGGACTAAATATAATGCTTACACTTATGAGCAGCATACATTTTCTTAGGCTAACCATGAGAATGAAACAAGGGCTGAAATATGCGCCTGATCCAGCAGAATTGACACTAGATGCCCACAAATCCAAATCGAAGTGGCCAAACCATGGATCGATGACAGAAAATCATACCGAAACCCTTCAAATTGAATACAGTGAGCGAGTCCTGGGCAGATCGTGGATTAGCACGAGACGGGGATAAGTGAAAGGTCATAGTAGGCAATTAGGCACTTGAGTCGGTTTAGGGGTCAAGGGAGGGAGGGGGCGGATCGTACTAGTAGAGGTTGCACTTGAGGCGGCTGGTCCACTTGGAGTAGGAGCGTGGGACGGTGAAGCGGGAGAAGAACTCCGGGACAGGCCGCGGCGGCATGGACCAGTCCACCTCCCGCAGCGCGTCCACCAAGTCCTCCGCCGTCACCGCGCTCCAGTCCATCTCCGGCGATCCCCGGCCCTGCGGAACCCTAGGGAGCGTGCGACGGCGCGGGCGTGGTGGTGGAAGGACGGTCGGCGGCGGCGCGTCTGGACGGCTGGGTTGCGTCGGTCAGACGGGCGGTGTGGTCCGGTCGCGCTGGTGCGCGAGGGCGTGGCTTCCTTGGGGGATGGGGAATTTTGCGTGTGCCGCGGCCCCGCGTTCCTTGCCTTACCTCTGCCCGGCGCCTGATTGCTTGGGTTGGAGGGTGGCGTGGCCGTGGCGTGCGCGTGGTGGAGTACTGGAGTGGGGCGCCGCCGCTAGGCCGGGTCGGTTTTAGTGGGCCGATCGCGATTCTGGGCCATTATTGGCCATTGCGCGATGCCGGGTCGACCTAGTGGGCTGTGTGACCTTTGGGCTTCTGTACAATGATGAGCTTTTGAAGCTACTATTATGCTGAAACTTCTCTGTGTAGTATTTTTTATGAGAAGATGTGCTGGACTTTTGGTACAGTGGGGCTGGCTGCAACCCGAGCCGAGCCATGACGTTTTTGGCGTTTGCTTCTTCACGAGACAATTGTGACGGGCTCCTGTCCCGTGCGCTAGCCGCTAGCCTTATACGTACTCCTGTTAACGGTGGACGGACGGTCAACGGTGCGCCTGAAGGCTTGAACCAATGCGGGGTGAATGTATGATGATGATGCACATTTGCGCGCACGGTGCAGAAATCCTGTGGCATCAGAGTCAACGAAGTTTTCTACTAGCTAGTACAGACTTTGGGAGAACGTTGAACGGCCTTTCTTCCGTCTCCGGTCTGTGACTTCGTGTGGTCTCTGGCTCTACTAAGGGGGTGTTTGGTTCTGTGGACTAAAGTTTAGCCCGGGTCACATCAAGCGTTTGACTTTTAAGTAGGAGTATGAAATATAGACCCAACCAACTGTACTAGATTCGTCTCACTTTTTAATCTTCGGCTGAGAAATTAGTTTTATAATCTGACTACATTTAATACCCCGAACGGAGGTTCAAACATTCGATGTGAAAGGGGCTAAATTTTAGCAATGGCAAACCAAACACCCCCTAAGCACTGAACCGGAGACCCCTGCCGCGCTGGCCGCGCATCCCGCTGCCGCCGCCAAGTGTTCCAGTGCGACGAAACTCCTGTGACCTGTCTGGCTGTCTGTCGCGTCGCGCCGCGCGGCGCGGCCCGCGTGGATTCCCTTTTGGCGCTGTCACCTTCTGGCTGTGAGCGCAGATTCCACCTACTAACCATCAGACAGATCAGGCTGTCAAAGACGTTTGTCGCGTGCGCCACATCTTTCTTTCCACGGAGGCAGAGCAATGCAAAAAAAACCAGTGCGATAGATAGATCCATCGTGCTCGGGCTCGATCACACATTTGTTGACCGCTCGTGCGTGCCACCTGCACAGTGTCCGATCCCTCGCTGTCCGTCCATATCCCTGTAACACGCACGCACAGCGTCGCGTTTGGAATTTGGAGTCACTCGCCCGTTTGCTGAACACAACAGAAACCTGCATGCGTTTTTCATCTTTATGTACGCGAGGTTAAAAAGTTTTTTCTCTCTCTATAAAATATCCTGGATTTCTGGGCTGACGCGGTGGTCTCAGGCCACGCATGCCTGTGATCTCATCCGTGCCGCAATGAACTCCTGCTGGTGATAATTATTGTGATTATGGTGATGTTTTTTTTTTGTGGCATGCTCCTCGCTACAGGTATTGTTGTGGGGCTCTTTTACCTTTGGTGTTTGGCCGGAAAAAAAAAACTTCTACTTTTTTTCGATATTGACAACATATATGGATGTTGCCTTTTCTTATTACAGGTATCGCTGTAGAAAATCTACTCCTTTTTAGCTTATATCATCTAATTAGCTTTGAGAACTGGTTTCTGACAAATGATAGATTTGTGTCCGTTAAGATGGAAGTTTGTTGGTGCCTCCTTAGTGAGTGAGGTTATTTTTGCTGTATTTAAATATTGATCTCAACGTTCTTTTTATTTGTCGCGTTTTTAGTTAAAAAACAAGCTAGCGGACGACAAATATTCAATAACGAAATTAGTATAAAATACCTTTTTATTTGTTATGTATGCCTGCCATGCTCTTTGCTGTTGGCTCTTCCAAAAATAAATCCTATACTTCATGGAGTTTTTCAAGTTTATTATCTATCAAATTCGTTTTCCGCAGGACTCATGTTCACGGATGTCAGAAGCCATCAAGAGAATCATGGATTCCATGGAGTTTTCTCGAGATGATTATCTCTTTAATTTCGGTTTTCCATTATTCATGTTAACGGATGTCACAACTCACAAGCCATCAAGCGTTTATCTTCCCCTGCGTGTACTAGCTAGTACTGTTTGTTTATTGGAGTTATTAGAAACGTACTTATCCGATGAGGTGGATTCTACTCGTCGTCTTCCTTTGCTCCTATTAGTGACGTTAATTCTATGGCCTTTGTTTCCATGTCCACCTATACCTCATTAAGGTTGGCAGTACTGCCACTTGTTTTGTATGGAATGCACTGTTATACGACTTTTCGCGTCCTTGTTCACTTCGTCGCTATCATCAAGTGTGTTTGATTGGATGTGAGGGATAGAAGAGACGGTCATATTTTCTATAATGTTTGGATGAGGATCACACAGAGGCGTGATGAACACCATAGAATTTTTTGTGACAGCGAGGTCCCAGAAAATCGAACGAATGGTGCCGCCCTGTCCCTCTCGTGGTCCCGAAAACTAGGATGGTCACCCCCACCCCTCTCGAGCCGTGACAGTTGACCACTATCCGAACAAAAACTGGGATGGTTTTGTTGACACCTTTTCGGGCGCCAATCACTATAACGAGAACAGGCGGCGGTGCCCTCTGCAGAGGCGCGGACGGTCCGCGGCCAGGGGCCGGACGGTCCATGACCTGGTACAGGGGCTTGGGCTCCCTACCTGACAGCCGGACGGTCCGCGCCTACAGGCCGGACAGTTCGCGCGTGCGCAGGGGCGGCGAAGGTTGCCACGGCGCCTGGATCTCGCTCCCGGGAGGGACCCCATCGGGGAGGAGAGATCCTAGGTGTTGTCTAGGCTCGGTAGGCCGACCTAGACTCCTCTAATCGACGTAGAGTCGAAGAGAAGCGGAGAATTTGAGGATTGGTATACTAAACTAGAACTAAACTAGAGCTACTCCTAATGCATAAGGTAAAAACGAGAAATAGACTTGATTTGATCGATTGTTGGGGGGTTCAATCGGCTGTATCACTTCATCTATATAAAGGGGGAGGTCTGGATCCGCTTCAAACTGTTTCCCGAGTTAATCCCGCGGTTTTAGGTAATAAATCCCGCGAGAAACTAGGAACCCTAACAGACCCTGCGCACGCGCGGACCGTCCGCGCCAGCACCGCGGACTATCCGGACCGCGAACCGTCAGGCCTTAGGGCTGGACCGTCCGCGAGCTCTTTTTGGCGTCCAACATATGCCCCCCTGTCTTTTGGTGAAGGTTGACGAACCAAAAGCATATGAACTAAACCCGATGTAAGTCACCGGCTTTTCAAAATGGAGATCATTCAATAAAGCACCAATGTATAAAGGTCGTTTCAGATTGTATCTTCCTCGGCCATGACCATTTGATCAACGGATCAAAAGGAATATAATGGAGGTGCCCCCCAGTCTGGATAGACAAAGGGACTATACATGTGCCATGGATTCATCATCGTACCATTCTATATTTGAACAGGATAATATACCGATGAATAAACGGGTGGAAAGTACCCTGGCCTCATAGGATGAACAGGTGATGCTTGTTGTGTCGTCTTTTGGGCCGTTTTGTTCGGTCGTTTTGTTTTAGAAGGTGACCTAGGTTTCTTCGTTGATCGATCACATGAAACAGTCTTCTTGCTAGCATTTTTAGCTAGCAATTGATTAAGAGTAGGGTCGGCTTTTACTAGCCAACCATGTGTGTCATGTTGGCTTTGCCCTCGCGTCTCTTTCCTTGCTTTGTGTGGGTGCTGACGCCTCTGGCCATGGGCGGACTGTCTGGCTGAGCCAGCCGGACCGTCTTTATGAGCACCGGACTGCCCGCACGTAGGTGCTGGACCATCCGCGATGCTCAAGTCAGGTTGTCGTGCCCGACTCCTTAATTGTGTCTAACCCCCGGCGCTTCCGGATTTGTTAGTCTTATTGTCCAGAGCTTTTCGAGCAACCTCCTTCTGCGATATATTTGACGTGCGAGGATCGTCAATGATGATGTCTTTGCTTTTGCTTTTATCGGCCATTTCGGGCCGAACTAAGACTTTTTTTGCATGCGACATCTACCGTATTAACAGGAAACGGTTGTGTGTTCACTTGCATTTCCTGAAAAGACAACCGTCCCTCATCTATGGTCGATTGTACCTGTCGACGAAAAACATTACAGTCATTGGTGGCATGAGAAAAAGAATTATGCCACTTACAATAAGCACGTCTCTTTAATTCATCTATAGGAGGGATAGTATGAGTTAATTTAATGTTGCCATTTTTAAGTAGCACATCAAATATTTTATCGCATTTGGCAACATTAAAGGTAAATTTAATCTCTTCTTGCCAATTCTTTTGAACCGGCTGTAAGGAAGAACATGCTGAAGATTTGGCCTTTGCTGGCCAAATAAACTCAGCGGTATATACATTTGTGGATTCATCATCTAAACTATCACGCTCTATTAGATGTATAGTACGGGCGGCCGATTTTGATGTCTCTTTAAATTGGCTTTCACAGGCTAAAGCCCGCTGATGTAGCTGGGCTATCGAAAAGAACTGAGTCCCATCTAATTTGTCTCTTAAGTAGGATAGCAACCCATTAAAAGCTAACTCTGCTAGCTCTTTGTCTGCGACATGGATCCGAAAGCATCGGTTTCTAGTGTCCCAGAACCTCCGGATATAATCATTAACTGATTCTTCGCGTCCTTAGCGGACTGAGGCTAAGTCAGCTAGCCCTAATTCATATTCCCCGGCAAAGAAGCGTTCATGAAATTTACTTTCTAACTCATTCCAGGAATTAATGGAATTAGGAGGCAGGCGGTGTACCATGCAAAAGCGGTACCAGTAAGGGACAAAGAAAACAACCGAACACGAAGTGCTTCTCCATCGGCCAATTTGCCTAGGTGTGCTAGGAACTGGCCTATGTGTTCGTGTGTGCTTCTCCCATTCTCACCAGAAAACTTAGAAAATTCTGGTATCCTTGCCCCTTGTGGATATGGGACAATGTCAAACCGGTGATTATACGGCTTTTGGTATGATTGCCCCACTTTGGCTACACTAACTCAGAATTTATCTCGAAATAGTTCAGTCATCTCTTCCCTTATTCTTTCCATTGCACCCGGTGGCAGACCACTGGATCCTGGGTTGTGGGGCTCATTTGGTCGGGTATTAGTATACCGACCTTCTTGTCGTGACCGATCGATAGTGTTGATCGGTTTGTGATTGTATGGTGCGTTATGGTTTAAATATGTAGAGGGCGAAACATACTGCTATTGTGGTGTATAATAATTTGGTGCATGGTGTGCAACAGCAGGTTCTGCATATGCGTATCCGGTTTGTCTGGTGTTAAATCCGAACTGACCGGTTGCGTTCGCCATTATCGGGACGCCACGTGGTAGTCCTGGTGCAGCCCCGGACGGTCCGCGTAAGGGCCGGACGGTCCAGGCAGAAGCTCGGATGATCCGACAGCGTCCAGGGTCGCCGATCTACCAATCAGGGACGGCGGTGGTCCTAGGGTGGCCCCGGACTGTCCGGTAGAGCAAGCCGTACGGTCCGCGTATGGGCCGGACGGTCCAGGTAGAGGCTCAGACGGTCCGACCGTGTTCAGGGGCACCGATCTGCCAAGCAGGGACGGCGGTGGTTGTATTTGCCCTGAATATGAGTTCATCGGCATACCATACAAAGGATGGGGTTGCGAATCCACATTTGTTGCCGATGCATCAGACATAAATACCCTATTACTAGTTTCATATGACGGAAAACTAGGAGCAACAGACTTTTCCAACGTACGCGTTAATTTTCTAATTGACTCTTCTAACCCTCCAATCTATTATTTCATTTGATTTTGCTGATGATCTACATACTGTTTAATAGATTGGATGTTGTCGGGTTGACTTACGTTGGGGACTTGAAGCGAAGATAGAAGAGATGCGACGTCGGTCTCTCCATGTTTGATAACTTTCTGGTGGCGATCCACCGTGTATTGTGATAAGAATTTCTCCTTCGCTTGACGCATGTAGTCCTCGTATTGCTGTTGCTCATCGGTCGTCAGACTTTCAACAGCCGGCTTTAGGATATTGTCCGGGGAGATATCGGTGTGATCTTTAGAACCGGCCATTTTAGGGCCTGATTTTTAGTAGATCTAAACACCTATCCCCAGCGGAGTCGCCAAAAGTATGTTGACACCTTTTCGGGCGCTAATCACTATAACGAGAACCGGCGGCGGTGCCCTTTGTAGAGGTGCGGACGGTCCGCGGCTAGGGGCCGGACGGTCCGTGACCTGGTACAGGGGCTTGGGCTCCCTGCCTGACGGTCGGACGGTCCGCGCCTACAGGCCGGACAGTCCGCGCGTGCGCAGGGGCGGCGAAGGTTGCCGGCGGCGCCTGGATCTCGCTCCCGGGAGGGACCCCGTCGGGGAGGAGAGATCCTAGGTGTTGTCTAGGCTCGGTAGGCCGATCTAGACTCCTCTAATCGACGTAGAGTCGAAGAGAAGCGGAGAATTTGAGGATTGGTATACTAAACTATAACTAAACTAGAGCTACTCCTAATGCATAAGGTAAAAACGGGAAATAGACTTGATTTGATCGATTGTTGGGGGTTCAATCGGTCGTAGCCCTTCATCTATATAAAGGGGGAGGTCTGGATCCGCTTCAAACTGTTTCCCGAGTTAATCTCGTAGTTTTAGGTAATAAATCCCGCGAGAAACTAGGAACCATAACTGACTCTGCGCACGCGCGGACCGTCCGGCCTCAAGGCCGAACCGTCCGCGAGCTCTTTTTGGCGTCCAACAGGTTCCATCCAAGTTTATCCTTTATAAAAAAAAGTGTTGATGATTAGGGATGATCTTGTCCCCAAATCAGAGATGATCATGCGTCATTCTACTTTAACCTCAAACCAAACTATGCTAACACTATTTCCTTTGACCTACTTCTTTGCTATTTATATATGCTAATACATAATAAAATACATACATCAAAACAAAAAAATGGACAAATTTTAAAGGATCTAAAACTTACATGGAATAGAGTGTAGCCCATTAAATTGCAAAACTATTTAGATAAATCGTGTAGAAACTTCACGTGTATCTATCCATCTGGAAACATAAGAAATTAAAAAATCGCATTCAATAGGGGCCTTCCATTTATATGTTATAGTATAACAGATCCTGTAGAATTTATATGTTATAATATAACAGGTCTCGTGGAATTCATATGCTAGTTGTTACATACTTAGGTGTTTTTAGATGCATTTTAATCTAGAAAAAGGGTAATAAATAGTTGGTGACAAAAGTCAGGAACTGAATGTGGATCTAGCATGATGCACATGAACATAATACAGAGAAACTTAATTTGAAACCAAAGATAAGAAAAGGATACCCAACAGAAGTGTCGGTGTCTAAACCCGAGGGTCTCACCAACTAGTAAAATAATATTGCGTACCCTGGTCCAGATGGGTGATGCAAAGTGACACAAGTGGTTTATCCTATTTCGGACAAGAGAAAACCCTACTTCCAGCAGAGGGAGGATGAGACTTACATTACTTGCACCTAAGTGCTTGTATTAGGGAGTACAAGCTAATCGAGAGAGGGAAGGATCCCAAGTCACTAGGGTTGATTGAGGCAAGTGCCAATATCGTGGCGGATGTGAGAATCGTGAACTGTTCGCCTGCATCCTTGAAGCCGTGGACTCCCCTATTTTTAGCTTCAAGGGGGGCTGCCATGAGCATCGGGATTGGCCGCGTACGGTGAGGAGGCGAAGCCGAGCCCCTTTAGATGGTATGCCCTGGGGTATGGGGCTTGCACTTGCTGTTGACTTATGCCGGGTGGAGACATCTGATTCCTGCTAAGAGTCGAGGCCAGGGTCGAGGGCTCAGTTACATACCCAAGCCTACCTGACAGGGAGGTTGCCCATGCCGTAGTGATTGATGCAGTGCTGGGTATGAAGAAAAGCCCTTGGGTAATACATCAGCTCTGCAGTTTACGGTGACGTCGGGCGCCCTTTCGTTGCTAATATCGAGGCCAAAGACGGGCTCCGGCGAGGCGGAAGTCCGCCCGAGGCCGTGACTGAGCCCGCTCCAAGATTCGTAGACATACACGACACAGTTGAAGGAGTGACCTCCTACGCCAAGAAGGAGATGGTGACCGGCGAGAAGCCCGCCACAAGCCACGGGAAAGCTCCATCGGGAGAGTCCGGCAACAACAAAAGGGAGGAATCACCTCCCCACGTCAAGTCGCACCAGAGTGGCGACAAGAATAAGAAAATGAAGAAAGTGGTCTACTACGAGATCGATTCTTCGTCGCCTGTCACCTCCGGCTCCGACACGCCGTCCGTCACTTCTAAGCGCCATGAGCGCAAGAAGTTTAGTAAGATCCCCTTACGCTATCCTCGCATTTCCAAACACACTACTTTACTTTCTGTCCCACTAGGCAAACTACCGGTTTTTTACGGTGAAGATTATTGTATGTGGAGTGATAAAATGAAGCACCATCTAACCTCACTCCACACTAGCATTTGGGACATTGTTGAATTTGGAGCGCAGGAACCATCCGTGGGGGATGAAGGCTATGACTCGGACGAGGTAGCCCAAATCCGGCACTTCAACTCTCAAGCCACTACTATACTCCTCGCCTCTCTAAGTCGAGAGGAGTATAATAAGGTGCAAGGGTTGAAGAGTGTCAAAGAGATTTGGGACGTCCTCAAGACCGCGCACGAAGGAGATGAGGTGACCAAGATCACCAAGCGAGAAACGATCGAGGGGGAGCTCGGTCGATTTATGCTCAACCAAGGAGAGGAGCCACAAGCCATGTACAACCGGCTCAAGACCTTGGTCAACCAAGTGCGCAACCTCAGGAGCACAAAATGGGATGACCATGAAATGGTCAAGGTTATTCTTAGATCACTCGTTTTTCTTAACCCTACTCAAGTTCAATTAATTCGTGGTGATCCTAGATACAAACTAATGTCTCCCGAGGAAGTGATAGGAAAGTTTGTGAGCTTTGAATTAATGATCAAAGGCTCCAAACAAATCATCGAGTGAGGCGCCACTTCCACACCCGAGGTGCAACCTGTCGCCTTTAAAGCAACGGAGGAGAAGAAGGAAGAGTCTACATCAAGTAGGCTTCCCATCGATGCCTCTAAGCTCGACAACGAGGAGATGGCTTTAATCATCAAAAGCTTTCGCCAAATCCTCAAGCAAAGGAGGGGGGAAGATTACAAGCCCCGCTCCAAGAAAGTTTGCTACAAATGTGGTAAGTCCGGTCATTTCATTGCTAAATGTCCACTGTCAAGTGATAGTGATAGGGGCGACGACAAGAAGGGAAGAAGGAAGGAGAAGAAGTATTACAATAAGAAGGGCGGCGATGCCCATGTTTGTCGGGAATGAGACTCCGACGAGAGCTCCACCGACTCCTCCTCCGACGAAGACGCGCCAACAACGCCGTCAACAAGGGTCTCCTCTTCCCCAACGTCGGCCACAAGTGACTCATGGCAAGGGACAACAAAAAGAAGGTAAAATCTAGAGCCTCCACTAAGTATGCAACATCTAGTGTTGAGGATAACTCTAGTGATGATGAGGATAATTTGCTTGCTCTTTTTGCCAACCTCAATATGCAACAAAAGGAAAAAATTAAATAAATTAATAGGAGCTATTCACGAGAAGGATGAACTATTGGATAGCCAAGAGGACTTCCTAATTCAAGAAAATAAGAAGCGTGTTAAGGTTAAAAATGCTTATGCTCAGGAAGTAGAAAAGTGTGAAAATTTGAATAGTGAGCTAAGCACTTGCCATGATGTTATCTCAAAACTTAGAAATGAAAATGCCAAATTAATTGCTAAGGTTGAGAAGTTGGATATTTGTGATGATTCAATTGTTAGTCTTAGAAATGACAATGATAGTTTGATTACTAAGATTGACAAATTGAATGCATCTCTCTCTAGCCTTAAAATTGAGAATGAAAAATTAATTGCTAAGGCTAAAGATTCAAATGTTTGCAATGATGTTATTTCCAATCTTAAGAATGAGAATGCTATTTTACATGCTAAGATTGGTGAACTAAATATTTGCAAACCCTCTACATCTACCATTGAGCATGTTACTATTTGCACTAGATGTAGAGATATTAATGTTGATGCTATTCATGATCACCTAGCTTTAAATAAACAACAAAATGATCACATAGCTCAACTTAGTGCCAAAATTAATGAGCATGACTTAGAAAATGAAAATTTTAAATTTGCTAGAAGCATGCTCTATAGTGGGAGACGCCCAGGCATTAAGGATGGCATTGGCTTCCAACAGGGAGACAATGTCAAGCTTAGTGCCCCTAAGAAATTATCTAACTTTGTTAAGGGCAAAGCTCCCATGGCTCAGGATAACGAGGGTTACATTTTATATCCTGCCGGTTATCCCGAACACAAAATTAGGAGAATTCATTCTAGGAAGTCTCACTCTGGCTCTCATCATGCTTTTATGTATAAGAGTGAGGCATCTAGTTCTAGGCAATCCACTCATGTTAAATTGCCTAAAAAGAAATCTCCTATTGCATCAAATGATCATAACATATCATTTAAGACCTTTGATGCTTCATATGTTTTAACTAACAAATCAGGCAAAGTAGTTGCCAAATATGTTGGGGCCAAACACAAGGGCTCAAATACTTGTGTTTGGGTACCTAAGGTGCTTGTTTCTAATTGAAAGTCGCCTAGAGGGGGGCTGAATAGGGCGAATCTGAAATTTAACAACTTAAGCACAACTACAAGCCGGGTTAGCGTTAGAAATATAAACGAGTCCGAGAGAGAGGGCGCAAAACAAATCGTGAGCGAATAAAGAGCGAGACACGATGATTTGTTTTACCGAGGTTCGGTTCTTGCAAACCTACTCCCCGTTGAGGTGGTCACAAAGACCGGGTCTCTTTCAACCCTTTCCCTCTCTCAAACGGTCACCTAGACCGAGTGAGCTTCTCTTCTCAATCAATCGGAACACAAAGTTCCCGCAAGGACCACCACACAATTGGTGTCTCTTGCCTCGATTACAAATGAGTTTGATCACAAGAAAGAATGAGAAAGAAGCAATCCAAGCGCAAGAGCTCAAAAGAACACAACAAATCTCTCTCTCTAATCACTAGAGCTTAGTGTGGAGTTGGGAGAGGATTTGATCTATTTGGTTGTCTAGAATTGAATGCTAGAGCTCTTGTAAGTAGTTGGAAGGTGGAAAACTTGGATGCCAATGAATGTGGGGTGGTTGGGGTATTTATAGCCCCAACCACCACAAAGTGGTCGTTGGAAGGTTGCAGTTGCATGGCGCACCGGACAGTCCGGTGCGCCAGCCACGTCAGCAGACCGTTGGGGTTCAACCGTTGGAGCTCTGTCTTGTGGGCCCGCCTGGCTGTCCTGTGGTGCACCGGATAGGCCCTGTAGGCTGTCCGGTGTGCCACCCGCGCGTGCTCTGCTCCTCTGCGCGCGCAGACGCGCATTTAATGCGTTGCAGTCGACCGTTGCGCGCAAAGTAGCTGTTGCTCCGCTGTCACACCGGACAGTCCGGTGAATTATAGCGGAGCGGATTCCCGAAGCTGGCGAGTTCAGAGTCGCTCTTCCTTGGGGCACCGGACACTGTGCGGTGGTGCACCGGACAGTCCGGTGAATTATAGTGGAGCACCTCTGAGAATTCCCGAAGGTGAGGAGTTCAGCTTGGAGTCACCTGGTGCACCAGACACTGTCCGGTGGCACACCGGACAGCCTGGTGCGCCAGACCAGGGCACACTTCGGTTATCCCTTTCTCTCTTGTTTGAACCCTTTTCTTGGTCTTTTTATTGGCTTATTGTGAACCTTTGACACCTGTAGAACTTATAGACTAGAGCAAACTAGTTAGTCCAATTATTTGTGTTGGGCAATTCAACCACCAAAATCAATTAGGAAAATAGGTGTAAGCCTAATTCCCTTTCAATCTCCCCCTTTTTGGTGATTGATGCCTGTTGGGGGCCTTCGTCCTCCGAAGGTCCTCAAAAACATGATTTGACAATGTTTTCCAAGTGGATTATGTGAACAGGTATCTTCGGACTCAGAATTATGAACATGAAGTACGGTCAGGACGAAGCCTGAACCAGACGAAGGGGGATTAAAATGGAGGACGGGCTGATTACCAAGCTCCACGAAGGATGGTGCACAGCCGAAGCTGTGCGCAGGGAAGCTTCGTCGCGATAGCAGAAAGGGGAACCGACTTAAAGATGAAAAGACTACTTGGGCCTTGACAGATTTCCATAAGTCATCGGCAAATGTAATGGACATGAATGTAATTTTACGTGGGCTGCGTCCCGCGTCTATAAATAGATGAACAGTACTCCCGTACTGTTCACGCTGACTTGGCATTTGCTTTTGCGTCATCCCTGTACTTTTGAGTCACCAACAATGCCAACACAAACCAAAGCAAATATAGAAGTGCATAATTGAACTAGTTTGCATAATTGTAAGTGCAAAGGTTACTTAGAATTGAGCCAATATAAATTCTCATAAGATATGCATGAATTGTTTCTTTATATTTTCATCATTTTGGACCACGCTTGCACCACTTGTTTTGTTTTTGCAAATTCTTTTGTAAATTCTTTTCAAAGTTCTTTTGCAAATAGTCAAAGATAAATGAATAAGATTTTGAGAAGCATTTTTAAGATTTGAAATTTCCCCCCTGTTTCAAATGCTTTTCCTTTGACTAAACAAAACTCCCCCTTAATGAAATCTTCCTCTTAGTGTTCAAGAGGGTTTTGATGTTAATTTTGAAGAGGGTATACCAATTATATCACAAATAAGATACCAATTTGAAAATACTTCTTTAAAACCAAATTGAAGGACTAAAATTTTTGAATTTGGTGGTGGTGCGGTTCTTTTGCTTTGGGCTCATGCTCTCTCCCCCTTTGGCATAAATCACCAAAAACATAATCATTAGAGCCCTCTTAACTACTTTCTCCCCTTTGGTAAACAAAATAGGAGTGAAGATTATACCAAATACGGAGTGTTGCTCGGAGCGACGGTGAAGGATGAGTTATGGAGTGGAAGCCTTTGTCTTCGCCGAAGACTCCAATTCCCTTTCAATATACCTATGACTTGGTTTGAAATTTACTTGAAAACACATTAGTCATAGCATATAAAAGAGACATGATCAAAAGTATAGTAATGAGTTATGTGTGCAAAACATCAAAAGAAATTCCTAGAATCAAGAATATTTAGCTCATGCCTAAGTTTGTTAAAAGTTTGTTCATCTAGTGGCTTGGTAAAGATATCGGCTAATTATTCCTTAGTGTAAATATATGCAATCTCGATATCTCCCTTTTGTTGGTGATCCCTAAGAAAATGATACCGAATGACTATGTGTTTAGTGCGGCTATGCTCAACGGGATTATCCGCCATGCGGATTGCACTCTCATTATCACATAGAAGAGGAACTTTGGTTAATTTGTAACCATAGTCCCTAAGGGTTTGCCTCATCCAAAGCAATTGCGTGCAAAAATGTCCTACGGCAATATACTCGGCTTCGGCGGTAGAAAGAGCTACGGAATTTTGCTTCTTTGAAGCCCAAGACACCAAGGATCTTCCCAAGAACTGGCAAGTCCCCGATGTGCTCTTTCTATTAATTTTACACCCCACCCAATCGGCATCTGAATAACCAATTAAATCAAATGTGGATCCCCGAGGGTACCAAAGCCCAAACATAGGAGTATGAACTAAATATCTCAAGATTCGTTTTACGGCCGTAAGGTGAGCTTCCTTAGGGTCGGCCTGGAATCTTGCACACATGCATACAGAAAGCATAATATTCGGTCGAGATGCACATAGATAGAGTAAAGAGCCTATCATCGACCGGTATACCTTTTGATCGACGGATTTACCTCCCGTGTCGAGGTCGAGATGCCCATTGGTTCCCATGGGTGTCTTGATGGGCTTGGCATCCTTCATCTCAAACTTGTTTAGAATGTCTTGAATATACTTCGTTTGGCTAATGAAGGTGCCCTCTTGGAGTTGCTTCACTTGAAATCCTAAGAAGTACTTCAACTCCCCCATCATCGACATCTCGAATTTCTGTGTCATGATCCTACTAAATTCCTCACATGTTGATTCGTTAGTAGACCCAAATATAATATCATCAACATAAATTTGGCATACAAACAAATCATTGTCAAGAGTTTTAGTAAATAAAGTAGGATCGGCTTTTCCGACTTTGAAGCCATTAGTGATAAGGAAATCTCTTAGGCATTCATACCATGCTCTTGGGGCTTGCTTGAGCCCATAAAGCGCCTTAGAGAGTTTGAAACATGGTTAGGGTACTCACTATCTTCAAAGCCGGGAGGTTGCTCAATATAGACCTCTTCCTTGATAGGTCCATTGAGGAAGACACTTTTTACGTCCATTTGGTAAAGCTTAAAGCCATGGTAAGTAGCATAGGCAAGTAATATACGAATTGACTCAAGCCTAGCTACGGGTGCATAGGTTTCACCGAAATCCAAACCTTCGACTTGTGAATATCCCTTGGCCACAAGTCAGGCTTTGTTCCTTGTCACCACACCATGCTCGTCTTGCTTGTTGCGGAAAACCCACTTGGTTCCTACAACATTTTGATTAGGACGTGGAACCAAATGCCATACCTCATTCCATCAAGATCAACTTGCTCTACTCGAGAGCCGTTAGTCTCATCAAACACAACGTCATAAGAAACTTCAACTTGTCCAGAGGACTTGTTAAAGACTCTATATGCCCTTGTGTTTGAATCATATCCTAGTAAAAAGTCTTCTATAGTCTTAGGAGCAAATTTAGATTTTCTACTTCTTTTAACAAGAATAAAGCATTTGCTACCAAAGACTCTAAAATATGAAATATTGGGCTTTTTACCGGTTAGGAGTTCGTATGATGTCTTCTTGAGGATTCGGTGTAGATACAACCGGTTGATGGTGTAGCAGGCGGTGTTGACCGCCTCGGCCCAAAACCGATCCGAAATCTTGTACTCATCAAGCATGGTCCTTGCCATGTCCAATAGAGTTCTATTCTTCCTCTCCACTACACCATTTTGTTGTGGCGTGTAGGGAGAAGAGAACTCATGCTTGATGCCCTCCTCCTCAAGAAAGCCTTCGATTTGTGAGTTCTTGAACTCCGTCCCGTTGTCGCTTCTAATTTTCTTGATTCTTAAGCCGAACTCGTTTTGAGCCCGTCTCAAGAATCCCTTTAAGATTTCTTGGGGATGAGATTTTTCCTGCAAAAAGAACACCCAAGTGAAGCGAGAATAGTCATCCACAATAACTAGACAGTACTTACTCCCGCCGATGCTTATGTAAGCGATCGGGCCGAATAGGTCCATATGTAGGAGCTCAAGTGGCCTCTCAGTCGTCATGATGTTCTTATGTGGATGATGAACTCCAACTTGCTTCCCTGCTTGCTATGCGCTACAAATCCTGTCTTTCTCAAAATGAACATTTGTTAATCCTAAAATGTGTTCTCCCTTTAGAAGCTTATGAAGATTCTTCATCCCAACATGGGCTAGTCGGCGGTGCCAGAGCCAACCCATGTTAGTCTTAGCAATTAAGCAAGTGTCGAGTTTAGCTCTATCAAAATCTACTAAGTATAGTTGACCCTCTAACACTCCCTTAAATGCTATTGAATCATCACTCCTTCTAAAGACAGTAACACCTACATCTGTGAAAAGGCAGTTGTAACCCATTTTGCATAATTGAGAAACAGAAAGCAAGTTGTTGTCTAAAGAATCTACAAGAAAAACATTGGAAATGGAATGGTCAGGTGATATGGCAATTTTACCCAAACCTTTGACCAAACCTTGATTTCCATCCCCGAATGTAATAGCTCGTTGGGGATATTGGTTTTTCTCATAGGAGGAGAACATCTTCTTCTCCCCTGTCATGTGGTTTCTGCACCCGCTATCGATGATCCAACTTGAGCCCCCGGATGCATAAACCTACAAAACAAGTTTAGTTCTTGATTTTAGGTACCCAAATAGTTTTGGGTCCTTTGACATTAGACACAAGAACTTTGGGTACCCAAACACACGGTTTTGACCCCTTGTGCTTGCCCCCAACATATTTGGCAACTACTGTCGGTGTTTTGGGTCTGACCGCACACCCGGGGTTGCCCCTCAAGGTGTTTTAGGAGTAGGACGGTGTCGACGACTGTAGCAAAATGGTTCGTGCCGATCACACGAGGAACAGTGGACAAGGTTTACAGGTTCGGGCCGCTTAGAGATGCGTAACACCCTATGTCCTGGCGAGTATGCTTGGTGAATGTGGTTACAAGAGAGCTCTCTGGATTGAAAATACAGAGAGTTGACGTGTGTGGCTAAGTAAAAGGTCGATCGATCTGAAGGGGTGCCCCCTAGGCCTTATATACTCGACCGTGGGGCAGTACACGTGGATATGATAACAACAAGTAGCTAAAAGGTAGTGAACCTCTTGAGTTTATCCCTACGTAACCCTTGCCGACTTATCCTCGCATGGCTCCGTTGCATGGGGGCTTCAGCGCGGGAAAGTCGGGTCTCTGTTGCGATTTACTCGCTCGACGCTGTGGGCCGTCCGGGTTTGCACCAATCTGGTCTCACGTCGCTCTGCTTTGCTGGTTGTTTTTCCCCAGGCCCACGAAAGAATGACCTTACGATTTATTGGGCCCTTGGGCCTTTCGTGAGGTCCTTTACTCTTTTAGTGGACCCAGGGGATATCTATCCCCCACAAGCCCCCGATCTTTGGGTTAATTTAGAGGTAATCAACCCGAAGATCCCAGGTCCAGCTTGTAGGTGATTTGAAGAAAGATGGCTTCCTGTTGTCTTCTCCTGCTCCGATCACTCGTTGACCAAAGCCTAGTTTCGTGCCTGTGCCTTAGAGGTCGGCATTCCAATTTGTAGGATTCTGAACTTCATTGGGCGCACCGGAGGTGCACCCAATGGGTGTAGCCCCCGAGCTTCGAGTAGATTTTAGAAAATAATCTACTCGAAGGTCTTCAGTAGAGATTATTTCCATTTGTGTTCCTCTACTTTGGTTGAGGGTTGGCTTTTTAATCTTGTCCCACGCTTTAGAAATCGGCACTATCTCGGCTTGGAATGATAATCCATGGGGTGCACCGGAGGTGCACCCAATTGGTGTAGCCTCCGACCTTCAAGTGGATTTTTGAGGATAATCCACTCGAAGGTCTTTCTTTTGCGTCTTTTTGCTGAAGATTATCCTTTCTGCTTGTAAAAAATTGGCATGATGTCATCCGCACTATGTCATCAATATTATGCTTCAGAGGTCAGCATGCATTTTTGTCTTTTGCAGCCGAGTTCGCAATCCATCCATATCTTGCTGGGTAGTGCAATTTATTTGCTCTGTGACTGATTGGACATTTGATGGACGTTCTCTGTCTAGTCTTCAAGTCGTTTCTGTCGACCATATTTTGTACTCCACTGGCTATATTTGGCTTCCCTCTAATTCTCACTGATATCTCATTTTTGTCTTGAGGCATTCACTGCGTGCCCTGCACAGATGTGACCGATTTGAAAAATATACTGATAATTCCTGGGCGTCCCCCCCCCCCAATGGGTGTGGGCAAGGGACGGCTTGGTACGCTGAGTGTTTTAGCCGGCTGCTTCTGAGTAGTAATGTGATGTGACGGCAAGTGTAATCATATCCTTCGCGCTGTTGACTGGAGTCCCAATGGGTGTAGTGTTGCGTGAAACGGCGTCAGCCGCCTGACGTGTCTTCAGACGGGTGGAAGTGCTTATTGAATGCTTTGCGACTGTTCAGTGACCGCGGTTGGAGGTGAGCGGTTGCCTTCTCCCTTTATAAATAACACCGTTGCCTTTCTGGTTTTTTCACATCTCCTCGTTGTTCTTTACTGTTTCCTTCTCTTCTCTCCCGTCTGCTTCTGCCATGGGCAAGAGTAACAAGCGCAAGCGCGAACCGACTCCTCCATCGGAGGATTTCGGTGACTCGGAATACTCGGAGGAGGAGTTCTCCTCCGGGTCCGAGGGATCTCCGGCTCCCGTCTCTCCCCCGGCGTCGTCCGATGACTCGGACGACTCCCAGGGGATAGCCGCGGAAGTCTGGACATACATCCGGGCCGTCGAGCGCTCCGGGCTCGAGGGCTCGGATGAGTCGGAGTACTCCTCGGATGAGGAGGACTCGGACGGCGGCGGCGAGGACGAGGACGACGACGACGGCGACGACGACGGTGGCGACGGCGACGGCAGTGGCAGCGGCAGGGGTAGCGGCGACGGCGGCAAGGACGGTGACGGCGGCAGCAGCAGGGGCAGCACCAAAGGCGGCAGCAGCAAGGGCAGCACCAAGGGCGGCGGCGGCGGCAGGGGCAGGGCCAGTGGCTAGACGCCACTGGTCTTCTTAGATATTAGTATAGTATAGTATAGTTAGAATAATGTAGTAGTAATGTAGAGTAGTATAACGTAGTGTAGTAGTAGTAATGTAATGTAGTAATAGTAGGGAAGTATCAACTCGCGAAGAGTTGATTTGTAAGTTTATTAACTTCCCTTTGAATGAAAGAATGACGTTTGGCCTCTCTTTTGATGACTGTCCTGCTTACTTGTGAGTCTAATTCCTTTGAAAGAGTAAATGAAATACTCGGGCATTGAACTGGTGTTTTCTGAAATGGTTGTCGAGTAACTTTGTAGGTGGTGTCGGCGCTTGTAGAAGTAACTGTCGAGTAACTGAAGATTATGTCAGCGTTTTAGAGGCAACGCCGAGTGACTGAATATGATATCAACGTTTTAGAAGTAACGTCGAATGACTGGAGGTCGGCATCGGCATTTTAGAAGTAATGCCAAGCAACTAAACATGAAAACAGTGTTTTAGAGGCAACGCCGAGTGACTGGAGGTCGACGTCGTCATTTTAGAAGTAATGCCGAGCGACTGAATACGAAATCAGCGTTTTAGAGGCAACGCCAAGTGACTGGAGGTCGACGTCGGCATTTTAGAAGTAATGCCGAGCAACTGAATACGAAATCAGCGTTTTAGAGGCAACGCCGAGTGACGGCAGGTCGACGTCGGCATTTTAGAAGTAATGCCGAGAAACTGAATACGAAATCAGCGTTTTATAGGCAACGCCGAGTGACGGCAGGTCGACGTCGGCATTTTAGAAGTAATGCCGAGCAACTGAATACGAAATCAGCGTTTTATAGGCAACACCGAGGGACGGCAGGCCGCCCGAGCCACTTTGAGGATGATGGCCGAGTGATGAGGTGGCGCGTCGGTGTTCTGGGGATAACCGCCGGGTGACCACGTGGCACGCTGGTTTTGGAAATAACCGCCGGGTGATGACTAGACACTTTTTGAAATGGTATCTGGCTCGAGAATATCCCATAAGAGCTGTGCTTTTAGCCGCCTTTGCTTTCCGTGCCCTAGTTCTTGCATTCCCGCTCCCGAATCCTCTCTGCCGCTCGCCTCCACTCTGCTTGCTGGTAGAATCGAGATGGCGCCCAAGAGGAAGACCGCGAGCTCGTCTGCTGTGGTGATTCCTCCAATCGATCCCAACAGCCAGTTGCCTTTTGCAGGTAACCACATGTCCATCATTTCCGAAGCTGAACTCCTCCACCTCGTGTCCATCGGGGTTCTTCCTCCGCGGGAACTCTGTTCTTGGCGGATTTGCCACGGGACTACTGTCCCGACAGAGGATACCCACGAGTCTGTAGTTTACGCCCCTTTTCTTCTCCGCGGCCTTGGCCTCCCCATCTCTCCCTTTTTCCGTGGTCTCCTTGATTTCTACCACATTAACCTGACCCATCTGAACCCTAACTCAATTATGCAAATCTCCATCTTCGTTTACTTATGCGAAGCCTTTCTTGGCGTGCTGCCGCATTTCGGCTTATGGAAATACCTGTATCATTGTCGCCCTGGGATGGCCGGGGGACAACATCAGTTGGTCGGAGGTGCCAGTTTGGAGATGCGCCGCAGACGGAAGACTGGGTATCTTGAGATTCCCCTCAAAGACAGTATTAAGGGGTGGCGTCTAGAGTGGTTCATAGTTGATAATTATGGAAATTCTCTCCCCTCCCAGTCGGGAAGACAGCCAGACGTTCGCACCCCAAGCTGGACCGAGTCTCCCACAGATGAGGAGGTAGCTGAGGCGGGTGTGTTGCTAGCTGAAGTTGGACTGCTGAAAGAGAGAGGTCTAATTGCTGAAGCTGTGGTCACTGACTTTGTTTTCAAGAACATTCAGCCACTGAAAGATAGGGCCTACCCAGCTTATCTGTATCGAGGGCTAGCCGACTCAACTCGGGTTACCAACAGGAGAATCCCTTCTGCTGACTTGGTGAGCCGACTTGAAATGATTCTCAGGGGCAAGGTGTCCAATGTTGGTGCTCCAGTGGCGTACTCGGCCTGGAACTTGCCTCCTCCCAAAGCCTTCACCCTTTTCGTGTCAAATCCACCTGTGACTGATGGCAATTTGGGCCTTAGAGTGCGACCCTCTGCTGAAGAAGTCAGTACTTTGGTTGCTTCGCTTGGGGAGATTCCTGATGACGAACGGCAGGTCCATTTTGAGGTGCCCCTGAACCCTAGTGATGCAGATATAAATGCCATGCTTGATCTGCTAGCTGAGGATTCTTCCGACGCTGCTCCTGCTGGTACATTGGCAGTGGTGCCCCTCCCAGGGGTTGATACAACTTTGGATGTTCAGAAACCTGTCAGTACTCGCCCGAGGCGCCCTAGCCGAACCAATCAGCCTGAGCCTTCTGCTGATGAGCAAAAGAAGAAGAGAAGACGCCTCCGGCGAGTATCCAGTTTTGATGAGTGTAGGAAACGGGTGACGCCTAAGAGGGGGGTGAATTAGGACTTCTAAAACTTTTACTAAACTAGGCCACAATTAAATCCCTAGAGCAAAACCTATGCAAATAATCAAAACTAGAATGTGCAAACTAGGTTTTGTCTAAGTGTTGCTATCTCTACCGCAAAAGGCTAAGTTTCAATCTATACTAAATAAGTATGACTACAAGATTGAAACTTAAATGCTTAATATAAATGCGGAATGTAAAGAGCTAAGTAGAGAAGCAAACTCTCGTGGATGACACCGGTATTTTTACCGAGGTATCCGGAACCACGCAAGGTCCCGACTAATCCTCGTTGGTGCCCCTACGCAAAGGGAAGCCCACGCGAGGGCCAAGCACCACGGTCGAGTAACTCCGTAGAGAGCCGCGAGCCTTCTCCACGCGCAAGTGGTGCTCCGCTTCCGGCTCCTCTCGGATGCTCCCCGCCGTCTCCACTATCGAGCTTCCGGCCGAAACTGTAAAGCCCTAAAGTTTGTATAAGGTAAAAATAATAAAATAAATAAAAACATGTATTTACATAAAAGTGTTTTGAAATTATTTGATTTCCTTTTCTTTGTGCATACTCACCTAAGAGAATTAAAATAGTCAAATAGCAAATAAATAAATATGCATCTCATGCTGAGGTTCTTCTTTGTGTATTAAACTTTAATTTCAACTGCAAAACCAGATTTGGTCTCGAACTTAGAAGTGAAATGAGAAATGAAAACAGAAATAAAAAAATATGAAGGGATAAGGGAAAGAAAATAACAAAATAAATAAAATAAAAGATAAAGCCTTCCTTACTGTGTCCTCTCGACCTAGGCTATTTAGCCTCCACATAACCCACGTTCTCCTTCTCTGTTTTTTTTCTTTTCTTTTTGTTGTTATTAATTTTTTTAATCAGTCGAACGCTTGCATTAGTGTGATACAGGCGTGTTGTCATCGTGATTTTTTTTTCAACCGTGAACTCTTCTCCTCTTCTTTTGTACGCGGGGTGAATGCTTGATGGCTGACATTGGGACCCACGATCCAAGCGCATGCACTATCACAGATTTTGGGAGGCGGATGCATGGGCCACCCCGGTCAGCCTTGTCCTTCCTCCGTGCCGTATCAAACTGAATCCTGCCGAGATTTTCTCTAGCCGGCTGGGAACCATAGCCTCCGTCGCTCTCGTAACAGATGCAACAAACTCGACCATATTTTTTTGAGATAGTCACCATCTTGCATCCCCGTCTCTATTTAATCGGACCGAGCCCTCCTCATCCCTGTAAACCTCTAGACGAATGACAGGAAGCACCATAACCCAGAGAACAGACAAAGTGAGAGAGAAGATGCCGCACGGGAGATACCCGCCGCCGTGGAACCTCGCCTGGGATGCCGTTCGGGCCTCGGGAACTCGACCAGGGTAGAGCGCGGTGCGCATGGATGGTGTTGCGGGCACCCTTCAAGCATATGGAGTTGGGGGTAGGTCGCAATTCCTCGCCGGTGCTGTAACTCCGCCGTAGACCCGCCTCAAGCCGTGGGCAGGACTGCAGCCACCACCATGCGCGGTAAGAAGACCTCCGTTGAGTTTGCTTTTGTCTCTGACATGTGTAGCGCTACGGAATCAAGGTCTGGACGTTTGTGCACGATGATGACGAACTCCGGTGATGTCTCCTCCGTGGCTGGAATTGCTCCACCGCCTGGACGCCGTCGGGTTGGGGAAGAGACCTTGCAGCCGTTGGATCGGAGGGGAACGACTGAGATTAGAAACAACGCATACCGCTTCGATGGATTGATTCGGACCGTTGGATGGAGATCGGGCGCATTCGAAGCCACCTTGGGTATTTTAAATCCGATCCGTAGATCTCGGATCGGGCGGCCACCAGCGCGTACCGGTTCGGGGTGGTACTCGATTTAATCGGGGCGTCCATCTCTGATCGGACGGTAGATATTCATCCATACCCCTTCGCCGTGCCTATTTTCCTAAAGAGCCCTCGTTGTTCTGCTGAATAAACCCGCAGTCCTTTCCCAGTGAAAAGTAATTACAATCGGGCCCTAATATTTACAAGATAAACCCTGGACTTCCACAATTTTGTGCTCGCGGTCCATAAATCCCAGAAATTCATAAAATAAATGTTAAAAATACATATAAACTTGTTTATTCCATAACTCATTCATTTTAACTCCGTTTTAGTCCATTCCTGTTGCGTTAGCTTCGCAATAAAATTGCCTACACAGTGTTAGCCTTAATTATATCATATCATATACTTTTATATTAGTCATTTATTTATCCTTTGATTAGTAAAATTACCTCACTAACCAAAGATTACTACGTCTATAATTATAATGGGAGATAGAATATGTTTTCTAATCAAGTATAATTTGATCAAGAGAAAGTTAGTTAATTGTTTTGATTATCTTTATCACATGATTTATAATCAACCTAGAATTGAGTTTTCCTGTTTAATCACATAAGACTTCAGAAAATCATAATTAAATAACCGTAGTTCCGAATCTAGTGGGTCTTGTTTCCACGATCTCGTTACGGCGCGTAGATTATTATTACGCAATTTATTTTTATGTTTGGTGTGATGTTAATTTTGCCTACACGTGTTTGTCTGTATTGCTACGTTTAGCGTGAGGTCACGAGTCACCTGAGGATCATCCTGGTACCTGGAATCTCAAGTCTCAGGCAAGTTGTGCCCTTGATCACTTCTTTTTACCCACTCATGTTCTAATTAATCATAATGATCTGCATAGGTTAATTTTGACGGGACCCAATAGGTTACCCTAGTTTGACTATCTTTATACCTTGTTCACCACTGAATTTCTGGGTAGTACCTGCTATTGCTTTATGTGGTTTTGGGTATAGAGATACATATTATTCATGATTATACTGTTATTATCAGCTGTTATTTACTGTTCATGATAAGATCATTATGTTAATTGGAACATGGAGAACCACCCGGGAAAACAGTGCTACCACAAGGGTTTAATGGGACGCCCTTGGCTGATTAATTAGGAAAGCTAGTGGAAGACTACCTTACCCGAAAGGGGCAAGGGCAGTAGGGGAGTGGTCAGTGTAGGGAGGCCCTCGGGAGGATTTTGCTGCGATGGCAGTCCTGCAAGGGATTCCTGTTAGGGAGGCCCTCGGGAGGATTTTGCTGCGATGGCGGTCCTGCAAGGGATTCCTGCATTGGAACTTCCTATATACTGTAGCGGGTTTTCTGAAGCTAGTGGAACTTTGTAAAGGCCTCGTAGTGTTACCCTGCCTCGCCTCCTCGGTAGAGGTGTATGGGATTGGCCGTCTCTTGGCAGATGGGTAACACGACTTGTGGGTAAAGATGCGCAACCTCTACAGAGTGTAAAACTGGTATACTAGCCGTGCTCACGGTCATGAGCAGCTCGGACACTCACATGATTAAATTATGGAACTAAATTCAATTTGTCATATGCATTGCATCGCAGGTGAAGTTGTTACTTTTGTTCTACTACTTAATTGGGTTTGGTATTTACTTATACTTAGTAACTGCTAATAAAATTTTGACTAACTTTAAAAGCAATGCTCAGCTCTAACCATCCTCTTTGGTAAGCCTTACACTTCACGTGAGCTCCCACCTTTGGCGAGTTCATGCACATTATTCCCCACAACTTGTTGAGCGATGAACGTATGTGAGCTCACTCTTGCTGTCTCACACCCTCCCACAGGTCAAGAACAGGTACCACCGGATGAGGCGCATGGAGGATGCCGTGATGTGTTCGTGAGAGGTCTAGGCCGTCGTCTCCCAGTCAACTTTGGGTTGCTGGACCGTTGTCTCCTTATTATGTAATTATTTATTTTGTATAGAACTCCTGTTATATATAAATATGTGACATTCGATCCTGTGCCACTATACATCATATGTGTGAGACTTGGTCCCAGCATACCTGGTGTTTATGTTCGCGCCCGGGTCTTGGTGCCCCGAAACCCGGGTGTGACAGAAGTGGTATCAGAGGAATGTTGACTGTAGGACGAAACCTAGATAGAACTGGACAACCATTATCTACCTACCTTTGCTACTCTGATTATTTCTGAAACTTTCCTTAATCTTTTCTCATCTATTTCCGCTTTACTCTAACTATTCTTACCTTTTCTTGCTAAAGACAAATGTGGATTTCACACTTTGAAATCCTGTGCCTAAAGTGACCTTTAGGAATAGGAGACCAAATCTTAGGAACAAAAACAAACTATTTTTATAAGTATCTATATGCTTGAATGCTTGTTCTTATGATACTTGTCTGATTTGGATCTTTGATTGAGTGTGATGAATTGTGGAGTAATGTTCACAATTACATCTGCATATGCATATAGGAAAAAATGCTTATAAAAATGATAACTAGACAAACTAGATTATTCCCCATTAATGTAGCTAGCCTAACAATATCTATCTCATCTTAAAAGATTCTATCCTACACTCATAGATCCATCTCCTCTCAAAAGATCCTAACTTATCCTAATCTAGCTTAATAGATTTACCTTATCTTAAGAGATACTCTATTGCCTTAATAGAATCATCCTATCTTGAAAAAGATTTCATGTCATCCTAATAGATCTAACTGACCTCAAAAGATTCTATGTTATCCTTAGGGATTCATCTTGCCCTAATTAGCGTATTTATCCCACTCTAGAATAACAACCATGAGCTAACCCAACCAATAGAGTCTTGATGGATTGCATAATCTATCAACCCCCACCTGACATCATGTAGTCTACCTCATCCATATCTATCTTAACCATATTCGCCAACCCCGATGATATACACTCACCTCGAATCAGTGAGACCAAGACCGGAGAAGAAAAGATCAACATCGACAAGGAAGGATATAACAGTCGAAGCGAATCTCGAGATGAATCAAGACTTAAACATTTTGGGATAAAGCCTTCTCCTTGACATAATCTATCTTACCTCAACCTGCCCAAATTATATCCTACCTAATAAGTAGTTGGATACATGCTCTCCTAATCACTCACTAATGAAAAAAAGGGCTCTTGATTTTTTGAAACAATTAGAAACTAAAAGCTAAATTGCAAACCACTCTTCCAATATCCTTTTTCTTACAAATCTCGAGGACGAGATTATTTTTAAGGGGGTAGGATTTGTAAAGCCCTAAAGTTTGTACAAGGTAAAAATAATAAAATAAATAAAAACATGTATTTACATAAAAGTGTTTTGAAAATTATTTGATTTCCTTTTCTTTGTGCATACTCACCTAAGAGAATTAAAATAGTCAAATAGCAAATAAATAAATATGCATCTCATGCTGAGGTTCTTCTTTGTGCATTAAACTTTAATTTCAACTGCAAAACCAGATTTGGTCTCGAACTTAGAAGTGAAATGAGAAATGAAAACAGAAATAAAAAAATATGAAGGGATAAGGGAAAGAAAATAACAAAATAAATAAAATAAAAGATAAAGCCTTTCTTACTGTGTCCTCTCGACCTAGGCTATTTAGCCTCCACATAACCCACGTTCTCCTTCTCTGTTTTTTTTTCTTTTCTTTTTGTTGTTATTAATTTTTTTTAATCAGTCGAACGCTTGCATTAGTGTGATACAGGCGTGTTGTCATCGTGATTTTTTTTTCAACCGTGAACTCTTCTCCTCTTCTTTTGTACGCGGGGTGAATGCTTGATGGCTGACATTGGGACCCACGATCCAAGCGCATGCACTATCACAGATTTTGGGAGGCGGATGCATGGGCCACCCCGGTCAGCCTTGTCCTTCCTCCGTGCCGTATCAAACTGAATCCTGCCGAGATTTTCTCTAGCCGGCTGGGAACCATAGCCTCCGTCGCTCTCGTAACAGATGCAACAAACTCGACCATATTTTTTTGAGATAGTCACCATCTTGCATCCCCGTCTCTATTTAATCGGACCGAGCCCTCCTCATCCCTGTAAACCTCTAGACGAATGACAGGAAGCACCATAACCCAGAGAACAGACAAAGTGAGAGAGAAGATGCCGCACGGGAGATACCCGCCGCCGTGGAACCTCGCCTGGGATGCCGTTCGGGCCTCGGGAACTCGACCAGGGTAGAGCGCGGTGCGCATGGATGGTGTTGCGGGCACCCTTCAAGCATATGGAGTTGGGGGTAGGTCGCAATTCCTCGCCGGTGCTGTAACTCCGCCGTAGACCCGCCTCAAGCCGTGGGCAGGACTGCAGCCACCACCATGCGCGGTAAGAAGACCTCCGTTGAGTTTGCTTTTGTCTCTGACATGTGTAGCGCTACGGAATCAAGGTCTGGACGTTTGTGCACGATGATGACGAACTCCGGTGATGTCTCCTCCGTGGCTGGAATTGCTCCACCGCCTGGACGCCGTCGGGTTGGGGAAGAGACCTTGCAGCCGTTGGATCGGAGGGGAACGGCTGAGATTAGAAACAACGCATACCGCTTCGATGGATTGATCCGGACCGTTGGATGGAGATCGGGCGCATTCGAAGCCACCTTGGGTATTTTAAATCCGATCCGTAGATCTCGGATCGGGCGGCCACCAGCGCGTACCGGTTCGGGGTGGTACTCGATTTAATCGGGGCGTCCATCTCTGATCGGACGGTAGATATTCATCCATACCCCTTCGCCGTGCCTATTTTCTTAAAGAGCCCTCGTTGTTCTGCTGAATAAACCCGCAGTCCTTTCCCAGTGAAAAGTAATTACAATCGGGCCCTGATATTTACAAGATAAACCCTGGACTTCCACAATTTTGTGCTCGCGGTCCATAAATCCCAGAAATTCATAAAATAAATGTTAAAAATACATATAAACTTGTTTATTCCATAACTCATTCATTTTAACTCCGTTTTAGTCCATTCCTGTTGCGTTAGCTTCGCAATAAAATTGCCTACACAGTGTTAGCCTTAATTATATCATATCATATACTTTTATATTAGTCATTTATTTATCCTTTGATTAGTAAAATTACCTCACTAACCAAAGATTACTACGTCTATAATTATAATGGGAGATAGAATATGTTTTCTAATCAAGTATAATTTGATCAAGAGAAAGTTAGTTAATTGTTTCGATTATCTTTATCACATGATTTATAATCAACCTAGAATTGAGTTTTCCTGTTTAATCACATAAGACTTCAGAAAATCATAATTAAATAACCGTAGTTCCGAATCTAGTGGGTCTTGTTTCCACGATCTCGTTACAGCGCGTAGATTATTATTACGCAATTTATTTTTATGTTTGGTGTGATGTTAATTTTGCCTACACATGTTTGTCTGTATTGCTACGTTTAGCGTGAGGTCACGAGTCACCTGAGGATCATCCTGGTACCTGGAATCTCAAGTCTCAGGCAAGTTGTGCCCTTGATCACTTCTTTTTACCCACTCATGTTCTAATTAATCATAATGATCTGCATAGGTTAATTTTGACGGGACCCAATAGGTTACCCTAGTTTGACTATCTTTATACCTTGTTCACCACTGAATTTCTGGGTAGTACCTGCTATTGCTTTATGTGGTTTTGGGTATAGAGATACATATTATTCATGATTATACTGTTATTATCAGTTGTTATTTACTGTTCATGATAAGATCATTATGTTAATTGGAACATGGAGAACCACCCGGGAAAACAGTGCTACCACAAGGGTTTAATGGGACGCCCTTAGCTGATTAATTAGGAAAGCTAGTGGAAGACTACCTTACCCGAAAGGGGCAAGGGCAGTAGGGGAGTGGTCAGTGTAGGGAGGCCCTCGGGAGGATTTTGCTGCGATGGCAGTCCTGCAAGGGATTCCTGTTAGGGAGGCCCTCGGGAGGATTTTGCTGCGATGGCGGTCCTGCAAGGGATTCCTGCATTGGAACTTCCTATATACTGTAGCGGGTTTTCTGAAGCTAGTGGAACTTTGTAAAGGCCTCGTAGTGTTACCCTGCCTCGCCTCCTCGGTAGAGGTGTATGGGATTGGCCGTCTCTTGGCAGATGGGTAACACGACTTGTGGGTAAAGATGCGCAACCTCTGCAGAGTGTAAAACTGGTATACTAGCCGTGCTCACGGTCATGAGCAGCTCGGACACTCACATGATTAAATTATGGAACTAAATTCAATTTGTCATATGCATTGCATCGCAGGTGAAGTTGTTACTTTTGTTCTACTACTTAATTGGGTTTGGTATTTACTTATACTTAGTAACTGCTAATAAAATTTTGACTAACTTTAAAAGCAATGCTCAGCTCTAACCATCCTCTTTGGTAAGCCTTACACTTCACGTGAGCTCCCACCTTTGGCGAGTTCATGCACATTATTCCCCACAACTTGTTGAGCGATGAACGTATGTGAGCTCACTCTTGCTGTCTCACACCCCCCCCACAGGTCAAGAACAGGTACCACCGGATGAGGCGCATGGAGGATGCCGTGATGTGTTCGTGAGAGGTCTAGGCCGTCGTCTCCCAGTCAACTTTGGGTTGCTGGACCGTTGTCTCCTTATTATGTAATTATTTATTTTGTATAGAACTCCTGTTATATATAAATATGTGACATTCGATCCTGTGCCACTATACATCATATGTGTTAGACTTGGTCCCAGCATACCTGGTGTTTATGTTCGCGCCCGGGTCTTGGTGCCCCGAAACCCGGGTGTGACAGAAACGCCGCGGGCCTCGTTCCCTCCGGTACACGGTGGCGGCCGTGACACAAACGCGGTTGTCACGGTCTCGCAAGACTCTCGCCCCACTCGGTACAATTACAACGACTGACGCAAGAGCCGAGGGGTTGTGTGGTTTTACAAAACTCACTCAACTAACTAGGATTCACCTAGAGCAAGCGCTAAAGCGGTCTAACTAACCTAAGCACTTCGCAAAGCACCTACGCTAATCACCGAGTGATTCTATTAAGCACTTGGGTGTTTGAGCTCTTAGAAATGTGCACTATATGCCTTGGTATGTTGCTTGGGCTCTCACACAAGAGAATGGCCGGTTGGGGTGGTATTTATAGCCTCCACACCCCAAACTAGCCGTTGGACAGAAAGCAGCAGCTTTCTGTCGTCGGGTGCACCGGACAGTCCGGTGCACCACCGGACACTGCACAGTAGATGTCCGGTGCACGCCACGTCAGCCGACCGTTGGCGCCTGTAGCAGTCGACCGTTGGATCCGACCGTTGCTGTCTGCCCGTTGGCACACCGGACAGTCCGGTGCACACCGGACAGTCCGGTGCTACAGCCAGAGAGCGCCTGTCTGCGGCCTCTCTGCGCAGACTGTCCGGTGCCTCACCGGACAGTCCGGTGCACACCGGACACCAATGTCCGGTGCGCCACCAGGCGCTGGCTGACAGCCCTTATCTTGGATTTCTTCGCTGATTTCTTCGGGCTTCTTTGTTCTTGAGTATTAGACTCCTATGCATCTTTTTATGTCTTCTTTTGAGGTGTTGCATCCTCATTGCCTTGGTCCAATTCTCTTCGCATCCTGTGAACTACAAACACAAACACTAGAAAACTTATTAGTTCACTGATTGTGTTGTTCATCAAACACCAAAACTCAGTTAGCCAAAAGGCTCGGGGTCCATTTTCCTTACAATCTCCCCCTTTTTGGTGATTGATGACAACACAACCAAAGCAAGCAAATAATACAAGTATTTGAGTGAAAATATGCAATCTACTTGCTAAGATGCATGATTGTCCCCACAATGTGATATTATGGACTTAAGCCTCCCCCTAACTCCATAATTCACTTACTTCCTATTTTTGGACCAAATAACCAAAACCACTTGAAAAGCCATTTGTAGATATAAAATTTTAAATTGGTGGTGTTTGGTGTTTGATATAGTTTTCATTGCTTTGGTCCCTAAACTTCTCCCCCTTTGGCATCAACCACCGAAAAGGAAGACATTAAAAGCATGTAGGAAGTAAATAAAAGCTTGCCCTCATCAAGAATTGTATCAAATGATATCACTAGAAGGATATTAAATTGAACTATGTGAATGATACCACTTGAAGGAGTCCTCAAAAGATTACTCCCCCTAAATGAGTATTCTCCTTTAGAAAGAGTTTTTCTCCCCCTTTAGAGATGAAGAAATACTCCCCCTGACAGAGATCCTCTACTTAGGAAAAAGCATGTGAAAATTAGAGGTGCAAGACATGATTTGAAAAGACTAACTTCCCTTATGCATAGGTAACAGAATATGAGTTAACCACTTATGCATTTTTAGCAACATGGAAGTATATGATATGAAATATAGTCTAATCAAATATTGGAGAAGACATGTAAATGATACTGAATGTAGTCTCAAAAGATACCAATTGAAAGTCAATGGTGAGCTTGAGAGACATGAGAGTTCTTGGAGATTTTGCAGTGGAAGATTGTTGTCTTTCTCCGGGGACTTCATTTTCCTTACAATGAGACTATCACAAGAAATAGACTTGAAAAGATGTTAGTCTCAAAGTGTTAGATTATAGAGTAACCTCCCCCTAAAGGTGTGCATACAAGTTTTGAATACTTGTAGGAGACATGCACTTGATTTGATATCAAGAGGGGCAAATTATCTATAATCCAAACTTTGGCACATATAAGTTAAATGATACACTTTGTAGAAATCAAAATTTTCAATTTATGCATCATTTACTATGGAGTGATATAGAAGCTATGTGCCGTGCTTAAATAAACATTTTAAACCATGTAGGTTTGCTTAAGTATATGAATTGAAAGCAAGCAATCCTACCATGTGATTTACCTAGTATGCATGATTTTAAACAAAAGTACATAACAATTGTAATACTAGGCAAGAAAGGTAAACTAGATAGAAGGTAAATAGATACGCATATCTAAAAATGAAGAATACAATAAAACTAGTTACCTTAGTCATGGGTGGGAAATTTGGGTCCAAAGTTTTCACTAACCCACTTGGCAATAAACTTGATCCAATATGATGTACCCCATGATATACATCCCAATTTTGCCAAGTCTCCAAATTTCCCGTAGACTTTCGGTCCACTCACTTCCCTTTCGGGATCCAAACCTTCTTGGTGCTTTTCATGGTTGAGATTATCTCCTTTGGCACCCAGATGCGTTTGGCCTCCTTTCCTTTGTTGGCTTGCTTGTTGGCCTTGATTGCTATCACCTTTCCGTTCTTTTTCTTCTTGATCAAATATGGTGTAGCATCCTTTTTGTTCACCTTTTTGATGTAGGTGTTGGAGATTTTGCTTGATGGCTTTTGCTTGAGCTTTTGCCTTTGTTTATCCTCGGTCATCGCCTTGCATTGGAAAGACTTGTGGCCTTCCTTGTGGCATAGCCTACAAATCACTGTTTCTCCCTCTACAGGCTTGTTCACTCCCGCAGTGGTGTTATCCTGTGGAGGTCGGATTTGTTTGGCTTTGCCTTTCTTGTCATACAAAGCCTTGCCAAGGCGAGCCACTTCTTGCTTTAATTGTTTATTTTCCTTTGCAACCTCATCCGAACATGTCTCTACAACAATATTCTCAACAACGACTTGGTTGCAGGGGTTAGAATCATCAATTAAATCAAAGCAGGAAGTAGAAGCATCTTTCTTAATTATTTTAGGTATTTCAACTAAAGATGCTGCTGGGGTGCTACCAATGTTTTCTAGCTTAGTAGTTAGCTCATTATTGTGTATGCTAAGAATTTCCATTTTCTCTAGCAAATTTTCAATAGCTTCTTGGGAGCTAGCTAACTTAGCCTTAAGTTTTTCATTCTTTTTAATAAGGCTATTATCGGTAGCAGTGGATGGAGCACTAGATTCTAATAGCTCAATTTTAGTTGACAGCTCACTATTTAAGTTTGCAAAAGTTTCAAATTTTTCTAGCAAACCTTTGTAATCACTTTGAGAGCTAACCAACTTATTTTTCAAAGTTTTAAGTTGAGCTTTTTGCTTAGTGCAAACATCCTGGAAAAATTTTACGGCTTCCGCAAGCTCATCTAGAGAGGGCTTTCCCTCACCTTCATCATCACTACTACTTTCATCACTAGAGGATGGAATGCTTTTGTTACCTCTTGCCATAAGGCATTTGTGTGATGACCGTGATGATCGTGACGAGGACCGGTGGCTGCACGTCCTTGGAGGTTCATCTTCACTTGAAGAATCATCCCAAGTTCTAACACTTGTTAGCGCCTTGCCTTTGCTCCTCTCCTTTTTGAGCTTGGCCATATTTGGACAGTTGTCCCTGAAGTGGCCCTTCTCCCCACATGCGAAGCATCCTCTCTTCCTTTGCTTTTTCCTGTCAATGTTAAAGAGAAGATCCTCGACCTGCAGGGGCACACCCATTAGATTAATCTTGCGGATCATCCTCATTACCTTTCCGACGCGTCGGATTGTTTCTTCGTCCTCGGAGGATGATGTGCATGGTTGATTATCTTCATCATCATCACTTTCTTCTTCTTCTTCCTCTTCTTCGCTTGAGGAACTTGGAGTGGGAGCCTTCTTTTTGCCCTTCCTTTCATCACATGTAAAAGCATATGGTCTTGAGGAAGTTGGCTCATCTCCCCGACTCATTTTTCGCGACATCTCAAAAGCCGCGATTTTCCCAATCACGATGGTCGAGGTCATGTTGCTCAAGTCCTCCATGTTGTGAAGGATGGTGATGATGCTCCCATATCTTTGTTGTGGTAGCAGGGAGATAATCTTCCTCACAATGTCCGCATCACCTAGCTTATTAATGCTAATCGAATTGAGCTCATTGATAATTAGATTCAAACGAGAATACATGTCTCTAACAAGCTCATCATCTTTCATAGCAAAAGAATTATACTCATTTAAGACTAGGCAATGTTTTTGCTCACGGACATTGGATGTGCCGTCATGGAGCTCATGCAATTTTAGCCAAATCTCATTAGCAGTTTTCAGGGTAAATACTTGATTGAAAATATCCATGCTAAGAGATTCATACAAGCAACTATTGGCTCTAGCATTTAAATGGATTTCTTTTTCCTCACTCGTGGTGGGTTTCTCGGGATTCTTGAGGGGTTTCATCCCGTCACGAGTGACTCTCCAAACACCTAGATCAACGGCCTCTAGGTAACAAGCCATTCTAGCACTATAATATGGGAAGTTAGTGCCGTCAAAGTGTGGTGGCCTATGGGTATCCATCCCTTCCTCTAAAAAGCGTCGGCTCTTTTAGCGGTGAAGCTAAAGCGTTTCAAATGAGCCAAACCGGGCTCCGATACCACTTGTAGGAAACGGGTGACGCCTAAGAGGGGGGGGGGTGAATTAGAACTTCTAAAACTTTTACTAAACTAGGCCACAATTAAATCCCTAGAGCAGAACCTATGCAAATAATCAAAACTAGAATGTGCAAACTAGGTTTTGTCTAAGTGTTGCTATCTCTACCGCAAAAGGCTAAGTTTCAATCTATACTAAATAAGTATGACTACAAGATTGAAACTTAAATGCTTAATATAAATGCGGAATGTAAAGAGCTAAGTAGAGAAGCAAACTCTCGTGGATGACGCCGGTATTTTTACCGAGGTATCCGGAACCACGCAAGGTCCCGACTAATCCTCGTTGGTGCCCCTACGCAAAGGGAAGCCCACGCGAGGGCCAAGCACCACGGTCGAGTAACTCCGTAGAGAGCCGCGGGCCTTCTCCACGCGCAAGTGGTGCTCCGCTTCCGGCTCCTCTCGGATGCTCCCCGCCGTCTCCACTATCGAGCTTCTGGCCGAAACGCCGCGGGCCTCGTTCCCTCCGGTACACGGTGGCGGCCGTGACACAAACACGGTTGTCACGGTCTCGCAAGACTCTCGCCCCACTCGGTACAATTACAACGACTCACGCAAGAGCCGAGGGGTTGTGTGGTTTTACAAAACTCACTCAACTAACTAGGATTCACCTAGAGCAAGCGCTAAAGCGGTCTAACTAACCTAAGCACTTCGCAAAGCACCTACGCTAATCACTGAGTGATTCTATTAAGCACTTGGGTGTTTGAGCTCTTAGAAATGTGCACTATATGCCTTGGTATGTTGCTTGGGCTCTCACACAAGAGAATGGCCGGTTGGGGTGGTATTTATAGCCTCCACACCCCAAACTAGCCGTTGGACAGAAAGCAGCAGCTTTCTGTCGTCGGGTGCACCGGACAGTCCGGTGCACCACCGGACACTGCACAGTAGATGTCCGGTGCACGCCACGTCAGCCGACCGTTGGCGCCTGTAGCAGTCGACCGTTGGATCCGACCGTTGCTGTCTGCCCGTTGGCACACCGGACAGTCCGGTGCACACCGGACAGTCCGGTGCTACAGCCAGAGAGCGCCTGTCTGCGGCCTCTCTGCGCAGACTGTCCGGTGCCTCACCGGACAGTCCGGTGCACACCGGACACCAATGTCCGGTGCGCCACCAGGCGCTGGCTGACAGCCCTTATCTTGGATTTCTTCGCTGATTTCTTCGGGCTTCTTTGTTCTTGAGTATTAGACTCCTATGCATCTTTTTATGTCTTCTTTTGAGGTGTTGCATCCTCATTGCCTTGGTCCAATTCTCTTCGCATCCTGTGAACTACAAACACAAACACTAGAAAACTTATTAGTTCACTGATTGTGTTGTTCATCAAACACCAAAACTCAGTTAGCCAAAAGGCCCGGGGTCCATTTTCCTTACAATCTCCCCCTTTTTGGTGATTGATGACAACACAACCAAAGCAAGCAAATAATACAAGTATTTGAGTGAAAATATGCAATCTACTTGCTAAGATGCATGATTGTCCCCACAATGTGATATTATGGACTTAAGCCTCCCCCTAACTCCATAATTCACTTACTTCCTATTTTTGGACCAAATAACCAAAACCACTTGAAAAGCCATTTGTAGATATAAAATTTTAAATTGGTGGTGTTTGGTGTTTGATATAGTTTTCATTGCTTTGGTCCCTAAACTTCTCCCCCTTTGGCATCAACCACCGAAAAGGAAGACATTAAAAGCATGTAGGAAGTAAATAAAAGCTTGCCCTCATCAAGAATTGTATCAAATGATATCACTAGAAGGATATTAAATTGAACTATGTGAATGATACCACTTGAAGGAGTCCTCAAAAGATTACTCCCCCTAAATGAGTATTCTCCTTTAGAAAGAGTTTTTCTCCCCCTTTAGAGATGAAGAAATACTCCCCCTGACAGAGATCCTCTACTTAGGAAAAAGCATGTGAAAATTAGAGGTGCAAGACATGATTTGAAAAGACTAACTTCCCTTATGCATAGGTAACAGAATATGAGTTAACCACTTATGCATTTTTAGCAACATGGAAGTATATGATATGAAATATAGTCTAATCAAATATTGGAGAAGACATGTAAATGATACTGAATGTAGTCTCAAAAGATACCAATTGAAAGTCAATGGTGAGCTTGAGAGACATGAGAGTTCTTGGAGATTTTGCAGTGGAAGATTGTTGTCTTTCTCCGGGGACTTCATTTTCCTTACAATGAGACTATCACAAGAAATAGACTTGAAAAGATGTTAGTCTCGAAGTGTTAGATTATAGAGTAACCTCCCCCTAAAGGTGTGCATACAAGTTTTGAATACTTGTAGGAGACATGCACTTGATTTGATATCAAGAGGGGCAAATTATCTATAATCCAAACTTTGGCACATATAAGTTAAATGATACACTTTGTAGAAATCAAAATTTTCAATTTATGCATCATTTACTATGGAGTGATATAGAAGCTATGTGCCGTGCTTAAATAAACATTTTAAACCATGTAGGTTTGCTTAAGTATATGAATTGAAAGCAAGCAATCCTACCATGTGATTTACCTAGTATGCATGATTTTAAACAAAAGTACATAACAATTGTAATACTAGGCAAGAAAGGTAAACTAGATAGAAGGTAAATAGATACGCATATCTAAAAATGAAGAATACAATAAAACTAGTTACCTTAGTCATGGGTGGGAAATTTGGGTCCAAAGTTTTCACTAACCCACTTGGCAATAAACTTGATCCAATATGATGTACCCCATGATATACATCCCAATTTTGCCAAGTCTCCAAATTTCCCGTAGACTTTCGGTCCACTCACTTCCCTTTCGGGATCCAAACCTTCTTGGTGCTTTTCATGGTTGAGATTATCTCCTTTGGCACCCAGATGCGTTTGGCCTCCTTTCCTTTGTTGGCTTGCTTGTTGGCCTTGATTGCTATCACCTTTCCGTTCTTTTTCTTCTTGATCAAATATGGTGTAGCATCCTTTTTGTTCACCTTTTTGATGTAGGTGTTGGAGATTTTGCTTGATGGCTTTTGCTTGAGCTTTTGCCTTTGTTTATCCTCGGTCATCGCCTTGCATTGGAAAGACTTGTGGCCTTCCTTGTGGCATAGCCTACAAATCACTGTTTCTCCCTCTACAGGCTTGTTCACTCCCGCAGTGGTGTTATCCTGTGGAGGTCGGATTTGTTTGGCTTTGCCTTTCTTGTCATACAAAGCCTTGCCAAGGCGAGCCACTTCTTGCTTTAATTGTTTATTTTCCTTTGCAACCTCATCCGAACATGTCTCTACAACAATATTCTCAACAACGACTTGGTTGCAGGGGTTAGAATCATCAATTAAATCAAAGCAGGAAGTAGAAGCATCTTTCTTAATTATTTTAGGTATTTCAACTAAAGATGCTGCTGGGGTGCTACCAATGTTTTCTAGCTTAGTAGTTAGCTCATTATTGTGTATGCTAAGAATTTCCATTTTCTCTAGCAAATTTTCAATAGCTTCTTGGGAGCTAGCTAACTTAGCCTTAAGTTTTTCATTCTTTTTAATAAGGCTATTATCGGTAGCAGTGGATGGAGCACTAGATTCTAATAGCTCAATTTTAGTTGACAGCTCACTATTTAAGTTTGCAAAAGTTTCAAATTTTTCTAGCAAACCTTTGTAATCATTTTGAGAGCTAACCAACTTATTTTTCAAAGTTTTAAGTTGAGCTTTTTGCTTAGTGCAAACATCCTGGAAAAATTTTACGGCTTCCGCAAGCTCATCTAGAGAGGGCTTTCCCTCACCTTCATCATCACTACTACTTTCATCACTAGAGGATGGAATGCTTTTGTTACCTCTTGCCATAAGGCATTTGTGTGATGACCGTGATGATCGTGACGAGGACCGGTGGCTGCGCGTCCTTGGAGGTTCATCTTCACTTGAAGAATCATCCCAAGTTCTAACACTTGTTAGCGCCTTGCCTTTGCTCCTCTCCTTTTTGGGCTTGGCCATATTTGGACAGTTGTCCCTGAAGTGGCCCTTCTCCCCACATGCGAAGCATCCTCTCTTCCTTTGCTTTTTCCTGTCAATGTTAAAGAGAAGATCCTCGACCTGCAGGGGCACACCCATTAGATTAATCTTGCGGATCATCCTCATTACCTTTCCGACGCGTCGGATTGTTTCTTCGTCCTCGGAGGATGATGTGCATGGTTGATTATCTTCATCATCATCACTTTCTTCTTCTTCTTCCTCTTCTTCGCTTGAGGAACTTGGAGTGGGAGCCTTCTTTTTGCCCTTCCTTTCATCACATGTAAAAGCATATGGTCTTGAGGAAGTTGGCTCATCTCCCCGACTCATTTTTCGCGACATCTCAAAAGCCGCGATTTTCCCAATCACGATGGTCGGGGTCATGTTGCTCAAGTCCTCCATGTTGTGAAGGATGGTGATGATGCTCCCATATCTTTGTTGTGGTAGCAGGGAGATAATCTTCCTCACAATGTCCGCATCACCTAGCTTATTAATGCCAATCGAATTGAGCTCATTGATAATTAGATTCAAACGAGAATACATGTCTCTAACAAGCTCATCATCTTTCATAGCAAAAGAATTATACTCATTTAAGACTAGGCAATGTTTTTGCTCACGGACATTGGATGTGCCGTCATGGAGCTCATGCAATTTTAGCCAAATCTCATTAGCAGTTTTCAGGGTAAATACTTGATTGAAAATATCCATGCTAAGAGATTCATACAAGCAATTTTTGGCTCTAGCATTTAAATGGATTTCTTTTTCCTCACTCGTGGTGGGTTTCTCGGGATTCTTGAGGGGTTTCATCCCGTCACGAGTGACTCTCCAAACACCTAGATCAACGGCCTCTAGGTAACAAGCCATTCTAGCACTATAATATGGGAAGTTAGTGCCGTCAAAGTGTGGTGGCCTATGGGTATCCATCCCTTCCTCTAAAAAGCGTCGGCTCTTTTAGCGGTGAAGCTAAAGCGTTTCAAATGAGCCAAACCGGGCTCCGATACCACTTGTAGGAAACGGGTGATGCCTAAGAGGGGGGGGGGGTGAATTAGAACTTCTAAAACTTTTACTAAACTAGGCCACAATTAAATCCCTAGAGCAGAACCTATGCAAATAATCAAAACTAGAATGTGCAAACTAGGTTTTGTCTAAGTGTTGCTATCTCTACCGCAAAAGGCTAAGTTTCAATCTATACTAAATAAGTATGACTACAAGATTAAAACTTAAATGCTTAATATAAATGCGGAATGTAAAGAGCTAAGTAGAGAAGCAAACTCTCGTGGATGACGCCGGTATTTTTACCGAGGTATCCGGAACCACGCAAGGTCCCGACTAATCCTCGTTGGTGCCCCTACGCAAAGGGAAGCCCACGCGAGGGCCAAGCACCACGGTCGAGTAACTCCGTAGAGAGCCGCGGGCCTTCTCCACGCGCAAGTGGTGCTCCGCTTCCGGCTCCTCTCGGATGCTCCCCGCCGTCTCCACTATCGAGCTTCCGGCCGAAACGCCGCGGGCCTCGTTCCCTCCGGTACACGGTGGCGGCCGTGACACAAACGCGGTTGTCACGGTCTCGCAAGACTCTCGCCCCACTCGGTACAATTACAACGACTCACGCAAGAGCCGAGGGGTTGTGTGGTTTTACAAAACTCACTCAACTAACTAGGATTCACCTAGAGCAAGCGCTAAAGCGGTCTAACTAACCTAAGCACTTCGCAAAGCACCTACGCTAATCACCGAGTGATTCTATTAAGCACTTGAGTGTTTGAGCTCTTAGAAATGTGCACTATATGCCTTGGTATGTTGCTTGGGCTCTCACACAAGAGAATGGCCGGTTGGGGTGGTATTTATAGCCTCCACAACCCAAACTAGCCGTTGGACAGAAAGCAGCAGCTTTCTGTCGTCGGGTGCACCGGACAGTCCGGTGCACCACCGGACACTGCACAGTAGATGTCCGGTGCACGCCACGTCAGCCGACCGTTGGCGCCTGTAGCAGTCGACTGTTGGATCCGACCGTTGCCGTCTGCCCGTTGGCACACCGGACAGTCCGGTGCACACCGGACAGTCCGGTGCTACAGCCAGAGAGCGCCTGTCTGCGGCCTCTCTGCGCAGACTGTCCGGTGCCTCACCGGACAGTCCGGTGCACACCGGACACCAATGTCCGGTGCGCCACCAGGCGCTGGCTGACAGCCCTTATCTTGGATTTCTTCGCTGATTTCTTCGGGCTTCTTTGTTCTTGAGTATTAGACTCCTATGCATCTTTTTATGTCTTCTTTTGAGGTGTTGCATCCTCATTGCCTTGGTCCAATTCTCTTCACATCCTGTGAACTACAAACACAAACACTAGAAAACTTATTAGTTCACTGATTGTGTTGTTCATCAAACACCAAAACTCAGTTAGCCAAAAGGCCCGGGGTCCATTTTCCTTACAACGAGGACGCTGGTACCTCAGTTCCTGCTGCTGAGGAAGTGCCTGCGACTGGACTTACTGACGCTGACCCCAATGGGTGTACCCAAACTGCTACTGATCCCAATGGGTGTGCTGCTTGTGTTGTCACTGTAGAAGATGAGGAGGAAGAGAATGAGGCTCCTTTGACTCGGAAAAACAGTCGGCAGTTCATCGCCAGCGGTGAAAGTAGTGGAGTTCCTTCTCCTGCTTTGTCTGCCCTCATTGGTCTGCAAGAACTGTCCCTGGCCAACTTTGATCAAACTCTTGAGGATATGGTCCCAGAAGACTTGTTATCAGAGCCAGTGGATGATGATGCAACGGAGGCTCGCGCTGCCGTGCCTGATGCTGGGCTGAGGTCATCTCGTGCCTCGTCGACCTTAGAGCGCGATCTCGAGGGTCGGGAGACTGACTTGGATCGTCCCGGTCCTATGGAAGTAGTTGAGGGCCCATCAACCTTAGAGGTGGTTACTGCAGAGAGCCTGGACCTCAAGAATGGTGCTGACACGTGCCCAGCCCCCGAGGATGTCACCGGGGATGACTTGGCTCGGGTGAAGAGTGTAAGCCACTGCCCAGCCCCCGAGGGTGCTGCCGGGGATGATCCGGCTCAAGTGGGCAGTGCCAACTATAACCCAGCCCCCGAGGGTGCCCAAGCAGGGTCTCCTTCCTGTACTTCCATGGACGTTCACACGGGATCTCCTCCACACTCTGGCTGTATGGTGGTAGCCCGGAATTTGGATCAGGGAGTCGCTTTAGAGGGCAGCGCCCCTGCTGACCGAGTGTTGGGCTCTGTTGAAGGTACTGAGTTGATCTCTGCTGATTCGTTGCAAACTGCTCCGGGTGGTGGCCTTACATCTGCTTATCAACTGGTATCTCCTGATTTGGAGATACCTTCGTTCTTTTCCAACCTCCAGGTACTGTGATGTATTTTAGCTTGATTTTTACGTTGCATGAACTTTTGTCATTATGCTCATCTGTTCTTCTCATCAGGTTTTGGTGGATGGGATGGCCAGCCAGCTGAGATTGCAGGGTGCTTCCGTCCCAGAAGTGGCTTCGTCTCTTGCGTGTTGGAATCCAGTGTCACTTCATCGTCGTGTATCCGAGTTGGAGGCAACTAACGCTGGTTAGTGCCCTTTTTCTTCTCTTCGCCTTTGTTGTGGACTGTTTTACTTACTGACCTCGTTTTGTTTGATTACCTCTTGCTAGGAATGACTCGGCAGATTGCAATTCTTGAGGAAAAACATTCCCGAGATCAGGCTGAAATGGTTCAATGGTGCGCTGACTTCGAGGAGAAGTACTCTCAGAGCCAAACTGAACTAAATCAGGTCTCCGCTGCCTTGGATGACGCCAATGCCCTGAGTTCTTCTCTTCATGCTCGGCTTGACTCCGAAAGAGTAACTTACAAAACTGTGCCTTGCCTTGCTACGTTCCTATTACTTGCTTGGTTTCTGAAGGAGTTGATTTTTGTTTGCAGGAAGAAAAGCGTATCCTTGCTGCTTCTCGTGACAATCTTGACAGATTGTATCGTGATTCTAGCAACTCGCTGTCAATCTTGGAGAGGAGTCACCGTTTTACAATGGAGGAACTGGACAATCAACGTTGTAAACTGCAGGAATCTGCGGACGAAGTGACCCGCCTTAAGCAATTGATATCAACAAAGGATGCCACTATCAAAGAACTCCGAGCTTCCAAGAAATCCATTGCCCAGGAGTTAGAGGCTGCCCGGCTGGCTGCTAAAGTTGCCGAAGAAACTGCTGCTACTCTCAAAGCCCAGCGCGATAAAGCCATGGACAAGGCTATTCGGGTGGGACGAATCTTAATGAGGAGACCCGGCGTGGTTGTTCCTGAAGACATAAAGGCTGACGTGAGTGCTGCCCCTGATTCCTCGAGTCGCCCTTTTTCGTCGGTCGCTCCTGAGAAAGACATTGCAAAATAGAGAAACATTTTGCGTGCTCTAAGCACGCGGTTAGCATGATCGAGTATTTGTTAGAGGACATCAGTTTATCATTCGAATGACATAATTACTCTCTTATTGTATCAGAATTTATTGGTTTGTAAATTTGTGGTAATGAAGTGACGCATGATGATTATGAAATTTGTTTGCGGGATATGGAAGTCATCCCCTGAATTACATAGGCGCGAGTATGTTGCATCGGCTTAAGTCGCCACTGACTTTAGCCGATGGCTCCGTCAGTAGGGTATAGTGGTCACCCCGAGTTAAGTAAGCGTGAGCAAGTTGCACCGCCTTAAGTCGTTGTCGACTTAAGTCGATTGCTCCATTTGTAGGGCATAGTGGTCACCCCAAATTAAGTAAGCGTGAGCATGTTGCACCGCCTTAAGTTGCCGACTTAAGTCGATTGCTCCGTTTGTAGGGCATAGTGGTCACCCCGAGTTAAGTAAGCATGAGCAAGTTGCACCGCCTTAAGTCGTTGCTGACTTAAGTCGATTGCTCCGTTTGTAGGGCATAGTGGTCACCCCAAATTAAGTAAGCGTGAGCATGTTGCACCGCCTTAAGTCGTTGCCGACTTAAGTCGATTGCTCCATTTGTAGGGCATAGTGGTCACCCCGAGTTAAGTAAGCATGAGCATGTTGCACCGCCTTAAGTCGTTGCCGACTTAAGTCGATTGCTCCGTTTATAGGGCATAGTGGTCACCCCAAATTAAGTAAGCGTGAGCATGTTGCACCGCCTTAAGTCGTTGCCGACTTAAGTCGATTGCTCCGTTTGTAGGGCATAGTGGTCACCCCGAGTTAAGTAAGCATGAGCATGTTGCACCGCCTTAAGTCGTTGCCGACTTAAGTCGATTGCTCCGTTTGTAGGGCATAGTGGTCACCCCAAATTAAGTAAGCGTGAGCATGTTGCACCGCCTTAAGTCGTTGCCGACTTAAGTCGATTGCTCCGTTTGTAGGGCATAGTGGTCACCCCGAGTTAAGTAAGAATGCAAGTCAATCGTAAACGAGCTGAGTATCTTTGAAATCTCTCTTTATTGATGACATATTTCCACTTTTCAGAATACATTGTCGCCCCAGCAGTTTTGAAATACAGCTAGGGATAAAACTTTCTGAGGTGCTCTATGTTCCAGGAGTTCCCAACTTATGTGCCATCCATCTGAGTGAGGCGATACGATCCGGGCCGAGTGACTTCTGTTACTATGAAGGGTCCTTCCCATAAGGGTGATAACTTGTGTCGTCCCTCCCCCGTTAGAATTCGGTGGAGGACGAGGTCTCCTACTGAAAAGAACCGTTGCCGCACAGCCTTGTCGTGATAGCGCCTTAGAGTCTGCTGGTACCGTGCTGATTGGATTACCGCATTCAGCCGTTCTTCCTCAAGTACATCAATGTCCTCCAACCTGGTGGCCTCAGCTTCTGCTATGCTTTCGAAGATCAACCTTGGCGCCCCAAACTTGAGATCAGCAGGTAGCACTGCCTCCGACCCATAGACCATGAAGAAAGGAGTGTTTCCATGCAAAGCTCGGCTAGGTTGGGTTCTTAGGCTCCAAACGACATAGGGCAATTCCCTTATCCACTTTCCTGCGAATTTTTCATTCTTATCGAAGACCTTTTTCCTGAGTGCCTCCAATATCATCCCGTTGGCTCGCTCAACCTGCCCATTGGCTCTTGGATGGGCTACAGATGCATACTTGATCTGAATGCTCTTTTGCTCGCAGAAGTCGAAGAATTCTGAACTTGTGAAGTTGGATCCTAAATCGGTTATGATGCTGTTTGGTATCCCGAATCTGAATATTATGTCTTGTATGAATTCCACGGCCTTAGCAGAGGTTAAAGAGGCAATAGGCTTGAACTCTATCCATTTAGTGAATTTGTCAATCGCTACCAATACATGAGTGTATCCCCCTTGAGCTTTCTTGAAAGGTCCAATTATATCCAGTCCCTAGCACGCGAAAGGCCAAGTTACTGGTATGGTCTGCAGTTGCTGTGCTGGCATGTGTTGTTGCTTTGACAAATATTGGCAGGCTTCGCACCTCTGAACTAACTCGGCTGCATCGTTCTTTGCTGTTGGCCAATAGAATCCTGACCTGAAGACCTTCCCGACTAGTGTTCTGGAGGCTGCATGTATTCCACATTGCCCAGCATGGACCTCCTCTAGAAGTTGCTTCCCAGTAGACGAGAGAATGCACTTCATGAGGACGCCTGATGCACCCCTTCTGTATAATGTCTCCCCAATAAGTGTATAGTGAGCTGACTATCTTGCAATGCGCTCTGCCGAATTCTTGTCGTCTGGTTCTTCTTCATTCTTTATATACTTAATGATCGGCCTTCTCCAGTCATCAGGGTCTGACTCGGGTTGATCTATGATGTTGCACTCTTCTGTTTGATCCATTAAGATACTCGGCTGCAGAATTTCTTGCACGAAAACTCCGGGTGGGACCTGAGTTCGACTGGACCCTAGCTTGGACAATACATCGGCTGTTGTGTTCCGATCTCTTTCTACATGATGAAATTCCAGACCCTCGAATTTATCTTCCAGCTTTCGGACGGCAGTGCAGTATCTTCCCATTGAATCGCTTGAGCAATCCCACTCCTTGTTTATCTGGCTGATGACTACCAGAGAGTCTCCGTATACCATTAATCTTTTGACGCCCAATGATATGGCAATGTTCAATCCATTGATCAAAGCTTCATACTCGGCTGCATTGTTGGAGGCCGGGAATAGCAACTGGAGGGCGTACTTGAGGTGTTCGCCTCCAGGCGCAGTGAAGAGAATCCCTGCTCCTGCTCCCTGCAGCTTCAGTGAGCCATCAAAATACATTCGCCATACTTCTGCAGTCTCCGGGTTGTCTGGTACTTGTTGTTCGGTCCACTCTGATACGAAATCAACCAGTGCTTGAGTTTTGATGGCAGTGCGAGGTTGGAACTCGATGTCGTGAGATCCCAGCTCGCAAGCCCACTTGGCTATTCGACCAATGGCTTCCTTGTTGTGAAGAATATCCCTTATTGGAAAACTTGTAACTACTATGACTTTGTGGTCGTCAAAGTAGTGACGCAGCTTGCGGGCAGTTAGAAGTACTGCGTATAATAGCTTCTGAACTTGAGGATACTTTTTCTTTGAGGGGCCTAGGACTTCACTAATGAAGTAAACAGGATGTTGTACTGGATAGGCATATCCTTCTTCTACTCGCTCGACTACCAACGCGGTGCTTACCACGTGAGTCGTGCAAGAGATATACAGTAGCAAATCTTCAGCTGGTTGAGTTGACGTAGCTCGCCGGGGTGGTTTTAGTACTGGTGGTGTTGTCAAGAATTTTTTCAGAGCATCTAGAGCTTCTTGTGCTTCTGGAGTCCATTGAAACTTATCCACCTTCTTGAGTAACTTGTAAAATGGCAAACCTTTTTCTCCTAGCCTGGATATAAATCTGCTCAGAGCTGCCATACATCCAGTAAGTCGTTGAACCTTCTTTTGCGATCGAGGTGCTTCCATCTTCATGATAGCTTCAATCTTTTCTGGATTAGCCTCAATTCCCCGGTGGCTGACGATAAACCCGAGCAACTTTCCTGCTGGTACCCCAAAAACACATTTCTCGGGATTAAGCTTCCATCTATACCGCCTCAGACTGTTGAAAACCAGTTGTAAGTCTTCGATGAAGTTTTTTGAGTCCTGCGTTTTGATTACCACGTCATCCACGTAGGCCTCCACACGCTTGCCCCAGTGGTCGGCTAAGCATGTTTGAATGGCTCTCTAGTAAGTTGCCCCAGCGTTTTTGAGGCCAAACGACATGGAGGTATAACAGAAAGCACCAAACGGAGTAATGAATGCCGTTTTTTCTTCATCTTCCTTTGCCAGACTAATCTGATGGTATCCAGAATAGCAATCCAGGAAAGACAGCATAGAACATCCAGCGGTGGAGTCCACCACCTGATCTATCCTCGGGAGCCCGAAAGGATCCTTCGGACAGTGTTTGTTGAGATCAGTATAATCAACACACATGCGCCAATCCACTTTATTCTTTTTGAGTACAAGAACAGGGTTGGCTAACCACTCGGGATGTAACACTTCTCTAATGAATCCAGCCGCGACCAAGCGAGCTAACTCGGTGCGAATGGCCTCTCTTTTGTCGGGCGTGAAACGACGTAGTTTTTGCCGAATCGGCCTTGCCTGGGGATAGACCTTCAGTTTGTGCTCGGCCAGTTCTCTTGGGACTCCCGGCATATCCGCAGGTTGCCATGCGAATACATCTTGGTTATCTTGCAGAAACTGGACGAGCGCGCTTTCCTATTTGTCGTCCAAGCTGGAGCTGATGATAGCCGTCTTGCGCTCATCAGCGAACCACAGGTTGATTCTCTTGGTTTCTTCAGTCGGCCGCATAGAAGTCGCGGTCTGAGCTTCGCTTGCCGGTACTGCGAGGTCTTCCTCAGGCTTAGAGTTCGCCAGTGTGGAAGGGACCGTCGATGGCTTGGCGGTGAGGGCTGCTTGAATAGCCACTCGGAAACACTCTGTGGCACCTTGGAAGTTGGCGCGCACAGTTATGATCCCTTGCGGTCCTGGCATCTTCAGTATCATGTATGTGTAATGCGGAATGGCCACGAACTTGGCCAATCCAGGCCTCCCGATGATGGCGTTGTACCCGTAGTCGAAGTTCGCCACTTCAAACCTCAGGAACTCGGTTCTGTAGTTTTCCGGAGTTCCGAAGGTGACTGGCATGTAGATGTGGCCCAGCGGGTACTCCCCTTCTGTCGGCACGATGCCGAAGAAAGGGGTGTCCGACTCGTGGAGCTCTTTGAGGCGAACTCCTAAGCCTTGAAGTGTCCGGGGGAAGGTGACGTTGATGCTGCTTCCCCTGTCCACCAGCACTTTCTTTACCCGGCTTTCTCGGATCACCGGATCGACGAGGAGCGGATATTTGCTTGGATGGTCAAAGTTGAGCCATTGATCCCCCCGAGTGAAAGTGATCGGGTGTTCCGACCACCGGTATGGGGCAGGAGGACCGGTGGTTGCCACCAGTATCTGGCGGTCGTTGAGCTTTTGTTGTCTCTTGTTCTCCTGCGACCCATGTCCGCCGAAGATGACGTTGACCTCCCTGTCGACGCGTGGGAAAGCTCCTCCTCCTCCCTCCTCCGGCCGATGAGGTTGTCGTGGTTCATCCGGTCCTCCCCTCGGCGGAGGAGGAGGTAGAGGTTGGAAGGGTCGGCCATGCCCAATGGAGTGCTTGAAGTCCCGGCAGTTGCGAAGAGTGTGGCGCATGTCCTTGTGGTATGGGCACTGGGCGTCAAGGATGTCGTCCAGCGTGCGCTCGCCTCCGCGAGGTCCTCCTCGGGCGCGAGAGGCAGGTGGTCCGGCGGCGTGTACTTCTTCGCGAGGCCTCTTCTCCCAGCGTTTGTCGGGTGGCTGGTTCGCGTCGCGTTGTGGTGCTGCCGGTGCAGGCTTTGCTCCTCCGATGAGGTCCTGAGCTCGCTCGTCGGCGGTGATGTAGAGGTCGGCTTCCCGGAACAGCTCCTCGGAAGTAGTCGGCGCTTTCTGTAGTATGGCTCGGACAAAAGCCGAGTCGTTGGATCCTCTATAGAAGTCCTCGATCACGGCCGCCTCCGTGACCTCGAGGATGCGATTTCTCATGGTCTGGAACCTTTTGAGGTACGACCGGAGAGTCTCATCCCCCCGGCGCTTGATGGATTTGAGGTCCCACGGTTGCGCTGGCTTGTCGGAGAGGGACTGGAAGTTGGCGGTGAAACGTCGACTGAAGTCTCCCCAGTCGTCGATGCAGTGTCGGGGTAGATGTCGTAGCCACTGTAGCGCATCTTGCCCAAGGACGATGGGCAAATACGCGGTCATAACGTCCTCAGATGCCCCGGCAGCTCGAGCAGCGGTGGTGTAGACGGCTAGCCAACCCCCTGGATCCTGCTTAGGTTCATATTTGTCGACATTGGATACCTTGAAGTTGGGAGGCCATTGGATGGCCCTAAGGCGCGGAGTAAGAGCAGACACTCCGCACGTGTCCTCCTGTCGTCAGGGACGATGTCTGTCCCGGGGAGGGGAGTTGTGATTGTGGTTCCTCGACCGTCCCCGGGTGGTACCGCCAGTTGAGGCCGTTGCCGACTCAGTCCTGGTGGCCTGGCTCTGAGTCGGGATGCCATGATCCCGGTCGTACTCCTCCCGACGGCGAATCTCGTTCTCATGCCGCCGTTCGCGCGAAGCATTGATGGAGCTTCGTGCGTCTCGGCGACTGTTGATGGCATGTCGTAGATCGTTCGGCGGGTGAGCGAGCGGTAGAAGATGGTTGGCTGCCTGGGTGAACAGGCGTCGGTATCCCTCGGCGTCGGGAGTCCGAGGAAGTCCATCAGCTATCCGAGCTAGTACCCCTCCGACTTCGCTTGGCGTGTTCATAGCTCGGGCGAAGTCGGGATTCAGGTTGCGCCCGAAGAGCGGATTCTCCCGGCGTTGTCTTGCGTCTTGCTCAGCCTGTTCCTGAGCTCGTCGGCGATCACGTCGTCGGGAGTTCCTTTGTTCTCTGAAGACGCGTTCTTCCGGAGTTTCTCCTATCTCCGAGACCTCGTCTCGCGAGACAGGCTGCTCTGGATCCCGCTCCCCGGCCGCGTGATGTCGTCGAACGTTCCTGCGCCGGTTCCTCCGTCGTCGGGACTCTCGTTGAGGCGGTTCTTCCCTGGGTACGGTCGGATCGTCGTCGGAGACGATAGGCGATTCCACTCTTCCGATGAAGAGGACGTCGGGGTAGAATGGAGCTGCTGTCGTGGCGACTTTCTTTCCGTTCTCCTTTGAGGCCGGAGGAACGGAAAGAACGACTTGCTTTTCCCTGGTCTCCTTCTTCCTCGCGATCCGTGTCCATTCTTTTGTCGGGGAAGTAGACAGCGGAGTCTTCCGGGTCAGCGAGCCCTCGGCCCCCGACTTTCCGGAGACGATCTTTTTCCAAAGAGCCGGAGGTTGCGCCTCTCTGGCATTTTCGGAGTTCATTGGAGGAGACTTCTTTTTCGGCGGATCCACGATACGATGTAGAATTCCCTCTTCATCTGCTACAGATGAAATTGTCCCGAAGCAGAATACGGATCCGAGACGCATGGTGATCTTGCTGTAGAAGGTGACGGCCATTGAGCTAGCTTGGATCGTCGACACACCCCCTACCTGGCGCGCTAGCTGTCGGTGTTTTGGGTCCGACCGCACACCCGGGGTTGCCCCTCAAGGTGTTTTAGGAGTAGGACGGTGTCGACGACTGTAGCAAAATGGTTCGTGCCGATCGCACGAGGAACAGTGGACAAGGTTTACAGGTTCGGGCCGCTTAGAGATGCGTAACACCCTACGTCCTGGCAAGTATGCTTGGTGAATGTGGTTACAAGAGAGCTCTCTGGATTGAAAATACAGAGAGTTGATGTGTGTGGCTAAGTAAAAGGTCGATCGAGCTGAAGGGGTGCCCCCTAGGCCTTATATACTCGACCGTGGGGCAGTACACGTGGATATGATAACAACAAGTAGCTAAAAGGTAGTGAACCTCTTGAGTTTATCCCTACGTAACCCTTGCCGACTTATCCTCGCATGGCTCCGTTGCATGGGGGCTTTAGCGCGGGAAAGTCGGGTCTCTGTTGCGATTTACTCGCTCGACACTGTGGGCCGTCCGGGTTTGCACCAATCTGGTCTCACGTCGCTCTGCTTTGCTGGTTGTTTTTCCCCAGGCCCACGAAAGAATGACCTTACGATTTATTGGGCCCTTGGGCCTTTCGTGAGGTCCTTTACTCTTTTAGTGGACCCAGGGGATATCTATCCCCCACAACTACCTTGCCGGATTTGTTAGTTAAAACATAAGAGACATCAAAGGTCTTAAATGAAATGTTAGAATCATTTGATGCCTTAGGAGTTTTCTTCTTAGGCAATTTTGCATGGGTTGATTGCCTAGAGCTAGATGTCTCACCCTTATACATAAAAGCATGATTAGGGCCAGAGTGAGACTTCCTAGAATGAATTCTCCTAATTTTGCTCTCGGGATAACCGGCAGGGTACAAAATGTAGCCCTCGTTATCCTGAGGCATGGGAGCCTTGCCCTTAACAAAATTAGACAATCTTTTAGGAAGGGCATTAAGTTTGACATTGTCCCCCTTTTGGAAGCCAATGCCATCCTTGATGCCAGGGTGTCTCCCATTATAGAGCATGCTTCTAGCAAATTTTAATTTTTCATTTTCTAAGTCATGCTCATTAATCTTAGCATTAAGTTGAGCTATGTGATCATTTTGTTTCTTAATTAAAGCTAGATGGTCATGAATAGCATCAACATTAATGTCTCTACATCTAGTACAAATGGAAGTATGTTCAACAGTAGATGTAGAGGGTTTGCAAGATTTTAATTCTACAACCTTAGCATGCAATATATCATTTTTACTTCTAAGGTCGGAAATGGAAGCATTGCAAACATCTAATTCTTTAGCCTTAGCAAGCAATTTTTCATTTTCAATCCTAAGGCTAGCAAGAGAAATATTCAATTCTTCAATCTTAGCAAGCAAATCAACATTATCATTTCTAAGATTGGGAATTGAAACATTACAAGCATTTGAATCAACCTTAGCAATTAAACTAGCATTCTCATTTCTAAGGTTGTCAATAGTATCATGGCAAGTGCTTAGCTCACTAGACAATTTTTCACATTTTTCTACTTCTAGAGCATAAGCATTTTTCAACTTAACATGCTTCTTATTTTCTTTAATTAAGAAGTCCTCTTGAGAGTCCAAGAGATCATCCTTTTCATGAATAACACTAATTAATTCATTCAACTTTTCTTTTTGTTGCATGTTAAGGTTGGCAAAAAGGGTGCGCAAATTATCCTCCTCATCACTAGCATTATCCTCATCACTAGAGGTTTCATATTTAGTGGAGGACTTTGATTTTACCTTCTTCCTTTTGCCGTCTTTTGCCATGAGGCACTTGTGGCCGACGTTTGGGAAGAGGAGTCCCTTGGTGACGGCAATGTTGGCGGCGTCCTCGTCGGAGGAGGAGTCGGTGGAGCTCTCGTCGGAGTCCCACTCCCGGCAAACATGGGCATCGCCGCCCTTCTTCTTGTAGTACCTCTTCTTCTCCTTTCTTCTCCCCTTCTTGTCGTCGCCCCTGTCACTATCACTAGATAATGGACATTTAGCAATGAAATGACCAGGCTTACCACATTTGTAGCAAACTTTCTTGGGGCGAGGCTTGTAATCTTTCCCCCTCCTTTGTTTGAGGATTTGGCGGAAGCTCTTGATGATGAGCGCCATCTCCTCATTGTCGAGCTTTGAGGCGTCGATTGGTTGTCTACTTGATGTAGACTCCTCCTTCTTTTCCTCCGTCGCTTTGAATGCGACCGGTTGTGCTTCGGACATGGAGGGGCCATCAAGCTCGTTGATCTTCTTTGAGCCTTTGATCATCAATTCAAAGCTCACAAAATTCCCGATTACTTCCTCGGGAGTCATTAGTGTATATCTAGGATTGCCACGAATTAATTGAACTTGAGTAGGGTTAAGGAAAACAAGTGATCTTAGAATAACCTTAACCATTTCGTGGTCATCCCATTTTTTGCTCCCGAGGTTGCGCACTTGGTTCACCAAGGTTTTGAGCCGGTTGTACATGTCCTGTGGCTCCTCCCCTTGGCGAAGTCGGATGCGACCGAGCTCCCCCTCGATCGTCTCCCGCTTGGTGATCTTGGTCACCTCGTCTCCTTCGTGCGCGGTCTTTAGTGTGTCCCAAATCTCCTTAGCGCTTTTCAACCCTTGCACCTTGTTATACTCCTCTCGACTTAGAGAGGCGAGGAGTATAGTCGTGGCTTGGGAGTTGAAGTGTTGGATTTGGGCCACTTCGTCCTCATCATAATCTTCATCCCCTACGGATGGTACCCGTACACCAAACTCAATAACATCCCATATACTTTTGTGGAGTGAGGTTAGGTGATATCGCATCAAATCACCCCACCTAGCATAATCTTCACCATCAAACGTTGGTGGTTTGCCTAATGGGACGGAAAGTAAAGGCGTATGTTTAGGAATGTGAGGATAGCGTAGGGGGATCTTACTAAACTTCTTGCGCTCATGGCGCTTAGAAGTTACGGACGGCGTGTCGGAGCCGGAGGTGGATGGCGACGAGGTGTCGGTCTCGTAGTAGACCACTTTCCTCATCTTTTTCTTCTTATCATCGCTCCGACGCGACTTGTGTGAAGGGGATTCCTTTTCCTTCCCCTTCCCTTTGTTGTAGGACTCTCCCGATGGAGCCTTCCCGTGGCTTGTAGCGGGCTTCTCACCGGTCACCATCTCCTTCTTGGCGTGATCTCCCGACATCACTTCGAGCGGTTAGGCTCTAATGAAGCACCGGGCTCTGATACCAATTGAAAGTCGTCTAGAGGGGGGTGAATAGGGCAAATCTGAAATTTAACAACTTAAGCACAACTACAAGCCGGGTTAGCGTTAGAAATATAAACGAGTCCGAGAGAGAGGGCGCAAAACAAATTGTGAGCGAATAAAGAGCGAGACACGATGAGTTGTTTTACCGAGGTTCGGTTCTTGCAAACCTACTCCCCGTTGAGGTGGTCACAAAGACCGGGTCTCTTTCAACCCTTTCTCTCTCTCAAACGGTCACCTAGACCGAGTGAGCTTCTCTTCTCAATCAATCGGAACACAAAGTTCCCGCAAGGACCACCACACAATTGGTGTCTCTTGCCTCGATTACAAATGAGTTTGATCACAAAAAAGAATGAGAAAGAAGCAATCCAAGTGCAAGAGCTCAAAAGAACACAACAAATATCTCTCTAATCACTAGAGCTTAGTGTGGAGTTGGGAGAGGATTTGATCTATTTGGTTGTGTCTAGAATTGAATGCTAGAGCTCTTGTAAGTAGTTGGAAGGTGGAAAACTTGGATGCCAATGAATGTGTGGTGGTTGGGGTATTTATAGCCCCAACCACCACAAAGTGGCCGTTGGAAGGCTGCAGTCGCATGGCGCACCGGACACTGTCTAGTGCGCCAGCCACGTCAGCAGACCGTTGGGGTTCGACCGTTGGAGCTCTATCTTGTGGGCCCGCCTGGCTGTCTGGTGGTGCACCGGACAGGCCCTATAGGATGTCCGGTGTGCCACCCGTGCGTGCTCTGCTCCTCTGCGCGCGTAGACGCGCATTTAATGCGTTGCAGTCGACCGTTGCGCGCGAAGTAGTCGTTGCTCCGCTGTCACACCGGACAGTCCGGTGAATTATAGCGGAGCGGATTCCCGAAGCTGGCGAGTTCAGAGTCGCTCTTCCTTGGGGCACCGGACACTGTCCGATGGTGCACCGGACAGTCCGGTGAATTATAGCGGAGCGCCTCTGAGAATTCCCGAAGGTGAGGAGTTCAGCTTGGAGTCCCCTAGTGCACCGGACACTATCTAGTGGTGCACCGGACACTGTCCGGTGCGCCAGACCAGGGCACACTTCGGTTATCCCTTTCTCTCTTCTTTGAACCCTTTTCTTGGTCTTTTTATTGGCTTATTGTGAACCTTTGGCACCTGTAGAACTTATAGACTAAAGCAAACTAGTTAGTCCAATTATTTGTGTTGGGCAATTCAACCACCAAAATCAATTAGGAAAATAGGTGTAAGCCTAATTCCCTTTCACTAATGTGAAAGGACCCAAGACCATTTGGGTACCTAAGAACAAGGCCTAAATTTGTTTTGTAGGTTTATGCATCCGGGGGCTCAAGTTGGATAATTGATAGCGGGTGCACAAACCACATGACTGGGGAGAAAAGGATGTTCTCCTCCTATGAGAAAAACTATGATCCCCAAAGAGCTATCACATTCGGGGATGGAAATCAAGGTTTGGTCAAAGGACTTGGTAAAATTGCTATATCTCCTTACCATTCTATTTCCAATGTTTTCCTTGTAGATTCTTTAGACTATAACTTGCTTTCAGTTTCTCAATTATGTAAAATGGGCTACAATTGTCTTTTTACAGATATAGGTGTTACTGTCTTTAGAAGAAGTGATGATTCAGTAGCATTTAAGGGAGTGTTAGAGGGTCAGCTATACTTAGTTGATTTTAATAGAGCTGAACTCGATACTTGCTTAATAGCTAAGACTAACATGGGTTGGCTCTGGCATCGCCAACTAGCCCACGTTGGGATGAAGAATCTTCATAAGCTTCTAAAGGGAGAGAACATTTTGGGACTAACAAATGTTCATTTTGAGAAAGACAGGATTTGTAGCGCATGTCAAGCAGGGAAGCAAGTTGGTGTTCATCATCCACACAAGAACATCATGACGACTGACAAGCCGCTTGAGCTACTCCACATGGACCTATTCGACCCGATCGCTTACATAAGCATCGGCGGGAGTAAGTACTGTCTAGTTATTGTGGATGATTATTCTCGCTTCACTTGGGTGTTCTTTTTGCAGGAAAAATCACAAACCCAAGAGACTTTAAAGGGATTCTTGAGACAGTCTCAAAATGAGTCCGGCTTAAGGATCAAAAAGATTAGAAGCGACAACGGGATGGAGTTCAAGAACTCACAAATAGAAGGCTTCCTTGAGGATGAGGGCATCAAGCATGAGTTCTCTTCTCCCTACACACCACAACAAAATGGTGTAGTGGAGAGGAAGAATAGAACTCTACTTGACATGGCGAGGACCATGCTTGATGAGTACAAGACTTCATATCGGTTTTGGGCATAAGCAGTCAACACCGCCTGCTACGCCATCAACCGTCTCTACCTTCACCGAATTCTCAAGAAGACATCGTATGAACTCCTCACTGGTAAAAAGCCCAATGTTTCATATTTTAGAGTCTTTGGTAGCAAATGCTTTATTCTTGTTAAAAGAGGTAGAAAATCTAAATTTGCTCCTAAGGCTGTAGAAGGCTTTTTACTTGGTTATGATTCAAACACAAGGGCATATAGAGTCTTTAACAAGTCCAGTGGACTAGTTGAAGTTTCTTGTGACATTGTGTTTGATGAGACTAACTACTCTCAAGTAGAGAAAGTTGATCTTAATGAGCTAGATGATGAAGAGGCTCCATGCGTCATGCTAAGGAACATGTCCATTGGGGATGTGTGTCTTAAGGAATCCGAAGAGCCTCAACAAGCACAAGATCAACCATCATCTTCAAATCAAGCATCTCCACCAACCCAAGATGAGGATAAAATCAAGATGATGAAAATGAAGATCAAGAAGAGCCACCTCAAGAGGAGGACAACGATAAAGAGGGAGATGCCAATAATCAAGACAAGGAAGATGATGAGGGTCCAAGACCGCCTCACCCAAGAGTCCACCAAGCAATACAACGAGATCACCCCGTGAACTCCATCCTCGACGATATTCATAAGGGGGTAACCACTCAATCTCATGTCGCTCATTTTTGTGAACATCACTCTTTTGTGTCTTCTATTGAGCCTTACAGGGTGGAAGACGCATTAAGAGATTCGGATTGGGTGTTGGCAATGCAAGAGGAACTCAACAACTTCACAAGGAATGAGGTATGGCATCTTGTTCCATGTCCTAATCAAAATGTTGTAGGAACCAGGTGGGTCTTCCGCAACAAGCAAGATGAGCATGGTGTGGTGACAAGGAACAAAGCCCGACTTGTGGCCAAGGGATATTCACAAGTCGAAGGTTTGGATTTTGGTGAAACCTATGCACCTGTAGCTAGGCTTGAGTTAATTCGTATATTACTTGCCTATGCTACTTACCATGGCTTTAAGCTCTATTAAATGGACGTGAAAAGTGCCTTCCTCAATGGACCAATCAAGGAGGAGGTCTATGTTGAGCAACCTCCCGGCTTTGAAGATAGTGAGTACCCTAACCATGTGTATAAACTCTCTAAGGCACTTTATGGGCTCAAGCAAGCCCCAAGAGCATGGTATGAATGCCTAAGAGATTTTCTTATCGCTAATGGCTTCAAAGTTGGAAAAGCCGATCCTACTCTCTTTACTAAAACTATTGCAAATGATTTGTTTGTATGCCAAATTTATGTTGATGATATCATATTTGGATCTACTAACAAATCTACTTGTGAAGAGTTTAGTAGGATAATGGTTCAAAAATTCGAGATGTCTATGATGGGGGAGTTGAAGTATTTCTTAGGATTTCAAGTGAAGCAACTTCAAGAGGGCACCTTCATCAGCCAAACTAAGTACATTCAAGACATACTCACCAAGTTTGGAATGAAGGATGCCAAGTCCATCAAGACACCCATGGGAACCAATGGGCATCTCGACCTCGACACGGGAGGTAAATCCGTAGATCAAAAGGTATATCGGTCGATGATAGGATCTTTACTCTATTTATGTGCATCTCGACCGGATATTATGCTTTCCGTATGCATGTGTGCAAGATTCCAAGTCGATCCTAAGGAAGTTCACCTTAGGGCCGTGAAACGAATCTTGAGATATTTAGTTCATACACCTAAGTTTTTCCTTTGGTACCCCAAGGGATCCACTTTTGATTTAATTGGTTATTCAGATGCTGATTGGGCATGGTGTAAAATTGATAGAAAGAGCACATCAGGGACTTGTCAGTTCTTGGGAATATCCCTGGTGTCTTGGGCTTCAAAGAAACAAAATTTTGTAGCTCTTTCTACCACCGAAGCCGAGTACATTGCCGTAGGCCATTGTTGCGTGCAATTGTTTTGGATGAGGCAAACCCTTAGGGACTATGGTTACAAATTGACCAAAGTCCCTCTCCTATGTGATAATGAGAGTGCAATCCGCATGGCGGATAATCCCGTTGAACACAGCCGCACTAAGCACATAGCCATTCGGTATCACTTTTTGAGGGATCACCAACAAAGGGGGGATATCGAGATTGCATATGTCAGTACCAAATAACAATTAGCCGATATCTTTACCAAGCCATTAGATGAGAAAACTTTTACAGAATTAGGCATGAGCTAAACATTCTTGATTCTAGGAACTTTGATTGATCTCTTGCACACATAGCTCATTTATATACCTTTGATCATCTATATTTCATGTGCTATGACTAATGTGTTTTCAAGTGTATTATTTGCTAAGTCATAGATTGAAAGGGAAATGGAGTCTTCGGCGAAGGCAAGGCTTCCACTCCACTCCATCGAATTATTCATCCTTCGCCGTCACTCCGCACCGCTCTCCAATTTGGTATAATCTTCACTCATATATTATTTACCAAAGGGGGAGGAGGTTTGAAAGAGGTCTTATATTTCACTCACAAGTATCCGTTTTTGGCGATTCATGCCAAAGGGGGAGAAAGTATTAGCCCAAAGCAAAAGGACCACACCACCACCAATTTCAAAAATGTAGTCTTTCAATTTGTATTAAAGAAGTTTTTCAATTGGTATCTTATTTTTGATATATTTTCAAATTGGTATGACCCTTTCAAAATTAATATCTAAAACCCTCTTGAACACTAAGAGGAGAATTTCATTAATGGAGAGTTTTGTTTAGTCAAAGGAAAAGCATTTGAAACAGGGGGAGAAAATTTCAAATCTTGAAAATGCTTCTTTATATCTTATTCATATACCTTTGACTAACTGCAAAAAGTCTTTGAAAAGGAATTTTTAAAAACATTTGTAAAAACAAAACATGTGGTGCAAGCGTGGTCCAAAATGTTAAAATGAAGAAAGCAATCCATGTACATCTTATGAAAATATAAATTGGTTTAATTCCAAGTAACCTTTGCACTTACCTTATGCAAACTAGTTCAATTCTGCACTTATATATTTGCTTTGGTTTCTGTTGGCATCAATCACCAAAAAGGGGGAGATTGAAAGGGAAATAGGGTCAAACCTTTTCCTAAATGATTTTGGTGGTTGAACTTCCTAACACAAATAAATGGACTAACTAGTTTGCTCTAGATTATAAGTTCTACAGGTGCCAAAGGTTCAACACAAACCAATAAAAAATCCAAGAAAGGGTTCAAATAAAAAGAGCAAAAGACAACCGAAGGTAGCCCTGATCTGGCGCACCGGACTGTCCGGTGTGCCACCGGACAGTGTCCGGTGCACCAGAGAGATCAACTCCGAACTTACCACCTTCGGGAATTTGGGAAGCCACTCCTCTATAATTCACCGGACCAGTGTAGCACCGGACTGTCCGGTGTGCCAGCGGAGCAACGGCTAACTGCGCCAACGGTCGTCTGCAAAAGCAACAATGAACAGTGAACAGTGCGCGACTGCGCGCGCAGAGTCAGAGCAGGCGCCAGAAGGCACACCAGACAGTGAACAGTGACTGTCCGGTGCACCACCGGACTGTTCGGTGGCCCCACATGTTAGAGCTCCAATGGTCGAACCCTAACGGTTGGGTGACGTGGCTGGCGCACTAGACAGTGTCCGGTGGCACACCGGACTGTCCGGTACGCCCTTCGACAGCAGCCTTCCCCAACGACCACTTTGGTGGTTGGGGCTATAAATACCCCCCAACCACCACACTTCAAGGCATCCAAGTTTTCAGCCAACACACTCAATACAAGAGCTAGTGCATTCAATACAAGACACAAATAGAGTGAATCAGAATCTCTCCAAGTCCCAATTCCACTCAAAGCAATAGTGACTAGAAGAGAGAGTTTTGTCGTGTTCTTTTGAGCTCTTATGCTTGGATCGCTTTTCTTCTTCCCCATCTCTTGTTCCCAAGTTCTTTATAATCAAAGAAAAAGACACCAATTGTGTGGTGATCCTTGTGGGGACTAAGTGTCCCAATTGATTGAGAAGAGAAGCTCACTCGGTCTAAGTGACCGTTTGAGAGAGGGAAAGGGTTGAAAGAGACCCGGTCTTTGTGACCACCTCAACGGGGAGTAGGTTTGCAAGAACCGAACCTCGGTAAAACAGATCACCGTGTCATCCGCCTTATTTGCTTGTGATTTGTTTTTGCCCTCTCTTTCGGACTCGATTATATTTCTAACGCTAACCTTGGCTTGTAGTTGTACTTAAAGTTTATAAATTTCAGATTTGCCTATTCACCCCCCTCTAGGTGACTTTCACAATCTTAGAAATGAGAATGCCATGTTACATGCTAAGATTTATGAATTAAATGCATGCAAACCCTCTACATCTACAGTTAGCCATGTTTCCATTTGTACTAGATGTAGAGATATTAATGTTGATGCTATCCATGATCACCTAGCTTTAATTAAACAACAAAATGATCACATAACTCAACTTAGTGCTAAAATTAATGAGCATGAGATAGAAAATGAAAAATTTAAATTTGCTACAAGCATGCTCTATAGTGGGAGACGCCCTAACATTAAGGATGGCATTGGCTTCCAACAGGGAGACAATGTCAAGCTTAATGCCCCTAAAAGATTGTCTAATTTTGTTAATGGTAAGGCTCCCATGGCTCAGGATAACGAGGGTTATATTTTATATCATGCTGGTTATCCCGAGCACAAAATTAGGAGAATTAATGCTAGGAAACCTCATAATGTTTCACATCATGCTTTTATATATAAAAATGAGGCTTCTAGCTCTAGGCAATCAACCCATGTTAAATTGCCTAAAAAGAAATCTCCTATTGCATCAAATGAACCCAATGTTTCATTTAAAACTTTTGATGCTTCATATGTTTTAACTAACAAATCAGGCAAAATAGTTGCCAAATATGTTGGGGTCAAACACAAGGGCTCCAAGACTTGTGTTTGGGTACCCAAGGTGCTTGTTTCTAATATGAAAGGACCCAAGACCGTTTGGGTACCTAAGAACAAGGCCTAAACTTGTTTTGTAGGTTTATGCATCCGGGGCCTCAAGTTGGATCATTGATAGCGGGTGCACAAACTACATGACTGGGGAGAAAATAATGTTCTCCTTCTATGAGAAAAAACACATTCGGGGATGGAAATCAAGGTTTGGTCAAAGGACTTGGTAAAATTGCTATATCTCCTGACCACTCTATTTCCAATGTTTTTCTTGTAGATTTTTTAGATTACAATTTGCTTTCTGTTTCTCAATTATGCAAAATGGGCTATAATTGTCTTTTTACGGATATAGGTGTTACTGTCTTTAGAAGAAGTGATGATTCAGTAGCATTTAAGGGAGTACTCGAGGGTCAACTATACTTAGTTGATTTCAATAGAGCTGAACTCGATACTTGCTTAATTGCTAAGACTAATATGGGTTGGCTTTGGCATCGCCGACTAGCCCATGTTGGGATGAAGAATCTTCACAAGCTTTTAAAGGGAGACACATTTTGGGACTAACCAATGTTCATTTTGAGAAAGACAGGGTTTGTAGCGCGTGTCAAGCAGGAAAGAAAGTTGGTGTTCATCATCCACACAAGAACATCATGACGACCGACAGGCCGCTTGAGCTACTCCACATGGATTTATTCGGCCCGATCGCTTACATAAGCATCAGCAGAAGTAAGTATTGTCTTGTAATTGTGGATGACTATTCTCGCTTCACTTGGGTGTTCTTTTTGCATGATAATTCTCAAACCCAAGAGACCTTAAAGGGATTCTTGAGACGGGCTCAAAATGAGTTCGGCTTAAGGATCAAAAAGATTAGAAGCGACAACGGAACGAAGTTCAAGAACTCTCAAATTGAAGGGTTCCTTGAGGAGGAGGGCATCAAGCATGAGTTCTCTTCTCCCTACACACCACAACAAAATGGTGTAGTGGAGAGGAAGAATAGAACTCTACTCGACATGGCGAGAACCATGCTTGATGAGTACAAGACTTCGGACCGGTTTTGGGTGGAAGCATTCAACACCGCTTGCTACGCCATAAACCGTCTCTACCTTCACCGAATCCTCAAGAATACATCATATGAACTCCTAACTAGTAAAAAGCCCAATGTTTCATATTTTAGAGTCTTTGGTAACAAATGTTTTATTCTTGTCAAAAGAGGAAGAAAATCTAAATTTGCTCCTAAGACTGTAGAAGGCTTTTTACTTGGTTATGATTCAAACACAAGGGCATATAAAGTCTTTAACAAGTCCACTGGACTAGTTGAAGTTTCTTGTGACATTGTGTTTGATGAGACTAATGGCTCCCAAGTGGAGCAAGTTGATCTTGATGAGCTAGATGCTGAAGAGGCTCCATGCGTCGCGCTAAGGAACATGTCCATTGAAGATGTGTGTCCTAAGAAATCCGAAGAGCCTCCACAAGCACAAGATAAACCATCATCTTCCATGCAAGCATCTCCACCAACCCAAGATGAGGATCAAGCTCAAGAGTATGAAAATGAAGATCAAGAAGATGAGCCACCTCACGAGGAGGGAAATGATCAAGGGGGAGATGCCCATGATCAAGACAAGGAAGATGATTAGGATCCAAGACCGCCTCACCTAAGAGTCCACCAAGCAATACAGCGAGATCACCCCGTGAACTCCATCCTCGGCGATATTCATAAGGGGGTAACCACTCGATCTCGTGTCGCTCATTTTTGTGAACATTACTCCTTTGTGACTTCTATTGAGCCATACAGGGTGGAAGACACATTAAGGGATTCGGATTGGGTGTTGGCAATGCAAGAGGAACTCAACAACTTCACGAGGAATGAGGTATGGCATTTAGTTCCACGTTCTAACCAAAATGTTGTAGGAACCAAGTGGGTCTTCCGCAACAAGCAAGATTAGCATGGTGTGGTGACAAGGAACAAAGCCCGACTTATAGCCAAGGGATATTCACAAGTCGAAGGTTTGGATTTCGGTGAAACCTATGCACCCGTAGCTAGGCTTGAGTCAATTCGCATATTACTTGCCTATGCTACTTACCATGGCTTCAAGCTTTATCAAATGGACGTGAAGAGTGCCTTCCTCAATGGACCAATCAAGGAAGAGGTCTATGTTGAGCAACCTCCCGGCTTTGAAGATAGTGAGTACCCTAACCATGTGTATAAACTCTCTAAGGCACTTTATGGGCTCAAGCAAGCCCCAAGAGCATGGTATGAATGCCTAAGAGTTTTTCTTATCACTAATGGATTCAAAGTCGGCAAAAGCCGATCATACTCTCTTTACTAAAACTATTGCAAATAATTTGTTTGTATGCCAAATTTATGTTGATGATATCATATTTGGGTCTACTAACAAATCTACTTGTGAAGAGTTTAGTAGGATTATGATTCAGAAATTCGAGAAGTCTATGATGGGGGAGTTGAAGTATTTTCTAGGATTTCAAGTCAAGCAACTCCAAGAGAGCACCTTCATCAGCCAAACCAAGTATATTCAAGACATACACTACAGGAATTCTAAAGATTCCCGTCGGCCAAACTAACTCCCGTCGGCCAGAGCAAAAGCCGACGGGCATAGAGTAATTCCCGTCGGCCCACTAGCAGTCGATGGGAGTTATGTTAACTCCCGTCGGCCAAATCCCAGGCCAACGGAAATTATTTTAACGCTGTCGGCCACGTCCCAGGCCGACGGGGATTACGTTAACTCCCGTCGGCCACGTCACAGGCCGACGGGGATTAACCAGTTATGAGACCGGCCGAGACCACGCGCGGGCTCATTCACCTTGCTTTCTTCAAACCGCCGCCGGCCTTGTCCTTGTCGCCGCCTCCGCCCCTATCCGCGCCCGCCGAGCACCGCCACCCATAGCCGCGCCCGCCCGAGCCCCCGCCCGCGCGCCTAGCCGCGCCGCCGCTGCCCCCCGCCGAGCGCCCCACGCGGCCCCGCCCCCGGCCCGCCCGAGCAGCGCCGCCCCCTAGCCCCCATCGTCCGCCGTCCGCCCTCAACAAGTCGCCGTCGTCCACAAGCGCCGCCGTCCCCAGCCCACCGTCGTCCGCCGTCCGCCAGTGCCTCGACGCACCGGTCAACCACCGCAACCGAGGGCTCGCCATCCGGTCCGCGTTCGAGTTCGAGTCGTCGAGGTATAATGTTATTTCTAAATGTGAATTAATATGTGATTATTTTCATCGGTTTTTTGTGGCCGACGGGAGTTAACTTTCATATGATTAGAGGTAGTTTAAAATTGTTAATTGATAGTGTTCTTAGTTTTCATATGACTTTATGCATTATACTTGCTAGTTTTAATATCATGTGTGGCTTGATGTTAGGTAAATATTAATTCTATTATTATAGTTGATTTAACAAATGATTTATGTTTTAATTTTCGTTAGTTTTTATGGCCGACGGGAGTTAGCTGTAATGTGATTATAATTTGTTTAATATTGTTATTTGTTAGTATGGTTTGACCTAATATTATTTGATGTATGATATTTGTTATTTTTAACTTGATTTTGTAAATATGATATGATGTATTTGATGTTATTATTTAATGAAATTGATGTTATGCAAGCATTAATCACTTTGATAGATTTGATGTTATAGGTAATGAATTTGATGTTCTGCAATTATAATTTAATTTGATGGATTGGATGTTTGCAAATATTGTTAATTGATGAATATCATGTTAATTTGATGTTATTTATGTGTATATATAGTTATTTATGTATATATATATATATATATATATATATATATATATATATATATATATATATATATATATATATATATATAGTTTTACTACTTACCTATAGATGTATGTGTGACGTGTAGAAACATGATTGTCTCACACGCACTCTTTACTCGTACACACAGCCGCAATAATGGGTGATAGACGTGATTGGATGTATGAAGGTTTCAAGAAGGGTGGATGTCACACAAGTGAATGGTTTGCCAAGACGCAGATGTTTCTGGACCATGCAGCTGCTTTATCACAAATAGATAATATTAGGTGTCCATGCAATAAATGTAGAAATATGACGAGCCACACCAAGAGGCAGGTCACACTACACCTGTGCTCACATGGTTTCGTGCCAGGCTATAAGGTCTGGTATCTCCACGGTGAAGATGTTGAACGAGCAACAGAAGTAGAAGTTGATGACAGTGAAGATGATGTTGATAGGATGGACCAGATGCTTGAGGATCTACAGCCTGAATTGGCCCCAGATCATCATGATTCACCTACACCGGAGGTTCAGAATTTCTTCGACCTCCTCAAAGCGTCAGAAGAGCCTCTTCACGGCCACACTGACGTGACCGTACTCGAATTCGTGACCCGGCTGATGTCAATCAAGTCCAGGTTTGCATTCTCAATTAATTGTTACAAGGAGCTTGTGGATTTGATTAGCGAGGTTCTTCCTACGGGTCACAAGATGCCCAAAGACATGTACCAGTCCAAGAAATTGCTTGAAGGTCTTGGTATGGAGTATGAGAAGATTGATGTTTGCCAGGACAACTGTATGCTTTTTTGGAAGGAACATGGCAGAGAGCAGAAATGCTTAAAATGTGGGAAGTCGAGGTACGTGGAGCTTGTAAATGAAGATGGGGAGAAGGTGGTGACAAAGGTTGCACATAAACAGCTTCGGTACATGCCTCTCACTCCTAGAGTGAAACGTTTGTTTCTCTCGAGGAAGACCGTTATGCACATGAGGTGGCATAAAGATTGTACAGACAGACAAGATGGTTTAATGGTGCACCCGTCAGATGGTGATGCATGGAAGGCTCTTGACAAATTTGATCCAGATTTTGCGAGCGATGCAAGAAACGTTCGTATCGGCTTGGCAACTGATGGTTTCACGCCTTTCAATATGACCGCTGCGTCGTATTCATGTTGGCCTGTCATTGCCATACCGTACAACCTTCCACCTGCTCTTTGCATGAAATATGAGTTTATGTTCCTATGTCTTGTTATACCTGGGCCTGAGCATCCTGGCGTACGCCTCAATGTGATGCTTCAACCACTGATTGAAGAGTTAAAGAAGCTATGGCAAGGTGTGGAAGCCTATGACTGCTTCAAGAAGCAGAAATTCAATCTTCGTGTTGCATATCTGTTCACGGTTCATGATTTTATGGCGTATGGTATTTTCTCTGGATGGAGCGTGCATGGTAGATTGACGTGTTCTTATTGTGCTAAAGATACAGATTGTTTTCGTCTTAGTGCTGGTGGCAAGATATGTTACTTTGATTGCCATAGATGTTTTCTACCCTTCAATCACCCCTTCAGAAGGCAGAGAAAGGAGTTTAGGAAGGGCACCATTGTCACGAAGGGACCGCCCAAGCGACATAGTGGGATAGAAATTACAGAAGAGCATATGAAACTTGTCCTAGACAAGAGTGGGAAAATGTATCAAGGTTTTGGTGAGGAGCATAACTGGACTCACAGATGTGGCTTGTGGGAGCTTCCTTATGCTAAGTCATTGATTTTGATGCACAACATCGACGTCATGCATCAAGAGAGTAACTTTTGCCAAGCCCTCATAAATACATGCATGGATTTCCCTGATAAAACGAAAGACAATGACAAGGCACGCATGGACTTAGCAGTGATATGTGATCGTCCAACCCAAGTGCTTAGAGAAAACGGAGGCAAACCAAAAGTTGACTATTGTCTGAAATCTAAGCAACGGAAAGAAGTGATGAAGTGGATGAAGGATATTAAATTCCCCGATGGTTATGCCGCTGGTTTTAGAAGATCTGTGAACTTGAAGACAATGAAGATGAATGGACTGAAGAGCCATGACTTCCACATAATTATGGAGAGGCTCATGCCTGTAATGTTTCGTGGGTACATTTCCGAACCTGTGTGGACAACGTTAGCTGAAGTTAGCTATTTCTACAGACAGTTGTGTGCTAAAGAAATCAGAAGAGATGTGATGGAACAGCTGGAGAAAGAGGCACTGGTGCTTTTGTGCAAATTGGAAAAAAATATTTCCATCGGGTTTCTTCAATCCTATGCAGCATCTCTTTATACATCTTCCATATGAGGCTAAGGTCGGTGGTCCTGTTCAGTATAGGTGGATGTTTCATATAGAAAGAGCATTAAAGAAGTTTAGAGCAATGGTGGGCAATAAGGCAAGAGTTGAAGGATGTATTTGAAAGGGAATTAGGCTTACACCTAGTTCCTAAATAATTTTGGTGGTTGAATTGCCCAACACAAATAATTGAACTAACTAGTTTGCTTTAGTGTATAAGTTATACAGGTGCCAAAGGTTCACAACAAGCCAATTAAAAAGACCAATGTTGGGTTCAAAATAGAGAGCTAAAGGCATCCCGAAAGGCTTCCTGGTCTGGCGCACCGGACTGTCCGGTGTGCCACCGGACAGTGTCTGGTGCACCAGGGGACTTCGCGCTGAACTCCTCAGCCTCGGGAATTTTCAGAGCCGGCGCGCTATAATTCACCGGACTGTCCGGTGTACACCGGACAGTGTCCGGTGCTCCAAGAAGACGCGGCTCTAGAACTTGGCAGCCTCGGGAATTCGCAACGGCTGCTCCGCTATAATTCACCGGACATGTCCGGTGTACACCGGACTGTCCGGTGTAACTGCGGGGCAACGGCTACTTCGCGCCAACGGTCACCTGCAACAGCAATTAATGCGCGCCAGAGCGCGCAAAAGTCAGGCACGCGCGTAGTGGCGCACCAGACACTCTACAGTACATGTCCGGTGCGTCACCGGACATCCAGGCGGGCCCAGCAGTCAGAGCTCCAATGGTCGGAACCCAACGACTTTGGTGACGTGGCTGGCGCACCGGACATGTCCGGTATACACCAGACTGTCCGGTGCACCATACGACAGTCAGCCCCACCAAACGGCTAGTTTGGTGGTTGGGGCTATAAATACCCCCAACCACCCACCATTCATTGCATCCAAGTTTTCCGCTTCTCAACCACTTACAAGAGCTAGGCATTCAATTCTAGACACACCAAAGAGATCAAATTCTCTCTAATTCCACACAAGGCTTTAGTGACTAGCGAGAGAGATTTGTCGTGTTCTTTTGAGCTCTTGCGCTTGGATTGCTTCTTTTCTTTCTCACTTGTTCTTGTGATCAAAACTCCATTGTAATCAAGGCAAGAGGCACCAATTGTGTGGTGGCCCTTGCGGGGAAGTTTTGTTCCCGGTTTTGATTTGAGAAGAGAAGCTCACTCGGTCCGAGGGATCGTTTGAGAGAGGGAAAGGGTTGAAAGAGACCCGGTCTTTGTGACCACCTCAACGGGGAGTAGGTTTGCAAGAACCGAACCTCGGTAAAACAAATCCGCGTGTCACACTTCTCATTTGCTTGCGATTTGTTTTCACCCTCTCTTGCGGACTCGATTATATTACTAACGCTAACCCGGCTTGTAGTTGTGTTTATATTTGTAAATTTTAGTTTCGCCCTATTCACCCCCCTCTAGGCGACTATCAATTGGTATCAAAGCCCGGTGCTTCATTAGAGCCTAACCGCTCGAAGTGATGTCGGGAGATCACGCCAAGAAGGAGATGGAGACCGGCGAAAAGCCCACTACAAGCCACGGGAGCACTTCATCGGAAGAGTCCCGCACCAAGAGGAAGGAGAAGAAGAAGGACTCCTCCAAAGGGAAGGAGAAGAAATCTTCTTCACACCACAAAGAGAAGAAGGAGAAATCCTCTTCCCACAAGCCGCATCGGAGTGGGGACAAGAAAAAGAGGATGAGGAAGGTGGTCTACTACGAGGCCGATTCTTCATCGGCATCCATCTCCAGCTCCGACGCGGCGTCCGTCACTTCTAAGCGCCAAGAGCGTAAGAAGTATAGTAAGATTCCCCTACGCTACCCTCGCATTTCTAAACATACACCTTTACTTTCCGTCTCATTAGGCAAACCACCAACTTTTGATGGTGAAGATTACGCTAGGTGGAGTGATTTAATGTGATTTCATCTAACCTCGCTCCACAAAAGTATATGGGATGTTGTTGAGTTTGGTGCACAGGTACCATCCGTAGGGGATGAAAACTATGATGAGGATGAAGTAGCCCAAATCGAGCACTTCAACTCCCAAGCCACAACCATACTCCTCGCCTCTCTAAGTAGAGAGGAATATAACAAGGTGCAAGGGTTGAAGAATGCGAAGGAGATTTGGGATCTACTCAAGACCACGCACGAGGGTGATGAACTCACCAAGATCACCAAGCGGGAAACGATCGAGGGGGAGCTCGGTCGCTTCCGTATTCACCAAGGGGAGGTGCCACAAGATATGTACAACCGGCTCAAAACCTTGGTGAACCAAGTGCGCAACCTCGGGAGCAAGAAATGGGATGACCACGAGGTGGTTAAGGTTATTCTTAGATCACTCATCTTCCTTAACCCCACTCAAGTTCAATTAATTCGTGGTAATCCTAGATATACTCTAATGACTCCCGAGGAAGTTATCGGGAATTTTGTGAGCTTTGAATGTATGATCAACGACTCAAAGAAGATCAACGAGCTTGATGATCCCTCCACATCTGAAGCACAACCGGTGGCCTTCAAGGCAACGGAGGAGAAGAAGGAGGAGTCTACACCAAGTAGACAACCAATCGACGCTTCAAAGCTCGACAACGAGGAGATGGCTTTAATCATCAACTGCTTTCGCCAAATCCTCAAGCAATGGAAAGGGAAGGATTACAAATCCCGTTCCAAGAAGGTTTGCTACAAGTGTGGTAAGCCCGGTCACTTTATTGCTAAATGTCTATTATCAAGTGACAGTGACAGGGATAACGACAAGAAGGGCAAGAGGAGAGAAAAGAAGAGGTACCACAAGAAGAGGGGCGGCGATGCCCACGTGTGCCGCGAGTGGGACTCCGACGAGAGCTCCACCGACTCCTCCGACGACGAGGACGCCGCCAACATCACCGTCACCAAGGGACTCCTCTTCCCCAACGTCGACCACAAGTGTCTCATGGCAAAGGACGGCAAGAGGAAGAAGGTTAAATCCAAATCATCCACTAAATATGAGTCTTCTAGTGATGATAATGCTAGTGATGAGGAGGATAACTTGCGTACCCTTTTTGCCAACCTTAACATGGAACAAAAGGAAAAATTAAATGAATTAATTAGTGCTATTCATGAAAAGGATGACCTTTTGGATTCCCAAGAGGACTTCCTAATTAAGGAAAATAAGAAACATGTTAAGGTTAAAAATGCTTATGCTCTAGAAATAGAAAAATATGAGAAATTATCTAGTGAGCTAAGCACATGCCATGACACTATTACCAGCCTTAGAAATGAAAATGCCAAATTAATTGCTAAGGTTGATTCTCATATTTGTAATGTTTCAACTTCCAATTCTAGAGATGATAATGTTGATTTACTTGCTAGGATTGATAAGTTGAATGTTTCTCTTACTAGCCTTAGAATTGAGAATGAAAAATTGCTTGCTAAGGCTAAAGATTTTGATGTTTGCAATGCTACTATTTCCGACCTTAGAATTAAGAATGATATATTGCATGCTAAGGTTGTAGAATTAAAATCTTGCAAAACCTCTACATCTACCGTTGAGCACACTTCCATTTGTACTAGATGTAGAGATGTTGATGTTAATGCTATTCATGATCACATGGCTTTAATTAAACAACAAAATGATCATATAGCAAAATTAGATGCTAAAATTGCTGAGCATAACTTAGAGAATGAAAATTTTAAATTTGCTCGTAGTATGCTTTATAATGGGAGACGCCCTGGCATCAAGGATGGCATTGGCTTCCAAAGGGGAGACAATGTCAAACTTAATGCCCCTCCTAAAAGATTGTCTAATTTTGTTAAGAGCAAGGCTCCCATGCCTCAGGATAACGAGGATTACATTTTGTACCCTACCGGTTATCCTGAGAGCAAGATTAGGAGGATTCACTCTAGGAAGTCTCACTCTGGCCCTAACCATGCATTTATGTATAAGGGTGAGACATCTAGTTCTAGGCAACTAACCCATGCTAAGTTGCCTAAGAAGAAAACTCCTAGTGCATCAAATGAACATAGCATTTCATTTAAGACTTTTGATGCATCTTATGTTCTGACTAACAAATCCGGCAAAGTAGTTGCCAAGTTTGTTGGGGGCAAACACATGGGATCAAAGGCTTGTGTTTGGGTACCCAAAGTTCTTGTTTCTGATGCCAAAGGACCCAAAACCGTTTGGGTACCTAAAGTCAAGAACTAAAATTGTTTTGTAGGTTTATGCATCCGGGGGCTCAAGTTGGATAATCGACAGCGGGTGCACAAACCACATGACAGGGGAGAAGAAGATGTTCTCCTCCTACGAGAAAAACCAGGATCCCCAACAAGCTATCACATTCGGGGATGGAAATCAAGGTTTGGTCAAAGGTTTGGGTAAAATAGCTATATCCCCTGACCATTCCATTTCCAATGTTTTTCTTGTTGATTCATTAGATTACAATTTGCTTTCCGTATCTCAATTACGCAAAATGGGCTACAACTGTCTCTTTACTGATGTAGGTGTCACTGTCTTTAGAAGAAGTGATGATTCAATAGCATTTAAGGGTGTGCTAGAGGGTTAGCTATACTTGGTAGATTTTGGTAGAGCTGAACTCGACACATGCTTAATTGCTAAGACTAACATGGGCTGGCTCTGGCATCGCCGACTAGCACATGTTGGAATGAAGAATCTTCATAAGCTTCTAAAGGGAGAGCACGTTTTAGGATTAACCAATGTTCATTTTGAGAAAGACAGGGTTTGTAGCGCATGCCAGGCAGGAAAGCAAGTTGGAGCCCATCATCCACACAAGAACATCATGACGACCGACAGGCCGCTTGAGCTACTCCATATGGATCTATTCGGCCCGATTGCTTACATAAGCATCGGCGGGAGTAAGTATTGTCTTGTAATAGTGGATGATTATTCTCGCTTCACTTGGGTATTCTTTTTGCAGGAAAAATCGCAAACCCAAGAGACATTAAAGGGATTCTTGAGACGGGCTCAAAATGAGTTCGGCTTAAGGATCAAGAAAATTAGAAGCGACAATGGGACGGAGTTCAAGAACTCTCAAATTGAAGGCTTCCTTGAAGAGGAGGGCATCAAGCATGAGTTCTCTTCTCCCTACACCCACAACAAAATGGTGTAGTAGAGAGGAAGAATAGAACTCTATTGGACATGGCAAGAACCATGCTTGATGAGTACAAGACTTCGGATCGGTTTTGGGCCGAGGCGGTCAACACCGCTTGCTACGCCATCAACCGGTTATATCTACACCGAATCCTCAAGAAGACATCTTATGAACTCCTAACCGGTAAAAAGCCCAATATTTCATATTTTAGAGTCTTTGGTAGCAAATGCTTTATTCTTGTTAAAAGAGGTAGAAAATCTAAATTTGCTCCTAAGACTGTAGAAGGCTTTTTACTAGGATATGATTCAAACACAAGGGCATATAGAGTCTTTAACAAGTCCTCCGGACAAGTTGAAGTTTCTTGTGACGTTGTGTTTGATGAGACTAACGGCTCTCAAGTAGAGCAAGTTGATCTTGATGAGATAGGTGATGAAAAGGCTCCGTGCATCGCGTTAAGGAACATGTCCATTGGGGATGTATGTCCTAAGGAATCCGAAGAGCCTCCAAATGGACAAGATCAACCATCCTCCTCCACGCAAGCATCTCCACCAACTCAAAATGAGGATGAAGCTCATGATGATGAAGTAGAAGATCAAGCAAAAGAGCCACCTCAAGATGATGGCAATGATCAAGGGGGAGATACAAATGATCAAGACAAGGAGGATGAAGAGCAAAGACCGCCACACCCAAGAGTCCACCAAGCAATCCAACGAGATCACCCCGTCGACACCATCCTCGGCGACATTCATAAGGGGGTAACTACTAGATCTCGTGTTGCACATTTTTGTGAGCATTACTCTTTTGTTTCCTCTATTGAGCCACACAGGGTAGAGGAAGCACTCCAAGATTCGGATTGGGTGGTGGCGATGCAAGAGGAGCTCAACAACTTCACTAGGAATGAGGTATGGCATTTAGTTCCACGTCCTAATCAAAATGTTGTAGGAACCAAATGGGTCTTCCGCAACAAGCAAGATGAGCATGGTGTGGTGACAAGGAACAAAGCTCGACTTGTGGCCAAGGGATACTCCCAAGTCGAAGGTTTGGATTTCGGTGAAACCTATGCACCCGTAGCTAGGCTTGAGTCAATTCGCATATTATTGGCCTATGCTACTTACCATGGCTTTAAGCTTTATCAAATGGACGTGAAAAGTGCCTTCCTCAATGGACCAATCAAGGAAGAGGTCTATGTTGAGCAACCTCCCGGCTTTGAAGATAGTGAGTACCCTAACCATGTCTATAAACTCTCTAAGGCGCTTTATGGGCTCAAGCAAGCTCCAAGAGCATGGTATGAATGCCTTAGAGATTTCCTTATCGTTAATGGCTTCAAAGTCGGAAAGGCCGATCCTACTTTATTCACTAAAACTCTTGAAAATGACCTGTTTGTATGCCAAATTTATGTTGATGATATTATATTTGGGTCTACTAACGAGTCTACATGTGAAGAATTTAGTAGGATCATGACACAAAAGTTCGAGATGTCTATGATGGGGGAGTTGAAGTACTTCTTGGGATTTCAAGTGAAACAACTCCAAGAGGGCACCTTCATTAGCCAAACGAAGTATACTCAAGACATTCTAAACAAGTTTGGAATGAAGGATGCCAAGCCTATCAAGACACCCATGGGAACTAATGGGCATCTCGACCTCGACACGGGAGGTAAGTCCGTGGATCAAAAGGTATACCGGTCGATGATAGGTTCTTTACTCTATTTATGTGCATCTCGACCAGATATTATGCTTTCCGTATGCATGTGTGCAAGATTCCAAGCCGACCCTAAGGAAGCTCACCTTACGGCCGTAAAACGAATCTTGAGATATTTGGCTTACACTCCTAAGTTTGGGCTTTGGTATCCTAGGGGATCCACATTTGATTTGATTGGTTATTCGGATGCCGATTGGGCGGGGTGTAAAATCAATAGGAAGAGCACATCGGGGACTTGCCAGTTCTTGGGAAGATCCTTGGTGTCTTGGGCTTCAAAGAAGCAAAATTCGGTCGCTCTTTCCACCGCCGAAGCCGAGTACATTGTCGCAGGCCATTGTTGCGCGCAATTGCTTTGGATGAGGCAAACCCTGCGGGACTATGGTTACAAATTAACCAAAGTCCCTTTGCTATGTGATAATGAAAGTGCAATCAAGATGGCGGATAATCCCGTCGAGCATAGCCGCACTAAACACATAGCCACTCGATATCATTTTCTTAGAGATCACCAACAAAAGGGAGATATCGAGATTTCTTACATTAACACTAAAGATCAATTAGCCGATATCTTTACCAAGCCTCTTGATGAACAAACTTTTAACAAACTTAGGCATGAGCTCAATATTCTTGATTCGCGCAACTTCTTTTGTTGATTTGCACACATAGCTCTTTTATATACCTTTGATCATGTCTCCTTCATATGCTATGACTAATGTGTTTTCAAGTCAATTTCAAACCAAGTCATAGGTATATTGAAAGGGAATTGGAGTCTTCGGCGAAGATAAAGGCTTCCACTCCGTCACTCAACTTACGCCATCACTCCAAGCATCTCTCCATCTTTTTGGGGAGAGTTCAAAGCAACAGGACTTCGTCTTTGGTACAATCTTCACTCATTTATTTATGACCAAAGAGGAAGAAAGTACTTCTAGGGCTCTAATGATTCCGTTTTTGGCGATTCATGCCAAAGGGGGAGAGAGTATGAGCCCAAAGCAAAAGGACCGCACCACCACCTATTTTAAAATTGGAGATTTTCAATTGGTAAATTTCAAATTGGTATCTTATTGTGTTCAAAAGGGGGAGAAAGTAGTATTTCAAAAATGATATATCAAAACCCTCTTGAACACTAAGAGGAGGATCTCATTTAGGGGGAGTTTTGTTTAGTCAAAGGAAAAGCATTTGAGACAGGGGGAGAAAATTTCAAATCTTGAAAATGCTTCGTAAAATCTTATTCATTTACCTTTGACTATTTGCAAAAGAACTTTGAAAAGGATTTACAAAAGAATCTGGAAAAACAAAATCTGTGGTGCAAGCGTGGTCCAAAATGTTAAAAACAAAGAAACAATCCATGCATATCTTGTAAGAATTTATATTGGCTCAATTCCAAGCAACCTTTGCACTTACATTATGCAAACTAGTTCAATTATGCGTTTCTATACTTGCTTTGGTTTGTGTTGGCATCAATCACCAAAAAGGGGGAGATTGAAAGGGAATTAGGCTTACACCTAGTTCCTAAATAATTTTGGTGGTTGAATTGCCCAACACAAATAATTGGACTAACTAGTTTGCTTTAGTGTATAAGTTATACAGGTGCCAAAGGTTCACAACAAGCCAATTAAAAAGACCAATGTTGGGTTCAAAATAGAGAGCTAAAGGCATCCCAAAAGGCTTCCTGGTCTGGCGCACCGGACTGTCCGGTGTGCCACCGGACAGTGTTCGGTGCACCAGGGGACTTCGCGCTGAACTCCTCAGCCTCGGGAATTTTCAGAGCTGGCGCGCTATAATTCACCGGACTGTCCGGTGTACACCGGACAGTGTCCGGTGCTCCAAGAAGACGCGGCTCTAGAACTTGGCAGCCTCGGGAATTCGCAACGGCTGCTCCGCTATAATTCACCGGACATGTCCGGTGTACACCGTGTAACTGCGGGGCAACGACTACTTCGCGCCAACAGTCACCTGCAACAGCAATTAATGCGCGCCAGAGCGCGCAGAAGTCAGGCACGTGCGTAGTGGCGCACCGGACACTCTATAGTACATGTCTGGTGCGTCACCGGACATCCAGGCGGGCCCAGTAGTCAGAGCTCCAACGGTCGGAACCCAACGACTTTGGTGACGTGGCTGGCGCACCGGACATGTCCGGTGCACCATACGACAGTCAGCCCCACCAAACGGCTAGTTTGGTGGTTGGGGCTATAAATACCCTCAACCACCCACCATTCATTGCATCCAAGTTTTCCACTTCTTAACCACTTACAAGAGCTAGGCATTCAATTCTAGACACACCAAAGAGATCAAATCCTCTCCAATTCCACACAAGGCTTTAGTGACTAGCGAGAGAGATTTGTCGTGTTCTTTTGAGCTCTTGCGCTTGGATTGCTTCTTTTCTTTCTCACCTGTTCTTGTGATCAAAACTCCATTGTAATCAAGGCAAGAGGCACCAATTGTGTGGTGGCCCTTGCGGGGAAGTTTTGTTCTCGATTTTGATTTGAGAAGAGAAGCTCACTCGGTCTGAGGGATCGTTTGAGAGAGGGAAAGGGTTGAAAGAGACCCGGTCTTTGTGACCACCTCAACGGGGAGTAGGTTTGCAAGAACCGAACCTCGGTAAAACAAATCCGCGTGTCACACTTCTCATTTGCTTGCGATTTGTTTTCACCCTCTCTTGCGGACTCGATTATATTACTAACGCTAACCCGGCTTGTAGTTGTGTTTATATTTGTAAATTTCAGTTTCGCCCTATTCACCCCCCTCTAGGCGACTATCAGTATTGCGGAACAATTTAAACTAAAGGAGGTAGCACACTTCACAAGTTGTTACTTTGCGGAAGAACATAATGTATTTGCTTGAAAGAAAAGGTACCATGATGATGAACGAGAGATGCCTCCGTGTAGTGATCTTTCAATTTTTCAGACAAACGGCAAAGCCATTGGTCCACCCAAGGCATATCACCTCAATATGGAAGAACGGAAGTCTGCTTTACTGTACATGTTCACGAATATGCCTGAGGTGGAGAAATACTTTGTGTAAGACTTATTTTCTTAAACTGTTCATATGTGAATTAGTTTATGTTATCAAATATCTCATGTCATACAATAATATTTGACAGCGAGTTTGATGAACAAAACATGAGGTGTCTCGGTAGGCCAACAGCGAGAGACATAGACAAATTGCGACGCGATGGTATGCATGGGCGATCTAATTTCATTATGTGGCTTCGGGACCGTGTAAGTCTTAATTATGTGGCTCCAAGAGCTAATTTCAGTTAACTAATTGTTGGGGACTTGTTCTCAAGTGCTATAAGTTAAGAACAAGGCAACACAAAAAGGTTAATGGTTAATGCCCTTCGTCCTTCAAAGCATTATCTCCCTTGGGATATAATGTTATCCAGACGAAGGTCATGAAGGACGTACCTTCGTCATTTCAGTATATATTAATGAAAGAAGAAGCATATGAGGCATAAGAAACAACATAAATAATCGCATGTCATCATTAATATCATTTAATCATATAGTCATGAATGCACTTGAACAATATTGAATTACATTTTTACCTTCGGCTTGACAGAAGGCAAAAGTCCAAGCGTGACGCGCGAATGAATACAAGTCAGCGTGAACAGTACGGGGGTACTGTTCATCTATTTATAGACACAGGACACAGCCTGTGAAGAATTACAACTATGCCCCTCATAAAAGTTTACAACATTGACTCAGACCTTTATGGATTAAAAGGTCATTCTATCTCTATGTCGGTTTGTAATGCCGAAGCTTCATGAAGAGGAACCTTCGGTCATCTCCTGGGGACAACTTCAGCCGAAGTTGCTTCTTCCCGTAAGACCTTCGGCGCAACGAAGCATGGCCCCAACAGTAGCCCCTTTTGCGGCGCTAGATCGTTTTTCGTAACGAGCTTGATCCGTGAAAAAAGCCTCTTAAGCTTCGGGAAGCCGAAGGTCCAAAAAACACCTTCCCTGAGCTCGTTGTCGAGAAACGATCCAGTTTCCGAGCGCGTGCCAGGCCCACCTTGCAGAGTTACTGTTTGGTCTCTGCGGTCCACCGCGCAGCGAGTGCTAGTGACTGTCCGCCTGGTGTAAAAATCCTAGCGCTTCGCCTTCTTACCTGCAGCACTATATAAACAGACGGGTAGGTGTGAAGTTACCACAGCATTCATTGCTATTTGCACTGTTTTGCTGCCAAAATTTTTAACCACAGCCGAAGCTTAACACTCGGAATCGAACGAAGGTCCAACTCGAAGTCTGCTTCGGCAGAAGGAAAAGCTTCGGGAGAAAAGAGTATTCAATTTCCACAAACTCAGAATCAAATGGCCAGAGTGCGATCTACTGCCAGGGTTGAGCGTGAAGGAGACGAAGCTGAAGGTTCGGAGACTGTTCCCATCTCCGAAGCAATGCAACGATCCGGACTGGTAACTGCGGAAGAAATCCCCACTGTTGAAGCAGAACAAGTAACTGCCGAAGCAAAAGATGAGAACATTGAAGAAACTGATCCCGAAGATGATTATCGCATTGCCATGCCAAGTAAGCCCAGCCACTTGGACTTCGGAAAGTCGACCGTCTCGAAGGCTGATCTCTCCAAGATGGTAAAATCAGGTTATTTCAGTGAAAATCAGAAGAAGCTACTTCGCTTCGGGGGGGAAGAAACTACCCCGAAGCCAGAGAAGGATGAAATAGTCATTTTCAAGAGCTTTCTAAAGGCTGGGCTAAGATTCCCCCTTCATGAGATTATTGCAGATGTATTGAAGAAGTTTGGAATTTACTTTCATCAGTTGACTCCTAACGCTATCGTTAGGCTTAATGTTTATATCTGGGCCCTCCGAAGCCAGGCAGTGGAGCCGTTTGCCGACAGCTTTTGTCGAGTCCATGAGCTACATTACCAGACGAAGGCTAGAAAAGATGGATTACATGATAACTTTGGTTGTTACAATTTTGCCTATCGGAAAACAACAAAGTTTCCTGTTATTAGCTACCGAAGCAAATGGCCGGCAGGCTGGAAGTCTGAGTGGTTTTATGTGAAAGTTGACGAAGACAAAGAGAAGTTGGTACAAAGCCCACTTGAATTGATCTTCGGAGAAACAAGACCGCGATGCCACATGACATTAGAAGGTCCCACCTGGGCTGCACTGGGTGAGTTTAAAATTATTTAAGAGCATATCAGTACCATGGATCTGGTTCAAGAGTTCTTGGCCTTCAGGGTTTTCCCTACTTTAAAAGAATGGGAAATGCCGAAGCTGGAAAGGGAGAAGAAAGAGGGGGAACTTGTCCGGCTTCCTTACCATTTCAAATTCAAGAAATACTTTAAAAAACCTTGCCAAGAGTGGCTGGACACAGTTGAAGCAATGTGCAATGAAATTCTTGGAAATTATTCGAAAAAAGAGGATCAATTGATGACCGCGGCCTTCGGCACCCGTCCGAAGCGAAGGCTGAACTGAGTGTTTGATGCCCTGGGTTTTGAGTACCCTGACTATGAACAGCTAAATAAGGGTGCTGAGGGCCAAAAAAGGAAAAGGGTGGCCGAAACTTTGAACAAAGATGAGGAAGAACCAGCAAAAGAGAAGAATATTCCAAAGAAGAGAAGAATATCATCTCCAAAGCGAAAATTATCCGATGAAGAGGGGACTCCTGCACCACCCTCTACCAGCGACGTGGAGGAAATTTTAAAGGTAATGACTGAACCCCTGCCCGCGAAGCTAAGTCCATTAGGGCCTCAACTGACGAAACTTTTTCGAAAGGTGGAGAAGCCGGAAAAAACGAAGATAACCAAAACAAAGAGGCAAAGAATTATTGCAGTGACCGAAGTTATTGACAAGACGCCACTGAGGGCTTCAACTCGGAAAACGCCAGCGGTTGAGGGCACAACAAATGTCGAAGTCGCACCTTCGGAGGTCGCGGCTACCGAAGCCGCTTCAGCCGAAGATTTGAACTTGGAAACTACAATTGAAGACATCGACAAAATTCTGCTAGATATGGTCGCAGAAGAAGCCACCATCGCTGCCGAAGAAACCATGGCCACAGTGCCTGGGAAGGAAAAGGAAATAGCCGAAGATACTTCGGAGGACGAAGCCTTCATATTTCAAAATTTAGTCGGGCAAGAACTGTCGAAGGCCGAAATAGAAGAGCTTAAAGAATATGCCAAATCTTGCGGATATAAGCCAGGAGCTCTTCTTTTCGGAGGTATCGACGATGAGAAATTGGGCTGCATCCGGGATCAAACTGGGGCTAAGGTCATCGGTACTCTATCAAAGAGTATCGGTTTTCCGAAGCTGGAAACGGATATCAGCCGCTACCGACGACAACATATCGTTGGTAGTTTATTTTACTCCAATTTCAAGGTAAACAACTTTCCGCTGAGTTTTATTGTTTTTTAATAATGAAAATGTTCCTAACGAAGGTTGTTTATGTGCAGAGCATGCTACTGAGCAAAGCTTTGAAGATGCAGCAAGATCTAGAGGATAAAAAACACGAAGCTATAATTGAAAATTTGGAGAGCAAAATAAAAGAGCAATCAGCTATTATTGAAAAGAAAGACTTCGAACTCCAAACAACTGAAGGCTTATTGGCAGAAACTGAAGCTAAAGTAGCAGAATTGAATTCGAAGCTTCTCTGCCAATCAAAACAATTTGAACAAGAGAAGCTAGAGCTTAATTCAAAACTTGAGGCCGAAGTCCAAACCAACTCAGATTTGAAGAAATCATTAACAAGCCTTCAAGACAAATGTTTGAAATTTAGTAACAACTGTATTCAACAATTAAAAAAGATCTTTTATTCAGTTGGAGCCAGCAGTGGAAAGTTCACACCTTCAGCTAAAAATTTGCCAAGAACCTTCGAACATATTGAAGCTGAAATTGATGAGCTCGACGAAGTTATAGCCGGGCACGGTGACTTCTGTGCCTGGGTAGCTTCTCGGGGCACCGCTGCAGCGTTTCTGAAGGCCGGCTGTGATCATGGAAAAATCGTCAACAGGCCCAATTTCACTCTATCTTCGTCAATGCTAGACGATATTCCTGACCTCGCCCGAAGCATTTCAAACAGATTTATAAAAATGATATGGACCAGAGGCGGGCGGGAAAAAGCTGGAGACGAAGCTCGAAGTCATCTTGAACCAGTAAGAAATCATACCTTATGCTTACCTTCTCCCTCAAACTTGATTTTTACTCACAATACCTTGATTCATGTAGGACGACGAAGCTGAAACTGATACTTAAAGAATATGCCGCCGAAGCTGAAGCCTGATGAAGATTAGTAGGAGTAGACTAGAAAAACTCAAGAGACTTTTGTAACAACTTTTGTAAATACAACAAAACTGTTCTTAATGAACTTTGTTCATACCTTGTAATATATCCTTACCCTTCCATTGAGGTGCTTTGATGTGGACGAAATTAGTATTTTGAGCCGAAGGCGAAAAACACCTTCCCTTCTTTTCGTACACAACGAAGCATAAAAGACCGCTTCTTCTTTTTGCCGAAACCGCTCTTTTTTATACACAACGAAGCATAAAAGACCGCTTCTTCTTTTTGCCGAAACCGCTCTTTTTTATACACAACGAAGCATAAAAGACCGCTTCTTCTTTTTGCCGAAACCGCTCTTTTTTATACACAACGAAGCAAAAAAGACCGCTTCTCCTTTTTGCCGAAACCGCTCTTTTTTATACACAACGAAGCATAAAAGACCGCTTCTTCTTTTTTGCCGAAACAACCACTTATGCCATGAATGAATGTTTATGAATGCAAATGCTATGATGTAATGTGATGTGCGAATGAATGTCCAAACACATATCCGAAGCCATACCCTCAGCCATTATTTCCTTAGAAACAATCACACATTAGCTCTGCATTCCCTTAGGAACGACTTTGGAGCTTCTTCGCCTTTTACTTTCGGTGGTATCAGCGTTGACTTTTCGCTGTAAGCTCTGCATCCCCTTAGGAACGACTTTGGAGCTTCTTCGCCTTTTACTTTCGGCGGAATCAGCGTTGACTTTTCGCTGTAAGCTCTGCATCCCCTTAGGAACGACTTTGGAGCTTCTTCGCCTTTTACTTTCGGCGGAATCAGCGTTGACTTTTCGTTGTAAGCTCTGCATCCCCATAGGAACGACTTTGGAGCTTCTTCGCCTTTTACTTTCGGCGGAATCAGCGTTGACTTTTCGCTGTAAGCTCTGCATTCCCTTAGGAACGTCTTTGGAGCTTCTTCGCTTTTTCAGTTTTTCGGCACTCGATGGTGCGTTCTCAGCTTTTACATTTACATTCCTTGGGGGATTTTGCTCTTATAAAACTAAAAAGAAGATTACATATGATGGCCCCATTAAAAACCTTTCTCCCCCTTTAGAAAGGAAAAGGGTGCCATGAAAAAGAAAAAAACATAAGAAAAGTTACATCATATTACACATAATATCGCCGAAGCTCATCCGAATTCCAAGATCTTGGAATGTCGTTGCCGTCCATGTCCTTCAATCTGTATGAACCAGGTCTTGACGAAGATACTACTAAGAAAGGTCCTTCCCATTTCAACTGTAACTTGCCCACTGTGTCTGGGTTGGCCACTCTCCGAAGCACCAAGTGTCCCGGCTCAATATTTTTTAGCCAGACCTTTCTATCTCGCCATTTGACTGTTTCAGCTTGGTATTTATTGATATTCTCTACAGCTTGAAGCCTAATCCCTTCTAAAGCATCTTTTTTCCACAAAACAAGCATCTTCAGGACCTGATTCTGCCGAAGCTACTACTCTTATTGATCCAGCTTTAGCTTCTTCCGGAGTTATTGCTTCGTCACCGAATAATAACTTGAATGGAGTAAAGCCTGTAGACCTTGATGCTGTTGTGTTGTGGCTCCACACCACTTTGGTTAACTGATCTGGCCACTTTCCCCTGGGTTGATTGAAGATTAACTTCATTATTCCTGTCATTATAATGTCGTTGGCTCTTTCAACGAGCCCATTTGACTCCAGATGCCTGACTGATGCGAAATGGATCTTCGTACCAATTTGATCACAGAAATTTCTAAAAGCTTCGGAGTCGAACTGTGTTCCATTATCTACAGTGATGGCCTTCGGTACCCCGAAGCGACAAACAATATTCTGCCAGAAAAACTTTTGGACAGTGGCCGAAGTTATTGTGGCCAATGGCTTTGCCTCAATCCATTTAGAAAAATACTCCACAGCCACTATGACATATCTTAAATTCCCTTGTGCCGGTGGCAATGGTCCTAACAAGTCAAGACCCCACCTTTGCAATGGCCAAATGGGTTGTATGAGCTGTGTTAGAGACGAAGGCTGTTTTTGATCTCTTGCACATTTTTGACAACCTTCGCACTTTTGAACTAATTCCGCTGCATCCGAAGCTGCCTTCGGCCAATAAAACCCTTGACGGAAAACTTTTCCAAGTAACGGTCTAGATCCAATGTGAGATCCACACAGGCCTGCATGTATTTCTTTCATCAACTCTATACCTTCGGTTCTAGATAAACACTTGAGTAGCGGAGCACAAACTCCATGCTTGTACAACTCCCCTTCTATCATGACATATGGACGAGCTCTTGCCTCTATTCTCCTATTATAAGCTTCGTCATCTGAAAGGAACTTACCTTGAAGGTAAGAGATGATCTCAGTTCTCCAATCTTCGCTATAAACAGGAGATATGTTGAGGACTGCTCTTTCAAGGAGCTCCACTGAAGGTGCCTTTATTGTTTCGAAGAACACATCCGAAGGTAACGGCAGCCCCTGTGCTGCTGACTTGGCTAGCAAATCAGCATGCTCATTTTGTCCTCGAGGGATATTTTTGACAGAAAACCCTTCGAAGGAAGCTTCGATTCTTCGGACCGTGTCTAGATATTTTTCAAGCTTCAGATCTTTAGCCTTGCAACTTTTGTCGATATGACCCAAAACAACCTGGGAATCAGTTTTAAGAATCGCCCTTCTGATTCCCATTGCCTTTAATTTCCGAAGGCCCAGGAGCAGAGCTTCGTACTCAGTAATATTGTTTGTACAGCTGAAATCAAGTCTTGCCGCATAACAAGTTTTAACCTTGGATGGTGAGACTAACACAGCGGCTGCTCCTGCTCCGAAGGTTCCCCAAGACCCATCGCAAAACACTGTCCACACTTCGGCATCTTTATTTGTTTCTTCGTCCTGAGCCCCTGGCGTCCAATCGGCAATGAAATCTGCCAACGCTTGAGACTGGATCGAGGATCTATGCACATAATCAATGCAAAATTCATTGAGCTCTGCAGCCCATTTTCCAATCCGTCCAGTAGCTTCTCTATTTCTCATAATATCCTTCAACGGCTGCGAAGAAGGAACAACAATATTGTATGCTTGAAAATAATGCCGAAGCTTCCTGGATGCCATTAAGACGGCATATAATACCTTCTCCAGTTCCGTATAATTTTTCTTTGATACACTAAGGACTTCAGATACAAAATATACTGGAACCTGCTTCTTGACTGGGCCATCAAGCTTCTCCTGGACAAGTGCTGCACTTACTGCCGAGTGCGAAGCTGCCACATATAACAACAAAGGAGCCCCTGGCGTTGGTGGAGTTAATGTTGTTAGATCTATCAAATATTGCTTCAGCTCTTCGAAGGCTTTTTGTTGGCTTGGTCCCCATTGAAAGACTTCAGCTGACTTCAGCACCTCGAAGAATGGTAAATTTCTTTCTGCTGATCTGGATATGAATCTATTGAGAGATGCCAGCCTCCCTGTCAATCTTTGGGCCCCCTTTCTTGTAGTTGGTGGCTCCATTCGAAGTATAGCTTCAATTTTATTTGGATTAGCTTCAATTCCCTTTGTTGAAACCAAGCATCCAAGAAATTTCCCCTTCTTTACTCCGAAGACACATTTTTCTGGATTCAGCTTCAAACCAGCTTGCCTGAAACTGGCGAAGGTCTCCTGCAAATCAGCAATATGATTTTCCTGCTTCGTGCTTTTTACAATGATGTCATCAACATAAGTTAGCACATTTCTGCCTATCTGAGACTGGAGGACCTTCGCAGTCATTCTGCTGAAACTTCCTCCAGCGTTTTTGAGCCCCTCAGGCATCCGAAGATAGCAATATGTGCCACTTGGAGTTATGAAGCTAGTCTTCGGCTCATCTTCCTTCTTCATCCAGATTTGGTGATAGCCTGAGTAACAATCTAGCAGACTCATGAGCTCTGAAGAAGCTGCTGCATCAACTAAAGAGTCTATCCTTGGCAATGGGAATTCGTCCTTCGGACAAGCCTTGTTGAGATCTGTAAAATCGATACACATTCTCCACTTGCCGTTGGCCTTCTTTACCATAACAGTGTTAGCTAGCCATTCTGGGTACTTTACTTCTCTGATAACTCCTGCACTGAGGAGTCTTTTTACTTCATTGCGAGCCCCTTCGGCCTTGTCATCAGACATTTTCCGAAGCCTCTGCTTTCGGGGTCTGAAGGATGGGTCAACATTGAGCGAATGTTCAATAACATCCCTATTTACTCCACAGAGATCATTAGCTGACCATGCAAAAACATCTTTGTTGTTGAACAAAAACCTTATCAAGGTTTTCTCCTGCTCTTCGGATAATTGAGAGCCCAACAGCACCTTCTGCTCTGCTATGTCCGCACATAAGAGCATGGGCTTCGGCTGATCTGTTGAAGCTGCTTTCTCCCTTCTGAATTTGTACTGTTCACAAGCTTCGGCTCCATCTATGTTATGGATTGCTTTGGAGTCAGTCCAGCTTCCTTCGGCCCTTCTAGCAGCTTCCTGGCTTCCGTGAATAGCAATAGGCCCTTGGTCCGAAGGTATCTTCATGCAGAGGTAAGCTGGGTGAAGAATTGCTTCGAAGGCATTGAGAGTACCGCGACCAATGATAGCATTGTAAGGATACTCCATGTCAACAATATCAAACACAATTTGCTCAGTCCTTGTGTTGTTAACAAATCCGAAGGTTACTGGCATGGTAATCTTCCCAAGTGCTACAATCTGCCGTCCTCCGAAGCCACAAAGAGGGTGCGTAGCATCATGGATCTTGTCTTCGGGCTCTTGCATTTGCCTGAAGGCCTTAGCAAATATGATATCAGCTGCACTGCCTGTATCAACCAAGACATTGTGAACTAGAAATCCTTTGATCACACAAGAGATAACCATAGCATCATTGTGTGGGTAATCCTTGAGTTGAAGGTCCTCTTGGGAGAAGGTAATAGGAATGTGAGACCATCTCGACTTGATGAAGGGTCCTTGCACCCCAACATGCTGTACCCTTCTCTGTGCTTCCTTCTTCTGCTTCTTGTTAGCTGGCTCTGAACATGAACCGCCTGTTATCGGGAACAGCAGCTTCGGAACCGAAGCAGCTCCAGCTTGATCATTGAACGAAGCCATCAGCTCAGAAAAGTGGAAGTGAGTTCACCCACGGTGGGCGCCAATGTTGGGGACTTGTTATCAAGTGCTATAAGTTAAGAACAAGGCAACACAAAAAGGTTAATGGTTAATGCCCTTCGTCCTTCAAAGCATTATCTCCCTTGGGATATAATGTTATCCAGACGAAGGTCATGAAGGACGTACCTTCGTCATTTCAGTATATATTAATGAAAGAAGAAGCATATGAGGCATAAGAAACAACATAAATAATCGCATGTCATCATTAATATCATTTAATCATATAGTCATGAATGCACTTGAACAATATTGAATTACATTTTTACCTTCGGCTTGACAGAAGGAAAAAGTCCAAGCGTGACGCGCGAATGAATACAAGTCAGCGTGAACAGTACGGGGGTACTGTTCATCTATTTATAGACACAGGACACAGCCTGTGAAGAATTACAACTATGCCCCTCATAAAAGTTTACAACATTGACTCAGACCTTTATGGATTAAAAGGTCATTCTATCTCTATGTCGGTTTGTAATGCCAAAGCTTCATGAAGAGGAACCTTCGGTCATCTCCTGGGGACAACTTCAGCCGAAGTTGCTTCTTCCCGTAAGACCTTCGGCGCAACGAAGCATGGCCCCAACACTAATATTACAGAATTTGCTAATGCTTTGTGGCATAATTGACAGTTTGGGGAGGAAATGAATTTGAATGATGACTTACGTCAGTTATCTATTGGAAGCGTAACTGCCAAAAGCTATGGACGTTACGACGTCAATGGATATCGCTTTCGTTCAAGCATTTTCGAATCAAGTCATCCTATGGCCGCCACTCAAAATAGTGGAGTCGTTACTAGGGCAACCGACATGGAAGGACACGAAGCCTTACGTTGGGTTCTCTTTGCCGCCTTCACTACCCTGGTATAGTGAAGGTGTCAAACGGTGATACCGAGGATAATGTGCTCGTTAGTACCTGGGACGAGTACAAGTTTAAAAATGAACGAAACCACACCGACAGAAAGGGACTTGTGCGTAATGACTTTTGGGTATGAATTCTTTATTATTTTTGTTATGTTTCTTAATATTGTAAATCTATGACTTATACCATTGTATTTGTATTCTTTATGTTGTAGCTTCGATATCGGTTGCCTTACGGAGAGGAATACATGGGGCACGCTGAACGTGTCTTCCAAAACAATGCAAAGAAGCTGGTGAAGGATGCCATATACTATGCGAGAATTCAGGCTACAAACCTGTATTTTCAAAAGCATCCGGAAGAAGCAGGCCCCTTGAATAAAAAGGAAGGGTCCTCAAAGATATATTTGACTGAGGATCAATATCGTGAGGTTAGTATTCAATTTGTTTTACCCTTTATATTGATTGTTGTGATTGATATAATATGTAACATTGTGTGTGCAGGTGATGGTTCAATGGATGGCGCCCGTGCCTGATGCGTACTATGCTTGGTGTCGATATTGGGCTTCCGAAGGCTTCCAGAAAGCGTCAGCGCATCATAGACAATGTCGAGGAACCAATCCTAACCACAAGTTTGGCGGTGACGACATGATACGAAAAGCTAAAAGAATGGTAAGTTTGATCTAGCTATGTCGATCAGCAAATAGTACGATTTCTTATGAATGTTTTTTGTTTATACAGGAAGCTACGAGTGGCCAAAAGACTAGTGACATTGAGGTCTACCAGGAGGGCCACAAAGGACCAGACCCGAACAACCCTGACCAGCTCTACAGCCAGACAGCCACGGATCGCTTGGTGAGTTTTGGCTCAAAAGTTGAAACGTTCAAAGTATATAAATTCCTGCATTTGTAAGATTGTGAATGATGTATAGGCGGCATATGGGGAGGAGATGGTTCGTCGCCATGGCCCTGACTTCGACTGGCGCCATGAACCGGTGGATCCCTCGGTGGTGTACGCAAGTGGTGGTGGCAAAGCGCATGGACGGTAAGCTCTAACTTATGAAATTATATGGTTGACACTAAATTGATTATGCAGTAATCACATTTTTTGAATCACTTATAGATACACACTCTTCGACGGGTTCATTGACTCGTCGTCGGTGAGATCTCAGAGGACGGGTTCATCTTCCCGTAGCTCATGCTCTCGTCGACCGAACGAGCAGGAGTTGGAGATTATGAGGATGCGTGAAGAGATGAGACAACAACGCGAATTTATGGAGGCTTGCAATGCACATAATCAAGCGATGTATCAAGTGAGTACACATAATCCGAACTCTAAATTATTATATTTCAATACAACATCTTCAGTAGTAACACATATGTGTTTAACAGTTAATGCAGCAACAGGGCATGGCAACAAATTTTCCACCGCCACCACAATGGAGCTAATTTGCAAACACACCAGTTTCACCACCACAGTTCACCACTCCTCCGACACATATACCTGCACCTGGAGATATGGTACGTTTGATAACTCTCGATTAATTTATACACTTGTATACTTTTTGATATTTGCATTTAACGTGTTGATATTTGCTAACTTGCATAGGTTACGCCCGAAGCGGGTGGTAGTGGTTCTGATCCCGTAGCAGGGACTAGATTTGTTGACTCGCTCTTCGCGTTCCTTCCTCCTGGTGGTGGTGGCGGCAGCGGTCAAAGCTCTAACCACCCAAGTGGTGGTTATCTCTAAACACTTGAACTCGTGCTCGTTATGTATTTTAACTCGTGGATGTTATGTTTGTGTAAACACTCTCGTATCTCAAATGTTTGTGATGTGTGAATTATATCAATGTGTTTGTGATGTGTGATGTCAATGCGTTTGTGATTTATATGTTCATGTGATATGTTTTGTCATATGTTTGTGATATATATGTTTTGTGTATGTTATGTGTGCAATTGTGGAGAAATATCTAATTTGGTTTTGCTGTTGCAGAATTATAGGTTAACTCCCGTCGGCCCAGTTAATTCCCGTCGGTTTGACCATAGCCGACGGGAATTAACTATTAACTCCCGTCGGCCCAGTTAACTCCCGTCGGTTTGACTTGGCCGACGGGAGTTAATTAATAACGCCCGTCGGCCATGTCAGCCGACGGGAATTAGCCGTAATTCCCGTTGGCTCGCAACTGGCCGACGGGGATTAATTAATAGCGCCCGTCGGCCATGTCAACCATAGGGAATTAGCCGTAATTCCCGTCGGCTCGCAACTGGCCGACGGGGATTAATTATTCCCGTCGGCGACCGACGGGAATAACCGTATCCCCGACAAGGGACGCCTGGCGGCTGACAACCGACGGGAATAAGACCTAAACCGACGGGAATTACTTATTCCCGTCGGTTTATTGCTTATTCCCGTCGGTTCCTGGCCGACGGGAATTAACTATTTTCCTGTAGTGATACTCACCAAGTTTGGAATGAAGGATGCCAAGCCCATCAAGACACCCATGGGAACCAATGGGCATCTCGACCTCGACACGGGAGGTAAATCCATAGATCAAAAGGTATACCGGTCGATGATAGGATCTTTACTCTATTTATGTGCATCTTGACCGGATATTATGCTTTCCGTATGCATGTGTGCAAGATTCCAAGCCGATCCTAAGGAAGTTCACCTTAGGGCCGTGAAAAAAATCTTGAGATATTTAGTTTATACACCTAAGTTTGGTCTTTGGTACTCCAAGGGATCCACTTTTGATTTAATAAGATATTCAGATGCTGATTGGGCAGGGTGTAAAATTGATAGAACGAGCACATCAGGGACTTGTCAGTTCTTGGGAAGATCCCTGGTGTCTTGGGCTTCAAAGAAGCAAAATTCAGTGGCTCTTTCCACCGCCGAAGCCGAGTACATTACCGCAGGCCATTGTTGCGCACAATTGCTTTGGATGAGGCAAACCCTTAGGGACTATGGTTACAAATTAACCAAAGTCCCTCTCCTATGTGATAATGAGAGTACAATCCGCATGGCGGATAATCCCGTTGAGCACAGCCACACTAAGCACATAGCCATCCGGTATCACTTTTTGAGGGATCACCAATAAAGGGGGGATATCGAGATTGCTTATGTTAGCACCAAAGAACAATTAGCTGATATCTTTACCAAACCATTAGATGAGAAAACCTTTACCAAACTTAGGCATGAGCTAAACATTCTTGATTCTCGGAATTTTGATTGATACTTTGCATACATAGCTCATTTATATACCTTTGATCATATCTCTTTCATGTGCTATGACTAATGTGTTTTCAAGCATATTTCTTGCTAAGTCACAAGATTGAAAGGAAAATGGGGTCCTCGGCGAAGACAAGGCTTCCACTCCACTCCATCGTATTATTTACCCTTCGCCATCACTCCACATCGCTCTCCACTTTGGTATAATCCTTCACTCATATATTGTTTGCCCAAGGGAGAGAGAATTTAATAAGGGCTCTAAAGCCTCCGTTTTTGGCGATTAATGCCAAAGGTGGAGAGAGTATTAGCCCAAAGCAAAAGGACCGCACCACCACACCAATTTCAACTTTTAAATGTTGTTTTCAATTGGTATTCTTCAAATGTGTAGTCCTCTAAGAAATTCTATCTCATTTGATATCTATATTTTAAGGAGGAGTTTTTCAAAAGTGGTATCTAAAATATTTGACATTCTTTCAATTTGAAAAAACCATCTCGAACACTAAGAGGAGAATTTCATTAAGGGAGAGTTTTGTTTAGTCAAAGGAAAAGTATTTGAAACATGGGAAGAAAATTTCAAATCTTGAAAATGCTTCTTGAAATCTTATTTTATATACCTTTGACTATTTGCAAAAAGACTTTGAAAAAGAATTTCCAAAACATTTGCAAAAACAAAACAAGTGGTGCAAGCGTGGTCCAAAATGTTAAAAGGAAGAAAGCAATCCATGCATATGAAAATATAAATTGGTTTAATTCCAAGTAACCTTTGCACTTACCTTATGCAAACTAGTTCAATTCTGCACTTATATATTTGCTTTGGTTTGTGTTGGCATCAATCACCAAAAAGGGGGATATTGAAAGGGAAATAGGGTCAAACCTTTTCCTAAATGATTTTGGTGGTTGAATTGCCCAACACAAATAATTGGACTAACTAGTTTGCTCTAGATTATAAGTTCTACAGGTGCCAAAGGTTCAACACAAACCAATAAAAAGTCCAAGATTGGGTTCAAAAGAAAGGAGCAAAAGAAAACCAAAGGTTGCCCTGGTCTGGGGAACCGGACTATCCGGTGTGCCACCGGACAGTGTCCGGTGCACCAGGGTGGATCAACTTGAACTCGCCACATTCGGGTTTCTGGAAATGCCACTCCGCTATAATTCACCGGACTGTCCGGTGTGCCAGCGGAGCAACGACTACAGCGCAACGATCGACTCCAACGGAAACCTGTAAAAGCGCTACAGTGCGCGGACAGTGCGCGTAGAGTCAGAGCAGGCGCCAGAAGGCGCACCGGACAGTGAACAGTACCTGTTCGGTGCACCACCAGACTGTCTGGTGGCCCCACCTATCAGAGCTCCAACGGTCGAACCCGAACGGTTGGGTGACGTGGCTGGCGCACCGGACCCAACGACAGACAACCTCCCCATCGGCCACTTTGGTGGTTGGGGCTATAAATACCCCCCAACCACCACACTTCAAGGCATCCAAGTTTTCAGACTTCACATTCAATACAAGAGCTAGTGCAATCAATACAAGACACAAATCACATAGAATCAAAGCCTCTCCAAGTCCCATTTCCACTCCAAGCAAATAGTGACTAGAGAGAGAGTTTTTGCTCGTGATCTTTGAGCTCTTGTTCTTGGATCGCTTTTCTTCTTCCTCTTTCTTGTTCTCAAGCAACTTGTAATCAACGCAAGGGACACCAAGTTGTGGTGGTCCTTGTGAGGGGTCTAAGTGACCCGTTGATTAAGGAAAAAAGCTCACTCGGTCTAGGTGACCGTTTGGGAGAGGGAAAGGGTTGAAAGAGACCCGGTCTTTGTGACCACCTCAACGGGGAGTAGGTTTGCAAGAACCGAACCTCGATAAAACAAATCACCGTGTCACACTCTTCATTTGCTTGTGATTTGTTTTCACCCTCTCTTTCGGACTCGCTTTTATTTCTAACACTAACTCGGCTTGTAGATTGTGCTTAAAATTTATAAATTTCAGATTTGCCTATTCACCCCCTCTAGACGACTTTCAGTCGCCCTCATGGAGATTGGATCGTGCCTTCCATGGCCTTCCATGGAGCGCCGGGGGGCGGGTCGCCGAGGCTGGGAGAGGTGGGGATTGCGGCATTGATGGCAGGATGGTGGCGCAGTGCGTGGGAAGGGGATCGCGTGGGGAAGGGCGGTGATGGCTCAGGTGAGTGGTGATAGCGGGATGGTGGCGCAGGGCGTGGGGAAGGGGATCGCGTGTGGAAGGGCGGTGATGGCGTGATGGAGACACCGCGCGTGGGGAGTGTGGCGGGGGCACGGTGATGCCGCTGTGAACGCCCATAATGCGATCGTATAGAGTAGTAGAGATATTAAGAACCTATAGTGGGCATCTGTGCTACCATGGCTTCACCCTCCTCACGCCCAACACACGCAAAAAAAGTGCAAAGCGAACACTCGAACCCATACCCCTCTTCTGCTCTAGAAATTTGGGACTAACCACCAGACCACATGTACTTTAGTGTTTAGAAATAAACAATAATTATATTTGCAGTCTAGGCGCCGCTCCACCCCTCCCCCGCCCCGTGGCAATGCACGATATACCTAGTATAGAGTATAAAATACAAAGACATACGTGTTATTTTAGCTATGTGGGTGTGAATGTGGGTTTGGAGTCAACAACCATGGTTTAAAATCCTCATTTGTGTATAATTTTTAGTTTTTTACCATTAAACGGTAGGGAAGGGGGTGACACCTGTGGGAACACTAGAAACTAGTGCTTTTATATAGAAGAGACTAATCATATGCCTGTGCACGACTACAGTCATATGCCGGTGCATTACTACTGTTTCTATATATCACATGGATAGACTTTCTTTTAATAAAACACAAAATGTGTGTTTATGTTTGTTAGTTAGGTGTGAATGCGTGAACCAGTGCTTTTATATAGTAGATGGAGAAGAGGAGAGAAGGTGTTAAAAGTCCCTATATTTTTTAGTGAATGATTTGTTTGTTTCTATTTGTTGCTAGTTTTTATTAAGGTAAAGCCGAAACAAACAATCTAAACAAACAATCTAGTAGTCAAGCTCGCTTAAGAAACTAATATTTACTATATAAAGCATCAATTTTCGTCGAGCGTCAACACTTTTAAAAAGCTTTATATTTCTTTGTAATCAATCCACCTCGCTTAATTTAACTAATCATCCTCTAATCTCGTTTGTTCGTCCTGATCGACGACTAGAAGGATCGTTACAGATGAGATCTCTTCCATTTACGTTCGACAATCCGATAGCAACAAGAATGTGTGTCATCGCAATGCACTGACATTATAAAATCAGGATTCGAGAAGTTTTTGTGGCCTTTGGTATGCTAGCAAACTAAAAGTCCGTATTATATAAAACAATAACAAAAAAGCAATAACCACAAACCAAGTCCTATAAAAATTCAGCTTTTAAATTAAAAGCGTAAAAATTATTCAAAACAGACTAAATTTACCGATACTTTTATCTCCAACATTTTGTTTTAAGTTTTTACCAAAGAGTGTTTGAAAGAAATAGAGCTAATAATTAGTTGCTAAAAAATTAAGAGGATATTTGAATGCAATAGAACTAATAGTTAGTTGGCTAAAAATTATTAGTATAATTAACTAGATAATAAATTGATAGCTAACTATTAACTATTTTACTAAAAATAACTAATAGTTGAACTATTAGTTAGGGTGTTTAGATGTCTCCAACTAATTTTAGACACTAATTATTATCTCTAGTGCATTCAAATACCTTCTAATAGTGAAATTAGCTAGATAATAAATAGCTAGCTAAGTAGCTAACTAGTAGCTAATTACTAAAAATAATTAATAGCTGAATTAGATACGATGTTTGAATATATTTAGCTAATTTTACCCTGTAGCGTATTCACCCCTAAAATAGTTTGCCTCCTCGTACACCTAATACGCGCGCCCAAGATTCATCGCAGATCCGATGGATCCGGTTGCTCCCCCGAGGCCCCGATTATCGTCATCCGTTGATTTCTCACCCGAGGTCCCGAACAGATAAACTCAACTCGACTGCCGCCGCCGCAGGCACACGGGATCCTGACTGAGGTAGGTTGTTGCCATTTTTGTTCCCTCACCCAGTCCGTCTCACCACTTCAAAAACCCTCTCCTGTCTCATCCGCCTTCCTGGCGATTGCGGCGACGAGGTGACGATAGAGCTGCCCCCGCAAGGAAAACGGACAAGAGAGGCGGAGGCTGATAGGGAGAGGAGACGGAGGACCAAGAGCGGCGTCGATCTAAAAGCGTTGGCGGCGGCCATGGCCACCGCGGACCGGACCCGGACTTTCATGAAGGACGTCAAACGCGTCATCATCAAGGTGATTGAATCGTACGATTGGCGTGTTGTTTTAGATCCAAACCGCGATTTGTTTGGCGCTATTTGCATTGTGTTGTTCATATTATGCTGTGTTTTCTAATCGTGTTTTTGTATGGCGTGAATAATTCTTGAATAACCTTGTTCGATTTTGGGTTCTCTTCGTCGAGCCTCTTCGTCTGAATAAGTTGTGAGATAGCAGGGTTTTGTTTGGGTTTTATATTTTGCTTCTACCCTTATAGTCGAGTTGACGGGTTGGTGGTGTAAGTTCATACGTTGAAATTCGGATGTCCTAATCTTAGTTTGCTATATGATTTCTATCAGATGGGAAATGCGCATAGAAGGCAGAAGCCATCTTGTCTGAATTCTGATGTGCTCTTCTTTCGCATGCGAATCAACTCGTTCGAATTCCCTCATTGTTTGTTCTTTGTTCTTTTTACCTGGGTTAGTTTATCTATGAATTTGTACGGGCAAAGGGAAAGAGAAGTGATGCTCCCCGGGACGGGGGGGGGGGGGTAGTTATGCGGGGTGGGAGGGGAAACTTGTGCTGAGCTTGACAACACCAGTGTGCTATCCCACCCCACCACCATACGTTTGGCAAGTTCTGAGAGTTACACATCTGTCAGGACTCAGGAATTAATTTGGATCTCCTTTTGATTTTGATTACAGCTGATTCTTACCTTTTTCGTGACAGGTGGGCACTGCAGTCGTCACGAGGGGTGATGATGGGCGACTGGCTGTGGGCCGGTTGGGGTGTCTTTGTGAGCAGGTATCAATCCTAATTAAAAGTTTCATAATGTTGTATCAACTAGTGTAAGTCTGGGAAGATTCTTAGCCAAATATTCTTGGCAATGCAGGTAAAAGAGCTGAATGTCTTAGGATACGAGGTGATCCTTGTGACCTCAGGTGCTGTTGGTGTGGGGAAGCAGAGGCTCAAGTACAGGAAGCTTGTCAATAGCAGCTTTGCTGATCTGCAAAAGCCACAGATGGAGCTGGATGGAAAGGCTTGCGCTGCTGTTGGTCAGAGTGGCCTCATGGCTCTTTATGATATGCTATTTACCCAAGTGTGTTTGTGAACTTGATATCGAAATTTGTCATTAGTTCGGTGCCTTGTCCATATGTTTCTAATGTCGACCTTCCCGTGATGCAGCTTGATGTGTCCTCCTCGCAACTTCTTGTGACAGATAGTGATTTTGAGAATCCAAACTTTCGGGAGAGGCTCTGTGAAACTGTTGAGTCACTATTAGACCTTAAAGTTGTACCGATATTTAATGAAAATGATGCCATCAGCACTAGAAAGGCTCCATATGAGGTTTGTGTTGTACCATGCATGCCTTCTTGATAAATGTGATATCATGATACTCATGCACCTGTACCTTAGCCAATGCAGGAGTCTGTTAAAGTCTCAATAGCATTTTGTGATGCTCACCAACAGTTCCTTTTTACAGGATTCATCTGGTATATTCTGGGATAATGACAGTTTAGCTGGTCTTTTGGCTATTGAACTTAAAGCAGATCTCCTTGTTCTACTAAGTGATGTAGATGGTCTATACAGCGGTCCACCAAGCGAACCGGGATCAAAGATCATTCATACCTACATCAAAGATAAACATTACAGTGGAATAACTTTTGGGGATAAGTCACGTGTAGGTAGAGGAGGAATGACAGCTAAAGTGAAGGCTGCTTTTGTGGCTTCGAACAGTGGCACACCTGTTGTTATTACAAGGTATGTATTGCATTTTTCATTCTTTATCGAGAATTAAAACTGCCCTTCGTTGCTCATTTATATGTTCCCATGTGATTGTGATCTATCAAACTTTCCCTGTGACATGCAACCAATAATAAGGAATTTAGACAAAACAGTTGATAGGTGGTGTGATTAACTACATATTTGGTGTATACTACATTTGACTCAAGTGTTTTATTTTTGGGTGTAGACTACATTTGACTCGAGTGTTTCTTACATCTTTAATGATGTGAAGAATTGGTTTTCAGAAGTGAAATATTTCCTTAGACTTTTTTCTCTCTCGAACGCGCAGGAGAGCTGCACATCATTATATTTCCTTAGACTGTTATGCTGAATCCTCGCTTGTGATGTTCACTTATTTTTCTATGTTGGATTTTATTTACATATAATAAGGTCTGTTGTTCAAATCCAAATACGCCATCTGTTTTCAATGTTTGTTCACGGCCTTAGGAAAATGTGTTGCACATTGTTTGTCTATTGAGGATATCAGGAGTGTAGTTATTGCTATGTTTCCACTCTCCCCTAATTAGATGTGTTGAAAGAAGAGTAGTTGTATCATGTTAATTTGAATTTTTCTTGGAACAATACTTCAGTAGTCTCTGCGCTTGGTATGCTATGGACAAACATTGCAAAATGGATGGAGTAATGCTTGTCTAACAGTGTTCATTTCATCAGTTGTCACCTTGACAGAACCAAGTAAACTTCATATGCTGTAATCTATGTTTGTCTCTGTATGATGGATAGCGAATTGGCTTAACTTTCTTTTTATTCTTGAAGTGGATTTGCATCTCAGAGCATTGTTAGAGTTCTCCAAGGGGAGAAGATTGGTACTCTCTTCCATAAGGATGCAAGTCTGTGGGAGCCATCCAAGGATGTTAGTGCTCGTGAGATGGCTGTTGCTGCAAGAGAATGTTCAAGGCGTCTGCAGGTATGTTATTAACACAATGCATGTTGGAAGACACCAACCCATTACTTTTTTGCTGATTATTTTATACTAATTTGGGACATATGGAACAGAATTTATCATCGGATGAACGCAAGAAAATATTGTTAGACATTGCAGATGCTTTGGAACAAAATGAGGATCTAATTAGAGCTGAAAATGAAGCTGATGTATCTGCAGCACAAGATGCTGGATATCAGAAATCTTTGGTTGATAGATTGACATTGAAGCCAGAAAAGGTAGCTCTAGTATATATTTCAGCATATCTTTGGTTGATAGATTTACATTATAATGACGATTCTATATTAGTTCCTGTTCCTTGTATTTTTATTTGTTGGATTATTGTGCATTTTTTCTTCTTTGGGTTTTTCTTTCATCTGATTAAGGTAATGTTTCATCATGTTACAGATAGCAAGCCTTGCGAAATCCATACGCACTCTTGCAAATATGGAAGACCCAATCAACCAGATACTCAAAAGAACAGAGGTGACTGCTTATAAACTCTTAACAAAGGAAAAGCTGACATATTTTATACCGAAGACAAATGTTACATCTGCAAGAGTACTGTTTCAGGTTGCTGAAGACTTAGTGCTCGAAAAAACATCTTGCCCTCTGGGTGTGCTGTTGATTGTTTTTGAGTCCAGGCCTGATGCCTTAGTCCAGGTAGTTTTTTATCATAAAATTTTCAGTTACTTTTCACCATGTGAAATGTTCATGCTTAATACTTAGGCATATTTATAAGGTAGCTTTGATCCTTTGATATCATTGTGTAGATTGCGTCTTTAGCAGTTCGAAGTGGCAATGGTCTTCTCCTGAAAGGTGGAAAAGAAGCCATGAGATCAAACACAGTATTACATAAGGTATTTTCTCATGCTGACATTACATGTTTTTAGATTGGTGTCTGAATTTTTTTTTATAGGTTATAACTGGCGCAATTCCTGACAACGTGGGTCAAAAACTTATTGGTCTTGTTACAAGTAGAGATGAAATCGCTGATTTACTAAAGGTAAGTGTAATATATCATGAAAATAATGATTCTACCAATATGCATGATAAGCCTAAACTCATAATATGTTCTACAGCTTGATGATGTCATTGATCTTGTCATTCCAAGAGGCAGCAATAAGCTGGTTTCGCAAATCAAGGCATCAACTAAGATACCTGTCCTCGGTCATGCGGGTAAATTTATCTTCCAATAGTTTGTTTTTGGTACAAACAGTCCACTACAATATTAAAATATACGGACTGGTTTGATTTCTGAATTTTTTTCTCTATAGATGGTATTTGTCATGTATACATTGACAAATCAGCTGACATGAATATGGCAAAACGAATAGTGATGGATGCCAAAACTGATTACCCAGCAGCCTGCAATGCTATGGTATGTCTAATTTCTTATTACAACTAGGCGTATGCCCATGAACATATTTGGTTTATGATGCTGTTTTATAATCAGCCCAATCATATTACACCAACATATTACAAAAACATAAATAAACCCACAAGTTCTTTTGCATTGTATGAAATTTCAAATTGAGTAGGAACTTTTAAATTGATAACAAAATATTGTGCAACTACTTTTAGATCGAAACAGGATGACTCTGCACACATACTTTTAGACGTTGATACAATCACATCCAAAACTGTTACTATTCCTCACTTCAGAACATATTTAAAAAACAATCCCCTTTAATGCCCATTCAGACTGCAGCAGCTATTGTTGTCACGGTGTCACCTCCCCTGCTGCTACTAGAAAACCCGACCCAACTACCATATCTCCCAGAGTTGCTCTAGACTGCTCCTCTTGCAAGGGTGGCTGTTGCTTGACTTTGTCATTATCACACGTGCAGCATTCTCTGAAACTACATGATCATCCAGTAATGCATCCAAATCTTAATAGTTCTTTGACAAGATAATCAAGACAATCACAATAAGCTAGATAAAGTCTCAAACGTGAGCTAAAGTTATGCAGTTGATGACAATTCCGAATTGTTTTCACTGATTTACATGGCATTAGCAAGGAAGATTTATATCTGTCCTAGTTGTACTACAGTGACCTGCTATTACTGCCCCCATGAGCTGGTGAAGGACTACTGCGTCTTGGAGAGGTGACGAGGCTTACAGCTCCTTCAGGCAGATTAGTTAATTTAAAACTGCTTTGTACCAAGTAATTAGAAAAAAGGAATTAGAGAAGCCTGTTAAATGGCAAATGCAGTTTTGGCAAAGTCCTAAACTGCAGGCTTGGCTAGCCAAGAGCCAAGCCTGTAGCGAATCTACAATGTAGAAGGGAATTGAAGCAGAATAGTATCCGTTACCAACGGAATATATAAGCAATACAATTTGAGTTAGCACTGGCGAAAAATAAGACCTAATGCCGAGTACCAAATGCAAATCCACAACCATACTAATTGCTTCACTGACCCAAAAATGCCAAGCCTAGAAACAAGCCCTTTCAAACAACCCTAGGGTTTCTCTTTTTAGACCTAAACTAAAAATGTCCAGGTTGGGCAGGGCTTCAAACAAGTTCAACCGAAAGACACTGCCAGCATACCATCTAGATCATGAATAGCATCCTCAACATCCCTCCTGTCGTCACAATCAGTAAATGCAAAGCCAAGTGGTTTATGTGCGACTATCTGTGTCACATGAACCCATTATAGCCATCGTACCCATACTCACCTTAAACAACCATTAACAGAGGCACACATTTACAAATCACAAATTCACAAGCATGCATGATGGCAAACCAGTGGAGCCCAAATTAGAAGCAGGGCTAGTACCTATCAGGCAGGCACAGAGGGAGGTTGAACCTTTATCAATGCACCTAAGGAATAAGCTTTGGCCCAATCATGCACTCCCAATATTAAATTACAATCACATAAAATTGTTAACTTTCATACTACCAAACAAAACTTTCAGATCACTGTGGCAATGTTGAATCCTAATTATGCAGCTATAAAATTATAAATTCAATTGACACGGGCAAAGCTGTTACCTTCTTGGAAATGAACTTGAGGTAGTTGTCCTGGAGCAGCCTGACTGCCTAGAGGATGACAGTGCAATGCTTTTCAAGCATGGGCGGGTGAGTTTGTGAGGTCAGTAACCTGGACCATGAACCAGATGCCTTGCCGCTGGGCAAGAAATCCAGCTTTGACAGGGTGGCATGCTCCAGCAGCTGGATGCGCCACTCTGAGAGGAGCTCTTGATTCTTAGCACCGAAGGCCTTCTCATATAGATCCTTGTCCTAGAACTCGCTATCTTCTTCAGGGCTTCCAAGTCATGCCGCTGAACATCAATTTTTTCTCTAGTACATTTGATTGTTGCATCTAGAGGTCTTTTGCCCTTAATTTTCTTTTTCAACATAACTTGTGCACTCCATGAAACTAAGGATTTTAGAAAAATATCAATAAAAATCTATAGAAAAGAAAGAAACATGAATGAACAAGAGAATTTCCACTGTACAGACTAAATGCACCCATAGCGTTTCCATGTTAGTATTTCCCTCGTTAGAGCAGTGATGTATCTGTCAATTGTGTTCTGTTCCTGTTGCAGCTCTCCTGTTTGCCACGAGTTTATTAATAGTGACAATGGAATCACAAATGCAAACAGTTTAGAGCACAACTGCACAACAATAGTTGGGACTCCTCCCACCACCATCTATTTGCGCGGGCCATTGGTTTATGACTGTCGAGACTCAGGAACTCGGAATGCGTAAAATGGATTGCTTTGTATCTCTACAACTGTTAATTTCTCAGTAAGATTCAAGTTATCAGGGAACAATGAAGCATTTTGCACAGATTAATAAACTCCTTGGAGGTTGTGGAAGCAAGAATTTAGGCTGCAAGATAGTTGCATTGTTTACAGGACCATGGCAAGGAGCTGCTTGATGTGTGGTTTCACAGATTAACTGTTTTAAATTAAATAGGGTGTGGGTGTGTCATGAGAGAAAATCCCTTACTCTTCTCACCAGTTTATACTTTATAGTACAACTGGTCCATGTTACATCCATAGCATCCGTTATTCACAATAAGAGAAATAAGTAAAACCTTTACATACATTAGACAAGAGCGTGCTCCACTTGAGCCACTCTGTGCCTCTTCATTCATCCCAGTATTTTGTGTTTTTCTTTTATGAAGAAAATTCTTCATAGTCATATATGGACATGTCATCCTTGATTCACCATTAACCATTTTCTCTTTCAAATTAACTTAATATGTAACTACAGTCCATATTAAGATGTTGATTCCTTGTAACTCACCTTTTCTTTTTGATAATAAATTTACTTCCATAGTATAACTTTGTGACAGATATGATATTTTTCAGCATAACTCATGATATGGTTACTCCTGATTCAGATATAACATATTTTACCTTTGTTTTCTGCAGGAGACATTGCTTGTTCATAAAGACCTTATAAAGGCTCCAGGTCTTGATGATATACTCCTATCACTCAAAACAGAAGGTTTGAGTTTCACTTGACTTGCTCATCCTTAAAGTATAGCTGCTCCGTGTTTGTCGATAGTAGTAATGTGCGTCCTGAATCTGGAGAGGATAATTGCTACTTTTGCATTGTTCTACCTTGTATTCAGATGTGGAATAAGTGAGCTGTACCGTTGTAGTGAATCTTTTGTAACTCTCATAATATGGCTTTGTTAAAACCGCACAAAAATAAGTTGTTAGTAGTTAGTACATGAAAAGAAGTATATTTGCAGGGAAGAATAAGCACACACAAGTAATACACCCAACTCTTGTTAGAATTTTGTTAGCAGATGCCTACGACTTTTGTATGTTGGAGATTTCTTATTATTTTGGATAGATCAGGTTGTGTTGATCTCTAACGCTTGTTGTTTTAGATCCCTTATTGCCTTGTTGAAACTATGAAGGTGGAGTTCTATACTTTTATGAACTTGTGGATCGCTTTGTCCTTAAAAAAACTTATGATGTATCGCAGGAGTTGCTATTTATGGAGGGCCTGTTGCACATGAAGTACTGTGTATTCCGAAAGCAGATTCATTCCATCATGAATATAGCTCTATGGCCTGCACAATTGAGTTCGTTGATGATGTACAGTCAGCAATTAACCATATACATCGTTATGGAAGGTATTTAGACTCTTCTGTCTCTGTCTCTGTCCACCTCCCTCATTGAAAAACAAAAACATGATATTCACTTAGAGGTTATCTGCTCTTTTTGTTACAGTGCACATACAGATTGCATTATCACCACAGATGATAAAGTAGCAGAAACTTTTCTGCGTCAAGTTGATAGGTACGTTACCAGCGCCTCTTTTTTTATTCATTTTTACTGTTTGTGCAGTTGGTTAATAAATGTCCTTTGTTTTGGCCGCCACTGTGTACAATGTTATTTTGTTTGGAGTTCAATGATGATTGATACCTGATGTTATATTTCACTTCTACAATTGCAACAGTGCTGCTGTATTTCATAATGCGAGTACACGATTCTCTGATGGGGCTCGTTTTGGATTGGGTGCCGAGGTACGCCCTATCTTTGGAGTAAATGGGATTATTTGAGTACATCGGCACGCATTATGTTATCTTTTCTGGTGATCATTTACTGTTCTTATCTTCATATTTCTACCTTGAATATCTTGAGTAGGTTGGCATAAGCACAGGGCGTATACATGCTCGCGGGCCTGTGGGTGTTGAAGGTCTCTTAACAACACGCTGGTAAGTGGCTTTCCATTTGATCATTACCCTTCAGATAATTTTCTTTTCCTGTACCCCCCATTTCCTAATAATTGTACTGCAATGTGCGTTATCAGAAGTGTAAAACTGAGACTTGCAGTTGCTAGAATTTCCTTTGAAAGTGCAGGCATGTATCTAGTGTATTGACTGATGGAAGGATATTAGACTGCACGTTGCAAAACAGACCTATTTTTGCAGTTTATATGATATACATGGGTTGCTTATTTACGCATTTGAATGCTCAATATACAAAATATTGATCGTTTGTGGGTCACCATGTATGTGCTTGTGTACATCAGCTCCCCAATAAAGCAGTGCTGACCTGCTGGTAGTAATAGAACACCGATGTATGGAAGCTATGTTAGTTTATATGATATATGTTCAATCTGGTGGGTCATCTGTGTGAACTTGGAGACTACATCTCAACAATAAAAACACTTCTTGAATAATCTAAGTGTAAATTTACGCTAGCGAAAGGGCATCTAGCCTAGAGGTTAAGGCTTCCGAGTAGCACCTCCAAGTCCCGGTTTCGATTCCCCTCGGTGGCGGATTTTCGGGCTTGGTTAAAAAAATCCCCGCTGTGCCTCATCCGCTCTCAGGTTACGATGTCCTGTGCGTCATCCTTTGTTGGGCCGTTGTAGAATGGATGGTTGACGCCGGTCCGTTAATGATGGGAGGCTAGGGTTCGGGGATTTTCTCGTTCGGAACCATTGTTTCGATCTTCTTAATATTATACCGGGAGGACGGCCATTCCCTCCCTAGCCGAGTTTTTTTTTAAAATGTTCTTGTACAGTCTTGTAGAAGTTTGCTAATTCTCTGCTATTTCTAGACTGGTTATACTGGTTACTACAATATTGTATATTTATGGATATATGGATGAACAACTTTAACCTATAGGATCATGCGAGGAAGTGGGCAAGTGGTGAATGGTGACAAGAATGTTGCATACACCCATAAGAACCTTCCCTTACAATGAGGCAAGTAATGATTATTTTCCATAAAGCTTGATTATTATTTATATATAAAGCTGCTACAAGTCATTTGATGTTTGGGGTACTTTTAAATGATAGGTAGCAGAAGCAAACTAAACCTATGCAACTATGCAGGCTGTTTTTATGCTTGATCAGGATTCGTGTCTATCCAGTGATGTTTGATAGTTTCATCAGGCAGGAGCAGAGAATGGTGAATCTTTTCGATTGAGGACTGTGAATCCATGGATGTTCAGTCATTGTTTGTGTAGACATTGTGGTGAGCTTGGAGGCCACCCCACCTCCCCAATAAAGCAGTGCTGGGAGTAATAGAGCACTGATGTACTGAGGGTGCCTAGGTTAAACAAGAGGAACCGGTTATATTTGTTTTGCGGTCGAACACAAACAATTTTTGTTGGTGACTTGTTTCTTTTGATTCTACATATTTCAAGGTTTATGTGCTGTCCTAACCGGGTTCTTTGATACCGCGTATTTTGGATACTGTAGGCATACTGTAACGACAGCAGAAGACAGCTGGGCTGCAGTAGCCGCAGCTGTACTGCTGCAAATAGCTGTTACTAAAATATCGTGCATCACATGTCGGCCACAATTACCCAAAATTGCGTTGTTCTAGGCAATGGTATTTGTCTACTGTTTTCCGGTAAACACTACCACACTAGTCTGATATAGTATGTCACCTTCATTGCTTAGCGTTATAGCTGTTGCATAGAGTCGACCACAAGCATAAAGAATGCTACACGATCAGCACCCGAAATTTTTCTTCAGGCATGCTTTGGTCAAATTCTACACGGCAACGCATCACCGATCGATGATGCCGTGGGTGAGCTGGTAGATCGACTACGCGACCGGCGGACAGTGTGCGGGGTGAGCTGTTACAGAGGCCGTTTCGGAGGGCTCCCAAGCTGCTCCAGCACCGGCTCCTTGCTGAGTCTCTTACAAACGCTACCTCGCAAAACAGCTCTTGAGCAGGAGCAGAAGCCGGAATATGGCTGAAGCCGGAGCCTAAATTTTTGGCTCTCCACGGCTCCGCATATGGGCGCTGCGTCTCCCCGAGCAGACACCTCTCTCCAAGCCAGCCCTTGCTAGTATACCTGCCTGATGCAAGAAGGTTGCACGGTGAGCAAACAGGTCGTCCATGGGCTGATGCAGCTAGCAGCGAGATCGTTTTACTCCAAATCAAATAATACACGAGGAGCTGTGCCAAACGATTTGCAAAAAGCACACGCTCATATAAAGGAGCTACTCTTTTAAAAGAGCCAGAGCCGAAGCTATTTTCAGAGATGCCGGAGCCCTTCCAAACAGGCCCTAGATTATCCTCACGGAACTTCAGCGGCCCAGTCCCAGCATCTTTGTTGTTCGGGACAATTTCCGCTTTTGGACGATAATATCGTGCCAGTTTTTTTTTTCTGACTGGGAGACCATGGACCGTGAATTCGCACAAGTCGTAGCTCTCAAAGGGTCAAAGCGGAATCTGGTTACGAGAAGCAGATTTTGCTAACGTGTCTGCAAACGCTGCATCTTTTCACTGCAACCTGAAATCGAGTAAGCTGTGAGTTTTCTATTACAGCGATAAGCTTAATAGACATGTTGATTCGTTTGGTTGCAATGATAAAACGGGATAGGACGATCCTTCAAATAAGATGTTTGGTTTAGAGTTAAGAGTTAAAACATGACTATCTCAGTGTTGTCTTCAGTTATCCCTTAAAATTGGAGAGACGAGAGGGGACGACAGGGACGTCCCTGATCTGGCTGTCCCGCAACCAAACGAACCCTAATACTACCACTAGTTCTATTCTACCTTAGTTCCTTCTCAACCAAATAGGGGCACTGCTAATCAAGCAATTTGCATGCCAGATCACTCGAGCAGGAGACAAACAAGAAATTATCCCAAGCCGTTCATGATTATGTATGTCTCTCCGCAGGCTCCTATGCAGGCAGAATTCAGCCCAAATGAAGGAAGAAGGGAAGTATTGCCTCTTGTTGGCGCCGGACTCCTTCCTGGGAGCATCGAGCCCCAGTATCACGCATTCACGCTGCAAGCGCAAACCGAACCAAACAACCAATCGATCAACAGTTAGCCACTAATAAGCAATAGTCAATGCAAGCATAAAAAAAGGCAGGAGAAAGAGGCAGCTCCCTCACCTGGAGACGGCCGGGTCGTCGACCATGTAGATGAACTCCGAGCCCTGGATCTCCTCCCCCACCAGGCCGTAGTCGAGCAGCCACCCGCCGGCCTGCCCCGGGCAGCTCATCGGTTCTTTCGCGGGGGGCGCGGGACGAGCACGAGCCTGCGTAGCTTGCCGTGTGTGGGGACTGGGGAGCGGATCACGTCGCGTGCTTGTGTCTGCCTTGTCCTGCCTTCCGTATCCCTTGTGTTGGCGAATAGAATACGGTGCCCGCGGGCGGCGCGCGCGCGTGTTGCACACGGCTGGGCCCCGCGAGTGGGCGGGCGGGGATCGAGGGACGCAAATGGTAATGGTAACGGTTTACGATCGATTACTAGTGGTAACAAATTTGAATAGGCTGGTATCAATTTTTAGTATGGTATCTGATTACGGTTGGACTAAAACAAACATGATTTAACGTTATCAGTTACTCATTGCGTTACAAATATGTGAACCAAACGACACCTTTCCCTCGATCCCCGCCCGCCCACTCGCCGGGCCCAGCCGTGTGCAACACGCGCGCGTGGGGACTTGAAAGGGTGCGTGTCGCGTTTGCTGCTTCAGGGAAAAAAATACTCCCTCCGTTTTTCTTTACGTGACACTTTTTAGTTAAAAAATAAATTATTCCGCGTTAACTATTTAAAAATAGAGGTAGTAATAATTATGAGGGGGCGATGACAACGACACGAAGGAGTGGGCCTTACGAGGATGTCGAAAGCCAAAGTCTACTAATATCCGAAATCCGAATACCTAACGGTTTTATCTGATATAAACATAGTTATAAAATAACTTCTTTATATGTAGATATGTTAATGACAATAATTTTACTGGTTGTTTAGACGGGTACAGATACATGTGAATAATACTCGTACATGTGTATCCGTGGGTAAAATATGTATCATACAACTATTACCATACAATAGTATCCATCTTAGCTAAAAGAAAAATCTTTGTTTGACCATTATTTATTTAACTATCAAGTTATGTAAACTCTAAACCCTAAACCACTGGATGACACCTAGGAGACTTATCCAACATTTTTGTAGAATTTTTATAGACTAGAAAGATAGAGCCGCGGGGCTTATCATTGACTTGTGTACTGAGTGGTGGCCACACTGGGAGGCTGCCGTCTTCCGGACGATGTCATTGGGTGATGCAAGGATTCTCCCAGTCACGGTCCATGCCCATCTCTATTCTTTTCCACGGGAGAAGAGAAATGTTCTTTCTACCATCCATTCCAAGCCAAGGTCCAGGGCACTGCGGCTGTCGTCTGACTAGGACGGTGTGAGCGTGGCGTGGAAGTGGGAGGCCATGACGGCCGGCCGCCGCCGCCGCCGCCGCGCCACGCCCGATCAAGCTGGCCTCTGGTGCCCGTGCAGCGAAACGGCGAGGAGGTGCACCCCGTCCGGTGATGGTGAAAACGCACGCATGAAATTGAGCAGCCCATCATCCGAGCTGATGATGTCCACTGGATCTTGTGGTTCGAGTGTTGGGCCGCGTAGATGGATCCCGTGGACCGGATCACGTGTCAGGGCTCCAGCCAATTGGTTTCTATGGTTGACGGGCGTGGGCCACTGTTACTTCTCTGTTGGATTTGGATCAGACGTGGGCCGGCGCCGGTGTTCTGGCCTGGGTTGGGCAAAGTTAAGTTGTTCCCGTGTTTATATTTTTTACTAGTCATATGCCCTGATACGATTTTTATATATAACATAAGATAAATTTTATTTTAATAAAACATAAAATATATGTTTTCTATTGATTAGGTGGTTGTGAATATGGAGACAACAAGCAAGGTTCAACACACTTACTTATAAATAATTTTACCTTATTTTTTATATAAACTCTCTTATTATAGTAGTAGAGAAGATAATATAGAAGTGCGGGTTGATTCTAAAAAAATGTAGAGTTTTTGTTTTTTGAAAAAAATATTGACGCGGGACGACCGTTAGAAACTGATGGTTTAATATAGTAGAGATTTGTACGATTCGGATAAACTTGTTGTTTTGATAGTACACTTCAATTAGCTATATATATATATATATATATATATATATATATATATATATATATATATATATATATATATATATATACTAACTATTAAGGGGGCAGTGTAGACTGCCCCCGCTCCCTACCCGCACGCGCCAGCGAACGGCCTCCCGCACCTCACGCACCGCTCACGCGATGCAACTTCCCACGCCCACGTCACATCCTCATCCTGCCTGCCTCCGTGTCGTCCGCATCCATGGCCAAGCCACCGCCGCGGGACCGGGCTGGGCTTGTTGGCCTCGCCTCGGTTAGTGCCCTCTCTATCGCCTGCATGGCATCCCGGGCGAACCTCGGGCACGAGAACCCCGGGGAGCTGCGCCTGCACGGGGACGCCGACGGTGAGCGCCTGCGCGTAGACGAGGAAGGCGAAGGCGAGGTTGGCGGTGACGCCGGCGGAGACGACGAGCAGGCGATCCGGGATGGGGCAGTTGCGGAGGAGGTCGGGGTCGTCGGGCGCGAACCCGGACTCCGGGTCATCGTCGGCGAAGCCTACGTAGCCGCCCAGCGGGATGGCGCGGAGCGCGTACTCCACGGGACCGAGGCGGAAGCGGGCGAGCACCGGGCCGAAGCCGATGGAGAACTGGGAGACGTGGATGCCGCGGGATCGGGCTGGGCTTGTTGGCCTTACCTCGGTTAGTGCCCTCTCTGTCGCCTGCACGGCATCCATGGCGGAGCCCGGGCGAACCTCGGGCACGAGAACCCCGGGGAGCTGCGCCTGCACGGGGACGCCGACGGTGAGCGCCTGCGCATAGACGATGAGGAAGGCGAAGGCAAGGTTGGCGGTGACGTCGGCGGAGACGACGAGATGGCGGTCCGGGACGGGGCGGTTGCGAAGGAGGTCGGGGTCGTCGGGCGCGAACCGTGAGAGGAAGGCAGGCGCACGACGCAGCGAGCGGACAGGCTCCTCACAGCCTACCCGAGCCCGAGCCGCCTCCCGCGGTGCCTCGCATCGATCGCCGGAGGGGGGGGGGGGGCGCTTGGCACGGTCGACCGGATCGGGTCTGGCGGCGGCAGCGCGACGGCCACCGTAGGAGATAGAGCAGGCACCTGCTCAGCGTCCGGGGCTCCGGCGCGCGGTGCGACTGCGAGCTAGGGTTCGCGGGGTGCGGCTGTGACGTCGTGATTGATTGAGGGGCGAAGGAGGGGCAGGAGCAGGAGGAAGGGGGGCATAGGGGATGGGGAAAGGTGACAACCTTAAAGCGGAGACAGAGACGTGGAACAATGGCAGTAGCTGTAGCTCGCAATGCAGGCGGCGAGAAGGGATCGCTCGCAGCAGTGGCACTGTGCTATCGAAGCAGACGACCTATATACCAGCGGTCGGACTTGGAGCGGAGCCGGAGGACGGAGGAGGAGAGAGAGGGAGGGAGACGATGGCCGCGCCGGGCCAGATGAGTTGGCCGCGCACCGGGCGGTGCACGAACACCGGTGGGAGGTTGCGTTGGGGGCGTGCCACGTGATTGATGATTGAACCGCGTGGGGGCCCACGTCGCCGGGGACAAGGGACACGCCGACACGGTATGAGGGGTCCGCAGGGCGTACGAGAGGCCCCAGTCTACGTGGGGTATGGGTGGTGTCCGGGAAGCGGACGCGCGCATCGAGGAGCACGTGGGGTGGGGGCCACGCTCAAATCAGCGCTAGAATGACGGGGCTGCCACTGTGCCTATGCCTGGTGGGCCGTGGTCCCGTTCGTTGGTGTGTGGCTGGACCCGGTGCACGGCGGTGGCATCGCAGGTAAGGACGACATGCCTCTTGTACCCGTACGCCCCCCGTCCCGTTTCGGTGCAGTTGCAGCAGAAGGCGACCGACCGCCGACGTGCTTGTCACCTGTGTAGGCTGTGGCCCTGGTCGGCCTCGCTTTTTTTACTACCTGCGCTGCGCTTTGGCCTCGGCTGTCTGCCTGTCTGATGACCACTTCGCTTGCTCCCAAACTGCGCCTTTTACTGCAGCTGATAGAGCAAACAACAACAGTGTCGCTCCGCAAAGGCACTAATGGTATCTTAAGGAAGGGAGTGTAGACTGCCCCCGCTCCCTACCCACACGCGCCAGCGAATGGCCTCCCGCACCTCACGCACCGCTCATGCGATGCAACTTCCCACGCCCACGTCACATCCTCATCACTCGCCCGCCTGCCTCTGTGTCCTCCGCATCCTTGGCCAAGCCACCACCGCGGGATCGGGTTGGGCTTGTTGGCCTCGCCTCGGTTAGTGCCCTCTCTGTCACCTGTGAAAGGGAATTAGGCTTACACCTATTTCCTAAATTGTTTTGGTGGTTGAATTGCCCAACACAAATAATTGGACTAACTAGTTTGCTCTAGTATATAAGTTATACAGGTGCCAAAGGTTCACACTTAGCCAATAAAAAGACCAAGAATTGGGTTCAACAAGGAGAGCAAAGGGATAACCGAAGTGAGCCCTGGTCTGGCGCACCGGACTGTCCGGTGTGCCACCGGACAGTGTCCGGTGCACCAGGGGACTTCACGCTGAACTCCTCACCTTCGGAAAAATCGAGAGGCGCTTCGCTATAATTCACCGGACTGTCCGGTGTACACCGGATAGTGTCCGGTGCTCCAAGGAAGGGCGTCTCAGGAACTCGCCAGCTTCGGGAATTCGCTCCGCTATAATTCACCGGACATGTCCGGTGTGCACCGGACTGTCCGGTGAGCCAGCGGGGCAACGGCTACTTCGCGCCAACGGTCACCTGCAGAGGCATTAAATGCGCGCCAGAGCGCGCAGAAGTCAGGCACGCGCGTAGTGGCACACCGGACACTCTACAGTGCATGTCCGGTGTGCCACCGGACATCCAGGCGGGCCCAGAAGTCAGAGCTCCAACGGTCGGAACCCAACGGCCTGGTGACGTGGATGGCGCACCGGACTGTCCGGTGCGCCATGCGACAGCAGCCTCCACCAAACGGCTAGTTTGGTGGTTGGGGTTATAAATACCCCCCAACCACCTCACATTCAAGACATCCAAGTTTTCAACCTTCCAACCATTTACAAGAGCTAGGCATTCAATACAAGACACACCCAAGTGATCAAATCCTCTCCCAATTCCACAAAAGCATTAGTGACTAGTGAGAGTGATTTGTTGTGTTTCTTTTGAGCTCTTGCGCTTGGATCGCTTTCTTCTTTCTCATTCTTTCTTATGATCAATCACTCACTTGTAACCAAGGCAAGAGACACCAATTGTGTGGTGGTCCTTGCAGGGAAGTTTTGTTCCCGGTTGATTTGAGAAGAGAAAGCTCACTCGGTCCGAGGGACCGTTTGAGAGAGGGAAGGGGTTGAAAAAGACCCGGCCTTTGTGGCCTCCTCAACGGGGAGTAGGTTTGCGAGAACCGAACCTCGGTAAAACAAATCCGCGTGTCACACTTGTTTATTTGCTTGCGATTTGTTTTGCGCCCTCTCTCGCGGACTCGATTATATTTCTAACGCTAACCCGACTTGTAGTTGTGATTAACTTTGTAAATTTCAGTTTCGCCCTATTCACCCCCCTCTAGGCGACTTTCAATTGGTATCAAAGCCCGGTGCTTCATTAGAGCCTAACCGCTCGAAGTGATGTCGGGAGATCACGCCAAGAAGGAGATGGAGACCGGCGAAAAGCCCACTACAAGCCACGGGAAAGCTTCATCGGAAGAGTCCCGCAAAAAGGGAAAAGGGAAGGAGAAGAAAGCCTCTTCCCACAAGTCGCATCGGAGTGGGGACAAGAAAAAGAAGATGAGGAAGGTGGTCTACTACGAGACCGACATCTCATCGCCATCTACCTCCGGCTCCGACGTGCCCTCCGTAACTTCTAAGCGCCATGAGCGCAAGAAGTTTAGTAAGATTCCCTTACACTACCCTCGCACCTCTAGACACACTCCATTGCTTTCCGTTCCATTAGGCAAACCACCAACCTTTGATGATGAAGATTATGCTAGGTGGAGTGATTTAATGAAATTTCATCTAACCTCACTCCACAAAAGTATATGGAATGTTGTTGAATTTGGAGCACAGGTACCATCCGTCGGGGATGAGGATTATGATGAGGACGAGGTGGCCCAAATCGAGCACTTCAACTCCCAAGCCACAACAATACTCCTTGCCTCTCTAAGTAGGGAGGAGTACAACAAGGTGCAAGGATTGAAGAGCGCCAAGGAAGTTTGGGACGTGCTCAAAACCGTGCACGAGGGTGATGAACTCACCAAGATCACCATGCGGGAAACGATCGAGGGGGAGCTCGGTCGCTTCCGTCTACGCCAAGGGGAGGAGCCACAAGACATGTACAACCGGCTCAAAACCTTGGTGAATCAAGTGCGCAACCTCGGGAGCAAAAAGTGGGATGACCACGAGGTGGTTAAGGTTATTCTAAGATCTCTTATTTTCCTTAACCCTACTCAAGTACAATTAATTCGTGGCAATCCAAGATATACACTAATGACTCCCGAGGAAGTAATCGGGAATTTTGTGAGCTTTGAATTTATGATCAAGGGCTCACGGAAGATCAACGAGCTTGACGGTCCTTCTACGTCCGATGCTCAACCGGTCGCATTCAAAGCGACGGAAGAAAAGAAGGAGAAGTCTACACCGAGTAGAACACCCATCGACGCCTCCAAGCTTGACAACGAGGAAATGACGCTCGTCATCAAGAGCTTCCGCCAAATCCTCAAACAAAGGAGGGGAAAGATTACAAGCCCCGCTCCAAGAAGGTTTGCTATAAATGTGGTAAGCCCGGTCACTTTATAGCTAAATGTCCTATTTCTAGTGACAGTGACAGGGGTGATGACAAGAAGGGGAGAAGAAAGGAGACGAAGAGGTACTACAAGAAGAAGGGCGGCGATGCCCATGTTTGTCGGGAATAGGACTCCGACGAAAGCTCTAGCGACTCCTCCGACGACGAGGACGCCGCCAACATCGCCGTCACCAAGGGCCTTCTCTTCCCCAACATCGGCCACAAGTGCCTCATGGCAAAGGACGACAAAAAGAAGAAGGTTAAATCTAAATCCTCCACTAGATATGAGTCCTCTAGTGATGATAATGCTAGTGATGAGGAAGATAATTTGCGTACCCTTTTTGCCAACTTAAACATGCAACAAAAAGAGAAATTAAATGAATTAATTAGTGCCATCCATGAAAAGGATGACCTCTTGGACTCCCAAGAGGACTTCCTAATCAAGGAAAACAAAAAGCATGTTAAAGTTAAAAATGCTTATTCTCTAGAAGTTGAAAAATGTGAAAAATTATCTAGTGAACTAAGCACTTGCCATGAGACTATAGACAACCTTAGAAATGAGAATGCTAATTTGTTAGCTAAGGTTGATTCTATTGCTTGTAATGTTTCAATTCCCAATCTTAGAAATGATAATGATGATTTGCTTGCTAAGATTGAAGAATTAAACATGTCTCTTGCTAGCCTTAGGATTGAAAATGAAAAATTGCTTGCTAAGGCTAAAGAATTAGATGATTGCAATGCTACAATTTCCGACCTTAGAACTAAAAATGGTATATTGCATGCTAAGGTTGTAGAATTGAAATCTTGCAAACCCTCTACATCTACCGTTGAGCACACTTCTATTTGTACTAGATGTAGAGATGTTGATATTAATGCTATACATGATCACATGGCTTTAATTAAACAACAAAATGATCATATAGCAAAATTAGATGCTAAAATTGCCGAGCATGACTTAGAGAATGAAAAATTTAAATTTGCTAGAAGCATGCTCTATAAAGGGAGACGCTCTGGCATTAAGGATGGCATTGGCTTCCAACAGGGAGGCAATGTCAAAATTAATGCCCCTCCTAAGAAATTGTCCAACTTTGTTAAGGGCAAGGCTCACATGCCTCAAGATAACGAGCGATACATTTTGTACCCTGCCGATTATCCTGAGAGCAAAATTAGGAGAATTCATTCTAGGAAGTCTCACTCTGGCCCTAACCATGCATTTTTGTATAAGGGTGAGACATCTAGTTCTAGGCAACCAACCCGTGCTAAGTTGCCTAAAAAGAAAACTCCTAATGCATCAAATGATCATGACATTTCATTTAAAACTTTTGATGCATCCTATGTGTTAACTAACAAATCCGGCAAGGTAGTTGCCAAATATGTTGGGGGGAAGCACAAGGGGTCAAAGACTTGTGTTTGGGTACCCAAAGTTCTTGTATCTAATGCCAAAGGACCCAAAACCATTTGGGTACCTAAAGTCAAGAACTAAACATGTTTTGTAGGTTTATGCATCCGGTGGCTCAAGTTGGATCATCGACAGCGGGTGCACAAACCACATGACAGGGGAGAAGAAAATGTTCTCCTCCTATGAGAAAAACCAAGATCCCCAAAGAGCGATCACATTCGGGGATGGAAATCAAGGTATGGTCAAAGGATTGGGTAAAATTGCTTACATAAGCATCGGCGGGAGTAAGTACTGTCTAGTTATTGTGGATGATTATTCTCGCTTCACTTGGGTATTCTTTTTGCAGGAAAAATCTCATACCCAAGAGACATTAAAGGGATTCTTAAGACGGGCTCAAAATGAGTTTGGCTTAAGGATCAAAAAGATTAGAAGCGACAACGGGACGGAGTTCAAGAACTCTCAAATTGAAGGTTTCCTTGAGGAGGAGGGCATCAAGCATGAGTTCTCTTCTCCCTACATGCCACAGCAAAATGGTGTAGTGGAGAGGAAGAATCGAACTCTATTGGACATGGCAAGAACTATGCTTGATGAGTACAAGACATCGGATCGGTTTTGGGCCGAGGCGGTCAACACCGCTTGCTACGCCATCAACCGGTTGTATCTACACCGAATCCTCAAGAAGACATCATACGAACTCCTAACCGGTAAAAAGCCCAATATTTCATATTTTAGAGTCTTTGGTAGCAAATGCTTTATTCTTGTTAAAAGAGGAAGAAAATCTAAATTTGCTCCTAAGACTGTAGAAGGCTTTTTACTAGGATATGATTCAAACACAAGGGCATATAGAGTCTTTAACAAGTCCTCTGGACTAGTTGAAGTTTCTTGTGACGTTGTGTTTGATGAGACTAACGGCTCTCAAGTAGAGCAAGTTGATCTTGATGAGATAGGTGATGAAGAGGCTCCGTGCATCGCGCTAAGGAACATGTCCATTGAGGATGTGTGTCCTAAGGAATCCGAAGAGCCTCCAAATGCACAAGATCAACCATCCTCCTCCACGCAAGCATCTCCACCAACTCAAAATGAGGATGAGGCTCAAGTTGATGAAGGAGAAGATCAAGCAAATGAGCCACCTCAAGATGAGGGCAATGATCAAGGGGGAGATGCAAATGATCAAGACAAGGAGGATGAAGAACCAATACCGCCACACCCAAGAGTCCACTAAGCAATCCAACGAGATCACCCCGTCGACTCCATCCGCGGCGACATTCATAAGGGGGTAACCACTAGATCTCGTGTTGCACATTTTTGTGAGCATTACTCTTTTGTTTCCTCTATTGAGCCACACAGGGTAGAGGAAGCACTACAAGATTCGGATTGGGTAGTGGCGATGCAAGAGGAGCTCAACAACTTCACTAGAAATGAGGTATGGCATTTGGTTCCATGTCCTAATCAAAATGTTGTAGGAACCAAATGGGTGTTCCGCAACAAGCAAGATGAGCATGGTGTGGTGACAAGGAACAAAGCCCAACTTGTAGCCAAAGGATACTCCCAAGTCGAAGGTTTGGATTTTGGTGAAACCTATGCACCTGTAGCTAGGCTCGAGTCAATTCGTATATTATTGGTGTTGGGGACTTGTTCTCAAATACTAAGAGTTAAGAACAAGGCAACATAAAAAGTGTTAAGTGTTAAAGTCCTTCGTCCTTCGAAACATTATTCCCCTTCGGAAAATAATGAGTTTCGGACGAAGGTCACAAGAGACATACCTTCGTAAATATAACAAGTAATGACGAAGGATTCATATAAAGCATGAAATATAATATAAACATCATAGAATCATTTCTATTTTATTAACATGAAGAAATAGAAATGATTTCAAATTACAAATATACCTTCGGTCTTGAGAGAAGGTAAAAGTACAAGCGTGACGCAAAAGCCAATGCCAAGTCAGCGTGAATAGTACGGGAGTACTGTTCATCTATTTATAGACGCGGGACGCAGCCCACGTAAAATTACATCCATGTCCATTACATTTGTTAATGACTTATGGAAATCTGTCAAGGCCCACGTAGTCTTTTCATCTTTAAGTCGGTTCCCCTTTCTGCTATCGCGACGAAGCTCCCCTGCGCATAGCTTCGGCTGTGCATCATCCTTCGTGGAGCTTGGTAATCAGCTCGTCCTTCGTCTGGTCCAGGCTTCGTCCTGACCGTACTTCATGTTCATAATTCTGAGTCCGAAGGTACCTGTTCACATAATCCACTTGGAAAACATTGTCAAATCATGTTTTTGAGGACCTTCGGAGGACGAAGGCCCCCAACAGTAGCCCCTCGCAATGTTAATTTGTTAATAATAAATTCAGATTGCGATATGGACGAAGGCCTTGAGCCGAAGGTCCGAAAAAACACCTTCCCTTTGCTAGAATAGCAACATTCACTGACAAGTGGGGTCTTTCAATTTTCAACGCCCTGGGCGTATAAATAAGATCATACCGCGAACTTATTTGGTACACGCTCTTGCCATCTGCTTCGGCCCACTACATTTTTAGCTCTTGTGCACTAAGATTTGCTGATCTTTTTGTTTTTAAAGCTTCGGCCTTGAAAACAGTTTTTTAGCGCTTCCGAAGATGTCTGAAGGTAAGAAGATCGCTGCCGAGACGAAGCTGAGCCTCGACGAAGAGAAGAACTTGGGGTTCCTTATAGCGATGGCGGAAACCAACACAGAGAAAATCACCAAGGAAATTCTTGAAGGTTTGTCCGAAGATACTGATGACAGCGACAGTTTTGATGTAGAAAGTGGTGGGGAAGAATCCGAAGATCGACCATGGCGACCAAGTCACACGGTTTTCGGGAAAACTACTATTAAGCAGAGCCATATTGATAATTTGAGGGGGCGGTATTTTCGAGATATATCTATTGTGAGGGCTGACGCTGGAGAAAAGACTTCTCCCACCCCCGAAGAAGATGAAGTTGTAATTTTCCGAAGCTTTCTCAAGGCTGGGCTTCGATTCCCGCTGAGCAACTTTGTTGTTGAGGTACTAAAAACATTTCAAGTCTATCTTCATCAACTTACTCCCGAAGCTATCATAAGAATGGGAATGTTTGTCTGGGCTGCAAGAAGCCAAGGTTTAGAACCAAATGCTAAAAGTTTTTGCAACATTCATGAGTTGTTATATGAGACGAAGCCCTGGGGAAAAGAACAATATCACAACAATTTTGGGTGTTACAGCTTCGGTGCCCGCTCCGGGTCAAGCCGCCCTGTGCCAACTTTTCGGAAGAGGTGGCCCGGAGCCTGGATGACTGAATGGTTCTATGTAAAAAATGACTTAACAGCGCAAGAAAATGTCAAGAGTATCATTATGCGCCCCATCTGGCAACGCTTCGGACTTCGAAGGCCGAAGGTTGAAATGGATGAAGCGGCCGAGGAATGCCAAAGGGCCTTCGGCGTAATCTGCTCTTTCATTGGGACAAGGGACTTGGTCCAAGAGCACATTGCTTTCAGGGTGTGGCCACTTGCAGAAAAGTGGGAAATGCCGAAGGAGACCATCAAAGATTCCGACGAAGGCGGACTGGTCAGACTAAAATACACATTCAAATATGCAGATAAATTTGTTGAACCTGATGATGACTGGTTGAAAAGCATTGAAACATTAAGTGACGAACTGCTTGGGGCATATTCGAAGGCCGAAAATACTGCGTTATCAGCAGCCTTCGGAGGCCGAAAGAAGAAAAGGCTCAACTGAGTATTCGACGCAGTCGGGTTTGTCTACCCTGACTATCATTATCCGGTACTGGGTCGCAAAAGAAAAATTCCTTCTCCTGCGACAGAAGCTACCACAAGTGCCACTAGTGAGCCAGCGCCGCAAAGGAAAAAGGTGAAGGTGCTCACCCACCGAGCGCGCTTTATTGAGCCGGCCATAGTGCCAAAATTTATTGGTGAAGTCTCTTTGGCCTCTGAAGCTACAGAACCAGCTCCAGTGCCGAAGATAGAAGAGAAAACTGAAGCGCTTCTGGCAGAAAAAGCAGAAAAACCGAAGATTGAAGAGCGAAAAATATCAGAAATCTTAAGTCCTTCAGCAACTGTTGAGACAACAAAAAATCAAAAGGGGCCGTCGGTGACCCCGAGAAGAAAAAGAATGGTGAACGTGTTAGATGTTTTGGAGACAATTAAGTCTTCAAGCACAACTCCAAAAGGGACTATTGAAATTGCTGAAGTGTCTACCGAAGCTGAAATTGCTGAAGCTTCGAAACAACAACCTGAAGCTGTAGCTGGGCCTTCAGAGCCCACCAAGGAACAATCTTTGGAGACCGAGAAAATATCAGAACCAGCTTTGGTTAAAGAAATTGACACTGCCGCCCCCGAAGCTCCTGCCAGCGCACGCGATTACATCGTGCGACATGCTTCGGGGAAGAAATTATCCGAAGAGGAAACTTACGAAGCTAACTACTACGCTAGAGAGCTAAAGTATCCGAAGGGGGCGATAGTATTCAATGGAACAAATGAAGATGACTTCCTATACTGCCTCCCTGATAACAAAGAATTATCTGTCTGCCGGGAGATGGCTAGAAGCATGGGTTTCCCGAAGCTCGAAGCTGGATTGTGTGCTATGACGAAGGAAGATCTCGCAGACAGTCTTGCATACAATAGCTTAAAGGTATGGAAATTAGACGCTTGAAAAAATTTTTATTACGTAATTCTTTCTTTTATTCTTATATAGATTCTTTTTTGTATAGGGTTTAATTCTAAGCAACGCATTAAGAGCACAAAAGAGCGCCGAAGATGAAAGCTACGAAATTGCGTTCAACAATTTACGTTCAGAAGTTATTAAACTGAGAAACGAAGCTCTAGAAAAAGACAAAATTCTGCTTACATTAGTAGACAAAGTAAAAAAGGACGAAGCTACTGCGAAGATTCAGACCGAAGCTCACAAACGCGAGATTAAAGATCTTCAGAAACAACTGGCCCGGGCGAAAGAAGAGCGCATACTTGAAGAAACAAGACGGGAATGCAGCGACCAATGGGCTGATCATTTGGAGGCAACCGTGGAAGAGCTTCGGTCTTCTAAGAAAAAATGCTACGAAAAATCCATGGAATGCGTGAATAAAATTAAAACCAGCTTCGCCAGCGTGGGCGCCTTTTCCAGCGAAGAGAATTTCTCAAGAGGCAATCCCGAAGGTCCACTGGAATGGATTAGTCACGAAGCAGAGGCCTTCGAGGAGATCCTGAGTAGCCGCGGCGACATCTGCGCTTTTTCGGGCGCCAGGGGAATTGCTTCTGTCCTAGAGAAGAAGGGTTGCGGGCATGTAAAATCTTTAGCTCAGTCCGAAGCTGCCTTATCCTCCGAAGACATCAAAGACCCCTCGGCCGAAGCAAGCGTGGTTGGTGGCAAATTCTTTACTGATATCTGGAACGACGGCGGCCGAGGAATGGCGCAAGAAATCATTCAAAGGAGTGAAAAAGGCATCCATGATGCTAGAAAAGTGACAGAAGCCGCCGAAGGGCAAATAGGTATTAATTAGTCGTTCTTATTGTGTTGTAATTTTTATTTCAAACTTTGTTCGCGATTTGTAATAGTAATGAAGAAATGTTCTCTTCCCTTAGAACCTGCTGGATCGACTGCCGACCCCCACACAAAAGGAGATGACGAGATTAAACGAATGGCCGAAGCTATCATGGATAAAGTTGTTGATCAACTTCTAAATGAGGCCGCCGAAGCAGTATTAAGAGAAGACTAAATGTTATTAGAAAAAACATTGGATCTTTGTAATATTTTGTACATTTGAATGTAATATACAAGTCTCTTTTCATTATTCAATTCTTTACGATGCATGAAATTCTACATACATACCATTTTTGAGCCTTCGGCGAAAAAACACCTTCCCTTCTTTTCATGCTTCGTGAAGAAAACATTCTCCGTTAAAACTGTTCTGATAAATCACATCCATGCTTCGTGTAAACATTCTCCGAAGCTATACAATTTTGATATTACTCTGATGAAGCTCATCCATGCTTCGTAAAAACATTCTCCGAAGCTATTTTCCGAAGATTATCATTGTATTCCCTCGTGACTTTACACAATTTGCTCTTTCTCAAAGCATCCTTTCGAAGGTCGATACTGTGTCCCCTTCTTTTGCCATGTGCAACATGATGTATGATGCTTATGCTATGCAAAATGATGTGATGATGTTATGTTATGCAAATGACATTTGTTCCGAAGATATACACAAAATATATTTGTAAGCTCTGCATTCCCTTAGGAACGTCTTTGGAGCTTCTTCGCCTTTTACTTAGGCGGTATAAGCTCTGCATTCCCTTAGGAACGTCTTTGGAGCTTCTTCGCCTTTTACTTAGGCGGTATCAGCGTTGACTTTTCGCTGTATGCTCTGCATTCCCTTAGGAACGTCTTTGGAGCAAAAAACTTACACTGCGCTCCCTTTGGAACGGCTTTTTGTAACTTCGGCAACTTACTCTGCGTTCCTTAGAACGACTTTTTGTTGCTTCGAAGGATTTTTAATAATTCGAAGGTCCTCCTTGTTGCCGCAAATATTTAAGCTTCAGCAACTTAAGCCTGTGGAGAAGATAGATTTTCCTCATAACCAACCACGAAACTATTATATGAAAACTGAAATGTTTTTTATTACACAGAAAATAGAACTTAAACGGAAAAGACTGTTATCAAAGTAGGATATCTGTCAATAAATGTGCTTCGATTCTGGCACAGTACTATTGACTGTGCGAGCTTCAGATTGCTCTCTGAGATCCCTTTGGTGCGGAACATATTGGCTCCCTTCTGGCTGTTGGCCTTGTTGCAGCGGAGGTGGAGGCGGGGGCTGTTGCCATGAAGCTTGAGGTTGACTCGCCGAAGCTACGGAAACTGCAGGGTGGTTGCCCACATATTCCGGGATGTAAGGCTGATGGTACGAAGCAGTATGCATGACCTGCTTCGGCTGTCCTTGTTGCGCTGCAGCTTCTGCTAGCTCCTTTTGTTTCTGGATGGTGACATGGCACATCCTGGTGGTATGGCCCTTGTTCTCACCGCAGAATAAGCAAAATGTCCTCCTTGGTTGATCTCCAAATCTCCCGCCGAAGCCTCTGGCGCCTCTGCCTCTTGGAGCTGGTGGCCGAAAGAAAGTTTGCTGTTGCCCCGAAGCCTGTGAGGAGCACTGCGGCCTGTTCTGCTGACTCCCCTTATCATCATTTTGAGTGTTGTGGATGGACCTGACATGCCTCGGATAGAATCTTCCCCCGAAGCCCCTGGTCATCTCAGAAAATCTGAAGGCCTCCTCCCTTCTTTGGCGAAAGTCATTATCAGCACGAATGTACTCGTCCATCTTTTGGAGCAGCTTCTCCAGAGTCTGAGGAGGCTTCCTAGCAAAGTATTGGGCTGCAGGTCCAGGACGAAGCCCCTTGATCATGGCTTCGATGACAATTTCATTGGGCACCGTTGGTGCCTGTGCCCTCAAACGCAAGAACCTTCTGACATACGCCTGAAGGTATTCCTCATGATCCTGAGTGCACTGGAACAAGGCTTGAGCAGTAACCGGCTTCGTCTGAAATCCTTGAAAGCTGGTTAACAACATATCCTTCAGCTTCTGCCATGAGGTAATAGTTCCTGGTCGAAGGGAAGAATACCAGGTCTGAGCAACACTCCTGACGGCCATGACGAAGGACTTTGCCATGACTGCAGCATTGCCCCCATACGAAGACACTGTTGCTTCGTAGCTCATCAAGAACTGCTTCGGGTCTGAGTGGCCGTCAAACATAGGAAGCTGGGGTGGCTTATAGGATGAAGGCCAGGGTGTAGCCTGCAGCTCAGCGGACAGAGGAGAGGCATCATCGAAAACAAAATTTCCATGATGGAAATTTTCATACCAGTCATCTTCGTTGAAGAGGCCCTCCTGACGAAGGTCTTTTTGCTGAGGCCTTCGGTCTTGCTCATCGTGGGTAAGATGACAGACTTCTTCAGCAGCTTCGTCTATCTACCTTTGCAGCTCAGCTAGCCTGGCCATCTTCTGTTTCTTCCTCTGCACCTGTTGATGAAGTATCTCCATATCCCTGATTTCTTGGTCTAGTTCATCCTCCTGAAGCGTTGGGCTGACGGCCTTCCTCTTCTGGGTTCGGGCCTCCCGAAGAGAGACGGTCTCCTGGTTGTGGTCCAGCGGTTGCAATGCTGCAGCCCCAGTCGCTGAAGCTTTCTTCGGCGCCATGGCGAAGGTCTATAGCTTCCGAAGGTGTTCAAAAAGCTCGAAGTGGAAGTGAGTTCACCGGAGGTGGGCGCCAATGTTGGGGACTTGTTCTCAAATACTAAGAGTTAAGAACAAGGCAACATAAAAAGTGTTAAGTGTTAAAGTCCTTCGTCCTTCGAAACATTATTCCCCTTCGGAAAATAATGAGTTTCGGACGAAGGTCACAAGAGACATACCTTCGTAAATATAACAAGTAATGACGAAGGATTCATATAAAGCATGAAATATAATATAAACATCATAGAATCATTTCTATTTTATTAACATGAATAAATAGAAATGATTTCAAATTACAAATATACCTTCGGTCTTGAGAGAAGGTAAAAGTACAAGCGTGACGCAAAAGCCAATGCCAAGTCAGCGTGAACAGTACGGGAGTACTGTTCATCTATTTATAGACGCGGGACGCAGCCCACGTAAAATTACATCCATGTCCATTACATTTGTTAATGACTTATGGAAATCTGTCAAGGCCCACGTAGTCTTTTCATCTTTAAGTCGGTTCCCCTTTCTGCTATCGCGACGAAGCTCCCCTGCGCACAGCTTCGGCTGTGCATCATCCTTCGTGGAGCTTGGTAATCAGCTTGTCCTTCGTCTGGTCCAGGCTTCGTCCTGACCGTACTTCATGTTCATAATTCTGAGTCCGAAGGTACCTGTTCACATAATCCACTTGGAAAACATTGTCAAATCATGTTTTTGAGGACCTTCGGAGGACGAAGGCCCCCAACAATTGGCCTATGCTACTTACCATGGCTTCAAGCTTTATCAAATGGACGTGAAGAGTGCCTTCCTCAATGGACCAATCAAAGAAGAGGTCTATGTTGAGCAACCTCCCGGCTTTGAAGATAGTGAGTACCCTAACCATGTTTATAAACTCTCTAAGGCGCTTTATGGGCTCAAGCAAGCCCCAAGAGCATGGTATGAATGCCTTAGAGATTTTCTTATCACTAATGGATTCAAAGTCGGAAAAGCTGATCCTACTTTATTCACTAAAACTCTTGAAAATGACTTGTTTGTATGCCAAATTTATGTTGATGATATTATATTTGGGTCTACTAACGAGTCTACATGTGAAGAATTTAGTAGGATTATGACACAGAAATTCGAGATGTCTATGATGGGGGAGTTGAAGTATTTCTTAGGATTTCAAGTAAAGCAACTCCAAGAGGGCACCTTCCTAAGCCAAACAAGGTATACTCAAGATATCCTAAGCAAGTTTGGGATAAAGGATGCCAAACCCATCAAGACACCCATGGGAACCAATGGGCATCTCGACCTCGACGAGGGAGGTAAATCCGTCGATCAAAAGGTATACCGGTCGATGATTGGATCTTTACTCTATTTATGTGCATCTCGACCGGATATAATGCTTTCCGTATGCATGTGTGCAAGATTCCAAGCCGACCTTAAGGAAGCTCACCTTACGGTCGTAAAATGAATCTTGAGATATTTAGTTTATACTCCTAAGTTTGGGCTTTGGTATCCTAGGGGATCCACATTCGATTTGATGGGTTATTCAGATGCCGATTGGGCGGGGTGTAAAATCAATAGAAAGAGCACATCAGGGACTTGCCAGTTCTTGGGAAGATCCTTGGTGTCTTGGGCTTCAAAGAAGCAAAATTCCGTAGCTCTTTCTACCGCCGAAGCCGAGTACATTGCCGCAGGCCATTGTTGCGTGCAACTACTTTGGATGAGACAAACCCTTAGGGACTACGGTTACAAACTAACCAAAGTTCCTCTTCTATGTGATAATGAGAGTGCAATCCGCATGGCGGATAATCCCGTTGAGCATAGCCGCACTAAACACATAGCCATTCGATATCACTTTCTAAGGGATCACCAACAAAAGGGAGATATCGAGATTTCTTATATTAACACTAAAGATCAATTAGCCGATATCTTTACCAAGCCTCTTGATGAACAAACTTTTAACAAACTTAGGCATGAGCTAAATATTCTTGATTCTAGGAACTTCTTTTGTTGATTTGCACACATAGCTCATTCATATACCTTTGATCATGTCTCTTTCATATGCTATGACTAATGTGTTTTCAAGTCTATTTTAAACCAAGTCATAGGTGTATTGAAAGGGAATTGGAGTCTTCGGCGAAGACAAAGGCTTCCACTCCGTAACTCATCCTTCGCCGTCGCTCCGGGCAACTCTCCATCTTTGGGGGAGAGAGCCTAAGTACAACGCAAAAGGACTCCGTCTTTGGTATAATCTTCACTCATTTATTTATGACCAAAGGGGGAGAAAGTAATTCTAAGGGCTCTAATGACTCCGTTTTTGGCGATTCATGCCAAAGGGGGAGAGAGTATTAGCCCAAAGCAAAAGGACCGCACCACCACCTAATTTTAAAAACTAAGGATTTTCAATTGATAAATTTCAAATTGGTATCTCTTTGTGTTCACCAGGGGGAGAGAGTAGTTTTTCAAAATTAATATATTAAAACCCTCTTGAACACTAAGAGGAGGATTTTATTTAGGGGGAGTTTTGTTTTAGTCAAAGGAAAAGCATTTGAAACAGGGAGAGAAAATTTCAAATCTTGAAAATGCTTAGCAAAATCTTATTCATTTACCTTTGACTATTTGCGAAAGATCTTTAAAAAGGATTTACAAAAGAATTTGCAAAAACAAAACATGTGGTGCAAGCGTGGTCCAAAATTATAAAAATGAAGAAACAATCCATGCGTATCTTATGAGTATATTGGCTCAATTCCAAGTAACCTTTGCACTTACATTATGCAAACTAGTTCAATTATGCACTTCTATATTTGCTTTGGTTTGTGTTGGCATCAATCACCAAAAAGGGGGAGATTGAAAGGGAATTAGGCTTACACCTATTTCCTAAATTGTTTTGGTGGTTGAATTGCCCAACACAAATAATTGGACTAACTAGTTTGCTCTAGTATATAAGTTATACAGGTGCCAAAAGTTCACACTTAGCCAATAAAAGACCAAGAATTGGGTTCAACAAGGAGAGCAAAGGGATAACCGAAGTGTGCCCTGGTCTGGCGCACCGGACTGTCCGGTGCACCATCGGACAGTGTCCGGTGCACCAGGGGACTTCACACTGAACTCCTCACCTTCGGAAAAATCTAGAGGCGCTTCGCTATAATTCACCGGACTGTCCGGTGTACACCGGACAGTGTCCGGTGCTCCAAGGAAGGGCGTCTCAGGAACTCGCCAGCTTCGGGAATTCGCTCTGCTATAATTCACCGGACATGTCCGGTGTGCACCGGACTGTCCGGTGAGCCAGCGGGGCAACAGCTACTTCACGCCAACGGTCACCTGCAGAGGCATTAAATGCGCGCCAGAGCGCGCAGAAGTCAGGCACGCGCGTAGTGGCACACCGGACACTCTACAGTGCATGTCCGGTGTGCCACCGGACATCCAGGCGGGCCCAGAAGTCAGAGCTCCAACGGTCGGAACCCAACGGCTTGGTGATGTGGCTGGCGCACCGAACAGTGTCCGGTGGCGCACCGAACTGTCCGGTGCGCCATGCGACAGCAGCCTCCACCAAACGGCTAGTTTGGTGGTTGGGGTTATAAATACCCCCCAACCACCTCACATTCAAGACATCCAAGTTTTCAACCTTCCAACCATTTACAAGAGCTAGGCATTCAATACAAGACACACCCAAGTGATCAAATCCTCTCCCAATTCCACAAAAGCATTAGTGACTAGTGAGAGTGATTTGTTGTGTTTCTTTTGAGCTCTTGCGCTTGGATCGCTTTCTTCTTTCTCATTCTTTCTTGTGATCAATCACTCACTTGTAACCAAGGCAAGAGACACCAATTGTGTGGTGGTCCTTGCGGGGAAGTTTTGTTCTCGGTTGATTTGAGAAGAGAAAGCTCACTCGGTCCGAGGGACCGTTTGAGAGAGGGAAGGGGTTGAAAAAGACCCGGCCTTTGTGGCCTCCTCAATGGGGAGTAGGTTTGCGAGAACCGAACCTCGGTAAAACAAATCCGCGTGTCACACTTGTTTATTTGCTTGCGATTTGTTTTGCGCCCTCTCTCGCGGACTCGATTATATTTCTAACGCTAACCCGGCTTGTAGTTGTGATTAACTTTGTAAATTTCAGTTTCGCCCTATTCACCCCCCCCCTCTAGGCGACTTTCAACCTGCACGGCATCCATGGCGGAGCCCGGGCGAACCTCGGGCACGAGAACCCCGGGGAGCTGCGCCTGCACGGGGACGCCGACGGTGAGCGCCTGCGCGTAGACGACGAGGAAGGCGAAGGCGAGGTTGGTGGTGACGCCGGCGGTAGGGATGGCAGCGGGTCGGGTTTTGTTCGGGTATAATAATACCCGACCCGAAATTGTACCCGAGACTTCTACAAATATCCATACGCACCAAGCCAATCGGGCGAGAAATTATACCCGTACCCATGCCCATCGGGTATCCACCGGGTATCGGGTATCCAGTGGATATGTTATTGTAGACTAAATAACATTCGGTCAGTGTTATAATAAATGCATAAAATATTTTAGTTTACATCTAAGCACCAATGCAACACGAGAATTACTATATTTGGCTACACGTTGATACAATATCTCAACTCATAATTATCACATCCAATAAATTTAAATTTGAGTACAGAGAATAAAAGCTTAACGAGTTCATGACAGTTGACAGTTATAACATTGTCAATGTCTCATTGGTCTCGATTACATTACAGTTGACTATTAACACCACATAAATTAATATTCATTAATCAACAACACATGCGAGTGAGTTTTTCTAGTGAATGTAGCACATTTTTAGTGGATGTAGCACATTTAAAGAAGTATATTAATATTTCGGGTATCCACTGGGTACCCATGGGTAAAGTATTTTATCCATACCCGACCCGATGTATTTCGGGTATCCGACCCGATAGGACCCACGAGTGAGTTTTTATACCCGTATCCATATCCGGTGGGTACGAAACCCGCGGGTATCCATACCCACGGGTCCAACTGCCATCCCTAGCCGACGGAGACGACGAGCAGGCGGTCCAGGACAGGGCGGTTGCGGAGGAGGTCGGTGTCGTCGGGCGCGAACCCGGACTCCGGGTCGTCGTCGGGGAAGCCTACGTAGCCGCCCAGCAGGATGGCGCAGAGCGCGTACTCCACGGGGCCGAGGCGGAAGCGGGCGAGCGCCGGGCCGAAGCCGATGGAGAACTGGGAGACGTGGATGCCCCGGGACGCCGCAGCCAGGAAGTGGTCGGACTCGTGGACGAGCACGATGGCGGCCAGGACGGAGGCCGCGGAGGCCACGGACTCGACGCTGGCGAGGAGGTCTGGCGCGGCCGCGGCGGGCTTAGCGAAGTTGCGGTGGCGGCGGGGGAGCGGGAGGTGCACGGGAAGGTGGTGGTTGTGAGAGGTGGAGTGGAGCGGGGACGGGAAGGGGTACTGCTTGAGGGCTGGGGAGAGATGGGTGGCAATCATGGTGGGAGGGGCGGAGGAAGAGGAGGAAGAGGCCGCAATGGATAATCTGACATTCTTGAAGGGATGGAGTTTGAGGTGTGGGTTTGACGGTGAGTGAGCGAAGTGGACTCAACGGCTGTGTGGTGTGGACGAGGCGGAGGCGCCGAGCAATAGCTCGGCTAGGTACTCCAACTAGGGAGATAATTGGGATTGTAACATGCTTGTCCGGTGGCTTCGTCACTCTATTATTCCGCCCCTTCGCTCGTTTAGGATTATGGAAGTGAGCCACTTGGCAGAAAATCTCTACTTCTCTACTAACTATTAAGACGATAGTGTAGACCACAACCATGCCCTCGCCTCTCCTCCGCGCCCGCACCCGCCCCCGTTTCCCTCGCCCGCACAAACCGCCACATCCGCGAGCCACGCATGGGCCATCTGCATGCCGCATCCGCCCCATCCTCTCACTGTCTATCCCCTCCGCACAACCACCAACCCAGTCCATCCCCTCCTCGCCCAGTGTCCACTCCCTCCGCCCTGCTCCCTCCGCAGTCCCCCTCCCCCGCGCAACAGCCACGACCGTTGGGGAGGGGAGCAGCTGTCACAACATGTTTTGTTTTCTTGACATCTGTTTGTTCATTGGGGAGCACATAGGTGGAATGACGATTAATGTTTCTGTATATTAATGTATTTTATCATAACATGTTGCCGCCGTAACAACGTACGAGCATAGCTAGTATATATATATATATATATATATATATATATATATATATATATATATATATATATATATATATATATATATATATATATATATATATATATATATATATATATATATATATATATATATATATATATATACGACAGCACTAAAATGCACCTGGGTGCATTCTTTATATTGAATGCACCCAGGCGTAATATATAAATACACCCCAATCAAGCCTCAGCGCGCCCTCGGCCGTCCTGTTCCCGCGCCTCCCTGCCCCCCGCCGCTGCCACGCGCAATAAAAAAAGACAATCGCTTTGACCTGCTTGCTTTGGCACATCAATAAAAGGCCGCCTCCACTTGCTAACTCTGGGTAACTTGAGGTTGGAAACTTTCTGGAAGGCTGCATCAATGATTGGGATTTTGGCAAAGACAGCCTTGTGCCGTTCTTCCTGATTAGAACAATTCAGGAAGTAGTCGTTCGAGTCCAGCACATCAATACGCTTATGGATAAAATTGAAGCAATATACAAAATAGTGAGCACCATCTTTGATAGGGACAAAAACCTGGTGCAAGGAAGGATTAGAAAACTAATTACTAAAAATGGAAAACATATATGAAAAAAGAAGTTGCAAGAAAAAAGTATAGACAGTTGCAAAGTATGTGTCCTGGTGATTGCAACTGTAAATGATGGAAAGTAAAAAATTGTAGGTATGAAAAAAGTGGGTTGGGGAAAAGGTCTGCTAACCAATTTTGCTCTTGACAAATCATAGTTTTCGCACTCAGACATCAGATGATTCCATACATATATGAATTCTTCCGTCTCAGATTTATCAGCGTTGAGTACTGCTTCACACGTTGATACATTGAACTGTATGTGTTTTCCAGTTTGGAGAATAAATAAAAAAGAGAAATGATAAATGATTAAATTAGTTTAAACACATAAATGCAAGTCAGTATACAAAAAATACATGGTTTTGGAGAAGAAACTTACATAAAAACCAGTGGTCAGAAACACTCTGTATCCACAAGAATCAACCTTGTGCACAATATCATCATGTCGCATGCAGTGCACGAAAAAGTCTATGATTCCTGACTCACCAAGGGTGTCATTAGAAAAAGATGTTAAAATTTCCTCGCCAGTTAGTCCAACAAGAAGGCCAAACTCCAACAAAATTCTCCTGCATCAACAAAAAAAAGAAAAAAACATATGGATTAGTGAGAAGAACAGGAGAATGTGCAACTGCTGGTGTGCTGTGATTGCAACTGTTGGTCTAGTGTGATTTCAAAGTACTGAATAACTCTGGGAAATTCTGTTACACAAATATGATTGCAAACTACTGGTGTAGTATAATTGCAACTAGTGTGTTGTGATTGCATGTACTATATAACTCTGGGAAATTCTTTTTAAATAAAAATGATTGCAACTTCTGTTATGGTGTGATTGCAACCACGCATTAGGTGCGATTGCTACTGCTATATAAGTAACTAACTGTTCAAGAAAAATAATTGCTACTTGGTTAGAATTGCAAAATAAAAAGTAAATAGCAATTGCAACTTGGGAAAAACAAAAAAAACCTTTTCAGCTCAGGATCAGATGCGATCTTCCGCCTAAGTGCAACAGCCTTGGCCAGGGGTATCTCAGGTCGATTACGAGGGATCTTGAACGGGGATATGTACTCCCTAGGCTTCTTCAGCACTCTATCACCTAGGCGCTTGAATATCATCCTTTGAAACTCACTGAAATCAGCCTGGCCTACTAAGACTTCGTCTTGAGAAAGTTGGATTGGTTGGGTCAAATTGTTGATATCATCATCAGACTCCGCCGGGAACTGGATATCATCAAATGATGAGCTGGGTCCTGCCTGGCCATCAATGCTCTTCTCCAAACTATCAATCTCAGCTTTGGCCTCCTGACGAAGCATGTTCAACCTATCCTCGTACTGTTGGCGCTGCTTAGCATATTCTTTTGACATTTGTAACTGGAACATCTTCTTTAACTTGGCAGCGGGCACCGGCTTTTTCAAAGCCTTGATGTTGTCCTTTAGCTGTTTCTGGATTGCAACCTGTATCCTTTTCTCCTCCGCTTCAACCTTCTTCTCGGCATCAGCCTTCTTCTTCACAACTTCTTCAGCTGCAGCCATTCTCTTAATCTCAGCTTCTTCAGCCTCAGCCTTTCTCTTAATCTCAGCTTCTTCGGCCTCAGCCTTTCTCTTAATCTCAGCTTCTTCGGCCTCAGCCTTTCTCTTATCCTCAGCTTCTTCTTCCTTCTTCTTCAGCTACAGCCTTTCTCTTGATCTCAGCTACTTCGGCCTCAGCCTTTCTCTTATTCTCAGCTTCTTCTGCCTTCTTCTTATCAGCTTGTTCGGCTTCAGCCTTTCTCTTCTCAGCCTCCTCAGCTTCAGCATTCTTCATCTCAATCTCAGCCTTCTTCTTCTCAGCCTCTGCCTTCTGTGTGTTGGCAACTTGAATGGACCTATCGCTCCTCCTTGAGTAAGTTATATGATCCTGGTGCAGTTGAGTAGAATAGCCAAATTAACATATTTGTATTATGAAAGTGAATCATTTATATTATTAAAAAAAGACACGAATTGCATGAACATACCTGGGCAGTAGGATGCTGCATCCCAGTGTCCCTGCTCAGAGGCTCCTCTTCTGTCTCAGGTGCTCCCTGTTCATAATATATGATTAATTGCAAGTTGGTATAGGCTATGATTACTACAATAGGTGGGGCCCGATTGCAACTATGGACTGCTTTCACATGGGTATCAGATGATCTTACCACAGGCCGTTGATCATTGCCAGGGGGGTTTGAGGAAGCCTTCCTCTTGCGAACAGTAATTCGTGGTGCACGAGTCGGCTGGCTATTGGGAGGGGACTGTAATTGTAGAAAAAGGGGAAAAATCATAATATTAATCAGAAAAAGGAGTTGATGGTAATAAAAAAACACAATAAACTAACCTCGCCATCAATGCTTGCAAAGTGCTCTGGGGAATACATCATTTGCAATATATCATCAATACTTCGGATTGACCCACGTAAATCAGGAGGTGCTGCCAGGGGAAAGAATAAAAAATATAAATGAAAAAAGGAATAATCAAGATGAGAGAAAACATTTTTTAAGCATGGAAGACATAGGTAGGCTTACTTCTATTCAAATTTCCCTCTTCCAGATCAATGTCATCACCACACGATGGGGTTCTCATAAAATCTAAGCTGTCATCAAGATCTCCACCACTGCAATCCAACTGTATTTCTTCACTATCACCTCCTCCAGATTGGTCTTCCGGTACATTTGAAGTAGTTCCTGATCTTCCATACAAATTTAAAAAAGTGATTGAAAGCACAAAGTGATGTATATGGGTAAAATTGCAACTTGTATGGTGGGTGGTTACAACAATAATATTATACTGTATGCAATAAAAAATACCTGCTCCTGCTCTAGTGTCAATTGCAACGGGACTCCGTATAATTTCTTCACCATCACCTCCTCTAGATTGGTCCTCCGGTGCAATTGAACTAGTTCCTGCTCCTGCATACAAATTTAAAAAATGATTGTAAACACATATTGATGTGTCTGGGCAAATTGCAACTTGTATGGTGGGTGCTTGCAAACAATAATATTATCCTATATGCAACAAAAAATACCTGCTCCTGCTCTAGGGTCGTTCTTCACCTTCCTCCTGCGCTCTTTGGCAGCTCGCTTCTCAACGATAGCGTCAGTGATAAGCTTCTGAATGCCAGTGTAGCACTCGTGGTGAGCTTTTGCCATAAGGTCACGGGATATTGTTGAATACTTCACAACCTTCTGTGCGTACGACTGGGCTTCACTAGTGCTTTCATCAAACGCCTTCAAGATGTTCAGCGCATCTGACTTCCTACTCCTTCCAACTAAATCAGTAATACTCTGACCAAAAGAAGATCTAAAGCTAGGGTACTGGTAAAAGACTGGGGGTTGGATATTGAAGGAAGCATGACCGACGGGATCATGGGATGTGCCAAGCACATCAGCAGATGTCCCAGTAGGTGCTGCTGTTGCTACTGGGACAGATGCTGCTGCTACTGGGTTAGGTGCTGCTGTTGGATTAGGGACTGCTACTGGGGCAGGTGCTGGTACTGGAGCATGTAATATTGCTAGAGCACCAATGGGGACGCCGTAGCACGTGTCAGTGATACTTCTCAACTGAAAGTAAAAAAACAATGATAAAATGATAAATGAATAACAAATTGCAACTATTGTGGAGTATCATTTGCAACTTACCATGAGGTGTCCAAACTCAGTGGTCCCAGGAGGAACATCTCCCCTGAGATCCATATTTGCTATAGCATCAATCATCTTGGAGTCCAAGAAAGCACATCGAGGGATTGAAAAAGGACTTGTGTCTAATCCATGTTGCAGGTTGTCGACATAAAGCATCTGCATGTTTTTAACATTAGGTAAAAGACACATGGGTATTTTAGGTTGAATTCATATAATGAAAAAATGTAAACCAAATTGGCACAGGTGCAATAAGCCAGTTGAAATAGAAAATACTAAAATTATTGCTACTTTATGAACAACATAAATTACAAAATACATGTGAATGTGTGAACTAAGTTATCATAAAAAAATAAAAAAATGCCCTCAAATTGCAACTTGTAACATATGACAGTTGTAACAGTAAACATAAAAAATTACTACTTGTGTAATTGGAAGAGTAAGTTGCAAGGGCAAAAATTGAATGTGTGTGATGAGCTTACAGCTACAAAGATCCCGCATCCACTGATGGATGCGTTAATGCCTTTCTCCGCAAAATCCTTTCTATAAAGACGAGCAGCTATGCTCAGCCTGTCTACTACAGCTTTGCACCAGTTCTTGTTGCCCATGTTCTGGATGTCCTGAGTGTACTTCACATCATCACTCCTGATGCGAGTGTCAGTATTGGAGAATAGGAGACACTGAAATGCTGCCATGAAAAAGGCTCTCAGGCCCAGCTCCCCATTGAGAGTCCTCTTCTGCAATCTATCAGTGATAACAGATATATTGATACCAGATATGCGTCTATAAGATTTGCCACAAATTTGCTCCCCCAGCTCGTCCCGCAAGGCACGAGCATCTGCATCAGACATGGGGGGCGGATCACTGCCAACGTTTGGTAACTGCAAAACACACCAAACACTGTGTTCGGTGATTTGAATCTCTTTTCCACCACCAATCTCTAATTTCATCGTTTCTGGGTTAAGCTTCCGCATCAGCCAGCTAAGCAACTTTCTCGACAATAAGTGCGGCTTGAATCTCAGCAGGCCGCCAAACCCCTTAGCAACCACTTCACTTTTCAATTCATCAGATAGAGAATTCACAAGCTTTATAAACTTCCCAGGTGAGCATCGAATAGCTCGTGTCTTAGTTATACCCTTATTTTCATCTCCACCAACAATACCAACATTGTCATCGCCAGACCCATCGCCACCAGGAACAAACTCTAGGTCTTGTTCATCATCACTTTCGACATCTTGTATAGGAGGGACTTTCAACCTTAATCTCTTCTTCCTTTCCTTCAATTCATTTTTATCTAATTGCTTTCTCTTGTTTTCTACACGGGGAGAGCGACGGACAGCATGAGCGCCTTGCTGGCCTGTGACATTCTGATCTTGATCCATTATAAAAAACACTGAAAAAATGGGAATGAAAAAAACATGAGGGCACAAACACATGGTACAGATCTCATAACCAAAAATTGCTAATCAACAAACTAAAACACACAGTACAAAAATAGGAACAAAAAATAGTTGCAATACACACTAATGCTGCACACATACATTAGTATTGGGACAGAATTGCAACATGCGCCATAAGCCAGTTGCAACAAGACTGCTAAAAAAATTACTACTGGGACAGTTGCAACAGTGAATTTAAACAAATAACTAGTTATATACGAGCACAGTTATAAAAGACAGTAATGATGTATGTGGTCTGAAAGTAAAAATTATACAGTTGCAACTTATGTCATGGACCAGTTGCAACAAAAGGTACACTGCAGTTACAAAAGAAGTGGAAACATCTGAGATGATAATCTAGAACACAAACTGCTTATTCAAAAATGAAATGTATCCGCATAAAATACAACAATTAATAATTCCAATCAACGAATAATACTAGTTGCAACACTTGGGGAAAAAATGGGGTTTACCAGTCTATTACTGAAAATAACAAAACAAATCCAAAAAATGGGGACAGAGAAATGGGAGAGAGAGCGGATGCGCTTACACGGCGGGCGCGCGCGCAGACTACTCCGGCGCGGGCTACGTCGACGTTCGCGGTCTACGTCTCCGGCGAGCAAACGATTCTGACGGGAGCGGAGGATCCGTTCGCGGAGAAGTGTGGAGGGGGCCGGAGCGGGAACGAGCGGGAGCGTGCGGGATGGACGAAGACGGGAACGGGAGCGAGCGCACAACGGCTACGGCGAGGGCTAGGTCGCCGGGGAAGAGAAGAGATTGAGCCGTACGCGGAGGGCCGGGAAAGTGGAAAAGGCGCAGTCGGGCGCGGGGAAGTGAAAAGGCACAATAGTGGAGGGGGCAGTCGTCGGTTCCGCTGCGTCGGTTCGGCTGTGTGGATCGGTTGGCTCGGACCATGTGCACCTGAGCGCGTAGGTTGCGCCTGGGTGCATTCTCTATATTGAATGCACCCAGGTGTAATATATAAAAACAGTATATATATATATATATATATATATATATATATATATATATATATATATATATATATATATATATATATATATACTCTGTTCCAGGCTGGCTGTACCATATCAAATATGACTAACCAAGCATATTCTGTTACATAAGAATATATTTAGAACAAAACTAAAATGGAACATAGGCTCCAAGCATATTTTGTTTCATAAAATAATCTATATAGTATAGCATAAAGAAGATAACGTCGATAAAACATCCGTTAGCAAGAAATAAAAACGTCGCACATGGTGCAAGATTATATTATTTTGCAGCAACTTGGCCATCGATATTAAAATAAAATATTTCTGGCTGAGATATCGTGTGGTGGCTAACATTTGGCCAGTGATCTTGGCCTCTTTTCGTCGCTGATTCGCTGTGCCGCTGGCCAAAGAAAACCGTTATTAAGCAGCCATCACACAGAGATGAGAAGAGAACAGTGTACTACTACTACCTACGTACTGATTGTTTAGGTTTTCCCGTCCAAAGCCACCCAACGATTTCTTTATAGAAAAAGGCTGTACCGATGACTTCCTCTGTTTATCCACCCAAGCAAGAGGCAGAGGCAGATGCAGAGTAGCAGTGCTTGCACCGGGCAGAAGAAGTCTAGACCAGGGCAAAGAGCCAACAGCCAAGGACAGGACAGGAGTGGGAGGGTGCCGTGAGCGGATGGATGCATGGTGCAAAAGGAGAGCCATTCAATCCAGTCGAACGCTACTTGCACTCCAGTTCTTCTGGTTCAGAGCGCCAGTGCCTGCCTGCCTGCCTGACTGAGACCGCTGCCACCCGCGTTTCCCAAGGAAAGCAATTATTCTATACGAGCACGCACAGTGCCGCACGTCATTTCTGAGGCGAAAGCACGTACTGCCGCTCACGGAGGCGAGGAGGCGCGCGGTGGTGGTGGTGGTGCCTGGCCGGAGCAGGAGGGTGGCCACTCGGACTAGACGAACAAAAGCCACGAGGGGACACGGCATCGTCTGATCGATCGGCCATGCATATCTTTAATGGCGGAGTGGAGTGGTAGGAACATATGCTAGCTTAGCGAGAACCCCCACTACCTGACGCGGATTAGATTAGGCTTATTCGCTAGGATCATATCAAAAGGCCGATCGCCTTTAGCTTTGGGTGACTTCACTCCCAGTCCCAGGTGTGTGTGTGCCCCACCAGCACCTACACTACACCTGCTGCTGCAGTGCAGTGCTTTGGTATCCCTGTCACTTGATTGAGAGACGATGTTTTTTTTTAGTGACAGGGAGAGGGGAACGAGGAGTGGTCTTGGCGTTAAAAGCAGAAGCTCCTCCTGGCACGGCTGATGATGGTCAGGGAAGGATGCGAGCCAGCCAAGGCTTACCAGCGCTGCAGCGGTAGTAGCACCTGATGTGTTCCGGTTGCTCTCAGCTGCCAGCCAGCCAGGAGCAGCATCAGAGAGAGCTTAACGAAAAGATTTAACCTTAGCCAAAACTTAGAAAAAATATATTTACGATATGGTAGTTTAGGCTGTTTATTCTTGCCGACGACAAAAGGAACAAAGCACGTATTATATTAGAGACCGTCATGCTCGAACGCCAGACGACGCGTCTCTGGTGAAAGATGCTTACAGCTCATCAAATGGCTGACATGAGTTAACGTGATCTTGACTTGACCTCACAATGCAATAGAGCGTTCTACTTTTCGGTTTTCACGTCGACAAAGAAGTGCACAACAACAGAGAAAAAACCGGAATGTCCGTCCCGTCAGCCTTTCCTCTAGCTCTCCCTTGCATGCTTAGGGGGTGTTTGGTTGCTCCGGCTAAAGTTTAGCCTGGGTCACATCAAGCGTTTGACTTTTAAATAGGAGTATGAAATATAGACCCAACCAACTGGACTAGATTCGTCTCGTCTTTTAATCTTCGGCTGACAAATTAGTTTTATAATCCGACTACATTTAATATCCGGAACGGAGGTTCAAACATTCGATATGACAGGGGCTAAATTTTAGTTTGGTTACACCCCGCTAAAATTTAGCTCCTGTCCCATCGAATGTTTGAACCTCCGTTCCGGGTATTAAATGTAGTCGGATTATAAAACTAATTTGTCAGCCGAAGATTAAAAGACGAGACGAATCTAGTCCAGTTGGTTGGGTCTATATTTCATACTCCTATTAAAAGTCAAACGCTTAATGTGACCCGGGCTAAACTTTAGCAGGAGCAACCAAACACCCCCAGCTCGCTCCACAACAGTAAAATTACACATCTCCAACGGCTGTCTTGTATCTGATGACTATAGACATAAGGCTTGACTGATGGCTATGGACATAAGGCTTGCCTGACAGTCGTATGTCCGACGGCCGGGGCATAAGAGATTTTAACACGGGGTGCTAGACCACGCCGTTTTATTTCCATCGCATTCCAAAACCAGCGCCGCCGCCCTGCCCCTCCGCCGACGCCCGTCACGGCCCTTGCCTCTGCCCACCACCCTCACACCTGCCCCCGCCCACGCCGACGTCCACCCTGCCGCCGCCGGCTCGGTTAAGCGAGTATTTTTAAATTTTAGTATAATTTAATAAATGTATATATTGTTTTCTAGTCGTCTTTTTTCAGTATTAAATTTTTTGTATGTTCAATATTGTTTAGCTTGTTATGTCCGACGTCTGGAATTTGATTATGTAATTAATTTAGTTTGTTTTAGTTTACTTAGTGGTGCTTAGATAATTTAAACTTTTAATTTTTGAGGGTAATTATTATGCCCTCGGAAATAAGACAATTTTATATAATTTGTCACCCTTGACAATGTTATTTCTTACTGTAAGTGCAATCAACCTCGACTGAGGGTTTTGGTGATTAAATGACAAAACAAACAAAGTTTCTAACAAGTTTTCTCCTAGCATGTATTCAGTTATCTTAAAGACAGGAGGAGCACTGATTCCATATAAATACAAAGGGTAAAACACTAAGGATTAAATATATACATCATATGGCGTGATTCAAGTGTTTATGAACGACGACCGTTTAAATTTTATAATTCTTGAGTCTTAGGATTCACCGTTCAATTAAGAGGGATCCGCAAAATATGAGTAAGTTGTTGTAATGAGCTCAACCTAATTCTCTTCAAAATCCTCTAAGAAAACCTTTATTTTTGATCATGAATGCTCTTTGAAAAGCTGGTCGAATTCTCCACTCAGCCTTCCCCAAGGTTGTGTTTAGTTTTTTTTAAACCAGCTCAGCCGGTTTTGGACAAGCTCAGCCGGTTTTGGCCCTGGTCCACCTTTCTACTCTGCCAACCAAAAAGTTGTGTTCAGTTTTTTGAAAACCAGCTCGGTCGGTTTTGGACCAGCTCAGCCGGTTTTAGCTCCAGGCCACCCACCTACTCAGCCGACCACTGAACCGAAAAACAGACTGGTGGAAACCGGTTCAGCCGATTTCTGGTCAGAAAAGTCCAACAACCACCAGCTTTTTGGGGCTCCTTTATATACCCCTTTGCCCCCTCTCTCTTGATTCACTCCTACCCATCCACGAATTCTTGGCTAACCTACACTCAAACAAAAGCATTTACTTCACCTCTCACACCCCAAATCACATCCCCTTCAATCATTTGGAGGACCCTTGGTGTGAGGTGAAGTTTGTTGAACTCGTTGGCGATTTCATCTCTATTCTCCCTCTCTTCATCTCTTGAGCTCATTGCAAACTTGAATCTTGTGCGGATTTGTTACTCTTGGAACTGAAAGTCGCCTAGAGGGGGGGGGGTGAATAGGGCGAATCTGAAATTTATAAACTTAAGCACAACTACAAGCCGGGTTAGAGTTAGAAATATAAACGAGTCCGAGAGAGAGGGTGAAAAATAAATCGCGGGCAAATAAAGAGTGAGACACAAGGATTTGTTTTACCGAGGTTCGGTTCTTGCAAACCTACTCCCCGTTGAGGTGGTCACAAAGACCGGGTCTCTTTCAACCCTTTCCTTCTCTCAAATGGTCACTTAGACCGAGTGGGCTTCTCTTATCAATCAAACGGGACACAAAGTCCCGCAAGGACCACTACACAATTGCTGTCTCTTGCCTCTGTTATAATTGAGTTTGATCACAAGAAGAATGAGAAAGAAAAGAAGCAATCCAAGCGCAAGAGCTCAAATGAACACGAATATCACTCTCTCACTAGTCACTATTGATTGGAGTTGTCTTTGGACTTGGGAGAGGATTTGATCTCTTTGGACTGTCTTGTATTGAATGCTATAGCTCTTGTAAGGTGTGGAAGTTGGAAAACTGGATGCAATTGAATGTAGGGTGGTTGGGGTATTTATAGCCCCAACCACCAAAAGTGGCCGTTGGGAGGCTGTCTGTCGCATGGCGCATCGGACAGTCCGGTGCGCCACCGGACACTGTCCGGTACGCCAGCCACTTCAGTTGGCCGTTGGGTTCTGGCCGTTGGAGCTCTAACTGGTGGGGCCTCTAGGCTGTCCGGTGGTGCACCGGACAGGTCCTGTAGACTGTCCGGTGCGCCTTCTGCGCGTGCTCTGTCCTCTGCGCGCACAGGCGCGCATTAAATGCGTTGCAGTCGACCGTTGCGTGCGAAGTAGCCGTTGCTCCGCTGGCACACCGGACAGTCCGGTGTGACACCGGACAGTCCGGTGAATTATAGCGGAGCGGCCTCCCATTTTCCCGAAGGTGGCAAGTTCAGCTTCGAGTTCCCTGGTGCACCGGACACTGTCTGGTGGCACACCGGACAGTCCGATGCGCCAGACCAGGGTGCCTTTGGGATGTCTTTAGCTCTCTTTCTTTGAACCCATCTTTGGTCTTTTTATTGGCTTGTTGTGAACCTTTGGCACCTGTAAAACTTATAGACTAGAGCAAACTAGTTAGTCCAATTATTTGTGTTGGGCAATTCAACCACCAAAATCAATTTAGGAAAAGGTGTAAGCCTATTTCCCTTTCAATCTCCCCCTTTTTGGTGATTAATGCCAACACAAACCAAAGCAATTATAGAAGTGCATAATTGAACTAGTTTGTATAATTGTAAGTGCAAAAGGTTGCTTGGAATGAAACCAATATATTCTTATAAGATGCGCATGGATTGATTTCTTTTTCATTTTCAACATTTTGGACCACGCTTGCACCACATGTTTTGTTTTTGCAAATTCTTTTGTAAATTATTTTCAATGACCTTTTGCAAATGGTCAAAGGATAAATGAGTAAGATTTTGAGAAGTATTTTCAAGATTTGAAATTTTCTTCCCCTGTTTCAAATGCTCTTCCTTTGACTAAACAAAACCCCCCCTCAATAAAATCCTCCTCTTATTGTTCAAGAGGGTTTTTAGATATTAGTTTTGAAGAGGGTGTTCCAATTTGAAATTCTATCAAAAATAAGATACCAATTGGAAACACATCATGGGAAATCACCATTTAAAAAAAACTTTTCTTAACTCAAATTTTTAGAAAAATGGTGGTGGTGCGGTCCTTTTGCTTTGGGCTAATACTTTCTGCCCCTTTGGCATGAATTGCCAAAAACGGATACTTGAGTGAAATATAAGCCCTAAGAACTAATTTCTCCCCTTTTGGCGAACAAAATATGAGTGAAGAGTATACCAAAGACGGAGAGTGGCTCGGAGCGACGGCGAAGGGTGAGTAATTTGATGGAGTGGAGTGGAAGCCTTTGTCTTTGCCGAAGACTCCAATTCCCTTTCAGTACACCTATGGCTTGGTTTGAAATATACTTGAGAACACATTAGTCATAGTATATAAAAGAGACATGATCAAAGGTATATTCATGAGCTATGTGTGCAAAACATCAAAAGAAATTCCGAGAATCAAGAATATTTAGCTCATGCCTAAGCTTGTTAAATGTTTGTTCATCTAGTGGTTTGGTAAAGATATTGGCTAATTGTTCTTTGGTGTTAATATATGCAATCTCGATATCCCCCTTTTGTTGGTGATCCCTTAAGAAATGATACCGAAAGGCTATGTGTTTAGTGCGGCTATGTTCAACGGGATTATCCGCCATGCGGATTGCACTCTCATTATCACATAGAAGAGGAACTTTGGTTAATGTCACACCCGGTTTTAGAAGGCAAACCGAATGCGAACCATGTACGTGCCAGGATCAGCAATTCACGTACACAGCAGTTACATAACATGGACATCATCACACAGTGCTCAAATAGTATTAAAAAGGAAAATAATAGTCGATTACATCATGATGTCTGAGACATCCACATAGTCTTTACAATAAATCAAAGTGCGGAAAAGAAACATAGATAAACGCGGCCTTCACAGGCAGCCGACTGGGGGTTGCCGCTAACCCACGCCTAGAACTCGTCGTAGTCTTGGAACTCCTGGAAGTCTCCTTCCACAGCTTCATCTTCTCCTGAGCAGTGGTTGCAATGCTGACAACCTGGGGATGGGGGGTTTGGTGTGTAGAGCAAGGGTGAGTACACATCAACATACTCAGCAAGTATCCTGTTTGGCTGTAGTGGACTAGCTTTATGTGGGGATAAGTCAAGCAGTTGCTTTTAGTTGGTCAGATTATTATTTACTAATAGAAAGCCAGGTTTTAGCATTAACCCAAGTTATTAGACCGATGTACTCTTTCCAAACGGAAAGAATACCACTTACCAGCACCACAGTCATAACCAAAACCATCAATCTCATTGCCACCTGTAAACCAAAACGTCTCTGATCAAGTACCACTAATCACTGGAGCTCCCTTGGCCGCTCATAACCACGAGCACGGCTGATATATCAGTTTTCAAGCACTCTGCAGAGGTTGTGCACTTTACCCACAAGCCGTGATTCCCTTTCTGCCCGGAGATCATGACTCTCCATTGATCACTACCAAGGTGACCCAGCAGGGCATCACTACGTAGCCTTTACAAAGATTCCCCGGGGCTATAGCCGCCCGTTAGGTTTCCTAAATGCACCGCACTCCTCCCCAAGGGGCGAACCCAAACTTGGCAGAGCGAGCCGCATACACCGAGCCCCATTGACGGCACAACGGCTAAGCGAACTACACCCCGGATCCTCTAATTATTCAGCTAAGGGCACCCCATTCCACCCTCATGGTTGCACTGTTTTCCCGGGCGGTCATCCATAGAACAGGTCCTTACGGAGAGGCACTCGAGAAACCGCTCGAGCCCCCTTAAAGGCCACAAGTATAACATCATAATAAGGGGAGGGAAAACAGCGTATCATAAATAATCTCATCATTTTAATTGATTAGAGTGGAGCAATAGCATAAAACTAAGCAATAATAATCCAACCCAAATAGGTAAACAAGGATATGGATAACAAAGCTAGTAAATCCTTAGGCATAAATGTGTAATGCGGGAGGTGAATTAAAGTATGTATAGGACAGAGATAGGTCAAGGGACACTTGCCTCCACCAACCGACTGCTGCTCAGGGGCTTCTCCTGCGAGTTCCTCGGGCTCTTCAACCAGATCGTTCTCTATGCGGTTGCAAACATACATACATCCATTGAAATTAGGAAACCAACAGTACACCATACAAGAGAACAAGTAGATTAAACATGCATAGCATATGACATGCGACATTGCATTTACCTTGATTAGAAAGAAATGGGGAAAGGTCTCGCAGGGGTTAAAGCTTATGCTCGAGGCGCACTACGAATAGACGAATAACTAAACGTTACGTGCTTTAGTTCTACTTAGCTCCAATAATAAGGATTAGCTACATGCACTAATGGAAACGTGACCACTTTTAGTAGATTAACGTTAAATGAGATAGACAATTAGCTATACAAATTAACTAACGTAACCAATTTCTAAATTGAGATTCCTATCTTATTAACATGAACAATGTGATTAGCACGCATAAAATATAAAAGGGGGGGGGGGGGGGGTAGACGGGCACGTCTGGGGGTAGACGAAGGCACGACAGGCCGTGCCAAGGCACTGCGCACTACGCGAGCACGCGCGCAAGGCCGCACGCATGCGCCGCGAACTAGCCGTGCGCACGTCGGGGCCGCGCGCTAGCCGAGCTCAAGGCCGCGCGCCATAGGCACGCTGGGCCGAGCTCGAGGCCGCGCCGGGGCCGTCACGACGCGAGCAAGGCACGCCGGGGCGGGCGGGCGAGCACGGAGCACGGACGGGGCGGGCGCGGCGCGGGGCCGGGGCGGCACGGCCGGGCCGGGCGGCGCGGGGCGGCGCGGCCGGGGCCGAGGCAGGGTCGGGCGGGCGCGCACGGGGCAGGGGCGGCCGGGGCCGGGGCGGCCGGGCACGAATGAGCCGGGCGCGGGCGCGGCGGGGCCGGGCCGAGGCGGGGGCGGCCGAGCCGGGGCGGGGGCGGGCTTGCCGGGGCGACCGGGCGCGGGGCGGGGACAGGCTCGCCGGGGCGGCCGGGCGCGGGGCTGGGGCGGCCGAGTCGGGGCCGAGGCGGGGTCGGGGCGGGTCGCCGGGGTGGGGGCGGGTCGCCGGGGCGGCCGAGCGGGTCGCCAAGGCGGGGGCGGGGCCGGGCGCGGTGCGGCTCGCCGGGGAGCGGCGCCGGCGGGCGGGGAAGGGGGAGGGAGGGGAGGGGGCCTCACCGTGGCTAGGGAGGGCGGCAGCGGCGGTTAGGGTAGGGGAGAGGGAGAGAGAATGATGGGCGGGGCCCGCGGGGAGGGGATTTTTTGGGGGGAGGGGAGGGGCGACTGGGCCGCCTTGGGCCCAAAGGGGGCGCGCGCGGGGTGGGGGGGGGGGGGGGGTGGGGGGGGGGGGGGGGCGGCTGGGCCGGCCGGGGCAGCCCATGGCGGAGGAGGGAAAGGAGAGGGGGGGGGCGGCTGGGCCGGGCGCGAGGGGGAGGGGGCGGCAGGGCCAAAAATGGGGAAGGAGGGGGGAAGAGAGAAGAAAAAGGTTTTCCTTTTTTTCTAAAATCTATTTTCCTCTAGATGAATGCATTCACATTTTTAAACAATCAAAAGGTATGCATGGTTCGGCATGGTGCATCACACAAAATAAAGTATTTTAGGGTTTTGCTTTACATGGGATCTCAAGCTGAATCCCGCTATACTTTCGAAAAAGATCAAGGTTTAGCGAGGAGAAAAGGGAAAAGGAAAGGGTAACGCCTGAATTTGGTGAGGGAAAAGAAGAAAAAAATTCTACCCCCAAATTCAGGGCGTTACAAACCTATCCCCCTTAAAAGAATCTCGCCCTCGAGATTCAGGGTTGGCCAGCAAAGAGCTCTGGGTATTTAGCTAACAGATCATCTTCACGCTCCCAGGTTGCTTCTTCCTCAGAGTGGTGATTCCACCTGACTTTGCACATTCTGATGGTCTTCCTTCGGGTGACTCTGTCTGCAATCTCAAGGATTTGCGCTGGTTTCTCTGTGTAGGTCAAGTCCTCCTGGACTTCAAGACCTTCCACTGGCAACTGCTCTTCCGGCACGCGCAAGCACTTCTTCAACTGAGACACATGAAAGACATCATGCACAACAGACAAATTTTCTGGCAGACTGAGCTGATAGGCCACTTCTCCACGCCTTGCGAGAATTTGATACGGACCAATGTAGCGGGGTGCTAGCTTGCCTTTGACTCCGAACCTTCTGACTCCTCTGATCAGTGACACTTTCAGATAGACAAAGTCTCCGACTTCGAAACTCAGCTCTCTTCTTCTTGTGTCTGCATAGCTTCGCTGCCTTGATTGCGCTATCTTCAGATTCTCTCGGACCATCTTGATGTTCTCTTCGGCTTCAAGCAGAATGTCTGGCCCAAACACCTGCTTTTCTCCAGGCTGATCCCATTGCAACGGAGTCCTACAACTCCTTCCATAGAGCGCCTGAAATGGTGACATCTTCAAACTGGCCTGGTAACTGTTGTTATAGGAAAACTCTGCATAAGGCAATCGCTTGTCCCATCCGGACTGATCTTGCAACGCACAGGCTCTCAACATATCTTCAAGAATTTGATTGGTCCTTTCAGTCTGACCATCTGTCTGCGGATGATAAGCTGAACTGAAATTCAGATGTGTGCCCAAGGCTTCATGCAACTGCTGCCAGAAATGAGAGGTGAACTGTGTTCCTCTGTCTGACACTATCTTCTTTGGCACACCGTGAAGACAAACGATCCGAGACATGTACAACTCTGCCAATACTACACTGCTGTAGTTGGTCTTGACAGGTATGAAGTGGGATGACTTGGTCAAACGGTCCACTACTACCCAAATGGAATCATAGCCGGCTCGAGTGCGAGGCAATCCGACTATGAAATCCATACCGATTTCATCCCATTTCCACTGAGGGATTTGCAACGGTTGCAGCAATCCAGCTGGTCTCTGGTGCTCTGCCTTGATCTGTCGACAACTATCACACATAGCCACATGCTCTGCGATTTCCCTCTTCATTCCGTACCACCAGAATTTCTTCTTCAGATCTTGATACATCTTCTCACTGCTAGGGTGAATCGAATAGGCTGTCTCATGAGCTTCCTTAAGAATCAATTCCCGAATAGACTGGACATTGGGAACGCACAAGCGGTCTTTGAACCATATCACACCTTCTGCATCTTCCCGAAAATCTTTGCCTCTGTCGTCTAGAATCAGTCGCCGGATTTCACTGACCTTCTCATCATTCTTTTGCACTTCTTTGATTTCCCGCTCCAGGGTAGGTTCCAACTCAACTGTGACTCCTGGCGTGTTGTTCAGAAATCCGAGACTCAACCTGTCAAACTCTTTGGCCAACTCATAAGGCATCGGACGAGCGTCCATCAGATTGACTTGGCTCTTTCTGCTCAAAGCATCTGCCACTACGTTCGCTTTGCCTGGATGGTAGTGAATCTCCAACTCATAGTCTTTGATCAACTCTAACCATCTTCGCTGCCTCATATTCAACTTTGACTGAGTGAATATGTACTTCAGACTCTTGTGGTCTGTGTAAACATCACATTTCTGTCCATACAGATAATGCCTCCATGTCTTCAGTGCGTGAACCACTGCTGCCAACTCTAGATCATGGATTGGGTAATTCTTCTCATGAACCTTCAACTGTCGGGACGAGTAAGCCACAACTCTTCCCTCTTGCATCAACACGCATCCCAAACATGTGTAACAAGCATCATAGTACACCGAGAAGGGCTTGTGCACATCAGGCAAGACTAAGACAGGCGCTGTAGTCAACTTCTCTTTCAGCGCTTCAAAGGCCTCTTGACATTTCTGGGTCCACTTGAACTCAACCTTGTTGCCTAGCAAAGCTGTCATTGGTTTCGCAATCTTCAAAAACCCTTCAATGAATCGCCGATAATATCCGGCCATTCCAATGAAGCTCTTGATTCTTCGGGCATCTGTTGGCGCTTTCCAGTTCAGAATGTCTGCCACTTTCTTCGGATCTACAACCAATCCTTCTTTGTTGATTATGTGACCCAAGAACAGGACTTCACTGATCCAGAACTCGCACTTGCTCAACTTGGCATACAACTGGTGCTCTCGCAATCTCTGCAATACCATCCTCAAATGATCTGCATGCTCTTCTTCGCTTTGAGAATAAATCAGCATGTCATCGATGAATACCACCACAAACTTATTGAGATAATCCATGAATACACTGTTCATCAGATTCATGAAGAAGGCTGGCGCATTGGTCAAACCAAAATACATCACAGTGAACTCATACAAACCATACTTGGTAATGAATGCCGTCTTCGGAATATCCGAAGGTCGGATCCTGAGCTGATGGTAACCTAACCTTAGATCAATCTTGGAGAACACACTGGCTCCTCTCAACTGGTCGAACAGATCTTCTATTCTGGGCAAAGGGTACTTGTTCTTGATTGTGACTTCATTCAGAGCTCGGTAATCGATACACATCCTTTTGGTGCCATCTTTCTTTTCCACAAATAGGACAGGGGCGGCCCAAGGCGAGGTGCTTGGCCGGATGTAACCTTTCTCTGACAGATCATCAATCTTCTCCTTAAGTTCAACCAACTCTGGTCCGGATATTCTGTAAGCTCTCTTAAAGATGGGGGCGGTTCCAGGGAGAAGCTCTATGGCAAACTGAACTTTCCGCTCTGGTGGCATACCCGGTAAGTCCTTTGGAAACACATCTAAAAACTCAGACACAATCTTGATCCTCTCAATTAGGTCTGCTTCACTGCTATCGACAGCCATCTGATAACAACTTCCTTTCTTCGGCTCAGGCGGGACTAACTCGGTCACCACTTCCTCTCCTAGTGGGGACACCAACTTGATTGTCCTTTTATCACAACTGATCACTGCCTGATACTTATCTAGCCAATTCATCCCTAGGATGACATCTATTCCCTGAGTACCCATTACTATGAGGTTAGCGGGAAATGCTATCCCCCTTATTTCCACACATACATTCAAACAAATGCTATCGGCTCGAATTCTACCACCGGCTGAGTCAATTTGAATGGGGGTTGACATGGTAGTAATTGGAAGATTATGTGCTTTTACCCATGATGCAGTAATGAAAGAATGCGTTGCTCCAGTATCAAATAACACTTCTACAATATGGGAGTCGACTGGGAACATACCTACTATCATGCCGGGGGTCTCCTGAACTGCTTCAGCCTCCAAGTGGTTCAGTCTTCCATGATTATAGCGTGGCTGAGAGCGGTTGCCCGCTCCAGGCTGAGACACATTCTGCTTTGCTGGGGCATTGGGGCCTGATTGCTGCTGGGCTGCCTTCTTCGGACATTGCATCACCCAGTGGCCTTGCTCTCCACAGTGGAAAGATGCTCTGTTTCCAACCTGAGCTGGTGCTGCCTGACTGTTCTGCTGGGTTGCTGGGGCAGGAAGACGAGGTGCCTGCTGATTCTGCCTCTAAAACTGGCCTCCTCCTGACTGGTTGTTCTGACGATTCTGATACTGGTGCTGAGGATACTGCCTTTGGAACTGCTGATGCTGGGGTGGACGCTGGTTCTGCCTGAACTGCTGAGGTTGGTTGCCTGAGAAACGAGGACGATTGCTGCTTCCAGGCTGGGGTCCACTAATCTTGCGCTTACGATCCTCCATCTCCTTACGCTTCCTCTCTGTCATGATTGCTCTGTCAATCAGGTGCTGGAATGTCGGGAAGGTATGATTCATCAGCTGATACTGAAGAGGGTCAACTAAGCCTCTCAGGAAACGGTACTGTCGCTTGACGTCGGTGTTGACATCTTCAGGAGCATAGCGAGACACTGCAGAAACCTGTCCCGGTACTCACTGACAGACGATGACCCTTGCTTGAGGGCCAGGAACTCCTCCTTCTTCACTGTCATCAGACCTGTAGGCACATGGTACTGACGAAAGCTACCTCTGAACTCTTCCCAGGTGATGGTGTCGGGGTTGGCATGGGTGACGAGATAAGACTCCCACCATGACTGAGCTGCTCCTCTCAACAGACGGGGACCATACATGACTTTCTCCCTGTCATCGCACTGAGCGGTATGCAACTCCCGCTCCACAGTGTGCAGCCAGTCTTCAGCATCCATGGGGTCAGAAGAGTGAGCAAACGTTGGTGGATGACCTCTCATGAATTCAGCACGCTTGTCCCTGGGCATCTAAGGCATCTGAGGCTGAGGTGGTGCTTGCTGCTGCTGCTGAATGGTGGCCAGAGTCTGACCGATGGCTTGGACTGCCTGAGTCTGCATCAGAAACATCTGCTCGATGGACATCGTGGGCGGGGGCGGCAGCGGCAGCTGCTGTTGCTGGGGTACCTCTTCCTGCTGAGCGACTTGCTCCTGCTGAGCACGCCTTCCTCCTCTGCGCCTGTTCTCTGACATCTGCAGAATGCAATCACACATCAGAACTGATCTTGCAAATCTTGCAGCATAAGAAAAGAGTATAGAATTCTCCACCACACTGAACAGATGAGCATCTTCACTGATCTCCAACACAGACCACACAGCTTCTCAGATAAAGAGGAAAGTGGAATAAAAGGTTTCCCAACTAGATAACTAACTCCATTAACATAACAGGTAAACCAAAATGCAGGGGATACCCGCACTCTGGTGACAGTCATTACAAAGATCCAAACCAAACATAGTTCATCATGACAAACATAAATGCACAGGATATAGCAAACTATCATGTCTAACTAAGACTAACTAAGAGCGAGACTAACGCTAAGACTGTAGCTTCTACGTATATATTTTGTATAAATTACAAGATCCGACTCTAACGATCTATGGTTCTAGATTTATCTTGGTCTTGCAGTCGGGATTGCCATAAGACTGGCGTCCACGCCGAGGTGAGCGGTACGGGTGCTGAGTCCCGACGGGAGCGGGGGAACCATCATCCAGGTGACGACGCTCCGCGCGCTCAGCCCGCAGCAGGGCGATCTCAGCACGAGCCCTACTCAGCTCGTCTAGTGCATGGTCCAGCTCCGTGTTTAGCACGACGGCTAGGTTGACTCTGCGCTGCTCAACCTAGGATTGTCCTCACCAACAGGTGAGACAATCACGCCTCCTGTGCTACCAGATGGATGACAGGGGTAATACTTCAGGTTGAGACCGTCAGCTACCCCACCGAGAACCGAGCAGTAGTGCGAAAGCGCACGCCGTGCGGCATCTTGCATGGCCGCCTCAACTGAGTCCCGCTCAGAGATAGAATAATGCTCTGAGCAGGCCTCCGCACCTTGGAGACTGTTCTTCGGACGGCGCACCAGGCAGGTCGCCTCCCAGCGGTCCGGGTAGACCCCGTGACTATGCTGGTAGACCACACAGCGATACTCGATGGACCAAGTATGCCGGTTAAGTGCCCGACGTAGCAGGGTGTCGAGCGCATCGTGGAAGTGACACCCGCGAGCAGCGTCGCGAGTGATGGGTCGAGCAACCCATCCTTCCGGCTCCTGGTCAGCAGAGAAGTCGGTGTCGTGGCTCGAGTTGTCGTCGCCACCTCCGTCGTCTGGGTCTCCTCCAGCAGCTACTCCAGAGGCTGGGGCGCCCAGTGGTGGTGCAGGGGGCGCCTCCAGAGGAAGCACGGGGGAGCAGCTCCTCATGGACTCTATCTCCTGTTGGAGCGAGAAAGAAGAGCCCTGCTGCTCCTGTCGTCGATGTTCCTGCTCCTCATGTAGGCGGTGGCGCAGCCTCTCCAAGTGACTGGACTGTCCGGGCACAAGACGGCGAAGCGGACGCTCAGCAAGGCGGGAGGGTAAGAAGGGGATGACGGACTTTCGTGCAGTGTGTCTAAGTTGAGCCATTTACAAAAGCACCGCAAGCAAAAGAGTGAGAACAGAATTAATATGACCAGCAAGTAATGAATCATAAATAAATGAAGGATTAGAATAAAACATAATTTTCAGCAAGGTATAATATATAGTAGAACATAGGTTTGGTCGGTATGACCAACTTTTGAAGGGATATCAAAGTCAAGGCAGGGACAGAGGTCTATAGTCCTTAGAACGACCATTCTACTCTAGGTTAGCGGTTCTATAGTCAGCACGGCTTTGATACCACCTATGTCACACCCGGTTTTAGAAGGCAAACCGAATGCGAACCATGTACGTGCCAGGATCAGCAATTCACGTACACAGCAGTTACATAACATGGACATCATCACATAGTGCTCAAATAGTATTAAAAAGGGAAATAATAGTCGATTACATCATGATGTCTGAGACATCCACATAGTCTTTATAATAAATCAAAGTGCGGAAAAGAAACGTAGATAAACGCGGCCTTCACAGGCAGCCGACTGGGGGTTGCCGCTAACCCACGCCTAGAACTCGTCGTAGTCTTGGAACTCCTGGAAGTATCCTTCCACAGCTTCATCTTCTCCTGAGCAGTGGTTGCAATGCTGACAACCTGGGGATGGGAGGGGGGGGTTGGTGTGTAGAGCAAGGGTGAGTACACATCAACATACTCAGCAAGTATCCTGTTTAGCTGTAGTGGACTAGCTTTATGTGGGGATAAGTCAAGCAGTTGCTTTTAGTTGGTCAGATTATTATTTACTAATAGAAAGCCAGGTTTTAGCATTAACCCAAGTTATTAGCCCGATGTACTCTTTCCAAACGGAAAGAATACCACTTACCAGCACCACAGTCATAACCAGAACCATCAATCTCATTGCCACCTGTAAACCAAAACGTCTCTGATCAAGTACCACTAATCACTGGAGCTCCCTTGGCCGCTCATAACCGCGAGCACGACTGATATATCAGTTTTCAAACACTCTGCAGAGGTTGTGCACTTTACCCACAAGCCGTGATTCCCTTTCTGCCCGGAGATCATGACTCTCCATTGATCACTACCAAGGTGACCCAGCAGGGCATCACTACGTAGCCTTTACAAAGATTCCCCGGGGCTGTAGCCGCCCGTTAGGTTTCCTAAATGCACCGCACTCCTCCCCAAAGGGCGAACCCAAACTTGGCAGAGCGAGCCGCATACACCGAGCCCCATTGACGGCACAACGGCTAAGCGAACTACACCCCAGATCCTCTAATTATTCAGCTAAGGGCACCCCATTCCACCCTCATGGTTGCACTGTTTTCCCGGGCGGTCATCCATAGAACAGGTTCTTACGGAGAGGCACTCGAGAAATCGCTCGAGCCCCCTTAAAGGCCACAAGTATAACATCATAATAAGGGGAGGGAAAACAGCGTATCATAGATAATCTCATCATGTTCATCGATTAGAGTGGAGCAATAGCATAAGACTAAGCAATAATAATCCAACCCAAATAGGTAAACAAGGACATGGATAACAAAGCTAGTAAATCCTTAGGCATAAATGTGTAATGCGGGAGGTGTATTAAAGTATGTATAGGACAGAGATAGGTCAAGGGACACTTGCCTCCACCAACCGACTGCTGCTCAGGGGCTTCTCCTGCGAGTTCCTCGGGCTCTTCAACCAGATCGTTCTCTATGCGGTTGCAAACATACATACATCCATTGAAATTAGGAAACCAACAGTACACCATACAAGAGAACAAGTAGATTAAATATGCATAACATATGACATGCGACATTGCATTTACCTTGATTAGAAAGAAATGGGGAAAGGTCTCGCAGGGGTTAAAGCTTATGCTCGAGGCGCACTACGAATAGATGAATAACTAAACGTTACGTGCTCTAGTTCTACTTAGCTCCAATAATAAGGATTAGCTACATGCACTAATGGAAACGTGACCACTTTTAATAGATTAACGTTAAATGAGATAGACAATTAGCTATACAAATTAACTAACATAACCAATTTCTAAATTGAGATTCCTATCTTATTAATATGAACAATGTGATTAGCACGCATAAAATATAAGGGGGGGGGGGGGGGGGTAGACGGGCACGTCTGGGGGTAGACGAAGGCACGACGGGCCGTGCCAAGGCACTGCGCACTACGCGAGCACGCGCGTAAGGCCGCACGCATGTGCCGCGAACTAGCCTTGCGCACGCCGGGGCCGCGCGCTAGCCGAGCTCAAGGCCGCGCTGGGGCCGTCACGACGCAAGCAAGGCACGCCGGGGTGGGCGGTCGAGCACGGAGCACGGGCGGGGCGGGCGCGGCGCGAGGCCGGGGCGGCGCAGCCGGGGGCGGGACGAGAGCGGCCGGGGCCGAGGCGGGGTTGGGCGGGCGCGCACGGGGCGGGGGCGGGGGCGGCCGGAGCCGGAGCGGGGGCGGGCTCGCCGGGGCGGCCGGGCGCGGGGCGGGGGCGGGCTCGCCGGGGCGGCTGGGCGCGGGGCGGGGACGGGCTCGCCGGGGCGGCCGGGCGTGGGGCGGGGGCGGGTCGCCGGGGCGGCCGAGCGGCTCACCGGGGAGCCGGGCGGGCGGGTCGCCAAGGCAGGGGCGGGCGTGGGGCGGCTCACCGGTGAGCGACGCCGGTGGGTGGGGAAGGGGGAGGGAGGGGAGGGGGCCTCACCGTGGCGAGGGAGGGCGGCGCGGCGGCGGCGGCGCAGGGAGAGGGCGGCGGCGGCGGTTAGGGTAGGGGAGAGGGAGAGAGAATGACGGGCAGGGCCCGCGGGGAGGGGAATTTTTGGGGGGAGGGGAGGGGCGGCTGGGCCGCCTTGGGCCCAAAGGGGGCGCGCGCGGGGGGCGGGGGGGGGGGCCCATGGCGGGGGAGGGAAAGGGGAGGGGGGGCGCGGCTGGGCCGGGCGCGAGGGGGAGGGGGCGGCTGGGCCAAAAATGGGGAAGGAGGGGGGAAGAGAGAAGAAAAAGGTTTTCCTTTTTTCTAAAATCTATTTTCCTCTAGATGAATGCATTCACATTTTTAAATAATCAAAAGGTATGCATGGTTCGGCATGGTGCATCACACAAAATAAAGTATTTTAGGGTTTTGCTTTACATGGGATCTCAAGCCGAATCCCGCTATACTTTGGAAAAAGATCAAGGTTTAGCGAGGAGAAAAGGGAAAAGGAAAGGGTAACGCCTGAATTTGGTGAGGGAAAAGAAGAAAAAAATTCTACCCCCAAATTCAGGGTGTTACAGTTAATTTGTAACCATAGTCCCTAAGGGTTTGCCTCATCCAAAGCAATTGCGCGCAACAATGGCCTGCGGCAATATACTCGGCCTCGGCGGTAGAAAGAGCTACAGAATTTTGCTTCTTTGAAGCCCAAGACACCAGAGACCTTCCCAAGAACTGGCAAGTCCCCGATGTGCTCTTTCTATTAATTTTACACCCCGCCCAATCGGCATCCGAATAACCAATTAAATCGAATGTGGATCCCTGAGGGTACCAAAGCCCAAACTTAGGAGTATAAACTAAATATCTCAAGATTCGTTTTACGGCCGTAAGGTGAGCTTCCTTAGGGTAGGCTTGGAATCTTGCACACATGCATACAGAAAGCATAATGTCCGATCGAGATGCACATAAATAGAGTAAAGAACCTATCATCGATCGGTATACCTTTTGATCTACGAATTTACCTCCCGTGTCGAGGTCGAGATGCCCATTTGTTCCCACGGGTGTCTTGATGGGCTTGGCATCCTTCATCCCAAACTTGTTTAGAATGTCTTGAATATACTTCGTTTGGCTGATGAAGGTGCCCTCTTGGAGTTGCTTCACTTGAAATCCCAAGAAGTATTTCAACTCCCGCATCATCGACATCTCGAATTTCTGTGTCATGATCCTACTAAATTCCTCACATGTAGATTCGTTAGTAGACCCAAATATAATATCATCAACATAAATTTGGCATACAAACAAATCATTTGCAAGTGTTTTAGTAAATAAAGTAGGATCGGGGGGTCCTTGGGCCGACGAGTGAAATGTCGCCGCGTGCCCCAGCCTAGATGGGTCGGCGCGAGGCCGAGCGCGAAGGGGGGAGAAAGGTGGCCAGAGACGGGCGTGAGAGAGGTGGAAATCCCGCGACCTTCGTGTTCGTCCCGCGCCCAGGTCGGGTGCGCTTGCAGTAGGGGGTTACAAGCGTCCACGCGGGTGAGGGAGCGAGCGGCCTTACGCGAGCACATGTCTCGTCCTCGTCCCCGCGCGACCAACCCTCTGTAAGAGGGCCCTGGTCCTTCCTTTTATAGGCGTAAGGAGAGGATCCAGGTGTATAATGGGGGGTGTAGCAGAGTGCTACGTGTCTAGCGGAGGAGGGCTAGCGCCCTAAGTACATGCCGTCGTGGCAGCCGGAGAGGTTTTGGCACCCGGTTCGTGTGATGTCGTGGCCGTCGGAGGAGCGCTGGAGCCTGGCGGAAGGACAGCTGTCGGGGCTGTCGAGTCCTTGCTGACGTCCTCTTGCTTCCATAAGGGGGCAGAGAGCTGCCGTCGTCAGGGAGCGTGTGGGGTGCCATCATTGCCTATCTGGCGGAGCGAGCCAGATGGGACGCCGGTCTTGTTCCCCGTAGCCTGAGTCAGCTTGGGGTAGGGTAATGATGGCGCTTCCTGTCGACGTGGTCGGTCCGTGCCCTAGGTTGGGCGATGTGGAGGCTCCTCCAAGGTCGAGGTCGAGTCTGTCTTCCATGGCCGTGGTCGAGTCCGAGCCCCTGGGTCGGGCGAGGCGGAGACCGTCGGCTGATGCCAGGGCTGAGTCCGAGCCCTGGGGTCGGGCGAAGCAGAGTTCGTCGTCTTCTAGGGCTGAGCCCAAGTCCGAGCCCTGGGTCGGGCGGTGCGGAGTTCGCCGTCTTCCAGGGCTTAGCCCGAGTCCGAGCCCTGGGTCGGGCTGAGCGGAGTTCGCCGTCTTTCGGGGCTTAGCCCGAGTCCGAGCCCTGGGTTGGGCGGAGCGGAGTTCACCGTCTTCCGGGGCTTAGCCCAAGTCCGAGCCCTGGGTCGGGCGGAGCGGAGTTCGCCGTCTTCTAGGGCTTAGCCCGAGTCCGAGCCCTGGGTCGGGCGGAGCGGAGTTCGCCGTCTTCCGGGGCTTAGCCCGAGTCCGAGCCCTGGGTCGGGCGGAGCGGAGTTCGCCGTCTTCCGGGGCTTAGCCCGAGTCCGAGCCCTGGGTCGGGCGGAGCGGAGTTCGCCGTCTTCCGGGGCTTAGCCCGAGTCCGAACCCTGGGTCGGGCGGAGCGGAGTTCGCCGTTTTTCGGGGCTTAGCCCGAGTCCGAGCCCTGGGTCGGGCAGAGCGGAGCTTCCTATGGTGCCTGAGGTCGGGCCTGACTGCCTGTCAGCCTCACTCTGTCAAGTGGCACTGCAGTCGGTGTGGCACAGGCGGCGCTGTCCTTCTGTCAGGTCGGTCAGTGGAGCGGCGAAGTGACTGCGGTCACTTTGGCTCTGTCGACTGAAGGGCACGCGTCAGGATAAAGGTGTCAGGCCACCTTTGCATTAAATGCTCCTGCGATTTGGCCGGTCAGCGCGGCGATTTGGTCAGGGTTGCTTCTTGGCGAAGACAGGGCCTCGGGCGAGCCGGAAGTATGTTCGTCGCTGGAGGGGGGCCTCGGGCGAGACGGAGATCCTCCGGGGTCGGCTGCCCTTGCCCGAGGCTAGGCTCGGGCGAGGCGTGATTGAGTCCCTCAAATGGACCGATCCCTGACTTAATCGCACCCATCAGGCCTTTGCAGCTTTGTGCTGATGGGGGTTACCAGCCTAGAATTAGGAGCCTTGAGGGTACCCCTAATTATGGTCCCCGACAGTAGCCCCCGAGCCTCGAAGGGAGTGTTAACACTCGCTTGGAGGCTTTTGTCGCACTTTTTTGCAAGGGGACCAGCCTTTCTCGGTTGCGTTTTGTTTCGGGGGGTGCGCGCGAGCGCACCCGCCGGGTGTAGCCCCCGAGGCCTCGGAGGAGTGGTTTGACTCCTCCGAGGTCTTAATGCCTCGTGCAATGCTTTGGCTGGTCTGGTCGTTCCCTCATGCGAGCTGTCCGCAGCCCGGGTGCACGGTCGGGTCCCAAATTCTCGGGCTGGTATGTTGACGCTGTCAACGGTTTGGCCGGAGCTGGGTTTGCGAGAGCAACCCCCGAGCCTCTGCACAGGGCGAGAGGACGATCAGGGACAGACTCGACTTTTTTACATACGCCCCTGCGTCGCCTTTCCGCAAGGAGGAGGGGGGAAAGCGCCATGTTGCCCTCGATGGGCACCGAACATGGTGTCTCCGGTGAGCTGCTGGCGGGTAATCCGAGCGGACGTCCGTGCCCCATTTGCTAGGGGTCGGGAGGCCCAGAGGCGCGCCCAAAAGTACCTGCGGGTGATCTGCCGGACCCGGTCCCCTGTCGACAGGGTCCGAGGGCTCGATGCCTCCCTCTGATGGGATTCCGTTACAAGATCGTTCCCGCTGGTCTCGGAAATGTCCTAGGGTACCTCAGGAGCGTAGCCCGAGCCTTGGTTATGTATCGAACGTACCCGTGGTCATCCCTCGCTCTGCGTCTGAGGCGGCTGTGAACCCTTCGAGGGCCAGCCTTCGAACCCCTGATCAGTAGTGGGCGCGGAGCCCGAGTAGCCTGAGGCGGTCGTTGAACCCTTCCGAGGGGCCGACCTTCGAACCTCTGACCAATAGTGGGTGTGGAGCCCATGCGCTCTGAGGCGGCTGTTGAACCCCTCCGAGGGGCCAGCCTTCGAACCTCTGATCAGTAGGGAGGCTCGGAGCCTGGTTCCTTCACGGAGAAGGATCCTTTTCGGGGTATCCCCCTTTCCCGGTCCCTGTTGTAAGAGAGAGAAAGAGGAAAAAAGGAAAAGGATACGAAATTGAACGACGTGGCGTACCTTTTTTGACGTGGTCATTATGGCGAAGGCGAAGCGTCGCTCGCTTCCCCTGCCGGAGGCGCCGCCTTTCCCGCCGCGGAGCTAATGCGACGGGGCGTGCGGTTTGCGGGGCGGCCGTTGCGCGTGCGCGAGCTGTTAGAAATATGCCCTAGAGATAATCATAGAGATGAGCATATTTCTTTGTATCCATGATATATATATTGCTTAATTGAATATCCATGGAAGGCACCTTGTATTGATTAGCAATTATGTGAATTGTTTGTGAGATTCTTTACTTATATGGTTATTCTAAATGATGTCCCTAGTCAGAGTCGATGACTAGCACATGTATTAGTTGATGACTACATTTCACAAGTCATGAACATGGAGATGTTAAATTAATAATGTGGGCACATGTATGACATGAGGCTGGACCGACCCAACGTGAGATATTGTAATATAGTTCTCTTCTTGCAACATGAATACTGTATCCTTAGACCTGAGATTGTCGCATGTTCTCAAGATGTGAATTGACTTACTTAGGGACTATCAAACGCTATCCCGTAACTGGGTAGTTATAAAGGTAGTTTTGGGTTTGTCAGGAAGCATGCTATGAGGCATGGTCAGTCAAGATGGAATTTGTCCCTCTCTTTGTGAGAGAGATATCTCTGGGCCCCTCGAGTGATTGGATCAAGAAATGCATGGCCGTGCTAGGGTTAAGAGTTAACCATTGAAAGGATTCCAATTCACAGTATCGAGAAAGAGAGGTCAGCTTAGAGCCAGACCAAATATCGTGAGACAAAGGGAACAGCATGTACTTAATGTCGCAATGGTTCGTCTGATATGATCTTTACGTACACATAGGAGTTGACATGTCTTGCTAGAGGCCGCTGTCAATTATTGGGCCAAGTAAGAGTACTCGGGCTATGTCTATTTGTACGTGAACCTATAGGGTCACACACTTAAGGGGAAGGAAGCCTAATTCGGATTAGATCCGAAATTAGACTGGGCTTTAGGGTTAATGATGGGCCTCGGCGTCAGAAGCCCACCATAACGCCTATATAATGAGGGGCGGGGGCGTGGTTAAGAGATAACCTAATTCGCCACCTGCAAACCAGCAGCCGCCACTCGCCTCTCGCCCTCGCCAAGCCGCCGTCGCGAACCTAGCAGTTCGGTACGCGGCGCTTCCTCCCTGTACGTGTGGATACCTCGGAGGTGCTGCATCTGGAGCACTTGGACGAACCGTGTGAGGACGTGAAGAACGCCGGCGACTACACGGCACTGCTCGACGCGTTCGTCTACATCGAGACGTCTTCCGCTGCTCTGCGCGTCTAGTGGTAATTCCATGACCTATAACCGCAGTAGTTCTTGGTATTATGGGGATGAAAATTTTGTTTTGCACTAGCGTAGCCTCCCCGTAATCCTACACGAGCCGTTCGAGGAACGACCGTTTCGCCTTAGGTTTTTGAATCCCGCGGCGGGTCCGGACGAAACGTTGAACGTGTCTCGCCTTAGTCTTTATATACTCGGGGGAGGGCCTGGAGACGGTCCTTTGCTCCGCTTCTTGCCTCCTTCTTAGGTTTTCGCAACCTGAGAGGTTTAGCCGGAGAAAAGGAGAACCATCCACCCAGTCTTTTCCGCCGCCACCCCTTTCGCTCGGCGATGGCCGACCGGGTGACCATCATCTCGCCGCGCGATCCATGGCCCTTCTCCACAGTCACAGCGGAGGACCTGGAGTATCTTGTTGCCGAGGGTTTACTTCGCCCTCTCTCTGATGAGAGGCAGCCAGAGTGGATTCCTCTCGCGAGCGGAACCGCCCCGTCCCCGCCGCCGGGGTACGTCGTGAGCTTCGTCTCCTTCCACGAGCGGGGGTTCGGCGTGCCGGCAAGCCGCTTTATGCGGGCGATCCTGTTCAACTATGAGGTGGAGTTGCACAACCTCAGTCCCAACTCCATTTCGCAGGCCGCCATCTTCGTAGCATTGTGCGAAGGATACTTGGGGATCGCCCCCACTGGGACTTGTGGACTCATCTCTTCTCCACAGAGCTTTTTGCTTCGCCGACGGGAGAGAGAAGGGTTCGCGCGGCGGTGCGGGCCGGCGGTTGCATTCTCCAGCTGAGGCAGTCGCGGGCGTCGCTGTACATCCCCACCATCCTCGCGTCCTCGAACAAAGGGTGGCAGCACCGGTGGTTCTACCTCTGGAATGACGGCGAGATGCTTCCGCCGTTTTCCCAACGAGTGGTCACCGCCGCTGCCGATACCTGGCGCTACGGGACCCCGCACGACAGGCAGAAAAACCTCGAGCCCCTTCTCAAGGCCCTGGAGGTGTTGCGGAAAGGAGGACTTACTGCTGCGGGAGTGATTGCCGCCATTCACCGCCGTAGGGTGCTTCCCTTGGCGGAGCGGCGGTTGCCGCTTTGGGAGGTGACGCCGGAGGCTGACTTGGAGGGCTCACGGATGTCCTCGGATCCTCTTCCCGTCGACGTTCTCCACGGGCGGGTGGCCGTCGCGTTGGGGAAACCGGACGCTAGCACCCTTTCCCAGCCCTTGATGCGCCCCGACCAAGGGTGCGTGACTCTGGTGAGTGTCCGCTCCTTCCTTCTTCTTGCGTCGGGTTGCCCCTGGTTCTTACGGTCGGGATCTCCATCCGTCTCTAGGAGGTAGGGTGGCACAAGCCTTCCTTGCCGCGAGTCCCGGAGGATGCGGTGGACCGAGCAGCGTGGCGGGTTGCCGCGGAGGAGAAGAAGAAAAAGAAGGACGCGGAGAAGGCCCGGGCCCGCGAGCGGATGCGGGCTCGAGACGCCTTGGAAAAGCTCCGTCGTCGGCAGGAGAGGGAGGGGCTCCCGAGGGAGCCGTCGCCGGAAACGCCTGACGACGACGACGATGATGAAGATGATGACGAGGATGACGGCATGGCTGCCCGCCTCGGCTTCAGCCCGGGCTTGAAGTTAGGCCAGGAGCCGTCAAGCCAACCCCCGAGTGGGCTGGCGCCGTCAGTCCCCGGAGTCGGGACGCCGAGGTCCCGGCCCGAAGAGCGGGGGCAGACCGAGAGGGTACTTGACCCCTCGGCCGGGGGAGTTGAGGAGACCCCAGGGAGTCAGGCCGAGGCGTCTGTTCCCCGAGAGCCGTCGCCCACACCGGTAGCGCAGGAGAGCGACCCTCAGGTCGCCGTGGCAGTGCCTGGGCAGTTCGTCTCCCGGGCGTCCAAGGCGCCCAAAGCAAGGGTGGTGCCGAAGCTGCCGGCGAGGCGGACCTCGGCGGCGCCTTCGGGGGTCGAGATTCGAGAGACCTCCCCTCAGGCACGGTTGATCATGGCCCGGAGCGGGTAAGTATCTTGGAACGTCTTCGTCCTGGCTTTTCATTCGTATGTCCCGACCGCGACCCTTCTTTCCTCCTCAGCAAGCGAAGCCATGGCCTGACCGATCTGGCTCCCCGAAAGGCCCTTAAGACGGCGTCGGCTTCCGCAGCCGGTGCCGCTCCGGGCCTTGCTGTTCAGCTGACCTTCTCGCAAGGCGCTCCACAGCAGGGGGCTCAGGCGGCACCAGTCGATGTGGAGCGAGTTCCCGAGGCCAGCTCTTCTGCCGAGGCGGCCATCGTGCTAGAGGAGGCGGCTGACGCGGACGTGGCCCCGGCCCCACCGGACGTGCCGGCGGTGCTGGCACCTGTTGCTACTGAAGCCGCTGCCGTCCCAGTCGGGGAGCGACCTGTTGCTGCCGACGCTGAGATGGCCGAGGCGTCGGCGCTTGGTGCCTCGGAGGAGGGGGGAGTATAAACGCGATCCGTCCCGCCCAGCGGCAGCCTTGTCGCTGTGCGGCGGGGCTCCGAGGGTCGGCACCAGTTGCTCCGATTCCGGACCCGTGGGGCCTCGGATCCCTTCTTCGTTCTTGACGATGAACGGGAGGAGCAGTCTTGGGACGAGCTCCGCGAGTGTGCCGAAGCAACGATGGGGTCGCTCCGGTCGTCGCTGGAGGTTTTCTGCAGGGACGTCCCCAAAATCCTCCAGGTAATGGTTTCAGGCATACCTTTTTTTTGTGACCAAGGCATCTTTTGTGACGCCCCACTTCCTTCCCTCAGGATCTGACGGATCTGAGCGCCGCCAAGTCGTCGTTCATCCGACACGAGGTCGACGTCTGGGGCTCACTGCTATCCCTGAGGACCTCGCTCGTCGGGGCTACTGCGCGCCTCTCTCAGCAGGGCACCGAGGCGGCGGACCTTCGGTTGCTCTGCACGGATCTGAGAGCCGAGGCGGCAGCGGCACGCGCAGAGGTGCGACGACAGCAGTCGGAGTTCGACCAGGTCGTCAATGAGCGAGACCAATCTCGGGGCCGGGCTGCCGAGGCCGAAAATCGAGCCGGAGCCCTTGCAGCCGACCTAGCCGTAGCCCAGGTCGCAGCCTCGGAGCAGCGTGCCCGAGCCGGAGGTACGCCCTGGCCATTTTCGGTTTCCGTTTCATCTTGTTTCCTCTGCTTGTGTTTGAGATCTTTCGTTCCGGCTGTTCGCAGAGCTCGAGTCCGCCCTTGATGAGTCCGCCAAGGCGCTTGCCGAGGCGCTTGCCGGGGCGGCCGAGCAGAGGGAGGCCGACCATGCAGCCATGTCCGAGGCCGTCTCGGACTTCTGCCGGGTCCTTGGCTTCGGCGACGTCCCCTCAGGAAGCTCCCCTCAAATTCGCCTGCAGGCCTTGGGCGATCGTGTGCGCGGCAGACTCCGCGAGGCGCTACATCACGGCGTCAGGCGGGCCTTCGCCGTGCTCGCTTCCCACTACGTCGTGGACCTGGAGCGGGTCAGCGAGGGGTATTGCCTTCCTGACAAAGATGAAGCCGCCCTGGCAGAGGTTCAGAGGCTCGACGCGGCCGCCGCGGGTCCGAGCGTAGTGCTGGCGACCACCTTCGAGGCAGAGATCCTCCCGCCTGCGCCGTCGTCCGAAGCCGGGATGGATTTTGCCGAGGGCGGGGACGAAGCCGAAGGCGCGGCTCCTTCCCTGGGCGACGCCTAACTCTGTCGGAGCAGTTTCTGTTGGATGCACGTGCGTCTTTTTGCGGCCGCTGAGGCCTGAACACTTTATTATCGTTGCATAAAGTCGTGCCCCTTTTCCTTTCATCTTACGTGTCCGGCCCCGCCCGTCAGTAGCAGGGTGGCTTCCCCAGGTAGGAGTCAGTTTTCGTGGTGGGTGACGAGTGAGGTGTCCGTAACCTAGAGGCGTAGGAATTCCCTCGGCTCAGTCAGCCTTGCCACTTACATGCACCCGCGTTCGCTCCTTGGGGTCCTGCTTCCGACATAGCCAGGGGAACGCAAAAGCCTTTTCGATTGAAAATTTTGACGCAGAGGGGTTCCCCCCTTTTTAGCCCCCGAGGGAGGGTCGGGCTCTGCCGAGGCAAGGCTGACCCTTCCTTGATGACTAAAACTTGCGTGGGGGCGAGGTATGCGAACAACTTGAAAGCATCTCAAGGGTAGAGGCAACGTAGCTGTTAGACGTTCCAAGTGTTGGTGCAGACCTCGCCTTGACTGTTGGCCAGTTTGTTTGTTCCGGGCTTCAGAACTTTGGCGATGACGAGCGGCCCTTCCCAGGGGTGCGTGTAGCCCCCGGGTGTCTCCAACAAGGGCTCGGGGTGCTGCGCGATGGTCGCAAGCCCCCGAGTGTACCTCTCGTAGGGGCTCCTGGCCTTTGGCGATGGAAATGCATCACTGGAGGAAGCCTGAGGGGCTGCGGTGGTGGAGCTCCTTCCCATCTCCCAGCAAGACGAACGACTTGGCGCGCCGCGCCAACCGCCGAGCTTTGGCTTGGTCGAGGGGTAGCTCTCCTCGGTGGAGATATTGCAGGTACGGGGTCTGCCAGTTTCGATTAGGCGTGCCCCGCTTCACTCCTCCTCGACGCGCAGTGCCTCACCCTCGGGGGCCGAGGGTACCTCGGGCCGAACCGTGGGTACCTCGGACCGAGCCAAGGGTACCTCGGGCAGGGCCGAGGGTGCCTCGGGCTCGGGCGTGTCGTCGATCTTGACGGAGGGTTGATGCAGGTCTCGGGAGAAGGCTTCCGGGGGAACCGTTATTCGCCCCGAGGCGGTACAGAGGCAGGCCTCTTTCGCCGAGGTGCGAGATGAAACGGCTCAGGGCCGCAAGACATCCCATGACTCTCTGTACGCCTTTCAAGTCCTTGATGGGCCCCATGCTGGTGATGGCTGCGATCTTCTCCGGGTTGGCTTCGATGCCCCGCTCGGAGACGATGAACCCCAAGAGCATGCCTCGGGGTACCCCGAAGACACACTTTTCGGGATTAAGCTTCACGCCTTTCGCCTTGAGACATCAGAATGTCACTTCAAGGTCAGAAAGGAGGTCGGAGGCTTTCCCCGTCTTGACTACGATGTCATCGACGTAGGCCTCGACCATCCGGCCAATGTGTTCGCCGAACACATGGTTCATGCACCGCTGGTACGTCGCGCCCGCATTCCTCAAGCCGAACGACATGGTGACATAGCAGTACATGCCGAAGGGTGTGATGAAAGAAGTCGCAAGCCGGTCGGACTCTTTCATCCTGATTTGGTGATACCCTGAGTAGGCATCGAGGAAAGACAGGGTTTCACACCCAGCAGTGGAATCCATGATTTGATCGATGCGAGGCAGAGGGTAGGGAACCTTCGGACATGCTTTGTTTAGACCAGTGTAGTCTACACACATCCGCCATTTCCCTCCTTTCTTTCTCACAAGCACAGGGTTGGCAAGCCATTCGGGATGGAATACCTCTTTGATGAACCCTGCCACTATTAGCTTGTGGATCTCCTCGCCTATGGCTCTGCGCTTCTCTTCGTCGAATCGGCGCAGAGGCTGCTTGACGGGTCGGGCTCCGGCTCGGATGTCCAGCGAGTGCTCGGCGACATCCCTCGGCATGCCGGGCATGTCCGAGGGACTCCACGCGAAGACGTCGGCGTTCGCGCAGAGAAAGTCGACGAGCACTGCTTCCTATTTGAGATCGAGCTCGGAGCCGATCCGGACTTGCTTGGAGGCGTCGCTGCTGGGGTCGAGGGGGACGAACTTAACCGTCTCCGCTGGCTCAAAGTTGCCGGCATGACGCTTCACGTCTGGCACCTCCTTAGAGAGGCTCTCCAGGTCAGCGATGAGGGCCTCGGACTCGGCGAGGGCCTCGGCATACTCCACGCACTCCACGTCGCATTCGAACGAGTGTTTGTACGTGGGGCCGACGGTGATGACCCCGTTGGGGCCCGGCATCTTGAGCTTGAGGTAGGTGTTGTTGGGGACGGCCATGAACTTCGCGTAGCATGGCCTTCCCAGTACCGCGTGGTAGGTTCCTCAGAACCCGACCACCTCGAACGTCAGGGTCTCCCTTCGGAAGTTGGAGGGCGTTCCGAAGCAGACGGGAAGGTCGAGTTGTCCGAGGGGCTGGACGCGCTTCCCGGGGATGATCCCATGGAAAGGCGCAGCGCCTGCCCGGACCGAGGATAGATCGACACGCAGGAGCCCGAGGGTCTCGGCGTAGATGATGTTGAGGCTGCTGCCTCCGTCCATGAGGACCTTGGTGAGCCTGACGTCGCCGACGACGGGGTCGACAACGAGCAGGTATTTTCCCGGGCTCGGCACGTGGTCAGGATGGTCGGCTTGGTCGAAGGTGATGGGCTTGTCGGACCAGTCTAGGTAGACTGGCGCCGCCACCTTCACCGAACAGACCTCCCGACGCTCTTGCTTGCGGTGCCGAGCCGAGGCGTTCGCCGCTTGCCCACCGTATATCATGAAGCAGTCACGGACCTCGGGGAACTCTCCTGCCTGGTGATCTTCCTTCTTGTCGTCGTCGCGAGCCCTGCCACCCTCCGCGGGTGGCCCGGCCCTGTGGAAGTGGCGCCGAAGCATAGCGCACTCCTCAAGGGTGTGCTTGACGGGCCCCTGATGATAGGGGCACGGCTCCTTGAGCATCTTGTCGAAGAGGTTGGCATCTCCGGGGGGTTTCCGAGGGTTCTTGTACTCGGCGGCGGCGACAAGGTCCGCGTCGGCGGCGTCGCGTTTCGCTTGCGACTTCTTCTTGCCCTTCTTCTTGGCGCCGCGCTGAGTTGACGCCTCGGGGGCATCTTCCGGTGGGCGGCCCTGAGGCTGCTTGTCCTTCCGGAAGATAGCCTCGACCGCCTCCTGGCCAGAGGCGAACTTGGTGGCGATGTCCATCAGCTCGCTCGCCCTGGTGGGGGTCTTACGACCCAGCTTGCTCACCAGGTCACGGCAGGTGGTGCCGACGAGGAACGCGCCGATGACATCTGAATCGGTGATGTTGGGCAGCTCGGTGCGCTGCTTCGAGAATCGCTGGATGTAGTCCCGGAGAGACTCTCCCGGCTGCTGTCGGCAGCTTCGGAGGTCCCAGGAATTTCCGGGGCGCACATACGTACCCTGAAAATTGCCGGCGAATGCTTGGACCAGGTCGTCCTAGTTGGAGATCTGCCCCGGAGGCAGGTGCTCCAACCAGGCGCGAGCGGTGTCAGAGAGGAACAGGGGGAGGTTGCGGATGATGAGGTTGTCATCGTCCGTTCCACCCAGTTGGCAGGCCAGCCGGTAGTCCGCGAGCCACAGCTCCGGTCTCGTCTCCCCCGAGTACTTTGTGATAGTAGTCGGGGGTCGGAACTGGGTCGGGAACGGCGCCCGTCGTATGGCCCGGCTGAAGGCCTGCGGACCGGGTGGTTCGGGCGAGGGACTCCGATCCTCCCCGCTGTCGTAGCGTCCCCCACGCCTGGGGTGGTAGCCTCGGCGCACCCTCTCATCGAGGTGGGCCCGACGGTCGCGGTGATGGTGCTCGTTGCCGAGGCGACCCGGGGCCGCAGGCGCTGTGTTGCGCGTGCGCCCGGTGTGGACCGAGGCTTGCCGCATGAATCGGGAAGTCACGGCATGATGTTCCGAGGGGTACCCCTGCCTTCGGGAGGTGGAGCTCTCGGCCCGTCGGACCGCGGCGCCTTCCAGGAGATTCTTGAGCTCTCCCTGGATTCGCCGCCCCTCGGTGGTTGATGGCTCTGGCATCGCACGGAGAAGCATTGCTGCTGCAGCCAGGTTCTGGCCGACCCCACTGGAAGCGGGTGGCGGCCTCACCCTGACATCGTCGATGATGCGGTGCTGGATACCCTGGGGTAGATGACGCATTTCTCCGGCCGGAGGCTGGCCCGCCCATTCCTGCCCGACGTCCCGGCGGATCGGCTCAAGTGCTCCTGCTCCCTCGTCAAGCCTGGCCTGCACCCCGCGGATTTGCTCGAGCTGTGGGTCATGACCCCCCGCCTGAACGGGGACCACAGCTAGCTCCCGTAGGATCTCAACGCGAGGCGCAGGCCTAGGGAGATCACCGTTCTCCGGCATACCGAGATGGTTGCCTTCGGAGGGACCCCCTAGATCGACGTGGAAACATTCATGACTTGGGCCACAGTCCTCGTTGCCGAGGCTGCGGCTACCGTCGGAACAGTCGGAAAGGCAGTAGTCGCATGCGGTCATGAAGTCCCGCATGGCACTGGGGTTACCAAGTCCGGAGAAATCCCAACAGAAGTCGGGCTCGTCATCTTCCTCGGACCCCGAGGGCCCATAGGTCGAGACGTCCGTCAGCCGGTCCTAGGGTGATCGCACACGAAACCCCAGAGGGTTTGGACTCACCTCTACGAGAGCGTCCGCCAAAGCGAAGCCGCTTGGCGGGTCGAGGCTGAATCCGAAAGGCGTGAGATGGGAATCGGTCGGTACCTCTTGGTTGACGGGCGGTGATGAAGTCACGTCGGGGACTGACTGCACCGTCGTCTCAGGTACGAGGGTGACATCCAGCAAGCCTTTCGCGAGCGTGCTGGCGTCGTCCGTTTGCTCGGAATCGGCGTGTTGCGGGGAGACGGCGCTCGTCTTCGTCTCAAGCGCGAGATCGATGCCCGACGCGCCCCCCGTTGGGGCGCTGGCGCCGTCGACTCGCTCGACAGCCGACGAGGCGCTGCCTCCTGCTTGGCCTTGGTTGACCTGCCTCCTCCTCCGTCGGCGGGGGAGAGGACGGGGTGAACTCGAATGTTGTTCTTCCACCACACGGGGAAGGCGTCGTCGATTCCGCCGCCGGCGGGCGGGCTGTCGGCCGCCATTGTCGCTGTCGCATGGCGGGGGAAGGAGTATCATGTCGTAGCTACCGTCGAGGGACATGAACTCAAGACTCCCGAAACGGAGCACCGTCCCAGGCCGGAGAGGTTGCTGGAGACTACCCATCTGGAGCTTGACGGGAAGCTGTTCGTCAACACGCAGTAGGCCCCTACCTGGCGAGCCAACTGTCGGCATTTCGAGACCGGGGGGTCCTTGGGCCGACGAGTGAAATGTCGCCGCGTGCCCCAGCCCAGATAGGTCGGCACGAGGCCGAGCGCGAAGGGGGGAGAAAGGTGGCCGGAGACGGGCGTGTGAGAGGTGGAAATCCCACGGCCTTCGTGTTCGTCCCGCGCCCAGGTCGGGTGCGCTTGCAGTAGGGGGTTACAAGCGTCCACGCGGGTGAGGGAGCGAGCGGCCTTACGCGAGCGCCTGTCTCGTCCTCGTCCCCGCGCGGCCAACCCTCTGTAAGAGGGCCCTGGTCCTTCCTTTTATAGGCGTAAGGAGAGTATCCAGGTGTACAATGGGGGGTGTAGCAGAGTGCTACGTGTCTAGCGGACGAGAGCTAGCGCCCTAAGTACATGCCGTCGTGGCAGCCGGAGAGGTTTTGGCACCCGGTTTGTGTGATGTCGTGGCCGTCGGAGGAGCGCTGGAGCCTGGCGGAAGGACAGCTGTCGGGGCTGTCGAGTCCTTGCTGACGTCCTCTTGCTTCCGTAAGGGGGCGGAGAGCTGCCGTCGTCAGGGAGCGTGCGGGGCGCCATCATTGCCTATCTGGCGGAGCGAGCCAGATGGGACGTCGGTCTTATTCCCCGTAGCCTGAGTCAGCTTGGGGTAGGGTAATGATGGCGCTTCCTGTCGACGTGGTCGGTCCGCGCCCTAGGTTGGGTGATGTGGAGGCTCCTCCGAGGTCGAGGTCGAGTCCGAGCCCCTGGGTCGGGCGAGGCGGAGACCGTCGGCTGATGCCAGGGCTGAGTCCGAGCCCTAGGGTCGGGCGAAGCAGAGTTCGTCGTCTTCTGGGGCTGAGCCCAAGTCCGAGCCCTGGGTCGGGCGGTGCGGAGTTCGCCGTCTTCCGGGGCTTAGCCCGAGTCCGAGCCCTGGGCCGGGCGGAGCGGAGTTCGCTGTCTTCCAGGGCTTAGCCCAAGTCCGAGCCCTGGGTCGGGCGGAGCGGTGTTCACCGTCTTCCGGGGCTTAGCCCAAGTCCGAGCCCTGGGTCGGGCGGAGCGGAGTTCACCGTCTTCCGGGGCTTAGCCCGAGTCCGAGCCCTGGGTCGGGCGGAGCGGAGTTCGCCGTCTTCCGGGGCTTAGCCCGAGTCCGAGCCCTGGGTCGGGCGGAGCGGAGTTCACCGTCTTCCGGGGCTTAGCCCGAGTCCGAGCCCTGGGTCGGGCGGAGCGGAGTTCGCCGTCTTCTGGGGCTTAGCCCAAGTCCGAGCCCTGGGTCGGGCGGAGCGGAGTTCGCCGTCTTCCGGGGCTTAGCCCGAGTCCGAGCCCTGGGTCGGGCGGAACGGAGCTTCCTATGGTGCCTGAGGTCGGGCCTGACTGCCTGTCAGCCTCACTCTATCAAGTGGCATGACAGTCGGTGCGGCGCAGGCGGCGCTGTCCTTCTGTCAGGTCGGTCAGTGGAGCGGCGAAGTGACTGCGGTCACTTCGGCTCTGTCAACTGAAGGGCGCGCGTCAGGATAAAGGTGTCAGGCCACCTTTGCATTAAATGCTCCTGCAATTTGGCCGGTCGGCGCGGCGATTTGGTCAGGGTTGCTTCTTGGCGAAGACAGGGCCTCGGGCGAGACGGAGATCCTCCGGGGTCGGCTGCCCTTGCCCGAGGCTAGGCTCGGGCGAGGCGTGATCGAGTCCCTCGAATGGACCGATCCCTGACTTAATCGCACCCATCAGGCCTTTGCAGCTTTGTCCTGATGGGGGTTACCAGCTGAGAATTAGGAGCCTTGAGGGTACCCCTAATTATGGTCCCCGACACATCCCCAATGGACATGTTCCTTAGCGCGACGCACGGAGCCTCTTCATCATCTAGCTCATCAAGATCAACATGCTCTACTTGAGAGCCATTAGTCTCATCGAACACAATGTCACAAGAAACTTCAACTAGTCCAGAGGACTTGTTAAAGACTCTATATGCCCTTGTGTTTGAATCATATCCTAGTAAAAAGCCTTCTACAGCCTTAGGAGCAAATTTGGATTTTCTACCTCTTTTAACAAGAATAAAGCATTTGCTGCCAAAGACTCTAAAATATGAAACATTGGGATTTTTACCGGTTAGGAGTTCATAAGATGTCTTCTTGAGGATTCGGTGTAGATACAACCGGTTGATGGCGTAGCAGGCGGTGTTGACCGCCTTGGCCCAAAACCGATCCGAAGTCTTGTACTCATCAAGCATGGTTCTTGCCATGTCTAATAGAGTTCTATTCTTCCTCTCCACTACACCATTTTGTTGTGGCGTGTAGGGAGAAGAGAACTCATGCTTGATGCCCTCCTCAAGGAAGCCTTCAATTTGAGAGTTCTTGAACTCCGTCCCGTTGTCGCTTCTAATCTTCTTGATCCTTAAGCCGAACTCATTTTGAGCCCGTCTCAAGAATCCCTTTAAGGTTTCTTGGGTATGAGATTTTTGCTGCAAAAAGAACACCCAAGTGAAGCGAGAATAATCATCCATAATAACTAGACAGTACTTACTCCCGCCGATGCTTATGTAAGTTATCGGGTCGAATAGGTCCATGTGTAGGAGCTCGAGTGGCCTGTCAGTCGTCATAATGTTCTTGTCTGGATGATGAGAACCAACTTGCTTCCCTGCCTGACATGCGCTACAAATCCTGTCTTTCTCAAAATGAACATTTGTTAGTCCCAAAATGTGTTCTCCCTTTAGAAGCTTGTGAAGATTCTTCATTCCAACATGTGCTAGTCGGCGATGCCAGAGCCAGCCCATGTTAGTCATAGCAATTAAGCAAGTGTCGAGTTCAGCTCTATCAAAATCTACTAAGTACAGCTGACCCTCTAACACTCCCTTAAATGCTATTGAATCATCACTTCTTCTAAAGACAGTAACACCTATATCTGTAAAAAGACAGTTGTAGCCCATTTTACATAATTGCGAAACTGAAAGCAAGTTGTAATCTAAAGAATCTACAAGAAAAACATTGGAAATGGAATGGTCAGGAGATATAGCAATTTTACCCAATCCTTTGACCAAACCTTGGTTTCCATCCTCGAATGTGATAGCTCTTTGGGGGTCTTGGTTTTTCTCATAGGAGGAGAACATGTTCTTCTCCCCTGTCATATGATTTGTGCACCCGCTGTCGATGATCCAACTTGAGCCCTCGGATGCATAAACCTACAAAACAAATTTAGTTCTTGATTTTAGGTACCCAAACGGTTTTGGGTCCTTTGACATTAGATACAAGAACTTTGGGTACCCAAACACAAGTCTTTGACCCCTTGTGCTTGCCCCCAACATACTTGGCAACTACCTTGCCGGATTTGTTAGTCAAAACATAGGATGCATCAAAGGTTTTAAATGAAATGTTAGAATCATTTGATGCAATAGGAGTTTTATTTTTAGGCAATTTAGCACGGGTTGATTGCCTAGAGCTAGATGTCTCACCCTTATACATGAAAGCATGATTAGGGCCATAGTGAGACTTCCTAGAGTGAATTCTCCTAATCTTATGCTCGGGATAACCGGCAGGGTACAAAATGTAACCCTCGTTATCCTAAGGCATGGGAGCCTTGCCCTTAACAAAGTTAGATAATCTTTTAGGAGGGGCATTAAGTTTGACATTGTCTCCCTTTTGGAAGCTAATGCCATCCTTGATGCCAGGGCGTCTCCCACTATAGAGCATGCTTCTAGCAAATTTAAATTTTTCATTTTCTAAGTCATGCTCAATAATTTTGGCATTAAGTTGAGCTATGTGATCATTTTGTTTCTTAATTAAAGCTAGGTGATCATGGATAGCATCAACATTAATGTCTCTACATCTAGTGCAAATGGAAACATGCTCAACGGTAGATGTAGAGGGTTTGCAAGATTTTAGTTCAACAATCTTAGCATGTAAAATGTCATTTTCACTTCTAAGATTGGAAATTGTAACATTGCAAACATCTAGGTCTTTAGCCTTAGCAATTAATTTTTCATTATCATTTCTAAGGCTAGCAAGAGAGATGTTCAATTCTTCAATCTTAGCAAGTAAACTAACATTATCATCTCTAAGATTGGGAATTGAAACATCACATACATTTGAATCAACCTTAGCTATTAAACTAGCATTCTCATTTCTAAGGTTGGTAATAATATCATGGCACTTGCTTAGCTCACTAGATAATTTTTCATATTTTTCTACTTCTAGAGCATAAGCATCCTTAACCTTAACATGCTTCTTATTTTCCTTAATTAGGAAGTCCTCTTAGGAGTCCAAGAGTTCATCTTTCTCATGAATAGCACTAATTAATTCATTTAATTTTTCTTTTTGTTGCATGTTAAGGTTGGCAAAAAGAATACGCAAATTATCTTCCTCATCACTAAAATGATCTTCATCACTAGAGGAAGCATATTTAGTGGAGGATCTTGATTTTACCTTCTTCCTTTTGCCGTCCTTTGCCATGAGGCACTTGTGGCCAACGTTGGGGAATAGGAGTCCCTTGGTGACGGCGATGTTGGCGGCGTCCTCGTCGGAGGAGGAGTCGGAGGAGCTCTCGTCGGAGTTCCACTCGTGACACACATGGGCATCGCCGCCCTTCTTCTTGTAGTACCTCTTCTTTTCTCTCCTCTTGCCCTTCTTGTCGTTATCCCTATCACTGTCACTTGATAAAGGACATTTTGCAATAAAGTGACCGGGCTTACCACACTTGTAGCACACTTTCTTGGAGCGGGACTTGTAGTCCTTCCCTCTCCTTTGCTTGATGATTTGGCAGAAGCTCTTGATGATGAGCGCCATTTCCTCGTTGTCGAGCTTGAAGGCGTCGATGGGTAGTCTACTTGATGTAGACTCTTCCTTCTTCTCCTCCGTCGCCTTGAATGCGACCGGTTGTGCTTTGGGCATGGAGGAGGTGCCTTGCTCGACTATTTTCTTTGAGCCTTTGATCATGTCACACCCGGGTTTTAGGGGCACCAAGACCCGGGCGCGAACATAAACACCAGGTATGCTGGGACCAAGTCTCACACATATGATGTATAGTGGCACAGGATCGAATGTCACAACTTTATATATAATAGGAATTCTATACAAAATAAACAATTACATTATAAGGAGACAACGGTCCAGCAACCCAAAGTTGACTGGGAGACGACGGCCTAGATCTCTCACGAACACTTCACAGCATCCTCCGAGCGCATCATCCTGCGGTACCTATTCTTGACCTGTGGGGGGGTGTGAGACAGCAAGAGTGAGCTCACATACGTTCATCGCTCAACAAGTTGTGGGGAATAATGTGCATGAACTCGCCAAAGGTGGGAGCTCACGTGAAGTGTAAGGCTTACCAAAGAAGATGGTTAGAGCTGAGCATTGCTTTTAAAGTTGGTCAAAATTTTATTAGCAGTTACTAAGTATAAGTAAATACCAACCCAATTAAATAGTTGAACAAAAGTAACAACATCACCTGCGATGCAATGCATATGACAAATTGAATTTAGTTCCATAAATTAATCATGTGAGTGTCCGAGCTGCTCATGACCGTGAGCACGGCTAGTATACCAGTTTTACACTCTGCAGAGGTTGCGCATCTTTACCCACAAGTCATGTTACCCATCTGCCAAGGGATCGCGACTTCCCATACACCTCTACCGAGGAGGCGAGGCAGGGTAACACTACGAGGCCTTTACAAAGTTCCACTAGCTTCAGAAAACCCGCTACAGTTTATAGGAAGTTCCAATGCAGGAATCCCTTGCAGGACCGCCATCGCAGCAAAATCCTCCCGAGGGCCTTCCTAACAGGAATCCCTTGCAGGACTGCCAACGCAGCAAAATCCTCCCGAGGGCCTCCCTACACTGACCACTCCCCTACTGCCCTTGCCCCTTTCGGGTAAGGTAGTCTTCCACTAGCTTTCCTAATTAATCAGCCAAGGGGTCCCATTCCTCCCTTGTGGTAGCACTGTTTTCCCGGGTGGTTCTCCATGTTCCAATTAACATAATGATCTTAACATGAACAGTAATAATAAACAGATAATAAAAGTGTGATCATGAATCATGTATCTTCATACCCAAAACCATATAGAGCACTAGCAAGTACTACCCAGAAATTCAGTGGTGAACAAGGTATAAAGATAATCAAACTAGAGTAACCTGTTGGGTCCCGTCAAAATTAACCTATGCAGATCATTATGATTAATTAGAACATGAGTGGGTAAAAAGAAGTGATCAAGGGCACAACTTGCCTGGGACTTGAGATTCCAGGTACCAGGATGATCTTCAGAAGACTCATGTCGTCACGCTAGTCGTATCAATACAAACAAACATGGGATGGGCAAAAATTAACATTACACCAAACATGTAAACAAAATACACAGTAAAAATCTATACATTAAAATGAGATCACAGGAACTGGAATCATTAAATTTGGAGTTATAGCTTTCAAATTATGAATTTCCAAAGATTTTATGCATTTAATATAGGGTTAAGTGAGAAATAAATTTTAATGTGTATTTCATGTAAAAACAGTGGTTCCATTTGATAGAGAATAATATTACAAAATTATAGGAACTAGAATGGGCAAATTTGGACTTAGTATGAATTTTCTAGGATTTGAACAAGTTCTAGGAATTATTTTTATGTTACAAACTCATTTCTGTAATTAATTAATCCATCCCACGGATCCCTGGACCGCGCGCACAATTACAGAAAAACCCAAGGGCTTCTGCGTAAACATCCTACAGACTCAAAGACCACAGCGCAGGACTGCGGGTTGGTATAGAAAAAGTCGAGGGGCTCTTTTGTAAAACATCCACGGCGAAGGGGGATGGATGAATATCTACCGTCCGATCAGAGATGGACGCCCCGATTAAATCGAGTACCACCCCGAACCGGTACGCTCTAGTGGCCGCCCGATCCGAGATCTACGGATCGGATTTAAAATACTCAAGGTGGCTTCGAATGCGCCCGATCTCCATCCAACGGTCCGGATCAATCCATCGGAGCGGTATGCGTTGTTTCTAATCTCAGCCGTTCCCCTCCGATCCAACGGCTGCAAGGTCTCTTCCCCAACCCGACAGACGACGCCGACGCCGTTCCCCCCCAACGGCGGAGCACCACCGGCGGTCACGCAATCCGACGTCCGAACGCCACAAACCCAAAATTGACCGGTGCTAAACCTAGAGGGAAGGATGGCGAACTCGATTAAAGCACGTACCGCAGATGGAGGGCAATGGAGGGAGCTGGCCACGGAGAAGAGCGGACCCGCGGCGGTGCTCGAACGACGGTGAGAAATTGAAGGGCTCCCAGTGATCTTCTCAGCACACCGGGGTCACGAGTGAATTCCTAGGGACACGAAGAAGCGCCTAGACTGGTCACCGAGGACCCGACGACGCCGGTGGAGAATTTCCTCGGTAGCGGCGCGAGTTCTCCCTCCCCTGCGGCGTTCTAAAGCTCCCTTTCTCTCTCTTCTCTCATGGTTTCTTGGACGGAGGTGGCTAGAAACCCAGGGGCTGTGGGGTCGGTTTTATACCCAGGCGGTGCCCGGAGTCCGAGCGGGTACGAGCAGCGAGATCCGCGGAGGTGGTTGAGCTCGTGCCCACGGAGTCTGCGGCGACGGACTCACGTTCTGTGCGCGCGATGCGCGGGCTGTTGCGCGGAAGAAGGAGATGACAAGGCGGGCCCATTGGCAGCGACCCCAGGCGAGCCAAGAAAGGAGCGCAGAGCTGACGTGCGGGGTCGGGCGCGATCCATGTGGGTGTGCGACTGGTGACGTGGGCCCACATGTCGGCGCGCGTCGACGGATGCAGTATGGGCTGCGCGGTGGAGAAGGAAAGGTGGGCCGAAAACGAAGTTGGGGCCCAGTTAGGATAGTTCTGTTTTATTCTTTTCTTTTCTATCTCTTTTTCTCCATTTTCAAATCCAATTTGAATTCAAGTTTAAATTCAAACTTTGTGAATAACTTGTCCTCAATTTAAAATGTATAGTTTAATAATTTAAGTATGAAAGGTATTTATTCTGATTTTTATTTTATTTTATGTAGTATTTTTCTCAGTTCTTCCCTTCTCTTAATTCAAACCCTAATTTTCAATTTAGGATTCAAACTTTCTCTCAAGTCATTGTTTTATTTTTACTAGCATTATTATTGTTATTTTGTCACAATATGCACACAAAAGAAAATCCCAGCATGATGCATGATTTATTTGAGTAGTATTCTTTTGTTAATTATTTATCTGTGTAAGTGAGGTGTCCACATGAAATGTTAGATAGAGATGACACACATATCTATAAAGGAATGTAATTTCTCCTTTTAGATTTTTCTTACAAAGTGGGTATTACAAATCCTACCCCCCTTAAAAAGAATCTCGTCCTCGAGATTTGTAAGAAAAGGGATGCAGAAGATCTTGGTGTGCAGTTTAGCTTTTTGTTCCTAATTAGCTCCAAATTGATTTTTTTTAAAGTCTTTTAATACTTGTTAGCAAGTGGTTAGAAAAGTATGGGTACACTATCTTTAGGTGTAAGTAGAGAAGGTTGGGATAAGAGAAAGGATAAAACGAGGAAAGATTTCATCCCGGGTGGTGGATCTTGACTCATCTTGGGATCTGTTTGACTTCTATCCTTTCTTGACGAGGTTGATCTTGTCCTTTTCTGATCATTGAATCGGGATCAGTGTATATTCTCGGGGTTAGGGGAATATGGTTAAGATGGATATGGTGAGATAGACTACATGATGTAGGTCAAAAGTTTGTTTGATGTTAGGTGGGGATAGGCAGATTATGCAATCCATCAAGACTCTATTGGTTGGGTTGGTCTATCATTCTTTATTTAGGTGTAGGGTGAACTAAGTTAAGACATGTTCTATAGGAGTAGAGTCTAGTCTATTTAATATGTTTGATAAGTCACTTTAGATTAGATCAGATCTAGGTTAGATTGGTGTGACTAGCTTGAACTAGATAAGGTCTAATTAATTCGGATTGGATCATGATTGTTACTCTGAGGTGAGATAAGCAAAGTGGTTAGGATAAGATAAGATAAGATAGATTCTTTTAAGATAAGAATGGATCTGTTAAGCTACATACATTTTTTTTAATGAGGGACAATCTAAGTTTGATTGGTTATATATATGCCTAAGTATATGTAGATGCAATTGTGGACACTACTCCACAACTCATCCCACTCAATCAAAGATCCAAATCAGACAAGTATCATAAGAACAAACATTCAAGTGCATAGATAACCATAAAAATAGTTTTGTTTTTGTTCCTGAGAGTAGGTCTCCTATTCCTAAAGATCACTTTAGGCACATGATTTCAAAGTGTGAAATCCAAGTTTGTCTTTAGAAAGAAAAGGTAAGAATAATCAGAGTAAGCGGAAATAGATGAGAAAAGATTAAGAAAAGTTTAGAAAGAATCAGAGTAGCAAAGGTAAGTAGACAATGGTTGTCCAGTTCTATCTAGGTTTCGTCCTACAGTCAACATTCCTCTGATACCACTTCTGTCACACTCGGGTTTTAGGGGCACCAAGACCCGGGCGCGAACATAAACACCAGGTATGCTGGGACCAAGTCTCACACATATGATGTATAGTGGCACAGGATCGAATGTCACAACTTTATATATAATAGGAATTCTATACAAAATAAACAATTACATTATAAGGAGACAACGGTCCAGCAACCCAAAGTTGACTGGGAGACGACGGCCTAGATCTCTCACGAACACTTCACAGCATCCTCCGAGCGCATCATCCTGCGGTACCTGTTCTTGACCTGTGGGGGGGTGTGAGACAGCAAGAGTGAGCTCACATACGTTCATCGCTCAACAAGTTGTGGGGAATAATGTGCATGAACTCGCCAAAGGTGGGAGCTCACGTGAAGTGTAAGGCTTACCAAAGAAGATGGTTAGAGCTGAGCATTGCTTTTAAAGTTGGTCAAAATTTTATTAGCAGTTACTAAGTATAAGTAAATACCAACCCAATTAAATAGTTGAACAAAAGTAACAACATCACCTGCGATGCAATGCATATGACAAATTGAATTTAGTTCCATAAATTAATCATGTGAGTGTCCGAGCTGCTCATGACCGTGAGCACGACTAGTATACCAGTTTTACACTCTGCAGAGGTTGCGCATCTTTACCCACAAGTCATGTTACCCATCTGCCAAGGGATCGCGACTTCCCATACACCTCTACCGAGGAGGCGAGGCAGGGTAACACTACGAGGCCTTTACAAAGTTCCACTAGCTTCAGAAAACCCGCTACAGTTTATAGGAAGTTCCAATGCAGGAATCCCTTGCAGGACCGCCATCGCAGCAAAATCCTCCCGAGGACCTTCCTAACAGGAATCCCTTGCAGGACTGCCAACGCAGCAAAATCCTCCCGAGGGCCTCCCTACACTGACCACTCCCCTACTGCCCTTGCCCCTTTCGGGTAAGGTAGTCTTCCACTAGCTTTCCTAATTAATCAGCCAAGGGGTCCCATTCCTCCCTTGTGGTAGCACTGTTTTCCCGGGTGGTTCTCCATGTTCCAATTAACATAATGATCTTAACATGAACAGTAATAATAAACAGATAATAAAAGTGTGATCATGAATCATGTATCTTCATACCCAAAACCATATAGAGCACTAGCAAGTACTACCCAGAAATTCAGTGGTGAACAAGGTATAAAGATAATCAAACTAGAGTAACCTGTTGGGTCCCGTCAAAATTAACCTATGCAGATCATTATGATTAATTAGAACATGAGTGGGTAAAAAGAAGTGATCAAGGGCACAACTTGCCTGGGACTTGAGATTCCAGGTACCAGGATGATCTTCAGAAGACTCGTGTCGTCACGCTAGTCGTATCAATACAAACAAACATGGGATGGGCAAAAATTAACATTACACCAAACATGTAAACAAAAATACACAGTAAAAATCTATACATTAAAATGAGATCACAGGAACTGGAATCATTAAATTTGGAGTTATAGCTTTCAAATTATGAATTTCCAAAGATTTTATGCATTTAATATAGGGTTAAGTGAGAAATAAATTTTAATGTGTATTTCATGTAAAAACAGTGGTTCCATTTGATAGAGAATAATATTACAAAATTATAGGAACTAGAATGGGCAAATTTGGACTTAGTATGAATTTTCTAGGATTTGAACAAGTTCTAGGAATTATTTTTATGTTACAAACTCATTTCTGTAATTAATTAATCCATCCCACGGATCCCTGGACCGCGCGCACAATTACAGAAAAACCCAAGGGCTTCTGCGTAAACATCCTACAGACTCAAAGACCACAGCGCAGGACTGCGGGTTGGTATAGAAAAAGTCGAGGGGCTCTTTTGTAAAACATCCACGGCGAAGGGGGATGGATGAATATCTACCGTCCGATCAGAGATGGACGCCCCGATTAAATCGAGTACCACCCCGAACCGGTACGCGCTGGTGGCCGCCCGATCCGAGATCTACGGATCGGATTTAAAATACTCAAGGTGGCTTCGAATGCGCCCGATCTCCATCCAACGGTCCGGATCAATCCATCGGAGCGGTATGCGTTGTTTCTAATCTCAGCCGTTCCCCTCCGATCCAACGGCTGCAAGGTCTCTTCCCCAACCCGACAGACGACGCCGACGCCGTTCCCCCCCCCCAACGGCGGAGCACCACCGGCGGTCACGCAATCCGACGTCCGAACGCCACAAACCCAAAATTGACCGGTGCTAAACCTAGAGGGAAGGATGGCGAACTCGATTAAAGCACGTACCGCAGATGGAGGGCAATGGAGGGAGCTGGCCACGGAGAAGAGCGGACCCGCGGCGGTGCTCGAACGACGGTGAGAAATTGAAGGGCTCCCAGTGATCTTCTCAGCACACCGGGGTCACGAGTGAATTCCTAGGGACACGAAGAAGCGCCTAGACTGGTCACCGAGGACCCGACGACGCCGGTGGAGAATTTCCTCGGTAGCGGCGCGAGTTCTCCCTCCCCTGCGGCGTTCTAAAGCTCCCTTTCTCTCTCTTCTCTCATGGTTTCTTGGACGGAGGTGGCTAGAAACCCAGGGGCTGTGGGGTCGGTTTTATACCCAGGCGGTGCCCAGAGTCCGAGCGGGTACGAGCAGCGAGATCCGCGGAGGTGGTTGAGCTCGTGCCCACGGAGTCTGCGGCGACGGACTCACGTTCTGTGCGCGCGATGCGCGGGCTGTTGCGCGGAAGAAGGAGATGACAAGGCGGGCCCATTGGCAGCGACCCCAGGCGAGCCAAGAAAGGAGCGCAGAGCTGACGTGCGGGGTCGGGCGCGATCCATGTGGGTGTGCGACTGGTGACGTGGGCCCACATGTCGGCGCGCGTCGGCGGATGCAGTATGGGCTGCGCGGTGGAGAAGGAAAGGTGGGCCGAAAACGAAGTTGGGGCCCAGTTAGGATAGTTCTGTTTTATTCTTTTCTTTTCTATCTCTTTTTCTCCATTTTCAAATCCAATTTGAATTCAAGTTTAAATTCAAACTTTGTGAATAACTTGTCCTCAATTTAAAATGTATAGTTTAATAATTTAAGTATGAAAGGTATTTATTCTGATTTTTATTTTATTTTATGTAGTATTTTTCTCAGTTCTTCCCTTCTCTTAATTCAAACCCTAATTTTCAATTTAGGATTCAAACTTTCTCTCAAGTCATTGTTTTATTTTTACTAGCATTATTATTGTTATTTTGTCACAATATGCACACAAAAGAAAATCCCAGCATGATGCATGATTTATTTGAGTAGTATTCTTTTGTTAATTATTTATCTGTGTAAGTGAGGTGTCCACATGAAATGTTAGATAGAGATGACACACATATCTATAAAGGAATGTAATTTCTCCTTTTAGATTTTTCTTACAAAGTGGGTATTACAGATCATCAACTCAAAGCTCACAAATTTACCTATAACTTCCTCGGGAGACATTAGTGTATATCTAGGATCACCACGAATTAATTGAACTTGAGTAGGATTAAGAAATACTAGTGATCGTAGAATAGCCTTGACCATTTCATGGTCATCCCATTTTGTGCTCCCGAGGTTGCGCACTTGGTTCACCAAGGTTTTGAGTCGGTTGTACATTGCTTGTGGCTCCTCCCCATGGTGAAGCATGAAGCGACCGAGCTCCCCCTCGATCGTCTCCCGCTTGGTGATCTTGGTTACCTCGTCTCCTTCATGCGCGGTCTTGAGCACGTCCCAAATTTCCTTTGTGCTCTTCAACCCTTGCACCTTATTATACTCCTCTCGACTTAGAGAGGCGAGGAGTATAGTTGTGGCTTGGGAGTTGAAGTGTTGGATTTGTTCGACCTCCTCCGAGTCGTAATCCTTGTCTCCCTTCTTTGGTACCCACACTCCATACTCAATAATATCCCATATGCTTTTGTGGAGTGAGGTTAGGTGATGCCTCATTTTATCACTCCACATAGAATAATCTTCACCTTCAAACATAGGTGGTTTGCCTAATGGAATGGAAAGTAATGGAGTGCGTCTAGAAATGCGAGGATAGCGAAGGGACATCTTACTATACTTCTTGCGCTCATGACGCTTTGAATTAGTGGAGGCCGATTCCGAGCCGGAGGTGGAGGGTGACAAAGAGTCAGTCTCGTAGTAGACCACCTTCTTCATCTTCTTCTTCTTGTCACCCATCCGATGGGACTTGATGGAGGAAGAGGATTCCTCCTTGTGCTTGTGGGCGGACTCCCTTGAGTGTGTTCTTCCCGAGCTTGCGGACTTGTCGCCGGTCCCGAGATCCCTCTTGGCGGATGCTCCCGACATCACTTCGAGCGGTTAGGCTCTAATGAAGCACTGGGCTCTGATACCAATTGAAAGTCGCCTAGAGGGGGGGGGGTGAATAGGGCGAATCTGAAATTTATAAACTTAAGCACAACTACAAGTCGGGTTAGCGTTAGAAATATAAACGAGTCCGAGAGAGAGGGTGAAAAACAAATCACGGGCAAATAAAGAGTGAGACACAAGGATTTGTTTTACCGAGGTTCGGTTCTTGCAAACCTACTCCCCGTTGAGGTGGTCACAAAGACCGGGTCTCTTTCAACCCTTTCCCTCTCTCAAACGGTCACTTAGACCGAGTGAGCTTCTCTTCTCAATCAAACGGGACACAAAGTCCCCGCAAGGACCACCACACAATTGGTGTCTCTTGCCTCGGTTACAATTGAGTTTGATCACAAGAAGAATGAGAAAGAAAAGAAGCAATCCAAGCGCAAGAGCTCAAATGAACACGAATATCACTCTCTCACTAGTCACTATTGATTGGAGTTGTCTTTGGACTTGGGAGAGGATTTGATCTCTTTGGAGTGTCTTGTATTGAATGCTATAGCTCTTGTAAGGTGTGGAAGTTGGAAAACTTGGATGCAATTGAATGTGGGGTGGTTGGGGGTATTTATAGCCCCAACCACCAAAAGTGGCCGTTGGGAGGCTGTCTGTCGCATGGCGCACCGGACAGTCCGGTGCGCCACCAGACACTGTCCGGTGCGCCACCAAACACTGTCCGGTGCGCCAGCCACGTCAGCCGGCCGTTGGGTTCTGACCGTTGGAGCTCTGCCTGGTGGGGCCTCTGGGCTGTCCGGTGGTGCACCGGACAGGTCCTGTAGACTGTCCGGTGCGCCTTCTGCGCGTGCTCTGTCCTCTGCGCGTGCAGGCGCGCATTAAATGCGTTGCAGTCGATCGTTGCGTGCGAAGTAGCCGTTGCTCCACTGGCACACCGGACAGTCCGGTGTGACACCGGACACTGTCCGGTGCTTCACCGGACAGTCCGGTGAATTATAGCGGAGCGGCCTCCCATTTTCCCGAAGGTGGCAAGTTCAGCTTCGAGTTCCCTGGTGCACCTGACACTGTCCGGTGGTGCACCGGACAGTCCGGTGCGCCAGACCAGGGTGCCTTTGGGATGTCTGTAGCTCTCTTTATTTGAACCCATCTTTGGTCTTTTTATTGGCTTGTTGTGAACCTTTGGCACCTGTAAAACTTATAGACTAGAGCAAACTAGTTAGTCCAATTATTTGTGTTGGGCAATTCAACCACCAAAATCAATTTAGAAAAAGGTGTAAGCCTATTTCCCTTTCAGGAACCTTGTGTTCCTTGACGGATAGAGGTTGCTTGGGAGTCTCCAAATTTGTGGACGACCCTAAGAAGTTTGTATTACCCGCTCGTTGAGCTAAGTTAAGAAGAGATTGCCTTGACCTTGGTGGTCGGCTTGTCGAGGATTAGGGTTGGAAAAGACCCGGCCCTTTGTGGGCTCCTCAACGAGGAGTAGGACACCTTTGTGGTGGAAGCCGAACCTCGGGTTAAATCTTGTGTTCTTGTTGTGTTTTTGAGAAGTGCTTTAAATTGCTGGTTAGTCTATCTTTGTTTTTATCTTGTGTGTGAATCTTGTGGACTCAGTTCACATCGATTTGACACCCATTCGAGTGGATCTTCTTTAGGGCAAGATATAAGAAAGAATCTCTCATTACTCTATGCTATTCATGTGACTATTTATCTAATATAAGTTGAGTAGGTTCAAACCAGTTCAGCCGGGAATAATACCAGCTGAACCAGTTTGCACCAGTGCAACTTGAAATTTGACTATCTCGAAGTTTTTTGTAAGAAATTTTAGGTGTAGCCTATTCACCCCTCTAGGCTACTTTCAATTGGTATCGGAGCCACGTGCCTCGTTTTTAGTCCTAACCGCGTGAGGAAACGATCATGTCGACTCCCAGGAACAACGAAGATCCTCTTCTCGAGGAGATGCTAGTCACCACGACCGACGAGGAAGTGGATCCTAAGATCCTTGACCTCGCTATGAAGATTACCGAGAAAATGTTCCTCAAGGTGAAAGAGGAAGGTGCAAAGAAAAAGGACGAATAAGAAGAATCAAGAAGAAAGGCCGAGGAAGACAAAGGAAAGGGAAAAATTGAATACAACGATGACTTGGTAGAGCTTTTGGTGTCAAAGGTGATGAGCAAGGTAAGTCTCAACACCGAAGAGTTATCCACCAAAAGTAACAGTAACAAATTCAATAGAGTTCAATTTGATTACTCTCGTAATTTTATTTCCAACTTCTCTTCGACGCCACTCGAAAAGCTTTCGACTCTTAGTTAGTTGAACTATGATGAGTGGGCCGATAAGATGAAGTCGCATCTAACCGGTGTGCATCTGAGTCTTTGGGAGATTGTTAACATAGGTATGAACAAGCCCGCCCAAGGAGAAGAGATGACGCCGGAAATGATGCAAGAAGTGCATCGCAATGCTCAAGCGGTTAGCATCATCAAAGGAAGCTTATGTCCAGAAGAGTACCGAAAAGTCCAAGGCAGAGAGGATGCTCGTGATATTTGGAACATTCTCAAAATGTCACATGAAGGAGATCCTAAAGCGAAGAGACATAGGATTAAAGCTTTGGAAAGTGAGCTTGCTAGATATGATTGGATTAAGGGTGAGTTCCTCCAATATCTCTTTGATTGGTTGATGGTCTTAGTCAATAAGATAAGAGTCTTAGGAAGTGAGGATTGGAGTGACTCTAAGGTCACTAAGCTTTTCATGAGAGCCTACAAGGAAAAGGACAAGAGCTTAGCATAAATGATAAGAGATCGTGATGATTATGAGGAGATGACTCCTCATCAACTATTTGCTAAGATCCAACAACATGAGTCTGAGGAAGCTCCAACCAAGACAAGAGATTCTCATGCCTTGGTTGCAAATAAACAAGAATCTTCCAAAAAGAGTTCGATGGGCAAAGATCACAAGTCCAAGAAAATAGTTGAAAGTTCAAGTGATGATGAAAGTTCAAGCGATGAAGACACAACAATGTTTATCAAGACTTTCAAGAAATTTGTAAGAAAGAATGATAAATATCAAAGGAAAGGAAAGAAGAGGGCATGCTATGAGTGTGGCCAAACCAGTCATTTCATTGCGGATTGTCCAAAGAATAAGGAATAAGAAGCAAAGAAGGACTTCAAAAAGGACAAGTTCAAGAAAGGAGGGAAGAGCAAGGGATACTTCAAGAAGAAGAAGTATGGTCAAGCTCATATTGGTGAAGAATGGAACTCCGATGAGGAGAGTTCTAGCTCGGATGAAGAAGAAGGGGTGGCAAATATTGTCGTTCAATCCACGTCATCGTCGCGGCTATCACCAACCTCACCGATGATTCCTTCACTCCCACTTGTCTCATGGCAAAAGGGGACAAGGTACATTTATTTGATGTTGATTTTATAGATGATGATGTTGATGATCAACTTAGCATGAAAAATAAAATGATTAAAGAATTTGGTTTAAATGGATATAATGTAATCACTAAACTAATGGAGAAGCTAGAGAAAAGAAAATCAAGCCTTGATGCTCAAGAAGACTTGCTCATCCTTGAAAAGGAGAGAAACCTAGAACTTCAAGGGTTGCTATCCAATAAGGATGAAATGCTAGAAGTATTGACTAAGGAAATGTCTTTAGTCAAAATAACTATAGAAGGTAAAGAAAAGGAAATTTCTATTGCTAAAACCTCTATAGTTAATCCTGCAAATGCAAAAGAAGCACTTGAGTCGAGCTTATCAAGCTTAATGGTTCAAAATCAAGAACTTCAAGTGCAACTTGAAAAATGCAAAAACTTCACCACTTCATCTTTAGTGGTAGATTCTAAAGCTAGCTCCTCCAACTCTAGTAGATGTAAACATTGTTCAAAATATCAAGCTTCTTGTTGTTTGACTAACCATACAAGGAAGAACAACTCAAAGGTAGAGGTCAAGCAAATATTGAAGAAATGCTCTAGCAATGATGGGTCCAAGGAAGTTGAACCCAAGTACAAACCTTTGAAGCCCAACAATGAAAAGGAGCTTGGGTACAACACTGTCGGTGTTTTGGACCCGGGGGACCCTCAACCGACTAGTAAATTTTATGCTGCGTGTCCCTGCCCGGATGGATTGATGCAAGATGAAACACAAGGTTTATCCTGGTTCGGGCTAAGAAGGCCCTACTTCCAGCAGAGGGAGGATGAGGCTTATATTATCTTGCACCAGGGTGCTTGTAGTAGGGGATACAAGCTTTTGCGAGAGAGGGAATGGATCCCAGGTCTCTTGAGAGGTCTAGTGTTGTGGAGAGGAGGTTTGCCCTGAAGCGTTTTGTTGATGCTAAGTGAGCCGTCCGGGTGAGTTTCCCCAGCTTGCCTTAGAAGGCCCTGGGCATCTCCTTTTATAGGCACAAGGAGGTGACCCAGCTGTACACATGGGGGTGTAGCAATATGCTAACATGGACGATGGAGAAGTGCTTGAGCCCTGTCGAATTGTGGTTGGCGGTGCGGCCCTAGGTCCTGCTGACGTTTCTTTGACTTCGTAGAGAGCTGAGGACAGTCGACGTCATGGGCGCATGCCGGGGATAATCATTACCTGTTACTGGAGTAATTTGATGTGACACTAGTCTTGTTCCTTCGTAGCCTGAGGTGGCTAGCTAGGGGAAGGATAGTGTCATATTCCCTCATTCACGTAGTCGGTCCGAGGCTGCCTCGGGTGAGGCGGTGATTTCTCCTGAAGCCGAGGCCTAGGTCGGGCGAGGCGAAGACCTCCTCCCGAGGCCGAGGCCTGGGTCGGGCGTGGCGACGATTCCTTCCGAGGCCGAGGCTGGGGTCGGGCGAGGCGGAACTCCCTGCTGCGCCTGAGGCTGAACTTGGGAGAGGCGGTAACTTACTGTTGTTAGTCTTACCCCGGTGGTTGGCACAATGGTCGAAACAGGGTGAATAGTGTCGTCATCCGGTCAGAACGATCAGTAAAAGGGTGAAGTGACTGCGGTCATTTCGATCTTGCCCACTGAGGCGCGTGTGTCGGGATAAGGTGTCAGGTGATCCCCGCATTAAATGCACACGCGATACGGTTGGTGGCAAGGCGGTTTGGCCGAGGCCGCTATACGACAAAGTTTACCCGAGCTTCACCTCGGGCGAGCCGGGGGCGCCTCCACTACCTGAGGGGACCCTCGGGCGAGCCATGAATCTGTACGGGACTACTGTTCTCGCCCGAGGCTGGGCTCGGGTGAGACGGGACCACGTCCCTCGGTAGACAAGGCCCTAACTCTGAACCGTGCTTACCAGTCTTTTTAAGGATGTTCCCCAACCATGTTTAGGAGTACTGGGGGTACCCCTAATTATGGTACCCGACAGTAGCCCCCAAGCCTCAAAGGGAGTGTAGGCACTCGCTTGGAGGTTCTACCGGACTTTTGCAAGGCGACTGATCTTTTTTAGCAGTATTTTGTTCCGATGGGTGCGCGCGAGCACACCCGTCGGGTGTAGCCCCCGAGGCCTCGGAGGAGTGGTTTGACTCCTCTGAGGTCTTTAACGCTCTTCTCGTTATTCCTCGGTCGGCTTTGTTGTTCTTTCATGCGGCCTGGCCACAGCCCAGGTGCATAGTCAGGCTCCTAGTTTTTAAGTTAGTTTGCCGACGCGGTTAACAATTTTGCTGTAGCCTGGTGCGAGAGCAGCCCCTGAGCCTCTGCATGGAGCGAGAGGACGATCAAGGACCATCTCGGCTTTTTCTAGTACGCCCCTTCATCGCCTTTCCTCAAGGAGGAAGGGGGGGGAACTCGCCATGTTACCCTCGGTGGGCACCGAACACGGTGTTTCTAGTGAGTTGCTAACGGGTAATCCGAGTGGACGCCCGAGCCCCGTTCGATAAGGGTCGGCTAGTGGCCCAGAGGCGGGTTCCAAAAGTACCTGCAGATTAGTCGCTGGACCCGGACCCATTTGATAGGGTCCGAGGGCTCGGTGCCTCCCTCCGGTGGGATTCCATTACAAATTGTTCCCGCTAGTCTCGGAAATGTTCTAGGGTACCTCGGGAGCATAGCCTGAGCCTCGGCCATGTAACGGACGTACCCAGGGTCATCCCTGACTTTGCATGCTCTAGGGCGGCTATCGAACCCTTCTGAGGGGCCAGCCTTCGAACCCCTGATCAGTAGAGGGCTTGGAGCCCAAGTGCTCTGGGGCGGTTGTCGAACCCCGTGGGGCGCAACCTTCGAACCCCTGATCAGTAGGAGGGCTTGAGGCCCGTTTCCTTTGCTGAGAAGGACTCTTTCGAAATATCTCCTTTCCTGATCCCTGCGAAGAGAGAGAGAGAGAGAGAGAGAGGAAAGGAAGAAAGGAAATAAACTAAAATAGTGTGGCGCACCTTTTTGAGGCGGTCATCACGACGGAGGCGAAACGATGCCTGCTCGCCTGCCAGGGGTGACGCGTGTCCTGCCAGAGAGTTAACGCGACGGGACGGGCGACTTGTGGGGTGTCCGTTGCACGTGCGCAAGCCATTCAGGGAACGGAAAAACTGTTTTGATTTTGAATTTAAAATTCACGAGGGGGCGAAGTTTTGGGTGGATTTTGCCCAGGCCTTTATATACCTGGGAGAGGGATCGACAGTGGTTCTTGCCATTTGTGCTTCCATCCTTGCCTTTTGCCTTTGCGTTCGCAACTTGAGAGAGTAGACAGAGAGAAGAGAAAATCACGCACCTCGCCCCCTCCGCTTCCACCGCTTCCGCTCGGCGATGGCTGACAAGACGACTGTCATTCCGCCGCGCGACCCGTGGCCCTTCTCCACCGTCACTGCGGAGGATCTGCAGGCCCTCGTTGCCGAGGGTCTGCTCCGTCCTCTCTCCGGCGGGCCGCAGCCTGAGTGGTTGGCCCCCGGGAGCGAGGCCGACCCGACTCCGCTGCCGGGGTACGTGGTCAGCTTCACCCCTTTTCATGAGCGGGGGTTTGGGATGCCGGCGAGCCGCTTCATGCGGGCGCTCCCGCATTACTACGGGGTGGAGCTTCACAACTTCAACCCCAACTCCATCGCGCAGGCGGCCATTTTCGTGGTGGTTTGCAAGGGGTTTTTGGGGATTGACCCCCACTGGGACCTGTGGACCCATCTCTTCTCCGCGGAGTTCTTCGCCGCGTCGACGGACGTGAAGAAGGTCCGTATGGCGATGCGGGCTGGCGGCTGCACCCTCCAGCTGAGGTCGGGGCACGCACAGCAGTACATCCCTGCCTCCCTTGTGTCTTCGAACAAGGGGTGGTAGAACCGGTGGTTTTATCTCCGGAATGACGACGGGGTGCTACCGCCTTTTTCTCAACGAGTGGTGACCGCCGCCGGCGATAACTGGCACTGGGGGGCCACACGCGAGAACCAAGAGAAGCTCCAGCCCATTCTCCATGCCCTGCAGAAGCTCCAAGCCGAAGGCCTTACCGCCGCGGGGTCGTCGCCGCCATCCACTGCCGGAGGGTGCTCCCATTGGCAGAGCGGCGGTTGCGGCTTTCAGAAATGAAGCCGGGGGTTGATTTGGAGGGTTCACGAATGTCCTCGACCCCCCTCTCCACCGACGACCTCCTCAGACGGGTAGCGGGCACGGTAGGGAGGCTGGACGCTGGCGTCCTTAACTAGTCCCCGATGCGTCCCGACCACGGGTATGTGTCCCTGGTAAGTGTCCGACCCTTCTTCTATCTTGTGCCATATTTCTTACGTTTTTAGCCCTTACCCTTGGAATTTTTGTTCGTCCCTAGGGGTTGAGGAACTTTAAAACCTCCCGACCACCGGTCCCAGAGGACGCGGCGGACCGAACCACGCGTAGGCTTGTCGCGGAGAAGGATAAGCAGAAGAAAGATGCGGAAAAGGCCCGAGCTCGCGAGAGGATGCGGGCTCGGGAAGCCTTGGAGAAGCGTCGTCGGAGGCAAGCAAGGGATGGGCTCTCGTTGGAGCCGTCGCCGGACACGCCCGACGACGACGATGATGATGATGACAACGAGTACGACGACATGGCGGCCTGACTTGGCCTTAGTCCGGATCCGAGGCTAGGCCAGGGGTCGTCGAGCCAGCCTCCAGGTGGGCTGGCACCACCAGTGTTTGGGGCCAGGACGCCAGGGTCCCGGTCCAAGGAGCGGAGGCGGGCCGAGGGGGTACTTGACCCCTTGGTCGAGATAATTGGGGTGACTCCGGGGGGCCAGACCGACCCGCATGCCCCCCGAGAGCAAGTGCCCGTGCCAGCCATGCGGGAAGTTGTTCCCTCGACTGCCGTGACGTCGCCCGGGCAGGCCGCCCCATCGGCGCCTCGGGCATCCGAGGCGGAGGCGGCGTCGAAGCCGGCCGCTGGCCAACCCTCGGTAGCGTCTGCGGAGACCGGGGTCCAAGAGATCTCCCCGTAGGCATGATTGGCCTTGCCCCGGAGCGGGTAAGTATCTGAGGGCACCCTTGTTTCAGCCATTTTTCTGTGTATCTTGATTTTGCCTTTTCTTCCTTTCACCAAGCGGAGGCAGGGCTCGGCTGGTCTGGCCCCCACGAAGGCCCTTAAGACGGGGCCGGTCTCTTCAGCCGGAGCTGCGGCACGCCATGCTGGTTGGTTGGTCTCCACGCAAGGCGCCCTCCGGCGGGGGGCCCAGGAGGCATGGGTTGTCATGGGGCAAGCCTCCCAGGTCGACCCCCCCTGTTGGAGCGGCCATCGTGCCAGGGGAGGCCGTTGACGCGGCCGCGGCCTCGAGCCCGCCTGCCTCGTCGTCGACGCCGACGTCGATTCCTACCGGGGCCGCCGCTGGTGCGCCTACGGAGCCGCCCGCCGCCGCCGATGTCGAGATGGCTGAGGTGCCTCCGCCCCCGGCTCCTTCGGTCCTGGTCATCCCCGATTCCCCCGTTTTCGACCATGGGGAGGGGGCGACGTTGTTGCCGAGGTTGGTGAGCAGAGGCCTGCCGCCTTGACCGAGGAGAGGCCCGATGCGTCGGCTGCAGAGGGACCCGAAGCCTCTGTCGCGAGGCGCGCAGATCCTTGGCCCGTCGTCGGGAGCAGCAGCCTCATCCCCACGCAGTTCAATCCCAATGAGTGGGGGGCGCAGCGGCTCATGTTCTGGGGCCGCGATATCTCAGAGCCTCTCCTTGCCCTTAACGATGAGGGAGAGGAAAAGTTGCGGAAAGTTTTCCGTGACTATAGCGATGCGGTGATGAGGTCGCTGAAGATGGCCACGGAAGTCCTTTCCCAGGACATTCCCAGGGTCTTCCAGGTAAGGATTTAGATGCATACCTCGTGTGGTCAAAGCATTCTTTGTGATATTCTATTTTTCTTTTCAGGAGCTCGCGGACATGAGCACCGCTAAGTCGTTGTTCCTCCGCCCTGAGAGCAGCGTTTGGGAATTGCTGCGGCTCCAGGGGTCGCGCTTACCGAGGCCAATGAGCGCCTTGCCCAACAGAGCGCCGAGGCGGCGGACCTTCGACTGCTCTGTGAGGAGCTGAAGTCGGAGGCAGCGATGGCGCGGACAGAGGCGGCGTCGGCACGGATGGAGGCTTTGTCGGCTCGGGAGCAGGTGGCTTCCTAGGTCGAGGAGATGCAGCAGCGGCAGCTGGAGCTTGGCTAGGTCACCAGCGAGCGGGACCAACTCCGGGGCCAAGCTGCTAAGGTCGTGAGCCGGGCTGAGACCCTTAAGGGACAGCTGGCTGAGGTCACAGAGCGGCTAGCCGAGGCGACTGCGGGCCAGGATCCTTTCGGAGGGCCTGGCCGTAGCCGTCGGGTCAGCCTGGTCCGCCCAAGCTATGGCTTCACAGCAGCGTGCCTGGGCCAAAGGTATGTTTTGCCTGCTCTGTGATTTTGCTTTAGCTTAACTCTTCTCCTCGTGTCTGAATATTGTCTGGCTATCTTCAGGGTTCGAGACGGCTCTTAACGAGTCCGTTAAGAACTGCAAGGCGCTTGCCCAGGCGGCCGAGCAGAAGGAGGCTGACCGCATGGCCATGTCCGAGGCCATTTCGGCCTTTTGCCGGACCTTTGGCCTTGACGACGTCCCCTCGGGCAGCTCCCCCCAGAGTCGCCTGCGGGCCTTAGGCGGCCACGTGCGCAGCAGACTCTGCGGGGCGCTGCATCACGGTGTTAGGCGGGCCTTCACCGTCCTCGCTTCCCACTACGACGTGGATTTGAAGCGGGTCAGCGAGGGCTACTGCCTACCCGATGACGAGGATGCCGCCTTGGCTGAGGCCCAAAGGCTTAATGCGGTTGCCGAGGGTCCAGGCGCGACGCTGGCTTCTTTTTTTGAGGTGGAGATCCTTCCGCCCGTGTCTCCGTCTGAGGCAGGGCCACATTCTGCCGCCCCTGCCAGCGAGGCTGCTTCGACTGCCGTAGGTGGAAACAACACCGAGGGTGCTGCTTCTCCCCCTACCGATGCCTGAGCCTGTGTAGAATGGTTATTTTAAGTGTGTGTATGTTTTCTACGGCTGCTGAGGCCTGAACATTTGGATGTATGAGTCTAAAGTTGCGTTGCTCTTGAGTCGTGTTTTCCTTGCATTTCTTTCCTCTCGTTTCGGGCATTAGGACTTGTTCGGTAGCAGAATCACTTATCTGAGCATGAGTTACCTTTCGCGGAAGGTGGTGAATGAGGTATCCGTATCCCGGAGGCGTAGGAGTCCCTTGGCTCGGTCGGCCTTGCCGCTCGAGGTCTCTCTCGTTCGTTTTTAGGATTCCATTATCGATATAGTCGAAAGGCACGAAAGTCATTTTGGTAGAAAACTTTTCTGAGGAAAAATTTGATGCGGAGGGGGTCCCCCCTTCTAGTCCCTGAGGGAGGGTCGGTCTTTGCCGAGGCAAGGCCGATCCTTCCTTGACGGTTAGACTTTATTTATACATGTAAAGGATTCGAGATACATGAACGGCTTGAAACATTTAAGGGTAAAAGCGACGTAGCTGTTCGATGTTCCAAGCGTTGCTGTAGACCTTGCCTTGATCGTTGGCCAGCTTGTATGTCCCGGGCTTCAATACTTTGGCGATGATGAACGGCCCTTCCCAGGGAGGAGTAAGCTTATGGCGTCCTCGGGGGTCTTGTCTCCGTCGTGATCCTCCTGATCGATGTGGAAGCACTCGCGAGTTGGGTCGTAACCCTCGTCGTCAAGGCTGTGCCCATCGTCAGAGTCGCCAGAGAGGCAGTGGTCACATGCGGACATGAAGTCTCACATGGCTCTGGGATCACGGAGTTCGGAGAAATCCCAATTGAAGTTGGGGTCGTCCTCTTCCTTGGGACCCACGGGTTCAGAGATAGAGGCAACCATCAGCAGGTCCCAAGTTGACCACATATGGTACCCCGAGAGGTCAGGATATGTCCTTGCAGAAGCGTACGCCGAAGTGGGGTCGCCTGGCGGATTGAAGCTGAATCTAAAAGGAACAGGATGGAAAACCGATGGTACCTCCTGGTTGGTAGACGGTGGTGAAGTTGCAGTGGAGATGGAACGTGTCGCTATCTCAGGCGCGAGACTAATGCCCGACAAGTCCCTCGCAAGGGTGCTGGCGTCATCATTCCGCCTGGGGTTGGCACGTTGTCGGGAAGCGACGTCCGTCGTTGTCTCAGGTGCGAGGCTAACGCCCGACATGTCCCCCGCAGGGGTGCCGGCGCTGTCAACTCGCTCTGGTCCGACAGCCGACGAGGCGCTGCCTCTTGCCTGGCCATGGTTGCCCCGTCTCCGTCTCCTTCGGCGAGGAGGGTGGCGGGGTTGACCCGAGTGTCCCTCTTCCGCCCCGAGGAGAGGTCGTCGTCAGTTTTGCCTCCACCGGGCAAGCCGACAACCGTCGTTGCTGTCGTGCTGCGGTGGGAGGAGTATGATGTCGTAGCTGCCGTTGAGGGATATGAACTCGAGACTCCCAAAGCGGAGCACCGCCCTGGGCGGAAGAGGCTGCTGAAGATTGTCCATCTGGAACTTAACGGGAAAGTATTGTTAACACGCAGCGATCCCCTACCTGGCGCGCCAGCTGTCAGTGTTTTGGACCCGGGGGACCCTCAACCGACTAGTAAATTTTATGCTGCGTGTCCCTGCCCGGATGGTTTGATGCAAGATGAAACACAAGGTTTATCCTGGTTTGGGCTAAGAAGGCCCTACTTCCAGCAGAGGGAGGATGAGGCTTATATTATCTTGCACCGGGGTGCTTGTAGTAGGGGATACAAGCTTTTGCGAGAGAGGGAACGGATCCCATGTCTCTTGAAAGGTCTAGTGTTGTGGAGAGGAGGTTTGCCCTGAAGCGTTTTATTGATGCTAAGTGAGCCGTCCGGGTGAGTTTCCCCAGCTTGCCTTGGAAGGCCCTGGGCATCTCCTTTTATAGGCACAAGGAGGTGACCCAGCTGTACACATGGGGATGTAGCAATATGCTAACGCGGACGGCGGAGAAGTGCTTGAGCCCTGTAGAAGCGTGGCTGGCGTTGCGGCCCCAGGTCCTGCTAACGTTTCTTTGACTTCGTAGAGAGCTGAGGACAGTCGACGTCATGGGCGCATGCCGGGGATCATCATTACCTGCTACTGGAGTAATTTGATGTGACACCGGTCTTGTTCCTTCGTAGCCTGAGGTGGCTAGCTAGGGGAAGGATAGTGTCGTATTCCCTCGTTCGCGTAGTCGGTCCGAGGCCGCTTCGGGCGAGGCGGTGATTTCTCCCGAAGCCGAGGCCTAGGTCGGGCGAGGTGAAGACCTCCTCCTGAGGCCGAGGCTGAGGCCGAGGCCTGGGTCGGGCGTGGCGACGATCCCTTCCGAGGCCGAGGCTGGGGTCGGGCGAGGCGAAACTCCCTGCTGCGCCTGAGGCTGAACTCGGGAGAGGTGGTAACTTACTGTTGTTAGTCTTACCCCGGTGGTTGGCACAGTGGTCGGAACGGGGTGAATAGTGTCATCATCCTGTCAGAACGATCAGTAAAAGGGTGAAGTGAATGCGGTCATTTCGATCTTGCCCATTGAGGCGCATGTGTCGGGATAAGGTGTCAGGTGATCCCCGCATTAAATGCGCACGTGATACGGTTGGTGGCAAGGTGGTTTGGCTAAGGCTGCTATACGACAAAGTTTACCCGAGCTTCGCCTCGGGTGAGCCGGAGGCGCCTCCACTGCCTGAGGGGACCCACGGACGAGCCGTGAATCCGTACGGGACTACTGTTCTCGCTCGAGGCTGGGCTCGGGTGAGACAGGACCACGTCCCTCGGTAGACAAGGCCCTAACTCTGAACCGTGCTTACCAGTCTTTTTAAGGATGTTCTCCAGCCATGTTTAGGAGTACTGGGGGTACCCCTAATTATGGTACCTGACAAACACAGACAAGGTGAACCCTAGCATAGAGCATAAGGGGTGGAGATCCCCTAAGTTCATAGAAGGAACTACCTTATATGATGCCTTGGGGAGGATCCACTCTTCCAATGACAAGTGAACTCAAGTAAAGGTGAACTTGAGTAACACAAAGGATAAGATGAAGAATATTGTTTCCAAAAATGGAGAGAAGTCTAGAATTTCTACCTCTCACTCCTACCTTTGTGACTATATGTTAACATGGGATTTGGGCAAATTAGTTGTGAAATATGTGGGTGCCTACACTAAGAGAAAGGTTATGGAAGGGAGTGTGTGGGTACCCAAGGCTATTACTAACACTCAAGGACCCAGTTCAATTTGGGTACCTAAAAACATAGCATAAATTTGTTTTGCAGGTCTACTCCTCTGGTTGGTCACACTGGGTGCTTGATAGTGGGTGCACTAATCACATGACCGGGGAGAAAGACACGTTTCACTCCTTGCAACTAACTCAAGAAGCACAAGAAATTGTGTTTGGAGATAGTGGCAAGAGTGAAGTGGTTGGTATTGGTAACATCTCCATCACGGACCACCAGTCGCTTTCAAATGTTATGTTAGTTGATTCATTAAGTCACAACTTGTTGTCTGTTGGGACTATGCTTCGTCGCCGAAGGTCTTGTAGGAATAAGCGGTTTTCAGCTGAAGCTGTTTGTATGTGTCGGCGTTTCGGGACCGGGGGGGTCCCCGAGCCGACGAGTGAGTGTGCCGCGTGCCCCAGCCCAGATGGGTCGAGCGCGTGGGCGAGCGCGAAGGGGGGAAGAGCGAGGTGGCCGGAGCCGGGTCGTGAGGGAGGCGGAGATCCCGCGGCCTTCGTGTTCGTCCCGCGCCCAGGTCGGGTGCGCTTGCAGTAGGGGGTTACAAGCGTCCGCGCGGGTGAGGGGAGCGAGCGGCCCCAAGAGAGCGCCTGCCCCTGCCCTCGTTCCCGCGAGGCCAACCTTCTCTAAGAAGGCCCTGGTCCTTCCTTTTATAGGCGTAAGGAGAGGATCCAGGTGTACAAAATGGGGTGTAGCAAGGTGCTACGTGTCTAGCGGGGGAGAGCTAGTGCCCTAAGTACATGCCAAGGTGGCAGCCGGAGAGATCTTGGCACCCAGCTGGTGTGGCGTCGTGGCCGTCGGAGAAGCAATGGAGCCTGGCGGGGGGACAGCTGTCGGAGTGGTTGGACCCTTGCTGACGTCCCCTTGCTTCCGTAAGGGAGCTGAGAACCGCCGTCGTCATGGGTCCAGCGGGGCGCCATCATTGCCTATCTGGCGGAGCTAGCCAGATGGGACGTCGGTCCTATTTTCTGCGGCCCGAGTCGGCACGGGGTAGGGTGATGATGGCGCTTCCTGTCGACGTGGCGGACTCGTGCCCTAGGTCGGGCGACGTGGAGGCTCCTCCGAAGCCGAGGTCGAGTCTGTCCTGCATGGCCGAGGCCGAGCCCGAGCTCCTGGGTCGGGCAAGGCGGAGGTCGTTCGGCAGAGGCCAGGGCGGAGTCCGAGCCCTGGGTCGGGCGGAGCGGAGTTCGCCGTCTTCCGGGGCCTTAGCCCGAGTCTGAGCCCTGGGTCGGGTGGAGCGGAGTTCGTCGTCTTCCGGGGCCTTAGCCCGAGTCCGAGCCCTGGGTCGGGCGGAGCGGAGTTCGCCGTCTTCCGGGGCCTTAGCCCGAGTCCGAGCCCTGGGTTGGGCGGAGCGGAGTTCGCCGTCTTCCGGGGCCTTAGCCCGAGTCCAAGCCCTGGGTCGGGCGGAGCGGAGTTCGCCGTCTTCCGGGGCCTTAGCCCGAGTCCGAGCCCTGGGTCGGGCGGAGCGGAGTTCGCCGTCTTCTAGGGCCTTAGCCCGAGTCCAAGCCCTGGGTCGGGCGGAGCTTCCTATGGCGCTTTTTGCCAAGCCTGGCCGCCCGTCAGTCTCACTCTTTGCGTCAAATGCCCCAGTGACTTGGTCGGTCGGCGCGGTGATTTAGTCAGGGTTGCTTCTTAACGAAGGCAAGGCCTCGGGCGAGCCGGAGATGCGTCTGCCGTAAAAAAGGGGGCCTCGGGCGAGACGGAAACACCTCAGGGTCGGCTGCCCTTGCCCGAGGCTAGGCTCGGGCGTGGCGTGATCGAGTGGCTCGTATGGACTGATCCCTGACTTAATCAAACCCATCAGGCCTCTGCAGCTTTATGCTGATGGGGGTTACCAGCTGAGAATTAGGCGTCTTGAGGGTACCCCTAATTATGGTCCCCGACAGTAGCCCCCGAGCCTCGAAGGGAGTGTTAGCACTCGCTTGGAGGCTTTCGTCGCACTTTTTTGCAAGGGGACCAGCCTTTCTCGGTTGCCCTTTGTTCCGGTGGGTGCGCGCGAGCGCACCCGCCGGGTGTAGCCCCCGAGGCCTCGGAGGAGTGGTTTCACTCCTTCGAGGTCTTAATGCCTTGCGTAATGCTTTGGCTGGTCTGGCGGTTCCCTCATGCGAACAGGCCGTAGCCCGGGTGCACTGTCGGGGCCCAAGTTCTCGGGCTGTTATGTTGACGCTGTCAACGGTTCGGCCGGAGCCAGGTTTGCGAGAGCAGCCCCCGAGCCTCCGCACAGGGCGAGAGGATGATTAGGGACAGACTCGGCTTTTTTACATACGCCCCTACGTCGCCTTTCCGTAAGGAGGAGGGGGGGAGAGCGCCATGTTACCCTCGATGGGCACCGAACCTGGTGTCTCCGGTGAGCTGCAATCGGGTAATCCGAGTGGACGTCCGTGCCCCGTTCGTTGGGGGTCGGCTAGGGGCCCGGAGGCACGCCCAAAAGTACCTGCGGGTGACCTGCCGGACCCGGTCCCCTGGCGACGGGGTCCGAGGGCTCGATGCCTCCCTCCGATGGGATTCCGTTACAGGATCGTTCCCGCTGGTCTCGGAAATGTCCTAGGGTACCTCGGGAGCGCAGCCCGAGCCTCGGTTATGTATCGAACGTACCCCTGGTCATCCCTCGCTCGGTGTCTGAGGCGACTGTGAACCCTTCGGGGGGCCAGCCTTCGAACCCCTGATCAGTAATGGGCGCGGAGCCCGAGTAGCCTGAGGCGGTCGTGGAACCTTTCGGGGGGCCGACCTTCGAACCTCTGACCAGTAGTGGGTGTCGGGCCCACGCGATCTGAGGCGGCTGTTGAACCCTTCGGGGGGCCAGCCTTCGAACCCCTGATCAGTAAGGAGGCTCGGAGCCTAGTTCCTTCACGGGAAAGGATCCCTTTGGGGGTATTCCCTTTCCCGGTCCCTGTTGCAAGAGATAGAGAAAGAGAAAAAAGGGAAAAAGGACACGAAATTGAATGACGTGGCGTACCTTTTTTGGTGCGGTCGTGAAGGCGAAACGTCGCCAGCTGCTCCTGCCAGAAGCACCGCATGTCCAGCCGCGGAGTTAATGCGCCGGGGCGAGCAGTCGGCGAGGCTGCCGTTGCGTGCGCGAGCCGTTCGAGGCGGGCGCGTCGTCTTCACGCCGTGTGAGGGGGTTCTCTCGCTGCCTCCGGATGGGACGTGAGCTTGGCTGACGGCGTGACCGCTGCTCCCGCGCGCCTGCCACCGTCATTACTGCCGGCCCACTTTTGACCGCGTTTAACCGCTGCGTCAGGCTGGCGTTGCTGGGTCGCGCGCTGGGTCGCCTCGGGTCGCGGTATTGGTTCCGCAACCGAGGAGGTGCGGTGGTGGCGCAAGTGGTACAGTTGCTTGCATGCAGCATCCGGCGCGCCGGTCGCGCGACGCGTGGGCTTGGGCCCCCGTGCTGGCAGGTTAGGAGTCGGAGAAGCGCGTCCACTTGGCGCGGTTGCATGCCGCCTGCATGGCTGCCCGCCCCTTTCGCCCGTTGGTCTGGGCAAAAGTGGAGGGTCACTTGTAACCGCTGGGTGGCTGCGCGCGCCGTGCGCGGCGGTTCGGCTTCTTCTGCTCGGAGCCGGTCTGCATGACATGTGGGTCCCAGCCCCCGCGCCGCAGGGGAGGGCTTTGGAGGCGTGTTGGAGAAGACTCAGCCCGTGACGGTTGGGGGCGCAAGCAGGGAGAGTTGCCTTTAAAAGGAGGGCGACCCCTTTCGTAAGGCGACCATGTCTTCTTCCTCTCTTATGCATCGTGTCTTTCCACCTTTCAAGCCCCCGGATGGGGGAAACCGCCGTCTCCGTGCCTCATCGTCGGAGGACACCACTCCGTGGGAGTGGGTACCTTTCAGCCATCGTTCGGCTTCAAGGGTTTTCATCATGCAGCCCGGCTGCACCCCTCCACCGGCGGTCACCCAAGAGGGTGACCTCCGGCTTGATGGTGGGGGAAAGCGAGCCGGGCTGCGGCCTCTGCCCCTCCCTCAGCCTCAAGGATTTTCATCACCAGGGCTGAGGAGGGGAGTGTGCCGAGTTGGGGTCGGCCCCTGCGCGGGCGGTGGCCCGCTCCTTCCCTCAGTGATCGGGGGGAAGGGCGGGAGTCGTCCGTGGCGCTAACAGCTGCACCGGGCCCGGCTCTCCGAGCTGAGCAGTTTCGGAACCGCTCCCGGTGCCGCCTCTCGCCACGGCAGCTGGAAGAGGTTCTTCCGCCGGCGCGACAGCCAAGGTTGGCCATGGACCGACCTCCAACTCTACGGCCTTCTGCCCGTCCTTGCCTCTCGAGTTTGGGCAAGGGCGGGGGCCTCCTAGCAGCAGCATCCGCCCTGAGGCCATCATTGCTGCTGTTCGGCCCCCCGGGGCAGAAGTCTTCATCGTCGCCGCTGTCTGGGCGGGCGGCGACATGCCGTTCGTCGGTCTTCTGTTGCCCCGCAGGCCCACCCCTATCGAGTGGGGTTGTTCGTACCTGCGGAGGGGGAACCAGAGTTCCGTTTGTAATGGCACTTCGAGTGCCGGGTTTTTTGTTCATTTCGGCTTTCGGGGCCTGAACATGTATGTGACGTCGGCACAGAGCCGTATTTTTTCCTCATTTCCGAGCACTAAGACTCGTCTGCTGATTATCTAAACCGCTTCACCAAGCATGAGTCGCCCCGTGTCAAGGTGACGAGTGAGGTATCCGTATCCCGGAGGCGTAGGAGTCCCTCGGCTCGGTCGGCCCTGCTGTCCGAGGCTCCTCTAGCTTAGTTAAAGAGACCCCTCGGCTGCTCTTTGAAAGTCGCCTAGAGGGGGGTGAATAGGGCGAAACTGAAAAACTCAAAAATAATCACAACTACAAGCCGGGTTAGCGTTAGAAATATAAACGAGTCCGCGAGAGAGGGTGGAAAACAAATCGCAACCAAATGAAGAGTGTGACACGCGGATTTGTTTTACCGAGGTTCGGTTCTCGCAAACCTACTCCCCGTTGAGGAGGCCACAAAGGCCGGGTCTCTTTCAACCCTTCCCTCTCTCAAACGGTCCCGCGGACCGAGTGAGCTTTTCTCCTTCTCAATCAAACGGGAACAAAACTTCCCCGCAAGGGCCACCACACAATTGGTGCCTCTTGCCTTGGTTACAATTGAGTGTTGTTCACAAGAACAAGTGAGAAAGAAAGAAAGCGATCCAAGCGCAAGAGCTCAAAAGAACACGGCAAATCTCTCTCGCTAGTCACTAAATGCTTGAGTGGAATTGGAGAGGATTTGATCTCTTTGGTGTGTCTAGAATTGAATGCCTAGCTCTTGTAAGTGGTTGGAAGTTGGAAAACTTGGATGCAATGAATGGTGGGGTGGTTGGGGTATTTATAGCCCCAACCACCAAACATGACCGTTGGCTGGAGGCTTCTGTTCGATGGCGCACCGGACAGTCCGGTGCCCCTGCCACGTCATCAATGCCGTTGGATTCTGACCGTTGGAGCTTCTGACTTCTGGGTCCGCCTGGGTGTCCGGTGCACACCGGACATGTACTGTTTGATGTCCGGTGCACCGGTATGGGCGTGCCTGACGTCTGCGCGCGCTGCGCGCGCATTAAATGCACCGCAGGTAGCCGTTGGCGCCGAAATAGCCGTTACTCCGCTGTCACACCGGACAGTCCGGTGCACACCGGACAGTCCGGTGAATTTTAGCGGAGCGGCTGCCGCGCAAACCCGAGGCTGGCGAGTTCCGGAGACCGCGCTTCCTTGGAGCACCGGACATGTCCGGTGCACACCGGACAGTCCGGTGAATTATAGCGCGCCGGCTTCCGAGAATTCCCGAGGGCGAAGAGTTTGAAGTCGGAGTCCTCTGGTGCACTCGTGGCGCACCGGACACTGTCCGGTGCCCCTAGATCAGAGGTGCCTTCGGTTGCCTCGTTGCTCCTTTGTCGAATCCAAAACTTGGTCTTTTTATTGGCTAAGTGTGAACCTTTTGCACCTGTATAACTTAAGTACTAGAGCAAACTAGTTAGTCCAATATTTGTGTTGGGCAATTCAACCACCAAAATTATTTAGGAACTAGGTGAAAGCCTAATTCCCTTTCAATCTCCCCCTTTTTGGTGATTGATGCCAACACAAACCAAAGCAAATATAGAAGTGCATAATTGAACTAGTTAGCATAATGTAAGTGCAAAGGTTGCTTGGAATTGAGCCAATATAAATACTTATATTAATGCGCATGGATTGTTTTCTTTGTTTTTGACATATTGGACCTCATTTGCACCATAAGTTTTGTTTTTGCAAACTCTTTTGTAAATTCTTTTCAAAGTCATTTTGCAAGATAGTCAAAGGTAAATGAATAAGATTTTGCAAAGCATTTTCAAGATTTGAAATTTTCTTCCTTTGTTCAAATGCTTTTCCTTTGACTAAACGAAACTCCCCCTCAAATAAGGTCTCCTCTTAGTGTTCAAGAGGGTTTTAAGACATCAATTTGAAAACACTAGTTGCTCCCCCTTTAGGACACAAAGAGATACCAATTTTGAAATTTACCAACTTAAAATCATAAAATTTATAAAATTAGGTGGTGGTGCGGTCCTTTTGCTTTGGGCTCATATTTTCTCCCCCTTTGGCATGAATCGCCAAAAACGGAATCATTAGAGCCCAATGAAATACTTTCTCCCCCTTTGGACATAAAATGAATGAGTGAAGATTGTACCAAAGTTGGAGAGATGATGTGGAGCGACGACGAAGGATGAGTAGTCGAGTGGAGTGGAAGCCTTTGTCTTCGCCGAAGACTCCAATTCCCTTTCAATATACCTATGACTTGGTTTGGAATATACTTGAAAACACATTAGTCATAGCATATATAAAAGAGACATGATCAAAGGTATATTTATGAGCTATGTGTGCAAGACTAGCAAAAGAAATTCCTAGAATCAAGAATATTGAGCTCATGCCTAAGTCTGGTAAAAGATTGTTCATCAAGTGGCTTGGTAAAGATATCGGCTAATTGATCTTTAGTGTTAATGTATGAAATCTCGATATCCCCCTTTTGTTGGTGATCCCGAAGAAAATGATACCGAATGGCTATGTGCTTAGTGCGGCTATGCTCAACGGGATTGTCGGCCATTTTGATTGCACTCTCATTGTCACATAGCAAAGGGACTTTGGTTAATTTGTAACCGTAGTCCCGCAGGGTTTGCCTCATCCAAAGCAATTGCGCGCAACAATGGCCTGCGGCAATATACTCGGCTTCGGCGGTAGAAAGAGCGACCGAATTTTGCTTCTTTGAAGCCCATGACACCAAGGATCTTCCCAAGAACTGGCAAGTCCCCGATGTGCTCTTCCTATTAATCTTACACCCCGCCCAATCGGCATCCGAATAACCAATCAAATCAAATGTGGATCCCCGAGGGTACCAAAGCCCAAACTTAGGAGTATAAGCCAAATATCTCAAGATTCGTTTTACGGCCGTAAGGTGTGATTCCTTAGGGTCGGCTTGGAATCTTGCACACATGCAAACGGAAAGCATAATATCCGGTCGAGATGCACATAAATAAAGCAATGAACCAATCATTGACCGGTATACCTTTTGATCCACGGACTTACCTCCCGTGTCGAGGTCGAGATGCCCATTTGTTCCCATGGGTGTCTTGATGGGCTTGGCATCCTTCATTCCAAACTTGCTTAGAATGTCTTGAGTATACTTTGTTTGGCTAATGAAGGTGCCCTCTTGGAGTTGCTTGACTTGGAATCCTAGAAAATACTTCAACTCCCCCATCATCGACATCTCGAATTTTTGTGTCATAATCCTACTAAATTCTTCACATGTAGATTTGTTAGTAGACCCAAATATGATATCATCAACATAAATTTGGCATACAAACAAATCATTGTCAAGAGTCTTAGTGAATAAAGTAGGATCGGCCTTGCCGACTTTGAAGCCATTTGCAATAAGGAAATCTCTAAGGCATTCATACCATGCTCTTGGGGCTTGCTTGAGCCCATAAAGCGCCTTAGAGAGCCTATAAACATGATTAGGATACTCACTGTCTTCAAAGCCGGGAGGTTGCTCAACATAGACCTCCTCCTTGATTGGTCCATTGAGGAAGGCACTCTTCACGTCCATTTGATAAAGCTTGAAGCCATGGTAAGTAGCATAGGCCAATAATATGCGAATTGACTCAAGCCTAGCTACGGGTGCATAGGTTTCACCAAAATCCAAACCTTCGACTTGTGAATATCCCTTGGCCACGAGTCGAGCTTTGTTCCTAGTCACCACACCATGCTCGTCTTGCTTGTTGCGGAAGACCCACTTGGTTCCTACAACATTTTGATTAGGACGTGGAACTAGGTGCCATACCTCGTTCCTTGTGAAATTGTTGAGCTCCTCTTGCATCGCCATCACCCAATCCGAATCTTGTAGTGCTTCCTCTACCCTGTGTGGCTCAATAGAGGAAACAAAAGAGTAATGCTCACAAAAATGTGCAACACGAGATCGAGTGGTTACCCCCTTATGAATGTCGCCGAGGATGGTGTCGACGGGGTGATCTCTTTGTATTGCTTGGTGGACTCTTGGGTGTCTTGTATTCATCAAGCATGGTTCTTGCCATGTCCAATAGAGTTCGATTCTTCCTCTCCACTACACCATTTTGTTGTGGAGTGTAGGGAGAAGAGAACTCATGCTTGATGCCCTCCTCCTCAAGAAAGCCTTCTATTTGTGAGTTCTTGAACTCCGTCCCATTGTCGCTTCTAATTTTCTTGATCCTTAAGGCGAACTCATTTTGAGCCCGTCTCAAGAATCCTTTTAATGTCTCTTGGGTATGAGATTTATCCTGCAAAAAGAATACCCAAGTGAAGCGAGAATAATCATCCACAATTACAAGACAATACTTACTACCGCCGATGCTTATGTAAGCGATCGGGCCGAATAGATCCATGTGTAGGAGCTCCAGTGGCCTGTCGGTAGTCATGATGTTTTTGTGTGGATGATGAGAGCCAACTTGCTTCCCGGCTTGACATGCGCTACAAATCCTGTCTTTCTCAAAATGAACATTTGTTAGTCCTAAAATGTGTTCCCCCTTTAGAAGCTTATGAAGATTCTTCATTCCAACATGGGCTAGTCGGCGGTGCCAAAGCCAACCCAAGTTAGTCTTAGCAATCAAGCAAGTGTCAAGTTCAGCTCTATCAAAATCAACTAGGTATAGCTGACCCTCTAACACTCCCTTAAATGCTATTGAATCATCACTTCTTCTAAAGACAGTAACACCTATATCAGTAAAAAGACAGTTGTAGCCCATTTGACATAATTGGGATACGGAAAGCAAATTGTAATCTAAAGAATCTACAAGAAAAACATTGGAAATAGTATGGCCAGGAGATATAGCAATTTTACCCAAACCTTTGACCAAACCTTGATTTCCATCCCCGAATGTGATAGCTCGTTGGGGATCTTGGTTTTTCTCATATGAGGAGAACATCTTTTTCTCCCCTGTCATGTGGTTTGTGCACCCGCTGTCGAGTATCCAACTTGAGCCCCCGGATGCATAAACCTACAAAACAAGTTTAGTTCTTTGTTTTAGGTACCCAAACGGTTTTGGGTCCTTTGGCATTAGATACAAGAACTTTGGGTACCCAAACACAAGTCTTGGAGCCCTTGTGTTTGCCCCCAACAACTTTGGCAACTACCTTGCCGGATTTGTTAGTTAAAACATAAGATGCATCAAAAGTTTTAAATGAAATAGCATGATCATTTGATGCATTAGTAGTTTTCTTTCTAGGCAACTTGGCACGGGTTGGTTGCCTAGAACTAGATGTCTCACCCTTATACATAAAAGCATGGTTAGGGCCAGAGTGAGACTTCCTAGAATGAATTTTTTAATCTTGCTCTCAGGATAGCCGGCAGGGTACAAAATGTAACCCTCATTATCCTGAGGCATGGGAGCCTTGCCCTTAACAAAGTTAGATAAGTTCTTTGGAGGGGCATTAATTTTGACATTGTCTCCCTTTTGGAAGCCAATGCCGTCCTTAATGCCAGGGCGTCTCCCATTATAGAGCATGCTTCTAGCAAGTTTAAATTTTTCATTTTCTAAGTCATGCTCTCTAATTTTAGCATTAAGTTGTGCTATGTGATCATTTTGTTTTTTAATTAAAGCTAGGTGATCATGAATAGCATCAACATTAATATCTCTACATCTAGTACAAATGGAAATATGCTCAGTAGATGTAGATGGTTTGCAAGATTTTAATTCAATGACCTTAGCATGCAATAAATCATTTTTAGTTCTAAGGTCGGAAATAGTAGCATTGCAAACATCAAAATCCTTAGCCTTAGCAATTAATTTCTCATTCTCATTTCTAAGGCTAGCAATAGAAAAGTTCAATTCTTCAATCCTAGCAAGCAAGTCATCATTATTATTTCTAGGATTTGGAATTGAAACATTGCAAATGTGAGAATCAACCTTAGCTAACAAATTAGCATTCTCATTTCTAAGGTTGTCTAAAGTCTCATGGCAAGAGCTTAGCTCACTAGACAATTTTTCACATTTTTCTATTACTAGAGCATAAGCATTTTTAACCTTAACATGCTTCTTATTTTCTTTAATAAGGAAGTCCTCTTGAGAATCCAAGAGATCATCCTTCTCATGTATAGCACTAATCAATTCATTCAATTTTTCTTTTTGTTGCATGTTGAGGTTAGCAAAAAGAATGCGCAAGTTATCCTCCTCATTTTTATCTTCATCCTCATCACTAGATGTTTCATATTTAGTGGAGGACCTTGATTTTACCTTCTTTTTGCCGTCCTTGGCCATGAGACACTTGTGGCCGATGTTGGGGAAGAGGAGGCCTTTGGTGACGGCGATGTTGGCGGCGTCCTCGTCGTCGGAGGAGTCGCTTGAGCTTTCGTCGGAGTCCCACTCCCGACAAACATGGGCATCGCCGCCCTTCTTCTTGTAATATTTCTTCTTCTCCTTTCTTCTTCCCTTCTTGTCGTCGCCCCTGTCACTGTCACTAGACATAGGACACTTTGCAATAAAGTGACCGGGCTTACCACACTTGTAGCAAACCTTCTTGGAATGGGATTTGTAATCCTTCCCCTTCCGTTGCTTGAGGATTTGCCGAAAGCTTTTGATGATTAGGGCCATCTCCTCATTGTCGAGCTTGGAGGCGTCAATCGGTTGTCTACTTGGTGTAGACTCCTCCTTCTTCTCCTCCGTTGCCTTGAAGGCCACCGGTTGCGCCTCGGATGTGGAAGGCTCGTCAAGCTCGTTGATCTTCTTCGAGCCCTTAATCATGCATTCAAAGCTTACAAAATTCCCGATAACTTCCTCGGGGGTCATTAGTGGATATCTAGGATTACCACGAATTAATTGTACTTGAGTGGGGTTAAGGAAAATAAGTGCTCTTAAAATAACCTTAACCACCTCGTGGTCATCCCATTTTGCGCTCCCGAGGTTGCGCACTTGGTTCACCAAGGTCTTGAGCCGGTTGTACATATCTTGAGGCTCCTCCCCTTGGCGAAGACGGAAGCGACCGAGCTCCCCCTCGATCGTTTCCCGCTTGGTGATCTTGGTGAGTTCATCACCCTCGTGCGCCGTCTTGAGTAGGTCCCAAATCTCTTTTGCGTTCTTCAACCCTTGTACTTTGTTGTATTCCTCCTTGCTTAGTGAGGCAAGGAGAATGGTTGCGGCTTGGGAGTTGAAGTGCTCGATTTGGGCCACTTCGTCCGTGTCGTAGTCCTCATCCCCTACAGATGGTACCTGTACACCATACTCAACAACATCCCATATACTTTTGTGGAGAGAGGTTAGATGAAATCGCATTAAATTACTCCACATAACATAATCTTCACCATTAAAAGTTGGTGGTTTGCCTAATGGGACGGAAAGTAAAGGTGTATGTTTCGGAATGCGAGGGTAGCGTAGGGGAATCTTACTATACTTCTTACGCTCTTGGCGTTTAGAAGTGACGGATGCCGCGTCGGAGCCGGAGGTGGATGTCGATGAAGTGTCGGTCTCGTAGTAGACCACCTTCCTCATCCTCTTGTGCTTGTCCCCACTCCGATGCGGCTTGTGAGAAGAAGACTTTTCCTTCTTCTCCTTGTGGTGAGAAGAGGAAGATCTTTTCTCCTTCCGCTTGGAGGAGTTCTTCTTCTTCTCCCTTTTCTTGGTGCGGGACTCTTCCGATGAAGTGCTCCCTTGGCTTGTAGTGGGCTTGTTGTCGCCGGTCTCCATCTCCCTCTTGGTGTGATCTCCCGACATCACTTCGAGCGGTTAGGCTCTAATGAAGCACCGGGCTGTGATACTAATTGAAAGTCGCCTAGAGGGGGGGTGAATAGGGCGAAACTGAAAAACTCAAAAATAATCACAACTATAAGCCGGGTTAGCGTTAGAAATATAAACGAGTCCGCGAGAGAGGGTGGAAAACAAATCGCAACCAAATGAAGAGTGTGACACGCGGATTTGTTTTACCGAGGTTCGGTTCTCGCAAACCTACTCCCCGTTGAGGAGGCCACAAAGGCCGGGTCTCTTTCAACCCTTCCCTCTCTCAAACGGTCCCGCGGACCGAGTGAGCTTTTCTCCTTCTCAATCAAACGGGAACAAAACTTCCCCGCAAGGGCCACCACACAATTGGTGCCTCTTGCCTTGGTTACAATTGAGTGTTGTTCACAAGAACAAGTGAGAAAGAAAGAAAGCGATCCAAGCGCAAGAGCTCAAAAGAACACGGCAAATCTCTCTCGCTAGTCACTAAATGCTTGAGTGGAATTGGAGAGGATTTGATCTCTTTGGTGTGTCTAGAATTGAATGCCTAGCTCTTGTAAGTGGTTGGAAGTTGGAAAACTTGGATGCAATGAATGGTGGGGTGGTTGGGGTATTTATAGCCCCAACCACCAAACATGACCGTTGGCTGGAGGCTTCTGTTCGATGGCGCACCGGACAGTCCGGTGCACACCGGACAGTCCGGTGCCCCTGCCACGTCATCAATGCCATTGGATTCTGACCGTTGGAGCTTCTGACTTCTGGGTCCGCCTGGGTGTCTGGTGCACACCGGACATGTACTGTTTGATGTCCGGTGCACCGGTATGGGCGTGCCTGACGTCTGCGCGCGCTGCGCGCGCATTAAATGCACCGCAGGTAGCCATTGGCGCCGAAATAGCCGTTACTCCGCTATCACACCGGACAGTCCGGTGCACACCGGACAGTCCGGTGAATTTTAGCGGAGCGGCTGCCGCGCAAACCCGAGGCTGGCGAGTTCCGGAGACCGCGCTTCCTTGGAGCATCGGACATGTCCGGTGCACACCGGACAGTCCGGTGAATTATAGCGCGCCGGCTTCCGAGAATTCCCGAGGGCGAAGAGTTTGAAGTCGGAGTCCTCTGGTGCACTCGTGGCGCACCGGACACTGTCCGGTGTACACCGGACAGTCCGGTGCCCCTAGATCAGAGGTGCCTTCGGTTGCCTCGTTGCTCCTTTGTCGAATCCAAAACTTGGTCTTTTTATTGGCTAAGTGTGAACCTTTTGCACCTGTATAACTTAAGTACTAGAGCAAACTAGTTAGTCCAATATTTGTGTTGGGCAATTCAACCACCAAAATTATTTAGGAACTAGGTGAAAGCCTAATTCCCTTTCACTCTTCGACGAGCCGAGGCCAGGGGTAGCGATATCAGCATGAGCAGAGGCGGAGTTGGCTCGAAAATGAAACCTGGTTGGCCGGAGCCTAGCCGAGTTGTCCGTTGGCAGGATCGACGCCGGAGTTGGTCAGCCGAGGCTTCGGACCAGGCTGGTGCCCTCGGAAGGTGGTTGGCCGAGGCCCAGGAGGTGGCCGGCCGAGCCGCCCGCTCGGGCCGGATTCCCGGAGAAGTCCCTGACAGCGATTGCCCGGGCGCGGTGATGACGTCGTCCTTCGGAGCGGAGGCCCTCGGACCGCGTCGCCGTCCGCGGCTAGGTCGGGCCTCGCCGAAGGTGCCGTCGACGCCGAGGGTGTCGCTGCCCCCTTCCAGCGTGACCCGAGCCTGCAGGATCAGCTTGTCTTGTAGTGTGTGCTTTGTGTGACCGTCGAGGCCAGAACACACACCCTTGTCGCGTGTTAAGCTGCGTCTCTCTTCCTCTTGTTTCGAGTGTCTGGACTTTTTGTCGGTAACAAGGATGTTTGTGCGAGCGAAAGTTGCTTCTCGCGGAAGGTGTTGAGTGAGGTATCCGTATCCCGGAGGCGTGGGAGTCCCTCGGCTCGGTCGGCCTTGCCGCTTACGCGCACTTTTACTCGTCCATGAGGCCCTATCACCGACTTGGTCGAGAAAACTCGAAGAATCGCTTCGACAGAAAGGCTTCCGAACGTAGAGACTTGTTCGATCCGTGGAGTCACCTTATCCGAACGCGAGTTACTTATCGCAGAAGGTGATGAGTGAGGTATCCGTATCCCGGAGGCGTAGGAGTCCCTCGGCTCGGTCAGCCTTGACTGCTTACGTGTACCCCGTCGTTTCTAGGACCCACTTTTCGAAGTAGTCAAAAAGCACGAAAGATATTCTGGTAAAAGAGATTTTCTATTTGAGGAAAATTTTGACGCAGAGGGGGTTTCCCCCCTTTTAGCCCCCGAGGGAGGGTCGGGCTTTGCCGAGGCAAGGCCGACCCTTCCTTGTTGACTAAACTTTGCGTGGGTGCGAGGTATATAAACAACTTGGAAACATCTTAAGGGTAGAAGCGACGTAGCTGTTGGATGTTCCAAGCGTTGCCGTAGACCTCGCCTTGACTGTTGGCCAGCTTGTATGTTCCGGGCTTCAGAACTTTGGCGATGACGAACGGCCCCTCCCAGGGGGGCGTGAGCTTGTGCCTCCCTCGGGCGTCTTGCCGCAGCCGAAGCACCAGGTCGCCCACCTGGAGGTCTCGGGGTCGGATCCCTCGGGCGTGGTAGCGTCGCAGGGACTGCTGATACCGCGCCGAGTGTAGTAAGGCCCTGTCCCGAGCCTCGTCCAGCTGGTCCAGCGAGTCTTCTCGGCTAGCTTGGTTGCTTTCGTCGTCGTAGGCCCTCGTCCTCGGGGAGCCGTATTCCAGGTCAGTGGGCAAGACGGCCTCGGCCCCGTAGACCAGGAAGAACGGCGTGAAACCTGTGGCTCGGCTCGGCGTCGTCCTCAGGCTCCAGACCACCGAGGGGAGTTCCTTCATCCATCGCTTGCCGAACTTGTTGAGATCATTGTAAATCCGAGGCTTGAGCCCTTGTAGAATCATGCCGTTGGCACGTTCTACTTGCCCATTCGACATGGGATGAGCTACGGCGGCCCAGTCTACCCGGATGTTGTGATCCTCGCAAAAATCCAAGAATTTTTTGCCGGTGAACTGGGTGCCGTTGTCGGTGATGACGGAGTTCGGGACCCCGAAGCGATGGATGATGTTGGTAAAGAATGCCACCGCCTGCTCGGATCTGATGCTGTTCAGGGGTCGGACCTCGATCCACTTGGAGAATTTGTCGACGGCGACCAGCAGGTGCGTGTAGCCCCCGGGTGCCTTCTGCAGTGGGCCGACGAGGTCCAGGCCCCACACAGCGAAGGGCCAGGTGATGGGTATCGTCTGCAGAGCCTGAGCAGGCAGGTGGGTCTGCTTCGCATAGAATTGGCACCCTTCGCAGGCGCGGACAATTCTAGTGGCGTCAGCCACCGCCGTCGGCCAGTAGAAGCCTTGGCGGAAAGCGTTCCCGACGAGGGTTCGAGGTGCTGCATGATGGCCGCAAGCCCCCGAGTGTATTTCCTGCAGGAGTTCCTGACCTTCGGTGATGGAGATGCATCGCTGGAGGATGCCCGAGGGGCTACGGTGGTAGAGCTCCTTCTCATCGCCCAGCAAGACGAACGACTTGGCGCGTCGCGCTACCCGCCGAGCCTCGGCTCGGTCGAGGGGCAGTTCTCCTTGGCGGAGATATTGCAGGTACGTGGTCTGCCAATCTTGATCTGGCGTGACCCCGCTCCGCTCCTCCTCGATGCGCAGTGCTTCGCCCTCAGGGGTCGAGGGTTCCTCGGGCTGAACCGAGGATGGCTCGGGCTGGGCCGAGGTCACCTCGGACGGGGCCGAGGGCGTCTCGGGCTCGGGCGTGTCGCCGATCTTGACGGAGGGTTGGTGCAGGTCCCGGGAGAAGACGTCCGGGGGAACCGTTGTTCGCCCCGAGGCTATCTTTGCCAGCTCGTCCGCAGTCTCGTTGTAGCGCCGGGCGATGTGGTTAAGCTCGAGCCCGTAGAACTTGTCTTCTAGGCGTCGAACCTCATCACAATAGGCCTCCATCTTCGGGTCGCGGCAGTGGGAGTTCTTCATGACTTGGTCGATGACGAGCTGCGAGTCGCCACGTGCATCGTGGCGTCGGACCCCTAGCTCGATGGCGATTCGCAATCCGTTGATCAGAGCCTCGTACTCGGCCACATTGTTGGATGCCGGGAAATGGAGGCGGAGCACGTAGCGCAGGTGTTTCCCGAGGGGCGAGACGAAGAGCAGGCCCACGCCGGCTCCTGTCTTCATCAGCGACCCGTCGAAAAACATGGTCCAGAGCTCCGGTTGGATCGGAGCTGTCGGCAACTGGGTGTCGACCCATTCGGCTACGAAGTCCGCCAGTACCTGGGACTTGATGGCCTTCCGAGGGGCGGACGAGATTGTCTCGCCCATGATTTCCACCACCCACTTTGCGATCCGTCCCGAGGCTTCTCGGCACTGGATGATCTCCCCCAGGGGGAATGATGACACCACAGTCACCGGATGAGACTCGAAGTAATGTCGCAGCTTTCGCCTCGTCAGGATCACTGCATACAGCAGCTTCTGGACTTGTGGGTAGCGGATCTTGGTCTCGGACAGCACCTCGCTGACGAAGTAAACTGGCCTCTGAATGGGCAAAGCATGCCCCTCTTCCTGCCTTTCGACCACGATCGCGGCGCTGACCACCTGAGTGGTAGCGGCGACGTAGACCAAGAGGGCTTCTCCATCAGCTGGGGGTACCAAGACGGGCGCCTGGGTGAGGAGCGCCTTCAGGTTCCCGAGAGCTTCCTCGGCCTCGGGAGTCCAAGTGAAGCACTCGGCCTTCCTTAAGAGACGGTACAGGGGCAGGCCTCTTTCGCCGAGGCGCGAGATGAAACGGCTCAAGGCCGCGAGACACCCCATGACCCTCTGTACGCCTTTTAAGTCCTTGATGGGCCCCATGCTTGTGATGGCTGCGATCTTCTCCGGGTTGGCTTCGATGCCCCGCTCGGAGACGATGAATCCCAAGAGCATGCCTCGGGGCACCCCGAAGACGCACTTCTCGGGATTGAGCTTGACGCCCTTCGCCTTGAGACACCGGAATGTCACTTCAAGGTCGGAGAGAAGGTCGGAGGCTTTCCTCGTCTTGACTACGATGTCATCGACGTAGGCCTCGACCGTGCGACCGATGTGTTCGCCGAACACATGGTTCATGCACCGCTGGTACGTTGCACCTGCGTTCCTCAAACCGAACGGCATGGTGACATAACAGTACATGCCGAAGGGCGTGATGAAAGAAGTCGCGAGCTGGTCGGACTCTTTCATCTTGATTTGATGATACCCTGAGTAGGCATCGAGGAAAGACAGGGTTTCGCACCCTGCAGTGGAGTCCACGATTTGATCGATGCGAGGTAGAGGGTAGGGGACCTTCGGACATGCTTTGTTGAGACCAGTGTAGTCTACACACATCCGCCATTTCCCCCCTTTCTTCCTCACAAGTACAGGGTTGGCAAGCCATTCGGGATGGAATACCTCTTTGATGAACCCTGCTGCCATCAGCTTGTGGATCTCCTCGCCTATCACCCTGCGCCTTTCCTCGTCGAATCGGCGCAGAGGCTGTCTGACCGGTCGGGCTCCGGCCCGAATATCCAGCGAGTGCTCGGCGACATCCCTCGGTATGCCGGGCATGTCCGAGGGACTCCACGCAAAGACGTCGGCATTTGCGCGGAGAAAGTCGACGAGCACTGCTTCCTATTTGGGGTCGAGCCCGGAACCGATCCGGATCTGCTTGGAGGTGTCGCCACTGGGGTCGAGAGGGACGGCCTTAACCGTCTCCGCTGGCTCGAAGTTGCCGGCATGTCGCTTCACGTCCGGCACCTCTCGGGAGAGGCTTTCCAGGTCGGCGATGAGGGCCTCGGACTCGGCGAGGGCCTCGGCGTACTCCACGCACTCCACATCGCATTCGAACGCGTGTTTGTACGTGGGGCCGACGGTGATGACCCCGTTGGGGCCCGGCATCTTGAGCTTCAGGTAGGTGTAGTTGGGGATGGCCATGAACTTCGCGTAGCATGGCCTTCCCAACACTGCGTGGTAGGTTCCTCGGAACCCGACCACCTCGAACGTCAAAGTCTCCCTTCAGAAGTTGGAGGGTGTTCCGAAGCAGACAGGAAGGTCGAGCTGTCCGAGGGGCTGGACGCGCTTCCCAGGAATGATCCCGTGGAAGGGCGCAGCGCCTGCTCGGACGGATGACAGATCGACGCGCAGGAGCCTGAGGGTCTCGGCGTAGATGATGTTGAGGCAGCTGCCCCCATCCATCAGGACCTTGGTGAGCCTGACGTCGCCGATGACGGGATCGACGACGAGCGGGTACTTCCCCGGGCTCGGCACGTGGTCGGGGTGGTCATCCCGGTCGAAGGTGATGGGCTTGTCGGACCAGTCTAGGTAGACTGGTGCCGCCACCTTCACCGAGCAGACCTCCCGACGCTCTTGCTTACGATGCCGAGCCGAGGCATTCACCACATGCCCTCCGTAGATCATGAAGCAGTCGCGGACCTCGGGGAACTCTCCTGCTTGGTGATCTTCCTTTTTGTCGTCGTCGCGGGCCCTGCCACCCTCTGCGGGTGGCCCGGCCCGGTGGAAGTGGCGCCGAAGCATGACGCACTCCTCGAGGGTGTGCTTGACGGGCCCCTGATGATAGGGGCACGTCTCCTTGAGTGCCTTGTCGAAGAGGTTGGCGCCTCCGGGGGGCTTCCGAGGGTTCTTGTATTCGGCGGCGGCGACAAGGTCCGTGCTGGCGGCGTCGCGTTTCGCTTGCGACTTCCTCCTGCCTTTCTTCTTGGCGCCGAGCGGAGTAGACGCCTCGGGAGCATCTTCCGACGGGCGGCCCTGGGGCTGCCTGTCCTTTCGGAAGATGGCCTCGACCGCCTCCTGACCAGAGGCGAACTTGGTGGCGATGTCCATCAGCTCGCTCGCCCTGGTGGGGGTCTTGCGACCCAACTTGCTCACCAAGTCACGGCAGGTGGTGCCGGCAAGGAACGCGCCGATGACATCGGAGTCGGTGATGTTGGGCAGCTCGGTGCGCTGCTTCGAGAATCGCCGGATGTAGTCCCGAAGGGACTCTCCCGGCTGTTGCCGGCAGCTTCGGAGGTCCCAGGAATTCCCGGGGCGCACGTACGTGCCCTGGAAGTTGCCGGCGAAAGCTTGGACCAGATCCTCCCAGTTGGAAATCTGCCCCGGAGGCAGGTGCTCCAACCAAGCGCGAGCAGTGTCGGAGAGGAACAGGGGGAGGTTGCGGATGATGAGGTTGTCGTCGTCCGTTCCACCCAGTTGACAGGCCAGGCGGTAGTCCGCGAGCCACAATTCCGGCCTCGTTTCCCCCGAGTACTTTGTGATAGTAGTCGGGGGTCGGAATCGGGTCGGAAACGGCGCCCGCCGAATGGCCCGGCTGAAGACCTGCGGACCGGGTGGTTCGGGCGAGGGACTCCGATCCTCCCTGCTGTCGTAGCGTCCCCCACGCCTGGGGTGATAACCTCGGCGCACCCTTTCGTCGAGGCGGGCTCGACGGTCGCGATGAGGGTGCTCGTCGCCGAGGCGGTCCGGGGCCGCAGGTGCGGTGTTGCGCGTGCGCCCGGTGTAGACCGAGGCTTCCCGCATGAGTCGGGAAGTCACGGCACGAGGTTCCGAGGGGTACCCCTGCCTTCGGGAGGCAGAGCTCTCGGCCCGCCGGGCCGCAGCGCCTTCCAGGAGATGCTTGAGCTCTCCCTGGATTCGCCGACCCTCGGTGGTTGATGACTCCGGCATCGCGCGGAGGAGCATCGCTGCGGCTGCCAGGTCCTGACCGGTTCCGCCGGATGCGGGTGGCGGTCTGTCCCTGGCATCGTTGGCGATGCGGTGCTGGAGACCCTGGGGCAGGTGACGTATTTCTCCGGCCGGGGGCTGGCCCGCCCATACCTGCCCGACGTCCCGGCGGATTGCCTCGAGCGCTCCTGCTCCCTCATCGAACCCGGCCCGCGCCCCGCGGACTTGCTCGAGCTGTGGGTCGTGACCCCCCGCCGGAACGGGGACCACAGCTAGCTCCCGCGGGATGTCGGCGCGAGGCGCTGGCCTAGGGGGATCACCATCCTCCGGCATGCCGAGACAGCTGCCTCCGGAGGGATCCCCTAGCTCGACGTGGAAACATTCGCGGCTCGGGCCGCAGTCCTTGTCGTCAAGGCTGCGGCTGCCATCGGAACAGTCGGAGAGGCAGTAGTTGCATGCGGTCATGAAGTCCCGCATGGCACTGGGGTTGCCAGATCCAGAGAAATCCCAGCAGATGCTGGGGTCGTCATCTTCCTCGGACCCAGAGGGTCCGTAGGTCGAGACGCCCGTCACTCGGTCCCAAGGCGACCGCACACGAAACCCGAAAGGGGTTGCACTCGCCTCAACGTGAGCGCCCGCCAGAGCGAGGTCACTAGGCGGGTTGAGGTCGAGTTGAAATGACAAAGGATGGGAATCAGCCGGTACCTTCTGGTCGACGAGGAGCGACGAAGTCACATCGGGGGCTGATCGCGCCGTCGTCCTGGGTGCGAGGGCGACGTCCTGCAGGCCCTCTGTGAGCGCGCTGGCGTCGTCCACTTGCTCGGGGTCGGCGTGTCGCGGGGGGACGGCGCTCGCCTTCGCCTCAAACGCGAGGGTGATGCCCGACGCGTCCTCCTTTGGGGCGCTGAGGATGTCGATTTGCTCGACAGCCGACTGAGCGCAGCCTCCCGCTCGGCCCTGGTTGCCCCGCCTCCTCCTCCGATGGCGAGGGAGGGGATGGGGCGAGCTCGAGAGTTGTCCTTCCCCCACGCGGGAAAGACGTCGTCGATTCCGCCGCCGGTGGGCGGGCTGTCCGCCACCATTGTCGCTGTCGCGCAGCGGTGGAAGGAGTATCATGTCGTAGCTGCCGTCGAAAGACATGAACTCGAGGCTCCCGAAACGGAGCACCGTCCCGGGTTGAAGAGGTCGTTGGAGACTGCCCATCTGGAGCTTGACGGGAAACTGCTCGTCAACACGCAGCAAGACCCCTACCTGGCGCGCCAACTGTCGGTGTTTCGAGACCGGGGGGTCCCCGAGCCGACGAGTGAGTGTGCCGCGTGCCCCAGCCCAGATGGGTCGAGCGCGTGGGCGAGTGCGAAGGGGGGAAGAGCGAGGTGGCCGGAGCCGGGTCGTGAGGGAGGCGGAGATCCCGCGGCCTTCGTGTTCGTCCCGCGCCCAGGTCGGGTGCGCTTGCAGTAGGGGGTTGGCCTCGCGGGAACGAGGGCAGGGGCAGGCGCTCTCTTGGGGCCGCTCGCTCCCCTCACCCGCGCGGACGCTTGTAACCCCCTACTGCAAGCGCACCCGACCTGAGCGCGGGACGAACACGAAGGCCGCGGGATCTCCGCCTCCCTCACGACCCGGCTCCGGCCACCTCGCTCTTCCCCCCTTCGCGCTCGCCCACGCGCTCGACCCATCTGGGCTGGGGCACGCGGCACACTCACTCGTCGGCTCGGGGACCCCCCGGTCTCGAAACGCCGACAGTAGGAGTTGGCCGAAGGTTCCTCTTCATGAAGCTTCGGTATTACAAACCGACTTAAAGATAGAATGACCTTTTAGTCCATAAAGGTCTGAGTCAATGTTGTAAACTTTTATGAGGGGCATAATTGTAATTCTTCACAGGCTGTGTCCTGTGTCTATAAATAGTGAACAATATTCCTTTACTGTTCACGGATTCCTGTAATTGCAATCGCATCATTCGGGAACCAATCTTTGCCAAGGCAGAGGTATAGCTGTATTCAATGATTTAATATATTATAATATGATTCGTTTATGATTCATTTACCTTTGATACCCTTTATTTTATATTATCTTGTACAATCTATTAAAATTTGATTATGAAGACTTAACCTTCGTAATCATATTCTCATTAACCTTCGTCCAAGGTTCATTATCCTCAAGGGAATAATGCTTCGTGGACGAAGGACGTTAACATTTAACATTTTATGTTGCCTTGTTCTTAATTCATAGCATTTGAGAACAAGTCTCCAACATTGGCGCCCACCTCCGGTGAACTCACTTCCACTTTTTTGAGCTGATGGCTTCGTTCAACGATCAAGCTGGAGCTGCTTCGGCTCCGAAGCTGCTACTCCCGATAACAGGCGGTTCATGTTCAGAGCCAGCCAACAAGAAGCAGAAGAAGGAAGCACAGAGAAGGGTACAACATGTTGGGGTGCAAGGACCCTTCATCAAGTCGAGATGGTCTCACATTCCTATTACCTTCTCCCAAGAGGACCTTCAACTCAAGGATTACCCACACAACGATGCCATGGTTATTTCTTGTGTTATCAAAGGATTTCTGGTCCACAATGTCTTGGTTGATACAGGCAGTGCAGCTGATATCATATTTGCTAAGGCCTTCAGGCAAATGTAAGAGCCAGAAGATAAGATTCATGATGCTACGCACCCTCTCTGTGGCTTCGGAGGAAGACAGATTGTAGCACTGGGCAAGATCACCATGTCAGTGACCTTCGGGTTCATCAACAACACTAGAACTGAGCAAGTTGTGTTTGACATTGTTGACATGGAATACCCTTACAATGCAATTATTGGTCGTGGCACCCTCAATGCTTTCGAAGCAATTCTTCATCCTGCCTATCTTTGCATGAAGATACCTTCGGATCAAGGACCCATCGCTATTCATGGAAGTCAGGAAGCTGCCAGAAGGGCCGAAGGAAACTGGACTGACTCAAAAGCAATCCATAACATAGATGGAGCTGAAGCTTGTGAACAGTACAAATTCAGAAGGGAGAAAGCAGCTTCAGCAGATCAGCCGAAGCCCATGCTCTTATGTGAGGACATAGCAGAGCAGAAGGTGCTGTTGGGCTCTCAATTATCCGAAGAGCAGGAGAAAACCTTGATAAGGTTTTTGTTCAACAACAAAGATGTTTTTGCATGGTCAGCCAATGACCTCTGCGGAGTAAATAGGGATGTTATTGAACACTCGCTCAATGTTGACCCATCCTTCAGACCCAGAAAGCAGAGGCTTCGGAAAATGTCTGATGATAAGGCCGAAGGTGCTCGTAATGAAGTCAAAAGACTCCTCAGTGCAGGAGTTATCAGAGAAGTAAAGTACCCAGAATTGCTAGCTAACACTATTATGGTAAAAAAGGCCAATGGCAAGTGGCGAATGTGTATCGATTTTACAGATCTCAACAAGGCTTGTCCGAAGGACGAATTCCCATTGCCAAGGATAGACTCTTTAGTTGATGCAGCAGCTTCTTTAGAGCTCATGAGTCTGCTAGACTGTTACTCAGGCTATCACCAAATCTGGATGAAGAAGGAAGATGAGCCAAAGACTAGCTTCATAACCCCAAGTGGCACATATTGCTATCTTCGGATGCCTGAGGGGCTCAAAAACACTGGAGGAAGTTTCAGCAGAATGACTGCGAAGGTTCTCCAGTCTCAGATAGGCAGAAATGTGCTAACTTATGTTGATGACATCATTGTAAAAAGCACGAAACAGGAAAATCATATTGCTGATTTGCAGGAGACCTTTGCCAGTTTCAGACAAGCTGGCTTAAAGTTGAATCCAGAAAAATGTGTCTTCGGAGTAAAGAAGGGGAAATTTCTTGGATGCTTGGTTTCAACAAAGGGAATTGAAGCTAATCCAAGTAAAATTGAAGCTATACTTCGAATGGAGCCACCAACTACAAAAAAGGGGGCCCAAAGATTAACAGGGAGGTTGGCATCTCTTAATAGATTTATATCCAGATCAGCAGAAAGAAATTTACCATTCTTCGAAGTGCTGAAATCAGCCGAAGTCTTTCAATGGGGACCAAGCCAACAAAAAGCCTTCGAGGAACTGAAGCAATATCTGATAGATTTAACAACATTAACTCCACCAACGCCAGGGGCTCCTTTGTTATTATATGTGGCAGCTTCGCACTCAGCGGTAAGTGCAGCACTTGTCCAAGAGAAGCTTGATGGCCAAGTCAAGAAGCAGGTCCCAGTGTATTTTGTATCTGAAGTTCTTAGTATATCAAAGAAAAACTATACAGAATTAGAGAAGGTGTTATATGCTGTTTTGATGGCATCCAGGAAGCTTCGGCACTACTTTCAAGCATACAATATTGTTGTTCCTTCTTCGCAGCCGTTGAAGGATATTATGAGAAATAGAGAAGCTACTGGGCGAATTGGAAAATGGGCTGCAGAGCTCAATGAATTTTGCATTGATTATGTGCATAGATCCTCGATCCAGTCCCAGACGTTAGCAGACTTCATTGCTGACTGGACGCCAGGGGCTCAGGATGAAGAAACAAATAAAGATGCCGAAGTTTGGACAGTGTTTTGCGATGGGTCTTGGGGAACCTTCGGGGCAGGAGCAGCTGCTGTGTTGGTCTCGCCATCCAAAGTTAAAACTTGTTATGCGGCAAGACTCGATTTCAGTTGTACAAACAATATTACTGAGTACGAAGCCCTGCTTTTGGGTCTTCGGAAGCTAAAAGCAATGGGAGTCAGAAGGGCCATTCTTAAAACTGATTCCCAAGTTGTTTCGAGTCATATCGACAAGAGTTGCAAGGCTAAAGATCCGAAGCTTGAAAGATATCTAGACATGGTTCGAAGAGTCGAAGCTTCTTTCGAAGGATTTTCTGTCAAAAATATCCCTCGAGGACAAAATGAGCATGCTGATTTGCTAGCTAAGTCAGCAGCACAGGGGCTGCCTTTACCTTTGGATGTGTTCTTCGAAACAATAAAGGCACCTTCAGTGGAACTCCTTGAAAGAGCAGTCCTCAATATATCTCCTGTTTATAGCGAAGATTGGAGAACTGAGATCATCTCTTACCTTCAGGGTAAATTCCTTTCAGATGACGAAGCTTATAACAGGAGAATAGAGGCAAGAGCTCGTCCATATGTTATGATAGAAGGGGAGTTGTACAAGCATGGAGTTTGCGCTCCGCTACTCAAGTGTTTATCTAGAACCGAAGGTATAGAGCTGATGAAAGAAATACATGCAGGCCTGTGTGGATCTCACATTGGATCTAGGCCGTTACTTGGAAAAGTTTTCCGCCAAGGGTTTTATTGGCCGAAGGCAGCTTCGGATGCAGCGGAATTAGTTCAAAAGTGCGAAGGCTGTCAGAAATGTGCAAGAGATAAAAAACAACCTTCGTCCTTAACACAGCTCATACAACCCATCTGGCCATTGCAAAGGTGGGGCCTTGACTTGTTAGGTCCATTACCACCGGCCCAAGGGAACTTAAGATATGTTGTAGTGGCTGTGGAATATTTTTCTAAATGGATTGAGGCAAAGCCTTTAGCCACAATAACTTCGGCCACTGTCCAAAAGTTTTTCTGGCAGAATATTGTTTGTCGTTTCGGGGTACCAAAGGCCATCACTGTAGATAATGGAACACAATTCGACTCCGAAGCTTTCAGAGATTTCTGTGATCAAATTGGTACGAAGATCCATTTTGCATCAGTCAGGCATCCGGAATCAAATGGGCTCGTTGAAAGAGCCAATGGCATTATAATGACAGGAATAATGAAGTTAATCTTCAATCAACCCAGGGGAAAGTGGCCAGATCAGTTAACCAAAGTGGTGTGGAGCCACAATACAACAACATCAAGGTCTACAGGCTTTACTCCATTCAAGTTATTATTCGGTGACGAAGCAATAACTCCGGAAGAAGCTAAAACTGGATCAATAAGAGTAGTAGCTTCGGCAGAATCAGGTTCTGAAGATGCTTATTCTGTGGAAAAAGATGCTTTAGAAGGGATCAGGCTTCAAGCTGTGGAGAATATCAATAAATACCAAGCCGAAACAATCAAATGGCGAGATAGAAAAGTTCGGCTAAAGAATATTGAGTCAGGACATTTGGTGCTTCGGAGAGTGGCCAACCCAGACACAGTGGGCAAGTTACAGTTGAAATGGGAGGGACCTTTCTTAGTAGCATCTTCGTCAAGACCCGGTTCATACAGATTGAAGGATATGGACGGCAACGCCATTCCTAGATCTTGGAATGCGGATGAGCTTCGGCGATATTATGTGTAACTTGATGTAACTTTTCATGTCTTTTCTTTTTCATGGCACCCTTTTCCTTTCTAAAGGGGGAGAAAGGTTTTTAATGGGGCCATCATATGTAATTTCCTTTTTTAGTTCTATAAGAGCAAAATCCCCCAAGGAATGTAAATGTAAAAGCTGAGAACGCACCATTGAGTGCCGAAAAGTAAAAGGCGAAGAAGCTCCAAAGTCGTTCCTAAGGGAATGCAGAGCTTACAGCGAAAAGTCAACGCTGATTCCGCCAAAAGTAAAAGGCGAAGAAGCTCCAAAGTCGTTCCTAAGGGAATGCAGAGCTTACAGCGAAAAGTCAATGCTGATTCCGCCAAAAGTAAAAGGCGAAGAAGCTCCAAAGTCGTTCCTAAGGGAATGCAGAGCTTACAGCGAAAAGTCAACGCTGATTACGCCGAAAGTAAAAGGCGAAGAAGCTCCAAAGTCGTTCCTAAGGGAATGCAGAGCTGATGTGTGATTGTTTCTAAGGAAATAATGGCTGAGGGTATGGCTTCGGATATGTGTTTGGACATTCATTCGCACATCACATTACATCATAGCATTTGCATTCATAAACATTCATCCAGGCATATGTAGGATAATCATCATCATGGCATAAGTGGTTGCTTCGGCATAAGAGAAGAGCTTCTTCGCGTACAAAAAGGAGAGCTTCGGAAGAAAGGGAAATGTTGTTTTCTATGCTTCACTGTGTACGAAAAGAAGGGAAGGTGTTTTTTCGCCTTCGGCTCAAAAAAAAAGATAATTTCGTCCACAACAAAGCACTTCACATACATTAATAGAAGGGTAAGAGCATAATACAAGGTATGAACAGAACTCATTAAAGACAAGTTTAGTTACATTTACACAAGTTATCTCAAAAGTTTCCTGAGTCTGTCTATAGTCTACTCCTACTTAATCTTCGAGGGATTTTAGCTTCGGCGTCACTCTTTTTAATCATCGACTTCGGCTTCGTCATCCTACATGAATTAAGTTGTTGTAAGTCAAAATCGAGCTTGAAGGAAGAGGTAAGCACAAGGTATGATTTCTTACTGGTTCAAGATGACTCCGAGCTTCACCTCCAGCCTTTTCTCGCCCGCCTTTTGTCCATATCATTTTTATAAATCTATTGGAAATACTTCGGGCGAGATCAGGGATGTTATCTAGGATTGATGGTGATAAAGTGAAATTGGGCCTATTGACAATCTTTCCATGGTCGCAGCCAGCTTTTAGGAAAGCTGCAGCAGTGCCCCGAGAAGCTACCCAGGCACAGAAGTCACCGTGCCCAGCTATAACTTCGTCGAGCTCGTCAATTTCACCTTCAATATGTTCGAAGGTCTTCGGTAAATCTTCAACTGAGGGGGTGAATTTCTCACTGCTGGCTCCAACTGAGTGAAAAAATTTTCTTAGTCGTTGAATGCATTTGTTGCTAAATTCCAAACATTTTTCTTGAAGGTCCGCCAATAGTTTTTTCAAATCTGAATTTTGTTGAGCTTCGGCTTCAAGTTTTGCATTAAGTTCTTGCTTTTCTTGTTCAAACTGCTCAGATTGGCAGAGAAGCTTCGTGTTCAGTTCTGTTATTTTTGCTTCGGCTTCCGCCAATAAACCTTCAGTTGCCTGGAGCTCAAAGTTTTTCTTCTCAATAGCAGCTGATTGCTCCTTTATTTTGTTTTCTAAATTTTCAATTATAACTTCGTGTTTCTTGTCTTCAAAATCTTGCTGCATTTTCAAGGCTTTGCTCAGCAGCATACTCTGCACGAAAACAACCTTCGTTAGACATGTTTTCATTATTAAAAACAATATAAGTTAAGGGAAAAGTAGTTCACCTTGAAATTGGAATAAAATAAACTACCAACGATATGTTGTCGTCGGTAGCGGCTAATGTCCGTTTCTAGCTTCGGAAAACCGATACTCTTTGACAGAGTACTGATAATTTTGGCTCCAGTTTGGTTTCGGATACAATCTAATTTTTCATCATCAATACCTCCGAAGAGGAGTGCTCCTGGTTTGTACCCGCAAGATTTGGCATACTCTTTAAGCTCTTCTATTTCGGGTTTTGACAATTTTTCTCCAACTAAATTTTGAAACATGAAGGCTTCGTTCTCTGAAGCTTCGTCAGCAATTTCCTTTCCTTTCCCCGACGCTGCGGCCGCGACCTCTTCAGCGGCAGTGGTAGCTTCTTCTGTGGCCATGTCTAGCAGTATTTTGTCGATGTGTTCGATTGTGCTTTCCAGGTTCACATCTTCAATTGAGGCAGCTTCAGCAGCCGCGACCTCCGAAGGTGTGATTTCAATATCTGTTCTTTCCTCATCCGCTGGTGTCTTCTGAGCCGAAGCTCTTGGTGGTGTCTTGTCAATGACCTCTGTCACAGTGATAATTCTTTGTCTCTTTGCTTTAGTCGTTTTCTTCGTTTTTTTCGGGCTCCTTTTCCTTCTGAAAAAACTTTGTCAGTTGAGGCCCCAATGGACTTAGCTTCGCAGGCAGGGATTCAGTCATTACCTTCAAAATTTCCTCCACGTCAGTGGCAGAGGGTGATGCGGGGGTTTCTTCTTCGTCAGATATTTTTTGCTTCGGAGAAGACGCTTTCCTCTTCTTCGGAATTCTCTTCTTTGATGGTTCTTTCTCATCTTCATTTAAGGCTTCAGTTGTCCTTTTCCTTTTCTGGCCCCCGACACCTTTGTTCAGATTTTCATAGTCAGGGTATTCAAAACCCAGGGCGTCCAGCACTCGATTCAGTCTTCGCTTCGGACGGGTGCCGAAGGCCGCAGTCATCAATTGATCTTCTTTTTTGGAGTAATTGCCAAGTATTTCATTGCACATTACTTCAATTGTATCCAGCCACTCTTGGCAAGGTGTTTTAAAGTATTTCTTAAACTTGAAATAGTAAGGTAAACGCACAAGTTCACCTTCTTTCTTCTCCCCCTTTAGCTTCGGCATTTCCCATTCTTTTAAACTAGGAAAAACCTTGAAAGCCAAAAACTCCTGAACTAGGTCTCTTGTACTGATATGCTCTGCAATAATTCTGAATTCATTCAATGCCTGTTGTGTTGGACCTTCTGGTGTCATGTTGCAGCGAGGGCGGGTTTCTCCGAAGATTAGTTCGAGTGGACTTTGCACAAGCTTCTCCTTGTCGTCATCAACCTTGACATAGAACCACTCCGACTTCCAGCCTGCTGCCCATTTGCTCCGGTAGCTGATTACAGTAAACTTTGTGGTTTTCCGATAAGCAAAATTATAGCAACCAAAATTGTCATGCAATCCATCTTTTCTAGCCTTCGTCTGATAGTGCAGTTCGTGAACTCGACAAAAGCTGTCTGCAAACGGCTCCACTGCTTGGCTTCGGAGGGCCCAGACATAAACGCTAAGCCTAACGATAGCGTTAGGAGTTAACTGATGAAAGTAGATACCAAACCTCTTCAGTACCTCTGCAATAATCCCATGTAGGGGGAATCTTAATCCAGCCTTTAGAAAGCTCTTGAAAATGACAATTTCATCCTTCTCCGGCTTTGGGGTAGTCTCTTCTCCCCCGAAGCGTAATAGCTTCTTCTGATTCTCATTGAAAAAGCCCGACTTTACCATTTTGGAAAGATCAGCCTTCGAAACAGTAGACTTTCCGAAGTCCAAGTGGCTGGGCTTGCTTGGCATGGCAATACGATAATCGTCTTCGGGATCAGTTTCCTCAATATCTTCTTCTTCTGCTTCGGCAATTGCTTGTTCTGCCTGTTCTGCATCATCACTGGGGATCTTTTCCAAAGTTACCAGTCCGGACCTTTGCATCGCTTCGGAGATGGGAACAGTCTCCGAACCTTCAACTTCGCCCCCCTCACGCTCAACCCTAGCGGTAGATCGCACTCTGGCCATTTAATTCTGAGTTTGTGGAAATTAAATACTTTTTTCTTCCGAAGTTTTTCCTTCTGACGAAGCAGGCTTCAAGTTGGAGCTTCGTTCGATTCCGAGAGTCAAGCTTCGGCGATGGTTAAAAATTTTGGCAGCAAAACAGTGCAAATAGCAATGAATGCTATGGTAACTTCACACCTACTCGTCTGTTTGTATAGTACTGCAGGTAAGAAGGCGAAGCGCCAGGATTTTTACACCAGGTGGACACCCGCTTGCACTCGCTGCGTGGTGGACCGTAGAGACAAACAGTAACTCTGCAAGGTGGGACCGATACGCGCTGGGAAACTGAATCGTTTCTCGACAACGAGCTCGGGGAAGGTGTTTTTCGGACCTTCGGCTCCCCGAAGCTTAAGAGACTTTTTTCACGGATCAAGCTCGTTACGAAAAACGATCTAGCACCGTGAAAGGGGCTACTGTTGGGACTATGCTTCGTCGCCGAAGGTCTTGTAGGAATAAGCGGTTTTCAGCTGAAGCTGTTTGTATGAGTTGGCCGAAGGTTCCTCTTCATGAAGCTTCGGTATTACAAACCGACTTAAAGATAGAATGACCTTTTAGTCCATAAAGGTCTGAGTCAATGTTGTAAACTTTTATGAGGGGCGTAACTGTAATTCTTCACAGGCTGTGTCCTGTGTCTATAAATAGTGAACAGTATTCCTTTACTGTTCACGGATTCCTGTAATTGCAATCGCATCATTCGGGAACCAATCTTTGCCAAGGCAGAGGTATAGCTGTATTCAATGATTTAATATATTATAATATGATTCGTTTATGATTCATTTACCTTTGATACCCTTTATTTTATATTATCTTGTACAATCTATTAAAATTTGATTATGAAGACTTAACCTTCGTAATCATATTCTCATTAACCTTCATCCAAGGTTCATTATCCTCAAGGGAATAATGCTTCGTGGACGAAGGACGTTAACATTTAACATTTTATGTTGCCTTGTTCTTAATTCATAGCATTTGAGAACAAGTCTCCAACATTGTCTATTTCACAGCTTTGTGGAATGGGGTATGATTGCCTGTTTACCAATGTTGATGTGAAAATCCTTAGAAGGGAGGATTCCTCTGTTGTTTTTACGGGTCGCTTCAAGGGCAAACTCTATCTTGTTGATTTCAAAACGAGTAAAGTGACGCCTGAGACTTGTTTAGTGGCAAAATCTGACAAGGTTGGTTTTGGCATCGCCGACTAGTTCATGTTGGCATGAGGAATTTGGCCAAACTTCAAAAGGATAATCACATCATTGGACTAACAAATGTTGTGTTTGAGAAAGACAGGGTATGTGGTGCATGTCAGGCAGGAAAGCAACATGGCGTTCCACATCACCCAAAGAATGTGGTCACAACTAAGAGGCTATTGGAGCTTCTTCATATGGACCTCTTCGGACCGGTGGCCTACATAAGTATTAGTGGTAGTAAGTACGGACTAGTTATTGTTGATGATTTTTCTCGCTTCACTTGGGTTTTCTTTTTGAGTGATAAAGGTGAAACCCAAGAAGTATTGAAAAAGTTTATGAGAAGAGATCAAAATGAGTTTGAATTAAAGATAAAAAAAAGAAGTGACAATGGAACAGAGTTCAAGAACACATGTGTTGAAGAGTTCTTAAACGAAGAAGGGATCAAACATGAGTTTTCGGTTCCCTACACCCCACAACAAAATGGTGTGGTAGAGAGGAAGAACGAACACTTATTGAAGCTATAAGAACTATGTTAGATGAATATAAGACACCTCACAACTTCTGGGCAGAGGCGGTCAACACCGCCTGTCATGCAATCAACTACCTCTACCTCCACAAGATTTATAAGAAGACTGTTTACGAGTTTCTCACTGGTAACAAATCTAAAGTTGATTACTTTAGAGTTTTTTGGTTGCAAATGCTTTATTCTTAACAAGAAAGTACGGAGCCCGAAGTTTGCTCCTAGAGTGGACGGGGGTTTCTTGCTTGGCTATGCATCAAATGCGCACGGATATCATGTTTTCAACAATACCACTGATCTTGTTGAAATAGCGATAGATGTGACGTTTGATGAATCTAATGGCTCACAAGGGCATATTTCTAGTGATATTGCAGGAAATGAAAAATCACCTTGTGATGCCATAAATAAGCTTGCAATAGGTGAAGTGAGGCCACAAGAGAAGGGCAATGACGAAGGAAGAATTTGGATGACAAATGAGGTCATTGATGTGGGTGCAAAGGTGGTGGGTGATAAATCTTCCACCCAAGCAAACACACCAACCTCAAGTCGTCCAATTCTTGAAGTAGTTGTCCAACCACAAGAGATGCCAAGCATTGAGGAAGATGAGCAAGATGTGGTTGTTAGTGAAGTTCCTCTTGAACAAGAGGATGATGATGGGAAAATTCAAAGACAACCATTGGTGCCACATCCTCGAGTTCAATAGACCATCCAAAGAGATCATCCAGTGGATAATATTCTTGGTAGCATCAATAGAGGGGTAATGAAAGGGAAATGGCCTCAACATTTCCTATAATCGATTTTGGTGTTTGACGTCCATCAAAAACCATATGTACTAACTAGTTTGCCTAGTGGATATTTTTCTTAGATGCATAAAGTTCACATAAACATACAAAGAAAATGACCTTGGGGGATTTCTACACGTTTGGAGCAAAATAGAATTGCTGCATCTTGTGGTGCACCGGACATTGTCCGGCGTCCTGGATGTAGCACTCCGCGAACTGGCCGCTCTCGAGAATTCTTAGCGCTCGTCTACTAAAAATCACTGGATTGTCCAATGTACCACCGGATTGTCTGGTGAGACAACGAGCAACAGTCAACTTCACCAAATGGTCGACTGTGTGACTACGTGCGCAGACTAAAGCGTCAGTGAAAGGGAAATAGGCTCACACCTTTTCCTAAATGATTTTGGTGGTTGAATTGCCCAACACAAATGATTGGACTAACTAGTTTGCTCTAGATTACAAGTTCTACAGGTGCCAAAGGTTCAACACAAACCAATAAAAAGTCCAAGAAAGGGTCCAAATAAAAAGAGCAAAAGACAACCGAAGGCTGCCCTGGTCTGGCGCACCGAACTGTCCGGTGTGCCACCGGACAGTGTCCGATGCACCAGGGTGGATCAACTCCAACTTGCTAGCTTCGGGTTTTTTGGGAACCACTCCGCTATAATTCACCGGACTGTTCGGTGCAGCATCGGACTGTCCGGTGTGCCAGCGGAGCAACGGCTAACTGCGCCAACGGTCGTCTGCAAAAGTCTACAGTGAACAGTGAACAGTGCAATTGCGCGCGCAGAAGTCAGAGCAGGCGCCAGATGGCGCACCGGACAGTGAACAGGACCTGTCCGGTGCACCACCGGACTGTCCGGTGGCCCACATGTCAGAAGCTCCAACGGTCGAACCCTAACGGTTGGGTGACGTGGCTGGCGCACCGGACAGTGTTCGGTGGTGCACCGGACTATCCGGTGCGCCATACGACAACAGCCTTCCCCAACGGCCATTTTTGTGGTTGGGCTAAATACCCCCCAACCACCACTCTTCAAGACACCCAAGCATTCACTACTCCTCATTCAATACAAGAGCAATACACAACACTCCAAGACATAAATCAAAGCCTCCGATCGAATCAAAGTCCACAATTCAACTCTAGTTTTTAGGACTTGTGAGAAGATCGACTTGTATTCTTTTGTTGTTCTTGTTGCTTGGTTGCCTTTCTTCTTTCTCTCATTCTTACTCTTAAAGCCTTGTAAGCGAAGCAAGAGACACCAATTGTGTGGTGGTCCTTGCGGGGTCTAAGTGACCCGGGAAATCAAGGAAGGAAGCTCACTCGGTCTAAGTGATCATTTGAGAGAGGGAAAGGGTTGAAAGAGACACAGTCTTTGTGACCACCTCAACGGGGAGTAGGTTTGCAAGAACCGAACCTCGGTAAAACAAATCACCGTGTCAACCGCTCTTATTCGCTTGTGATTTGTTTTCACCCTCTCTTTCGGACTCGATTATATTTCTAACGCTAACCCCGGCTTGTAGTTGTGCTTAAACTTTATAAATTTCAGATTTGCCTATTCACCCCCTCTAGGCGACTTTCAATTGGTATCGGAGCCTGGTACTTCATTAAGAGCCTAACCGCTCGAAGTTATGTCGGGAGCTCACGCCAAGAAGGAGATGGTGACCGGCGACAAGCCGACCACAAGCCACGGGAAAGCTCCATCGGGAGAGTCCGGCAACAAGAAGAGGGAGGAATCACCTCCCCGCGTCAAGTCGCACCAGAGTGGCGACAAGAAGAAGAAAATGAAGAAAGTGGTATGCTACGAGACCGATTCTTCGTCGCCTTCCACCTCCGGCTCCGACACGCCGTCCGTCACTTCTAAGCGCCATGAGCGCAAGAAGTTTAGTAAGATCCCCTTACGCTATCCTCGCATTTCCAAACGCACTCCTTTACTTTCCGTCCCACTATGCAAACCACCGGTTTTTTACGGTGAAGATTATTGTATGTGGAGTGATAAAATGAGGCACCATCTAACCTCACTCCACGCTAGTATTTGGGACATTGTTGAATTTGGTGCGCAGGAACCATCCGTGGGGGATGAAGGCTATGACTCGAACGAAGTAGCCCAAATCCGGCACTTCAACTCCCAAGCCACTACTATACTCCTCGCCTCTCTAAGTCGAGAGGAGTATAATAAGGTGCAAGGGTTGAAGAGTGTCAAAGATATTTGGGACGTGCTAAAGACCACGCACGAAGGAGACGAGGTGACCAAAATCACCAAGAGGGAAACGATCGAGGGGGAGCTCGGTCGATTCATGCTTCACCAAGGGGAGGAGCCCCAAGCCATGTACAACCGGCTCAAGACATTGGTGAACCAAGTGCGCAACCTCGGGAGCACCAAATGGGATGACCATGAAATGGTCAAGGTTATTCTAAGATCACTCATTTTTCTTAACCCTACACAAGTTCAATTAATTTGTGGTGATCCTAGATACAAGCTAATGTCTCCCGAGGAAGTTATAGGAAAATTTGTGAGCTTTGAATTGATGATCAAAGGCTCCAAGAAAATCATCGAGCAAGGCGTCTCCTCCACACCCGAGATGCAACCCGTCGCATTCAAGGCGACGGGGGAGAAGAAAGAAGAGTCTACATTATGTAGACTCCCCATCGACGCCTCCAAGCTCGACAACAAGGAGATGGCGCTCATCATCAAGAGCTTTCGCCAAATCCTCAAGCAAAGGAGGGGGAAGGACTACAAGCCCCGCTCCAAGAAAGTTTGCTACAAATGTGGTAAGCCCGGTCATTTTATTGCAAAATGTCCATTATCTAGTGATAGTGACAGGGGCGACGACAAGTGAAAGAAGAGAGAAATGAAGAAGTATTACAAGAAGAAGGGCGGCGATGTCCATGTTTGCCGGGAGTGGGACTCCGACGAGAGCTCCACCGACTCCTCCTCCGACGAGGACACCGCAAACATCATCGTCAAATAGGGACTTCTCTTACCCAACGTTGGCCACAAATGCCTCATGGCAAAGGACGACAAAAAGAAGAAGGTAAAATCTAGAGCTTCCACTAAATATGCAACATCTAGTGATGAGGCTAGCTCTAGTGACGATGAGGATGATTTGCTCACCCTTTTTGCCAACTTAAACATGCAATAAAAAGAAAAATTGAATGAATTGATTAGTGCTATTCATGAGAAGGATGAACTCTTGGATAGCCAAGAGGACTTCCTTATTAAAGAAAATAAGAAGCATGTTAAAGTTAAAAATGCTTATGCTCAGGAGATAGAAAAGTGTGAAAAATTAACTAGTGAGCTAAGCACTTGCCATGACATTATTTTCAACCTTAGATTTGAAAATGATAAATTGATTACTAAGGTTGAGAAATTAAATGTTAGTGATGATTCTCTTGTCAACCTTAGAAATGATAATGCTAATTTGATTGCTAAGATTGACAAATTGAATGCATCTCTCTCTAGCCTTAAAATTGAGAATGAAAAATTAATTGCTAAGGCTAAAGATTTAAATGTTTGCAATGTTTCTATTTCCAATCTTAGAGATGATAATGCTATTTTACATGCTAAGATTGTTGAATTAAATACTTGCAAACCCTCTACATCTACCGTTGAGCATGTTCCTATTTGCACTAGATGTAGAGACATTAATGTTGATGCTATTCATGATCACCTAGCTCTAATTAAACAACAAAATGATCACATAACTCAACTTAGTGCTAAAATTAATGAGCATGACTTAGAAAATGAAAAATTTATATTTGCTAGAAGCATGCTCTATAGTGGGAGGCGCCCAGGCATTAAGGATGGCATTGGCTTCCAACAGGGAGACAATATCAAGCTTAATGCCCCTAAGAAATTGTCTAACTTTGTTAAGGGCAAAGCTCCCATGGTTCAGGATAACTAGGGTTACATTTTATACCCTGCCGGTTATCCCAAACACAAAATTAGGAGAATTCATTCTAGGAAGTCTCACTCTGGCTCTCATCATGCTTTTATGTATAAGAGTGAGGCATCTAGTCCTAGGCAATCCACACATGTTAAATTGCCTAAAAAGAAATCTCCTATTGCATCAAATGAGCCTAACATTTCATCTAAGACTTTTGATGCTTCATATGCTTTAACTAACAAATCAGGCAAAGTAGTTGCCAAATATGTTGGGGGCAAACACAAGGGATCAAAGACTTGTGTTTGGGTATCCAAGGTGCTTGTTTCTAATGTCAAAGGACCCAAGACCGTTTGGGTACCTAAGAACAAGGCCTAAATTTGTTTTGTAGGTTTATGCATCCGGGGGCTCAAGTTGGATCATTGATAGCGGGTGCACAAACCACATGACTGGGGAGAAAAGGATGTTCTCCTCCTATGAGAAAAACCATGATCCCCAAAGAGCTATCACATTTGGGGATGGAAATCAAGGTTTGGTCAAAGGATTTGGTAAAATTGCTATATCTCCTGACCATTCTATTTCCAATGTTTTTCTTGTAGATTCTTTAGATTACAATTTGCTTTCTGTTTCTCAATTATGCAAAATGGGCTACAATTGTCTTTTTACGGATATAGGTGTTACTGTCTTTAGAACAAGTGATGATTCAGTAGCATTTAAGGGAGTGTTAGAGGGTCAGCTTTACTTAGTTGATTTTAATAGAGCTAAACTCGACACTTGCTTAATTGCTGAGACTAACATGGGTTGGCTCTGGCATCGTCGACTAGCCCACGTTGGGATGAAGAATCTTCATAAGCTTCTAAAGGGAGAGCACATTTTGGGACTAACAAATGTTCATTTTGAGAAAGACAGGATTTGTAGCGCATGTCAAGCAGGGAAGCAAGTTGATGTTCATCATCCACACAAGAACATCATGACAATTGATAGGCCGCTTGAGCTACTCCACATGGACCTATTTGACCCAATAGCTTACATAAGCATCGGTGGGAGTAAGTACTATCTAGTTATTGTGGATGATTATTCTCGCTTCACTTAGGTGTTCTTTTTGCAGGATAAATCCCAAACCCAAGAGACTTTAAAGGGATTCTTGAGACGAGCTCAAAATGAGTTCGGATTGAGAATCAAAAAGATAAGAAGCGACAACGGGACGGAGTTCAAGAACTCTCAAATAGAAGGCTTCCTTAAGGATGAGGGAATCAAGCATGAGTTCTCTTCTCCCTACACACCTCAACAAAATGGTGTAGTGGAGAGGAAGAATAGAACTCTACTTGACATGGCAAGGACCATGCTTGATGAGTACAAGACTTCAGACCGGTTTTTGGGTGGAAGCAATCAACACCGCTTGCTACGCCATCAACCGTCTCTACCTTCACCGAATCCTCAAGAAGACATCTTATGAACTCCTCACCGGTAAAAAGCCCAATGTTTCATATTTTAGAGTCTTTGGTAGCAAATGTTTTATTCTTGTTAAAAGAGGTAGAAAATATAAATTTGCTCCTAAGGCTGTAGAAGGCTTTTTACTTGGTTATGATTCAAACACAAGGGCATATAGAGTCTTTAACAAGTCCACTAGACTAGTTGAAGTTTCTTGTGACATTGTGTTTGATGACACTAACGGCTCTCAAGTAGAGCAAGTTGATCTTCATGAGCTAGATGATGAAGAGGCTCCGTGCATCGCGCTAAGGAACATATCCATTGGGGATGTGTGTCCTAAGGAATCCGAAGAGCCTCCACAACCACAAGATCAACCATCTTCCTCAATGCAAGCATCTCCACCAACCCAAGATAAGGATGAAGCTCAAGAGGATGAAAATGAAGATCAAGAAGATGAGCCACCTCAAGAGAAGGGCAATGATCAAGGGGGAGATGCCAATGATCAAGACGAGGAAGATGATGAGGGTCCAAGACCGCCTCACCCAAGAGTCCACCAAGCAATACAACGAGATCACCCTGTGAACTCCATCCTCGGCGATATTCATAAGGGGGTAATCACTCAATCTCGTGTTGCTCATTTTTGTGAACATTACTCCTTTGTGTCTTCTATTGAGCCATACATGGTGGAAGACGCATTAAGGGATTCAGACTGGGTGTTGGCGATGCAAGAGGAACTCAACAACTTCACGAGGAATGAGGTTTGTCATCTTGTTCCACGTCCTAATCAAAATGTTGTAGGCACCAAGTGGGTCTTCCGCAACAAGCAAGATGAGCATGGTGTGGTGACAAGGAACAAAGCCCGACTTGTGGCCAAGGGATATTCACAAGTCGAAGGTTTGGATTTCGGTGAAACCTATGCACCCGTAGCTAGGCTTGAGTCAATTCGCATATTACTTGCCTATGCTACTTACCATGGTTTCAAGCTTTATCAAATGGACGTGAAGAGTGCCTTCCTCAATGGACCAATCAAGGAGGAGGTCTATGTTGAGCAACCTCCCAGCTTTGAAGATAGTGAGTACCCTAACCATGTATATAAACTCTCTAAGGCGCTTTATGGGCTCAAGCAAGCCCCAAGAGCATGGTATGAATGCCTAAGAGATTTCCTTATCGCTAATGGCTTCAAAGTCGGAAAAGTCGATCCTACTCTCTTTACTAAAACAATTGCAAATGATTTGTTTGTATGCCAAATTTATGTTGATGATATTATATTTGGGTCTTCTAACAAATCTACTTGTGAAGAGTTTAGTAGGATTATGGTTCAAAAGTTTCAGATGTCTATGATGGGGGAGTTGAAGTACTTCCTAGGATTTCAAGTGAAGCAACTCCAGGAAGGCACCTTCATCAGCCAAACGAAGTACATTCAAGACATACTCACCAAGTTTGGAACGAAGGATGCCAAGCCCATCAAGACACCCATGGGAACCAATGGGCATCTCGACCTCGACACGGGAGGTAAATCCGTAGATCAAAAGGTATACCAGTCGATGATAGGATCTTTGCTCTATTTATGTGCATCTCGACCGGATATTATGCTTTCCGTATGCATGTGTGCAAGATTCCAAGCCGATCCTAAGGAAGTTCACCTTAGGGCCATAAAACGAATCTTGAGATATTTAGTTCATACTCCTAAGTTTGGCCTTTGGTACCTCAGGGGATCCACCTTTGATTTAATAGGTTATTCAGATGCTGATTGGGCAGGGTGTAAAATTGATAGAAAGAGCACATCAGGGACTTGTCAGTTCTTGGGAAGATCCCTGGTGTCTTGGGCTTCAAAGAAGCAAAATTCCATAGCTCTTTCCATCGCCGAAGCCGAGTACATTGCCGCAGGCCATTGTTGCGCGCAATTGCTTTGGATGAGGCAAACCCTTCAGGACTATGGCTACAAATTAACCAAAGTCCCTCTCCTATGTGATAATGAGAGTGCAATCCACATGGCGGATAATCCCGTTGAGCACAGCCGCACTAAGCACATAGCCATTCGGTATCACTTTTTGAGGGATCACCAACAACGTGGGGATATCGAGATTGCATATGTTAGTACCAAAGAACAATTAGCCGATATCTTTACCAAACCACTAGATAAGAAAACATTTACCAAACTTAGGCATGAGCTAAACATTCTTGATTCTAGGAATTTTGATTGATACTTTGCACACATAGCTCATTTATATACCTTTGATCATCTCCCTTTCATTTGCTATGACTAATATGGTTTTCAAGTGTATTTCATACTAAGTCATAGATTGAAAGGGAAATGGAGTTCTTCGGTGAAGACAAGGCTTCCACTCCACTCCATCGAATTATTCATCCTTCGCCGTCACTCCGCACCGCTCTCCAATTTGGTATAATCTTCACTCATATATTATTTACCAAAGGGGAGATAGTTTGACTATGGGCTTATATTTCACTTACAAGTATCCGTTTTTGGCGATTCATGCCAAAGGGGGAGAAAGTATTAGCCCAAAGCAAAAGGGCCGCACCACCACCAATTTCAAAAATGTAGTCTTTCAAATTTGTATTAAAAGAAGTTTTTTCAATTGATATCTTATTTTTGATATAATTTCTAATTGGTATAACCCTCTTCAAAATTAATATCTAAAACCCTCTTGAACACTAAGATGAGAATTTCATTGAGGGGGAGTTTTGTTTAGTCAAAGGAAAAGCATTTGAAACAGGGGGAGAAAATTTCAAATCTTCGAAAAAGAATTTCCAAAACATTTGCAAAAACAAAACAAGTGGTGCAAGCGTGGTCCAAAATGTTAAATATGAAGAAAGCATCCATGCATATCTTATGAAAATGTATATTGGTTTAATTTCAAGTAACCTTTGCACTTACCTTTTGCAAACTAGTTCAATTTTGCACTTATACATTTGCTTTGGTTTGTGTTGGCATCAATCACCAAAAAGGGGGAGATTGAAAGGGAAATAGGCTCACACCTTTTTCTAAATGATTTTGGTGGTTGAATTGCCCAACACAAATGATTGGACTAACTACTTTGCCCTAGATTACAAGTTCTACAGGTGCCAAAGGTTCAACACAAACCAATAAAAAGTCCAAGAAAAGGTTCAAATAAAAAGAGCAAAAGACAACCGAAGGCTGCCCTGGTCTGGCGCACCGGACTGTCCGGTGTGCCACCGGACAGTGTCCGGTGCACCAGGGTGGATCAACTCCAACTTGCTAGCTTCGGGTTTTCAGGGAACCACTCCGCTATAATTCACCGGACTGTCTGGTGCAGCCCCTGACTGTCCGGTGTGCCAGCGGAGCAACGGCTAACTGTGCCAATGGTCGTCTGCAAAAGTCTACAGTGAACAGTGAACAGTGCAACTGCGCGCGCAGAAGTCAGAGCAGGCGCCAGATGATGCACCGGACAGTGAACAGGACCTGTCCAGTGGCCCACATGTCAGAAGCTCCAACGGTCAAACCCTAATGGTTGGGTGACGTGGCTGGCGCACCGGACAGTGTTCGGTGGTGCACCGGACTGTCCGGTGCGCCATACGACAGCAGCATTCCCCAACGGCCATTTTGGTGGTTGGGGCTATAAATACCCCCCAACCACCACTCTTCAAGACACCCAAGCATTCACTACTCCTCATTCAATACAAGAGCAATACACAACACTCCAAGACACAAATCAAAGCCTCCGATCGAATCAAAGTCCACAATTCAACTCTAGTTTTTAGGACTTCTGAGAAGATCGACTTGTGTTCTTTTGTTGTTCTTGTTGCTTGGTTGGCTTTCTTCTTTCTCTCATGCTTACTCTCAAAGCCTTGTAAGCGAAGCAAGAGACACCAATTGTGTGGTGGTCCTTGCGGGGTCTAAGTGACCCGGGAAATCAAGGAAGGAAGCTCACTCGGTCTAAGTGATCGTTTGAGGGAGGGAAAGGGTTGAAAGAGACCCGGTCTTTGTGACCACCTCAACGGGGAGTAGGTTTGCAAGAACCGAACCTCGGTAAAACAAATCACCGTGTCAACCGCTCTTATTCGCTTATGATTTGTTTTCACCCTCTCTTTCGGACTCGATTATATTTCTAACGCTAACCCCGACTTGTAGTTGTGCTTAAACTTTATAAATTTCAGATTTGCCTATTCACTCTCCTCTAGGCGACTTTCAGTCAGAAGATAGTTTGCGATGATAGGTCGCACCGGACTGTCCGGTGTGCCACTGGACTGTCTAGTGCAGCAAAAGGACAGACGACTTCAACAGTCAATAGCTCCAAACCCCAACGGTCAGCTGATGTGGCACGCACCGGACAGTGAACAATATTGTGTCTGGTGTACCATCGGACTGTCCGGTGTGCCCATCGATAGAGTAATCAGCCAACGGCTAGAATAGTGGTTGGGGCTATAAATACCCCCAACCACCACCATTCAAGCCATCCAGGAATCCCACTCTCCTCATACAATACAAGAGCAAAGAATGCACTCCAAAGACACATTCAAAGCATTAAATCCTCTCCAAGTTCCAAAATCAAGTCAAGTGATCAAAAGTGTTTAGTGACTTGAGAGAGGGTGAGTTGTGTTTCTTTTGTTGCTCTTGTTGCTTGGTTGCTTTATTCATCTCTCTCTAGACTCTCTAAGTGTTGTAAAGTTTGCAAGGGACACCTAATTGTGTGGTGATCCTTGTGGGGTCTTAGTGACCCATGAGATTGAGAAGAAACACTCAACCGGCCTAAGTGACTGATTAAGAGAGGGAAATGGTTGGAATAGACCCGGCCTTTGTGGCCTCCTCAACGAGGAGTAGGTTCTTTGGAACCGAACCTCGGGAAACAAATCATTGTGTTCACTTGTATTGATCATTCACCATTAGATTTGTTTCTCCCCTCTTCCCTCTCACTAAGGGTTCTCTTGCTCACATTATTTTGAGTTAGCTCCCAAAGTTATCTGCATTGATTGAGCAACTCATAGCAAGAAGAACTATCTTCCGCACTCCGAATTCAATATTATTTATTTCTAACCCTAACCCCGGGCGAAGTGCATGCTCAAAGTTTATAATTTTCAGGTTTCGCCTATTCAGCCCCCCTCTATGCGACTTTCAGGTAACAACTAGATCATGTTTAGCAATTTTTTTTGTGAATTTTACTCGTTTGTTTCCTCTCTTGAGCCACTTAAGGTAGAAGAAGCACTAGGTGATCCGGATTGGATAATTGCAATGCAAGAGGATCTCAATACCTTTACTAGGAATGAAGTCTGGTCCTTAGTGGAAAGACCCAAGAAAAATGTGATTGGAACCAAGTGGGTCTTGCGAAATAAGCAGGATGAACATGGTGTAGTCATAAGGAACAAGGCGCGGTTGGTTGCTCAAGGTTTCACTCAAGTGGAGGGACTCGACTTTGGGGAAACCTACGCACCAGTAGCAAGGTTAGAGTCAATAAGAATACTAATTGCATATGCTACTAACCATGATTTCAAGCTTTATCAAATGGATGTTAAGAGTGCATTTCTAAATGGACCACTACAAGAGTTGGTCTATGTGGAGCAACCGCCGGGCTTTGAAGATCCGAAGAAGCCAAATCATGTGTTCCTTCTCCACAAAGCGCTCTATGGCCTTAAACAAGCCCCTAGAGCTTGGTATGAATGTCTTAAAGATTTATTACTTAAAAATGGATTGAGAAAGGAAAAGCTAACTCTACTTTATTTGCTCGCAAAGTCGATAATGAATTATTTGTGTGCCAAATATATGTCGATGACATTATATTTGGTAGTACTAATGAGAAATTTTGTGAGGAATTTAATAGGATGATGACAAATAGGTTCGAGATGTCTATGATGGGTGCGCTCAAGTTCTTTTTGGGATTTCAAGTGAAGCAGCTAAGGGAAGGAACCTTTCTATGCCAAACTAAATATACTCAAGATATGTTGAAGAAGTTTGGTATGGCGAAGGAAAAGCCCATCAAGACCCCAATGGCATCAAATGGGCATCTCGACCTCAATGAAGAAGGTAAACCTGTAGATCAAAAGCTCTATAGATCCATGATAAGTTCATTACTCTATTTATGTGCATCTAGGCCCGATATTATGTTAAGTGTGTGCATGTGTGCTCGTTTTCAAGCTAATCCAAAAGTGTGCCATCTTGTAGCTGTTAAGAGAATCTTGAGATACTTAGTTCACACCCAAAACCTAGGACTTTGGTATCCTAAAGGCTCCTTTTTCGATCTACTTGGCTGTTCTGACTCAGATTATGCCGGTTGCAAAGTAGATCATAAAAGCACTACAGGGACTTGCTAATTTCTTGGGCGGTCCTTGGTGTCTTGGAGTTCCAAGAAGTAAAATCGTGTTGCACTTTCAACTGCAGAAGTTGAGTATATAGTAGCTGGTGCATGTTGTGCTCAGTTGCTATGGATGAAGCAAACTCTAAGAGACTTTGGTTGTGAGTTTAACAAAATTCCGCTACTCTGTGACAATGAGAGCGCCATTAAACTTGCAAATAATCCTGTGCAACACTCTAGAACTAAACACATTGATATTAGACATCATTTTTTGAGAGACCACGAAGCTAAAGGAGATATCGAATTATTCCATGTGAGCACCGAAAATCAAATAGTTGATATCTTCACTAAACCTCTTGATGAGACTAGGTTTTGTTTTCTTATGAGTGAACTAAATATCTTGAATTCTCGAAACGTGTCTTGAAAACTAGCACATAAATATTTAGTGATGTGCATGCATGCTTGTGATGCTAAACTAATTGTCTAAAACCTTACCATCTATATTTAAATTTTTTTTCTCTTATTTAAGATATTTGAAATATAAATCTTGTTTGTGAACTCATGCAAAAATAGTTTGTATTGGAACCTGGTCGAGTAAACCGGCTCAGTTGGTTTCTCAACCGGTTCTTCCTGCTGAAAACCGGCTCAGGCAGCCCAAAAACCAGCTCAACCGCTTTTCTGTCTCTGTCGCCTGACTGCTCTGTTGTGTCAGTCTGCGCAATAGGTTTTTCCTGTAGGTAGTCTGCAACTTTTTTGCAGGCTTTTCTGCACGCTGCTGCAGCAAACCCGGCTGAACCGGTATTCAGATCGGCTGAACCAGTTTCTGTGCAGAGTGGTCAGCCCACAGGATTCTTTTACCCTCTTCTCAAATCCTCTTCTCTCACTTCCCAGTCCTTCTCTCAGCCGAGTGCCCCCTCTTCTTCACTCTTGGTTTCTCTCACTCTCCACTCAAATCCACTCAAAATACTCTCAAGTCTTGCTAAAACTTTGGGAGAAAATTTGTGGGGCTGCTCCCCTAGAGTTCCATCTTTTTAAGATTTGACTAGAAGAATCTCTAGATCGAGGTAACTCCATTGTTCTTCATTCTTGTGACTCGATCTATGTACTCATTGTATTTCTTATGATTCTCTTCGAGGAGTAGTAAGGGTTGGATATTTGAATCAATCCTCAAATGATCCTTTTTATCATGGACATTTTTGTGAAGAAGAATCAGTGTGTATTGCTCATGATAGTTGAACTGTTCATATGAACAGTTGAACTTCTTGCTCAAAATCACTCTTGGTTCTCTTCACATATGTTCTTTAAGTTCCTTTAAAATCATTACTTCTCTCACCTTGTGTCTCTCATTTGGACTCAAGGATGGTTCGTCGCCAAAATCCTTCAGTCATTGAATCTGACTCTGATGAAGACTCCCCAAAGATTCACGAGGAGGTACCCACTAGGTCCAGGTCCAAGCAAGGAAGAGGCTCTAGAAATGTTGTGATGGGAGCTGAGCCCTCTGGGTCTCAGAGTGGTCGCGGGCGTATGACTCGAATTCCTTCTAGTCGCTCTCGCCCCGCTGCGAATCCACATGCCTAGGAGCCTTCAAGCGATGATGAAGGTGGTAAAGATGATGTTACTGATCTTCCTCCTCCAGACACTCCCATTGTCAGGGGTCTGGTTCTGCATAAGGCCTAATCCAGAAGAACTATGAATGAGGAGATCACTGATTTCAGTGCCAGTGGAGGCTCGACACTTCTTCATGACACGCGCTTCCAAAATCCAGCTCTTCGCAGGTGAGACATTTGCATCAAAGGTAATCGCTTCTGGATTCTACTGCATGTGGACTTCTACAACACTGTTATTATTTCCAAGAAAAATCAACCCATTTTGCATCAGCGTCGTATAAACTGGAGTGGTTGTGAAAACATTGGTGATAGGGAAATGTCCTTGGCCTTGAGGGCTTGTGAGAATAAGAATATGAAAGACATCATGACTTTCACTTTTGTTTAGAATGATGAGATCATTGTACAGTTTTACTCCACTATCTGGATAAAAAGTGTTGATGAAGAAAGTCTCTATAACTTCCCCTACATGAATTTCTTTCTTGAAGGGAGTTAGTACAAAGTTAGTTATAGGAGGTTTGCCCACATCATGGGATTCTCCGACAATGACATTGCTGGGGACATGGTAAAGGTTCATGATTATCGCCTTCCTACCAGAGATGAAGCAAAGGATCTTCATATTTCTAAGCATGATGAGTATTGGAAATCTGCAAATATGCACAAAAATTATAGATATCACAATGCTCTTTTCAGGATGACTCTTATCCCAAAACATGGAAATCAGATGAACATTTTGGGTGAAAGTAAAGTTCTTCTCTGTTTCATGAAACCAGATAGTAGTGTCAGACTAAATGTCTTCGATATGATCTAGCAGGAGATCATCCATGCCTCATGCTCTCCTCTCAAAGGTTGCCTTCATGCTCCTTTCCTTATGAAAATTGTTGAAGTTGTTACTCAAATCAGATGTGAGAAGGGCACCAGGCATCGTCCTTACACTCCTTTATGGATAGATCCAAATAATCATGTGTCACACCCGGCTTTAAGGAACAAAGCCAGATGCATCTCATACATGTGCCAAGAAGACAACATATATAATAACAGAGTGCATAGAGATAAATGTCAATAACATCAGAGTATTTATTACATAGCGGAAGACTTATTACAAAATAAAAGAATAAATATAGAACGAACTAAGGATCGTCGGCGCCAATGTCAACTGAGAAACACCACCTAGATCAGATCGAACTCCTCGATGCGTGGCTCCTCCTGAACCACCTGCTCTTCTCCTGTGGGGGTGTGAGACAGCAAGGGTGAGCTCACACATGTTCATCGCTCAACAAGTTGTGGGGAATAATGTGACTTGAACTCACCAAAGGTGGGAGTTCATGTGATGTGTCAGGCTGATCAACAATAGGGGTTATAGCTGAGCATTGCTTTTAATAAGTTGGTCAAAATTTTATTAGCAGTTACTAAGTGTAAGTAAATACCAAACCATAATAAAATAATAGAACAAAATTAATAACAAATCCCATGCAAATGCAAATGACAAATTGTGTTTAGGTTCCATAATTTAATCATCGGAGAGTCCTGAGCTGCTCTTGACCGTGAGCTCGGCTAGTATACCAGTTTTACACTCTGCAGAGGTTGTACCCTTTACCCACAAGCCGTGTTTCCCATGTCGCCAGGGTTAGCTAGGCCCTTAGACACTACCAAGGTGAATGGCTAGGGATCCACTACGAGGCCTTTACAAAGTTCCGCTAGCTTCCGAAAACCCGCTACAGTTTATAGGAAGTTCCAATGCAGGGTTCTTGTCTGACCGCCATCGCAGCAAAATCAACCAAGGACCTCCCTACACTGACCACTCCCCTACTGCCCTTGCCCCTTTCGGGTAAGGTAGTCTTCCACTAGCTTTCCTAATTAGTCAGCCAAGGGGTCCCATTCCTCCCTTGTGGTGGCACGTGTTTCTCAAGTTAAGCTCCATGTTCCAATTAACAATGATATAATGATCTTGACATGAACATAAATAGAATAACAAAATAACTGGAACATGGATATAATGAAATATTAACCCAAAACCATGTAAAGCAATAGCAAACTACCCAAGTGATTCAGGGGTAAACAAGGTAAATGAGATAAACAATCTAGGGTGACCTATCGGGTCCCATCAAAATTAAACCTATGCATGGTAAATGATTATAAAGAACATTATTGGGTAATAAAAGTGAATCAAGGGCACTACTTGCCTTGCACTTGAGATTCCAGGTACCAACTTGCTTTTCAGATGACACGTGCCTCGCGCTAGTCGTAGCAATACAAACAAACAGGGTATAGATAAAATTAACATCACACCAAACATAAGTACAAACTGAGTAATAATAATCTACGCGTTGCTACTTGATCGCGGGATCGAGAACTACTAAGATCGGAGTTAGGGTTATTAAGTTTTGATTTTCTAAAGTTATTTAATGCCTAGAATAGAGTTATTCATGTGAATAATTTTAAACCTAGTTTCATGGTTAGACAAAGATACTAGATGATAAACAATATTAAACAAAATAAAAGCCACTGGAATGAATCAATTTGGAGTTATATATTTTAAGGTATGAATTTTTTTGCAGGTTTTATGTGTTTTGTACAAGATTAAATAGGATATAAATTTTATTGCAACATTCATGTCAAAACAATGGTACTATGTGATAAACAATAATATTATAGAATTATAGAAATTGGAATGAACTAATTTGGACATCATATGAATTTTCTATGAATTACACAAGTTCTAGCACCTATTTTTATATTAAAAATCTCTTTTCTATTTATTTTCCTAGGTTTTCTATTTACTGGACTGGGCGACAAAAACAGGGAAAGCTGGGGTTTAATGCGCAAATGTGTCCAAGACACAGAGCCGACCCAGTCGGGGACTGCGGGTTTATTCTGTAAAACCATAAGGGCTCGTATGCAAATGATACACCGCGAAGGGGTATGGAGCAACCAGAGTCGTTCGATCAGACACGCGCAGCTCTGATTAGAATCGAACCGGTACGGCTCGGGATCCCTTGGATTATAAATGAACGGCCTAGATTTTATGAGGATTGATTTACTCTGAACTGCACGATCAAGATCTAAAGGCACTGATCCATTCACGTGAACGGGTATGCGGGACAACATCTCTACCGTCCAACTAAGATCCTACGGCTCAGCTTCAATTGGACGATGGGGGGTCTATCTTCTAATCTCGGCCGCCCAAGGAACTATCAACGGTCCAGGCCCTTTCTTCCTCCGCCGCCCAGGTCAGACGACGGCAAGGGTCTGCCGCGCGATGCTCCCTCTGCCGGCGAACCCAGAACTGGCCCTACGGTTGATAGCTTCCTTCCCCAAAACGTGCTATGCGCAGATAGAAACAAAGCGAAACAGATCATGGGTCTCTAACCACAATGCGCAGAGGGGACGACGATAGGTGGTCCGGCGTTGGAGCCTCAACTCCGAGCTGATTTGTTTTAATGGTGCTGATGCTGTGACAAACAAACGAGGAAACTCACTAGACACGACGCGGTAGCAGGCCCCGGTTCCAGCACACGACAGCACATGGACGAGCGTGAGGTCGAGATGGTGGATGAAGTTCGGTGAAAAATCGTCCGTGGTCCAAAGATGTCCATGCCTGGGAAAGGCACGGGCACTCCCCACACCCTCGCGCCGAGCACCCAGGCACAACTCGAACGCTATCCTTCGCAACGGCCGGCGGCGACACGAACGGTGGTGACGATCTCCCTCCTTTGCCTGTCTCCGGTGGCACTCGGCTGCAATAAGCTCTCTCCCTCTCGGTCTCTGGTGAGGCGTGTTTGGATTTTTTTTGTGGCGAACAAGGTAGGCTTTAGTGCTTTATGTAATCACGATCGCAATCGGCCGGCTCGATCGGATCTTCAACAACCCCGATACAGGTTGTTGCAATTTGTAAGGAGGTGGCGAAGCGGTTCGTGCATGCAGCGAAGGCAGGGAAATATTTTTGCCGATTGGGCCCACCCATAGGTGAGACGTGGGATGATGCAAACATGAGGTTGTGATAATATCTTGTGCGGCTAGGTGAATAAACAATATTTAGACTGGGCGTGGGCTAGCAACAGTGTGTGGCCGAAGGGGATGGGGTGAGGCGACTCGTGAGCACATGCATGTTTTTTTTACTTTCCTTTCTTTGTATTGTATTTCCTGTTTTAGTTTCCTTAAATTAAAACTGCCCCTTTTTATTTGATCCAAATCAAATGCACGAATCAAACACGATGCATGATAATTCTTTTAGTATCTTTTGTTATTTATTTATATGTTTTCATGTGATGTTCTCATGAAATGATGAATATAAATAACACATATATGTATAAAGGAATATGATTTCTATTTTTTTAGACTTTTCTTACAAAGTGGGTATTACAAATCCTACCCCCCTTAACAAGAATCTCGTCCTCGAGATTTAGGAAGAACTAGGGAAAAGAGGGGAAATTCTATACGAAGCTCTTCTTCTCTTTCCCAAGTAGCTTCATCTTCTCCATGGTGACTCCATTGTACTTTGCACATCTTTATCACCTTATTTCATGTAACTCTAGTCGAAGTGTCAAGAATCTTGATCGGATACTCCGTGTAAGTCAAATCACCCTAAACACTTAGCTCTTCCATTGGTAACTGTTCCTTAGGGACACGGAGACACTTCTTAAGTTGAGACACATGAAATACATTATGCACATCTGATAGATTATCAGGTAGCTCGAGTTGATAGGTCATCTCTCTAACTTGCCTAAAAACTCAGAATGGTCCAATATAGCGAGGGGACAATTTGCCCGTAACTTTAAACCTCCTCATTCCACGAAGTGGTGACACCTTGAGGTACACATAATCTCCTTCCTCAAATTCCAGTGGTCTTCTTCTATTATCCGCATAGCTCTTTTGTCTGGTCTGAGCTACGCTCAAATTCTCCCGAATTATACGGACTTGTTATTCTGGCTCTTGAATAAGTTCAGGTCCAAAGAACTGTTTTCCTCTAGTCTGGTCCAAAAATAGAGGAGTCCTGCATTTCCTGTCATACAGAGTCTCGAACGATGACATCTTCAGACTAGCCTTGTAACTATTATTGTATGAGAACTCAGCATAAGGTAGACTCTTATCCCAACTACTACCATGCTAAAGGGCACAAGCTCTCAACGTGTCCTTCAATACTTGATTAGTCCCTTTCAGTCTGTCCATCAGTCTGAGGATGGTAGGCTGAACTAAATTTCAACTTCATATCCATTTTCTCATGAAAACTTTTCCAAAATCTAGGGGTAAACTGTGATCTTCTATCCAAAATGATCTTCTTCGGTACACCGTGTTGAGACACAATCCGAGCCATATATAACTCTTCCAATTGAGATATCTTATAAGTAGTCTTGACCAGAATGAAATGAGCCACTTTGGCCAGTCTCTCCACAATAACCCATATAGAATCATATCCTTTCGAGGTGCAAGGCAATCCAATAATGAAGTCCATACCAGTCTCTTCCCACTTCCACTCGGGTATCTTCAGTGGGTGCAGTAGTCCAGCTAGCCTCTGGTGTTCAGCCTTAACTCCTTGACATACATCGCACATCGCTACATGTGCAGCCACATCTCTCTTCAATCCATACCACCAATACTTTTGCTTCAAATCCTGATACATCTTCGTACTACCAGGATGAATAGAATAATCCGAGTCATGGGCCTCCTTTAAATTAGTCTCTCGAAGGCTTTCAATCTCAGGAACACATATCCGATCCTTGAACCATACGGTGCCTTGCTCATTCTCTATGAATTTCAGACCTCGACCTTCAGTAATCATATTCTTAATCTCTTGCATTTTAGCATCATCAATTTGTCCTTTGTGGAATTCTTGCTCCAAGGTAGGTTCCACATCAATAATAACTCCATTAGTGTGAGCGACTATCCCCAGGTTAAGTCTCCTGAAATCCTCAACAATCTCATCGGGTAGCTGGGCAACAACAGCTGAATGAACATGCTCCTTTCGACTCAAGGCATCTGCAACCAAATTTGCCTTGCCCGGGTGATAGTGAATCTCCAAATCATAATCCTTAATAAGCTCCAACCAATGGTGTTGCCTAAGGTTGAGATCCTTCTGAGTGAATATATACTTCGAACTCTTATGATCCGTGTATACTTGACACTTGGTTCCTATGATATAATGCCTCCATACTTCATATCTTGTTTCCGCAACTGACGAGACGCGTAGGCAATCACGTGTCCTTCTCGCATAAGTACACATCCCAAGCCTTGGCCGCAGGCATCACAATAAACGTCAAATCCTTTCTGTAGATCTGGCATAACCAACACTGGAGCGACATCAATCTCAACTTCAGTTGGTTAAAACTATCTTGGTACTTCTCGTCCCACTTAAACTCTCTCTTCCCTTCTCCAGAAGTGAGGTCATAAGCTTAGCAATCTTAGAAAATCCTTCAATAAATCTCTAATAATATCCTGCAAGTCACAAGAAACTCCGGACCTCAGTAAATATAGTGGGTATGCTCCACGCCACTATCTCCTTGTCTTTAGCAGGATCCACTGATATTCCTCCATTAAAAATGATATGTCCAAGAAAAGGGCACCTCGCCAATCCAAAACTCACACTTGCTATACTTGGCGTAGAGTTGATTATCTCGTCGCTTCTGTACCACCAACCTCAGGTGTTCCTCATGATCACTATCACTCTTGAAATAAAATTATCGTCGATGAAAAACCATGACGAATCTATCCAGATTATGAACACCTTATTCTTCAGTTCCATAAAATAGGCTATTCTATTGGTTAGTCTAAATGACATAATGGTGAACTCATATAAACCATATCGGGTCGATAAAATCCGTCTTGGGAATATCTGATGGCCTAATCTTCATTTGATGGTAACCCGATCGGAGATCAATCTTCGAGAATACCCTTGCACCTCTCATCTAATCAAATAAATCCTTAATGCGGGGTAACGGATACTTGTTCTTCACAGTGATATCATTAAGGGTCCTATATTCCACGCACATCCGTTGTGAACCATCCTTCTTCTGTACAAATAGAACCGTCGCTCGACAAGGTGAAGAATTTGGACGAATGTACCCAGTCTCTTGTAATTCCATTAATTGCTTCTTAAGTTCCTTTAGTTCTTCTACGAACATCCTGTACAACCATTTAGAAATAGGAGCAGTCCCAGGTAAGAGATCAATGACCAACTCAATATCCATATCTGGTGGCATCCCTAATAACTCCTCTGGAAAGACATCCGGAAAATTCCTAACTACACGGATGTTGTCACCCACAAACTTCTCATCTACTAAGAATGCCACTAGTCTGATGGTGGTAGTTACTGCAACTTCAACTTCGAATCTTTGTCCTTTGGAACTGGTGAGTTCTATGGTTCCCTTAGCACAGTGTATATACTGCCTTTGCCTTTCTTAACCATGACATACCAAGGATCAAGTCTATACTACTCTCTTCTAATAGTATAGGGGTAGCCCATCTGGGTTAGAAACACAGGGTAAGAAAGGAAGAATTGTAGACAAGGCGAGTAATTACGAGGAATATTACTGCGGGGGATTTATTAGCTAAGTAGATTAGTGTGTTTTCCACTAAAGCTAATACATTACCTTATGGTGGTACATGCTAAGATGTCCATATATAATATTTCAATCAATCAAAGAAGCAAATCAGGCATTTATCATCAGAACAATCAACCAACATTTTAAATAGAGAAAATAGTTTTGATTTTTTTCTTAGGCCTCCTATCTCTTAGAAATGTCATAAGGGTAGAATTCCAAGGTGTGAAACCCATCTTGTCTTAAAGTAGAAAAGATAAGAATGATTAGAGTAGAATAGCAAAAGGGGAGACAGGATCAAGATAAGATGAGTATAGAGTGAATCAGAGCAAGGTAAGTAGGTAAGGGTTTTATCCATTTCTATCTAGGTTTCGTCCTACAGCCAACATTCCCTCTGATACCACTTCTGTCACACCCGGCTTTAAGGAACAAAGCCAGATGCATCTCATACATGTGCCAAGAAGACAACATATATAATAACAGAGTGCATAGAGATAAATGTCAATAACATCAGAGTATTTATTACATAGCGGAAGACTTATTACAAAATAAAAGAATAAATATAGAACGAACTAAGGATCGTCGGCGCCAATGTCAACTGAGAAACACCACCTAGATCAGATCGAACTCCTCGATGCGTGGCTCCTCCTGAACCACCTGCTCTTCTCCTGTGGGGGTGTGAGACAGCAAGGGTGAGCTCACACATGTTCATCGCTCAACAAGTTGTGGGGAATAATGTGACTTGAACTCACCAAAGGTGGGAGTTCATGTGATGTGTCAGGCTGATCAACAATAGGGGTTATAGCTGAGCATTGCTTTTAATAAGTTGGTCAAAATTTTATTAGCAGTTACTAAGTGTAAGTAAATACCAAACCATAATAAAATAATAGAACAAAATTAATAACAAATCCCATGCAAATGCAAATGACAAATTGTGTTTAGGTTCCATAATTTAATCATCGGAGAGTCCTGAGCTGCTCTTGACCGTGAGCTCGGCTAGTATACCAGTTTTACACTCTGCAGAGGTTGTACCCTTTACCCACAAGCCGTGTTTCCCATGTCGCCAGGGTTAGCTAGGCCCTTAGACACTACCAAGGTGAATGGCTAGGGATCCACTACGAGGCCTTTACAAAGTTCCGCTAGCTTCCGAAAACCCGCTACAGTTTATAGGAAGTTCCAATGCAGGGTTCTTGTCTGACCGCCATCGCAGCAAAATCAACCAAGGACCTCCCTACACTGACCACTCCCCTACTGCCCTTGCCCCTTTCGGGTAAGGTAGTCTTCCACTAGCTTTCCTAATTAGTCAGCCAAGGGGTCCCATTCCTCCCTTGTGGTGGCACGTGTTTCTCAAGTTAAGCTCCATGTTCCAATTAACAATGATATAATGATCTTGACATGAACATAAATAGAATAACAAAATAACTGGAACATGGATATAATGAAATATTAACCCAAAACCATGTAAAGCAATAGCAAACTACCCAAGTGATTCAGGGGTAAACAAGGTAAATGAGATAAACAATCTAGGGTGACCTATCGGGTCCCATCAAAATTAAACCTATGCATGGTAAATGATTATAAAGAACATTATTGGGTAATAAAAGTGAATCAAGGGCACTACTTGCCTTGCACTTGAGATTCCAGGTACCAACTTGCTTTTCAGATGACACGTGCCTCGCGCTAGTCGTAGCAATACAAACAAACAGGGTATAGATAAAATTAACATCACACCAAACATAAGTACAAACTGAGTAATAATAATCTACGCGTTGCTACTTGATCGCGGGATCGAGAACTACTAAGATCGGAGTTAGGGTTATTAAGTTTTGATTTTCTAAAGTTATTTAATGCCTAGAATAGAGTTATTCATGTGAATAATTTTAAACCTAGTTTCATGGTTAGACAAAGATACTAGATGATAAACAATATTAAACAAAATAAAAGCCACTGGAATGAATCAATTTGGAGTTATATATTTTAAGGTATGAATTTTTTTGCAGGTTTTATGTGTTTTGTACAAGATTAAATAGGATATAAATTTTATTGCAACATTCATGTCAAAACAATGGTACTATGTGATAAACAATAATATTATAGAATTATAGAAATTGGAATGAACTAATTTGGACATCATATGAATTTTCTATGAATTACACAAGTTCTAGCACCTATTTTTATATTAAAAATCTCTTTTCTATTTATTTTCCTGGGTTTTCTATTTACTGGACTGGGCGACAAAAACAGGGAAAGCTGGGGTTTAATGCGCAAATGTGTCCAAGACACAGAGCCGACCCAGTCGGGGACTGCGGGTTTATTCTGTAAAACCATAAGGGCTCGTATGCAAATGATACACCGCGAAGGGGTATGGAGCAACCAGAGTCGTTCGATCAGACACGCGCAGCTCTGATTAGAATCGAACCGGTACGGCTCGGGATCCCTTGGATTATAAATGAACGGCCTAGATTTTATGAGGATTGATTTACTCTGAACTGCACGATCAAGATCTAAAGGCACTGATCCATTCACGTGAACGGGTATGCGGGACAACATCTCTACCGTCCAACTAAGATCCTACGGCTCAGCTTCAATTGGACGATGGGGGGTCTATCTTCTAATCTCGGCCGCCCAAGGAACTATCAACGGTCCAGGCCCTTTCTTCCTCCGCCGCCCAGGTCAGACGACGGCAAGGGTCTGCCGCGCGATGCTCCCTCTGCCGGCGAACCCAGAACTGGCCCTACGGTTGATAGCTTCCTTCCCCAAAACGTGCTATGCGCAGATAGAAACAAAGCGAAACAGATCATGGGTCTCTAACCACAATGCGCAGAGGGGACGACGATAGGTGGTCCGGCGTTGGAGCCTCAACTCCGAGCTGATTTGTTTTAATGGTGCTGATGCTGTGACAAACAAACGAGGAAACTCACTAGACACGACGCGGTAGCAGGCCCCGGTTCCAGCACACGACAGCACATGGACGAGCGTGAGGTCGAGATGGTGGATGAAGTTCGGTGAAAAATCGTCCGTGGTCCAAAGATGTCCATGCCTGGGAAAGGCACGGGCACTCCCCACACCCTCGCGCCGAGCACCCAGGCACAACTCGAACGCTATCCTTCGCAACGGCCGGCGGCGACACGAACGGTGGTGACGATCTCCCTCCTTTGCCTGTCTCCGGTGGCACTCGGCTGCAATAAGCTCTCTCCCTCTCGGTCTCTGGTGAGGCGTGTTTGGATTTTTTTTGTGGCGAACAAGGTAGGCTTTAGTGCTTTATGTAATCACGATCGCAATCGGCCGGCTCGATCGGATCTTCAACAACCCCGATACAGGTTGTTGCAATTTGTAAGGAGGTGGCGAAGCGGTTCGTGCATGCAGCGAAGGCAGGGAAATATTTTTGCCGATTGGGCCCACCCATAGGTGAGACGTGGGATGATGCAAACATGAGGTTGTGATAATATCTTGTGCGGCTAGGTGAATAAACAATATTTAGACTGGGCGTGGGCTAGCAACAGTGTGTGGCCGAAGGGGATGGGGTGAGGCGACTCGTGAGCACATGCATGTTTTTTTTACTTTCCTTTCTTTGTATTGTATTTCCTGTTTTAGTTTCCTTAAATTAAAACTGCCCCTTTTTATTTGATCCAAATCAAATGCACGAATCAAACATGATGCATGATAATTCTTTTAGTATCTTTTGTTATTTATTTATATGTTTTCATGTGATGTTCTCATGAAATGATGAATATAAATAACACATATATGTATAAAGGAATATGATTTCTATTTTTTTAGACTTTTCTTACAAAGTGGGTATTACATCATGCAGGCAGAATGAAAAAGGCTCCTGCTGGTTCTCATGAGTAGACTTCTGATGATCCTGCCCATCTTTCCTCGTCTCGTGGTGCTTCCACTCCACGTCCTATGGGCCATGATGGTCGTGGTCGTTGTCGTGGTCGAGGTCGTGGTCGTGGTCCAGGAGCTCGACTGGCTCATGGGATTGCAGCTCTTCTCTCCATGTGCCGGGACATCTCTGCTGATGTGCATGAGCTGGCTAGGCGCCAGCGGAAGACTGATGATAATCTGCGTCGCCAGTCAGTCTCTTTGGGTGACCCATTTGCTCCTTGCTCCCCTGATGTGCCCCTTCATGCACCCCATCCTGATGTAAATGAATGGCACCAACAAGCCTATGGTGTCCCATTTATGTCTACTGATGATGATGAAGTTGAGGAAGATTTTCTTGCTGATGATGTGGATCAGTTTGCCGCTCCTATTTCCCAAGGTGATCCGGACCCCTCTTCTTATCCTCCTCCACAGGATCCTTCTGGTAACACTCCTCCTCCTACTAACCCTGGGGAGGAAAACTTCGTCGTGAATTTGGCTGCTCGCTTCTTTGATCCCTCTCCACCATGGTAATATGTGGTCATCCCTTCTCCTATTTTTTGGTGCTCGCTGCCAAAAAGGGGGGAGAAGTTTGCTGTTTGGTTGGTAGCCCTGTTTGGTTGGTAGCCCTAGGGGTTGAACTATCTTTTATGTAATGAACTATTTGGTCTGTAATAACTGTGAGATGTTTGATCGTGTGATGTATGTGATGATGGCCCAGGGCCATGAACATTTTTATGATGATCATTATTGTAATAGCTAGTTAAGAACTTTTTATGATCCTCTATGCTAAGAGCTATGTTCATCATGTTTCTCCTATGATATGTGATATGTTATGATGATATTGAGTAAGTTTGTCATATGCATCATGATCTCCTATCTAACATTATGTTTGTTGCACCCCTCGAATGGTTGTCAAATGTGTTGGTTATTCACTCTCTCCAAATGTGTTGCAAAATTGACATATCAAGTCAACATTAAGTTTCAAAACATATGCACACATCTAGGGGGAGCTGCACATACACAAGTATACAAAATCTTGCTAGTTACAATTTTTATCTGTATTTACTCTAGTTTGTTTTGGCATCAATCATCAAAAAGGGGGAGATTGTAAGTGCAATCAACCCCGATTGAGGGTTTTGGTGATTAAATTACAAAACAAACAGAGTTTCTAACAAGTTTGCTCCTAGCATGTATTCAGTTATATTAAAGACACGAGGAGCATGATTTCATATTTATACAAAGGGTAAAGCACTGAGGATTAAATATATACATCATATGGTGTGATTCAAGTGTTTATGAACAATGACCATTTAAATTTTACAAATCTTGAGTTGTAGGATTCACCGTTCAATTAAGAGGGATCCGCAAAACATGAGTAAGTTGTGATGAGCTCAGTCTAATTCTCTTCAAAATCCTCTAAGAAAACCTTGATTTTTGATCATGAATGCTCTTGAAAAGCTAGTCGAATTCTACACTCAGCCTTCCCCAAGGTTGTGTTTAGTTTTTTGAAAACCAGCTCAGCCAGTTTTTGAACCAGCTCAGCCGGTTTTGGACCAGCTCAACCAGTTTTGGCCCTGGTCCACCTTTCTACTCTGCCAGCCAAAAAGTTGTGTTTAGCTTTTTGAAAACTAGCTCACCCGGTTTTGGACCAGCTCAGCCGGTTTTGGCTCTGGTCCACCCACCTACTCAGCCAGCCACTGAACCGAAAAACAAACTGGTGGAAACCAATTCAGCCGGTTTTAAAACCAGCTCAGCCAGTTTTTGGTCAAAAAAGTCCAACGACCACAAGCTTTTGGGGACTCCTTTATATACCCCTTTGCCCCCTCTCTCTCTTTATTCACTCCTGCCCATCCATAAATTCTTGGCTGACCTACACTCAAACAAGAGCATTCACTTCACCTCTCACGCCCCAAATCACATCCCCTTCAATCATTTAGAGGACCCTTGGTGCAAGGTGAAGTTTGTTGAACTCGTTGGTGATTTCATCTCTATTCTCCCTCTCTCTTCATCTCTTGAGCTCATTGCAAACTTCAATCTTGTGCGGATTTGTTACTCTTGGAATCTTGTGTTCCTTGACGGATAGAGGTTGCTTGGGAGTCTCCAAATTTGTGGACAACCCCAAGAAATTTGTATTACCCGCTCGTTAAGCTAAGTTAAGAAGAGATTGCCTTGACCTTGGTGGTTGGCTTGTGGAGGATTAGGGTTGGAAAAGACCTGGCCCTTTGTGGGCTCCTCAACAAGGAGTAGGACACCTTTGTGGTGGAAGAAGAACCTCCGATTAAATCGTGTGTTCTTGTGTTCTTGTTGTGTTTTTGAGAAGTATTTTAAATTGTTGGTTAGTCTATCTTTGTTTTTATCTTGTGTGTGAATCTTGTCGACTCATTTCACATCGATTTGACACCCATTCGAGTGGATCTTCTTTAGTGCAGGATATAAGAAAGAATCTCTCATTACTCTGTGCTATTCGTGTGACTATTTATCTAATCTAAGTTGAGCAGGTTCAGACCAGTTCAGGCGGGAATAATACTAGCTGAACCAGTTTGCACCAGTGCAACTTGAAATTTGACTCTATCTCGAAGTTTTTGGTGAGAAATTTCAGGTGTAGCCTATTCATGCCCCCTCTAGGCTACTTTCATGTACATAATATTGTATTGGTAGTTTATTAGTTGACAAAGGCATGTGCTCATGCGTGTATATGCCCTCGGGGTGACCGACATATCCCGTGTTTATAACAAAGGCATGTGCTTCTGTGTAGTTTTGACAACATAACCCCTATGTTCTCCAATGGCACCATTTCTAGGCGTGCGAGTGGAGAACAGTGGGGTTATGCTGCTGAAATTTCGCACGAGCACATGCCTTGTCATAAACACGGGCTCGTCGGTCACTCCTGGGTGGGTTTAGGACCTATCCTTTCCTATAGATGTAGGGGCGTGATTTACTTAACTAATCAAATTAATGTCTCGTATCTAGCATGGAGGAGGATCATCGATGGATTATGAAGGTTGGAAGAAAATATGTGCTCTATCAAGTGAGTGGGTTGCCAAGACTGACACATTTCTCAACCATGCTTTTGCTCGATCAGAGACTGGAACCGATGTTAGGTGTCGTTGTACCAAGTGTCGGAACATTTATTTCCTTGACAGCAGGACTATGTCGACAGATCTTTGTAAGAACAATTATATGCCTGGCTATGAGGTGTGGGTGCACCATGGTGAGGACCCACTTCCTCATATTGTATCGGAAGTTCAATCACATGAAAAGGGGGACTACGATAGGATGAAAGAGATGCTTGACGATGTACGCCATGAGCTTCTACCCATCAATTCGGAGAACCTCGGTCAACCCACCGATTATGAGGATCCTCCTATGACTGAGGTTCAAAAGTTCTTCGAGCTCCTTAAAGCTGCCGAAGAGTCGTTGCACGAGCACACGAAAGTGACCGTCCTTGTGTGTGACTCGACTTATGGCCATTAAGTCTAAGTTTGCAGAGGAACACAATGTCAATGCCCCAGTGTTGCTGTATCATGTCGACGAGCCCCCTATCAGCGATCTTGAAATTTTTCAATGGAGGGGCAAAACTGTAAGACCCAGCACAGCATATTGTTTCACCAATGATGAATGAAAGGTTGATTTACTCTACATGTATAACAACATGGAAGAGATGATCAGTTTCTCCTGTAAGTGTAAACTTAATTTTTAGTCATTATCGCTCTCCTTGTTTTTCTTATCCTAGTAGGTTTGTTTCCTTGTACTAACAGTGAATTTAATTCTCAAAATTGGATGTATGGTCGTGAACGTGATCAGATTCATCAAGAGGGAAAATATGGGGGACCAAATCGAGCAGGAAGTGGGGGCTGCTGAAATTTTCCAAAACGACGAACTTACGAGCACGTTTAATGTACAAACTGAAATGTTGGAAGAATCTTTATTAGGCGATTAAAATGATGTAAAGGTTCCTCCAAAACGAAAACGAGTGTCGAGAAAGAAGAAAGCTACTTGGCATCCATTGAATCGACGAAAACAACTAGATCCTGATTTTGATTACGATAATGATTGACGTGTATGGATCATTATTTTATTGTATATTTTATATATATATTTTTACTTTGTTTCATTATTTTGTTGTCGATTTATGTACTAACTTGTTTTTGTTAAAACAGGATGTCAAAGAAAATGAGGTCTTTTGCTCGTAGTTTGCTTGGAAGTAGGAGCAGCTCGAGGAGTGAGGATTCAGTTTTTCAGGGCATAGGTTCTACCATGAGCAGGCACAGAGCGATGGCAGAAATTTGCCTCCAGATGATGTAAGTTAGGCCCTGTTTGGGAACAAAGTTTTTGGAAACCACGGTTTTTGAAATACTATAATATACTTTAGTCATGACAATACCACAGTTTAAAATACTACAGTTTTAGAATACCACAGTATTGGATACATAGAGGTGTTTGGAAGCAAAGTATTTTTTTGCACGCAGTAGAGATGCGCGCGCTGCGTTTTACAGAGAAAACTGAGGTATAAACCTAAGTTTAGAATACTTCAAAAGAGCTGCAGTATTTGTAATACTTTAGTTTTGAAAACAGAGATTTTAGCTGGCTTGCCAAACACCTTTTGGTATATAATACTACAGCTTTTGAGAATACTGCAGTATTCTTCCAAAACTTTGAAAAAACTTCACTCCCAAACACCCCCTTAGTTTATAAATTACATTATGTAAGTTACTTAATGTTGCATGATGTAAGTTGTTTCATAGGATGCTAAAATCGAGCGACAGTCGAGAGAAGATGCTACAATTTGGGCGATGGTAGAGGACCATGCGAGAGATGATGATGAAGATGATGGTGGAGATGATGTGGGAGATGATGCTGGAGACGATGCTGGTGGATATTCTGCAGGCATGGATTCTGGTGCTGGTGGAGATTCCATAGCTGGGTTTGGATCTTCTCGAGTTAGGAGAACGAGGAAGCTACATTTTGTTGGACCACCTCTAGAGCTTCCACCCGAATCTCGGGTTTTGATAAAGCCAAGTGGAAAGTGAGTGACATAGTCTTTATTTAATTGTTATCGAAAGTTATGTCTTTATTTCTACATTGTTTTGTGCTTGTAGGACTTGGATCGATGACTCGTTCATAGGCACAGGACACTATAGGCAGGTGAACATGGTCCTTGATAATCTTGTTCGTCTCCACTAGCCTGGTCTTGTGACTTTGCCTAGTGGCGAGTCTGTCCCCACCACCACTTGGGAGCATTATCGCTATGGTGTCTGTAGAACATTTGGCAACACATAGGCACTAGTTTGGGATGCATTCTGGGTATGAATTGTTTTACTAATTTCATTATCCCATATATGGTTTCTTGTATAATAACACTTTTTTGCAGAAACGATACAAGTTACCGGAAGATGGGTCATATGATCTAAACGCTCGTTACGTGTTTGAGTATAACGCGAACGATGTCGTTGCGAATGCAATGTACTATGCACGACTTTAGGCTATAAAGGCATGGTACAAGGCAAGTGATGATGAACGGTCGATGCAAAGACCAAGGCGGAGTGGTCATCAATTTACCTTACAGAGGAGCAATACCTTGAGGTAAACAAGTTGTTGCATCTCATATCGCTTTTTGCTGATTCTTGTTTTGGGTATATGTTAATCCATCTATTTGCTTGATTGAAAAACATTTCATGTAGGTGTTTGTGCCTTGGATGGCCACCCTATCAGAGGGATATCATGCCTTGTGCAGGTGGTGGGCTTCCCCTGAGTTTCGTGCCATTTCCGAAAGGAACAGGGGAAACTATGGTACTGAGTCGTTCCAAAACTACGACGGCGATGGACATGTGCGCTTAGCTAAGCGAATGGTATGTCACAGTATGTTGTAACTTCGAATTACATAGAAATGTGTTATTCTAACTTGTATGTACAGGAAGTCAAATCCAGTCGTACACCCACGGATGTGGAGGTGTATATCCAAGGGCATAGGGGTTCTGATCCTCAGAATCCTGATGTTTTATGCACTCGGATAGCCACCGACCGTCTAGTGAGTTTTCGTACTCTATTATGTGTTTGTGCATCAACTTGGTGATGCACTTATATTTGGTATGTTTGCCTCCAGGCTTCGTATGGGCAGGAGATGATTCAGCGCCATGGGCAGGACTACGACTAGAGGAGCCAGCCAATCGACCCTTAGGCAACATATGCTAGCGTAGGAGGACAAGCCCATGGACAATGAGAATATTTGATTTGGATTTCAAAATTATTCTCATATGCTTGCGATTGAACTGAGTCCATGGTTTACTATACTAAGTGCATGGTTCACTCTTATAGGTTTGGTATTTTTGATTCTATGATTGATTCTAGGGAGCTAAGACGCTATGGACGATAGTCCACATCCTCGTCTTCGCAGTCGTCCCATTCTTGATCATCCACCCAAGAGATAGAGATTGCAGTGTTGCGTCAGCAGGCAGATTATCATCAATCAGTTTTGAGGAAACAAATATAGTACCAGAGGCAGCAAGCTGAGTACTAGAAGAAGGACGGGTATTATCCAAACCTCCAGGCCCAGAATCAAGCTCTACTATCGGTAAGTTGAAGTAACATTTTGTTCGTAACAACTAAAAACACATGATGCCAACATATGGGATGCCGCCTCTAGACTTTGCACTGTCACCGCCAATGTTGTCGCCTCCACCTCCGCCATAATTCCCTGTAGTATGTACACATATACGTGTGTGACATGTTTATAGATGCCTTATGTGTTAAAATGAAGAGCTTAGTGGTTAATATTTCATATGCGTGTGTTATAGGGCTTTGAGACACCTCCCGCTTCAGTTGCCGCACCTGGAGATATGTCTGGTCAAGACGACACATCGACTTCTTGAGTGAACAACATTTTCAACACCCAGAGTCCAGCCGGAGGAAGTGGTTATAACTCAAACCAACTATGTGACGGATATGTGTGACAGTTCATCAAATGTGTTTTGATTTGGAAGTATGTCAGTGTTAATGTCAAAGACTATGTGAATGTCGAACTATATCAGTGTTTAATTTGGAACTATATGTTGATGTAAAAGACTTGTTGCAACTATTTGGAACTATGTGTTTGTGAATATGAGGTGATGTTTAAGAATGTGAATAGTTATGTAAATTGATGTTTGTGAATGTGAATATGTGGTTGTATATAAAATCTGTGTTTTTCTGTAAATGTCAGAAATTTACAAAATAAGTTTTTTTCCACTGTTGAATATCATTATGTCCGAAGTCGTCGGACATAAGGCTCTATTAAGTCTGGCGACCTCTGGCCTCTGCTAAGCCGTCAGACATAACACAACCTTATGTCCGACGACTTAGCGGGCCATCGGACATAAGAGGCGTGGACCCCACCAACAATCGTTATCGAAGTTAAATACCGACGACCCTTTGCGGCTGTCGGACATACATTATTTCCGACGGTCGCCGTAGAAAATAAGCTTATTTTCGACCTGTTACGACCGAGTGACAGGTACCGTCGGACTGTCGGACATAAGCCTTCAGCCATCGGAAATAAGTTATTTTCGACGGCTTAGGGCTTATGTCCGAAGGATTTAGCCATCCGAAATTTAGGGTTTTACTGTACCCGAAGCCACGCCGGTCCAGTTCTCGCTCCCTCCATCAGTGGCAATGATGGCATCCGCTTTATCCATGACGGAAGGCGTAGAGAGAGAAAAAAAAGCAGCACATCATGGTTTCCTCAGCGGGGCATGCACAATCAGGGGGGCAATAATCTGCCCATGCATGCAGATGCAGGCACCACTGGAGGAGCGCTAGCACTGCAGTGCAGTGCAGAGCCTAGGAAAGAAAGCCTCGCAACAGTGCCCTTTTTAAACAAAAGAACACCGGCTGCTTTCTGCCGTGGAGGAGCTGAGCAGTAGACTGTAGACAGTCAGTGACGTGCATGGATCCCCTCCACGCAAAAAAGGGCGTGCATGGATAGATAACTGATCCAAGGTAATTCTTTCAAATTTTCTTTTGTTTCAAAACTGGATCCCAGGTAACATGGGCCTTTTACCCTGGGGAGAAGAGAGAAAAAAAATAACTGACAGGACGACAACCCCAGGGCATGCCAGAATCCAGATCATGGCGTAGTAGCCCATGTCACCAGTACAGGCTAATTGGCTGGTTGTTTAGCGCGAAATCTAGGTTACCAACAGGAACAGCTCAGCCCTAACAAACAGGAAGGGTTTAATACTGCCACCAACCTCCTCCTTTCCTAGTTTAATGGAGTACATGGGAAGGCTAACCACATATATCCAACATCAAGAAAGATAAGGCGCGCGGTCATATTTTGAAGAAAAAAAAACATTTCAGCCTTCAGGAGCAAGAACTAGCCACTGTTTTCACTTCACAATTTCATGTCAGAGAAAAAATAGTGGTACATGTGTCAACACACGACTTGGCCAGCTGGGATTAGAACAAATAGGGCTCATCAACTCTACATACAACTGGAACAGATCTTCATCGCTATGGGCCATGAATGCCCTTTGCCCTCTATAGCCCTCATCCACACTGTCAAATAATCTGGTCTCTTCCACTGTGCCTGTGCTGCCCCCTAACAATAGTATGATACAATGCATGCCGACAAAAGTCGCAAGCACGAGATCAGCCAACCAAGTCATGCACAAAATGGTGGCCGCCCATCCCCTTGCCGAAATGGCGGTCCTGGCCGCCGAACGACGTCGTCCCCTGCATCACGTAGGCGTCGCTCACGTCCTCCAGCCCGAAACGGTGCGGGAGCGCGGCCGGGAGAGGCTCGGCGACGTAGGTCCGGTTGTTGTTCTGGTGAAGGCCCAGCGTGAGCGAAACGCCGCCGCCGGCGCTGACCGCTTCCGCTTGCTGCTGCTGGGGGTGCGACAGCGCGAGGCCGTGGTGGTGCGCGGGGAGCCCAGCGTAAGCGAAGCTCACCTGCTGCTGCTGCTGGCCCTGGCCTGCCATGTCGTGGGGCATCCGCGGGGACAGCTCGTCTTGGTTTCTCGTCATGCCGCCGCTGCTTTGCCCCCGCTGCCGGGAGTTTGCCGACGAGTGCTGGATCTGCTGCTGCATGCCGAGTTGGGTCTTGTCCACCGCCGACGTGTTCTTCTGCAGCTGCTGCCGCATCTCCAGGTTGTGGATCTCTTCCACCATGGGCTTCCAGAGCCGCACCCTTGCGTTGATAAACCAGTTTGACACCTGCTCGTCGAGCTTAATTAGTAGGGGGACAGCAAATTTGCCTTCATGATTATTGGAAACAATGCTAGCTGATGGCAAAATGATAGTCATATTATTATTAGTGTTGGGTCGTCGTCCATGGTTACTTGCCTGGTTCCTTGTTAGGCCTGTCTGTTTAGCCAGCATCTGCTTGTCACTATCAGTTGGGTACCTGGAAAATAATGACCACCAAGCATGAGGATTAGGCTACAAAACCAAAAGGATTCAGAGATATATAGCCAGCACAATGACACGTGGAAGCAAGTGATCAAACAATCGTAGAACAAACTCGCTGCAGTAAAAGTTACATATTAATTAGGAAAGTCGTCCCTAAGGAGTAATTTGTCCAACCACTAGCATATGAGACCAAATTAAACAACACCATAAAGCTCACGAATGGTCCTGTCCTCCATGCAGGTTTCCACAACCAGAACCAAACTCCAATCCGAATGCTAGTGGTTTTATTATTCTATCATATCTAACGATCAATCCAAATACGGAATTTTACCGCCAAGGGCAAGGGGTGTGCATCCACCATTGGATGTGCACAGGGCACATGCCCTAGAGGGCAATCACAAAAATAGTACAATAAGTCGTTGCATATAAGGATTTTTAAAGCTGATGTGTACGAACTACAATAAGGATGAACTAGCAAGTGGGCTCAACAGGGAAATCTGAAACAATGTGCATCTTCTCATCTGTATGAGACGATGTAAATCAAAAAGTAATGATCAACATCAATGATATTTCAGATTTGTGAATAAAGAAAATTTCAAGCATACTTCTCATCTGTGAAAACATAACTTGGACATATCACTACCAGCAAACATTGTGCAATTATCACTAGCAAATAAATAAGTGCACGCACAAGAAAAGGCAACTTTCAATAAAGCAAATAACTTGGCCATTGGTCTTGTTGGAAGTATGTGGGCATTTATCCCATATATCTAGGATCCTTTGTTAATTCTCTCACTAATAGTAATCATGATCAAGTTGCGCAAGCAGCATATCATCGTGACATGTCTTTTCTACCTTAGCATCATCACATACTAGTTTCTAAATGGCAAATATGATATAGTGAATCTTGTAACCATCGGGTACAAAAGACATGTCATGAAAAGCCCCTAAATGTCCACACCTGAATTCAATAGCGAATAGAAGTACACATGCGACTACATATCATGGTTTGACATATCAATTTCAGGCTCGGGTTAAAAAAATCACCTCGTCTATCACATACCAAAGCATAGGTCTAAGACCAAGCTCCGATCGCAGCCGTTCTCACATGGCTACGGAGCCTATGTATGTGTGGGATAAAGGTTCAGGAGTTTTCTTGACCTATGTGAGAAGTTCATAATACAACGAGCAAGGGTGGTCAAGTTTTTATAGCAGCCTCATGTTTCTAGCGCGTCTGCCTAGCTTCGTAGCGTCGGTCATCTAGTCTCTACCATAGGAAGTCGTAGATGGTGGCTTCTCTGTAACTACGCTCGGCAACGATGACTCATGGTAGTTTTGAGCTTTGCCGCGTGCGTGGGTGGGTTAGCGTGTCCTATTTCGTGGGCACATCTGCACATACATGGTGTGCCTGCTTTTTTTTGTGCATGAAACTTCTATTTTTTTTAATTAAAACACCATTTGTTTAAAAAAAACTTTAAAGACAACAAGATAAGAAGATATGACATTCATATACTTACGGATGTAGGAAGTGCTCGAACAGCCATGAGCGAAGAACAGACACTGCACGCTCAGGAAGCCCTCTTTGAGGCCTCCAAATGTTGTGAGCCTGGCTGAACGTGTTCACGCTGTTTCCCCTCAGGTGGTCTGCTCCACCACCCATAAGCGCAAAGTTTGCCATATCATCCTTGCCAATACCATCACTGGCAGCGACCTTGCTTGTGTTCCGTAATTGGCTCATTATCATCCCCTTCAGGAACTTGAAATGCTTAGACATTGTCCGAAGAGCCATGGAAGCAAAGGGGACGGCGTTGCTCAGCCCCGCAACCGTCTCGAACGAGGAGATCACAGATTGCAGCTGCTGGTAGTATTGTTTGTATCGCCTGCAAACCTGCAAGATTCATGCACTTCTGAGTTTAAAGGTAGAACACACCCAAAATTCAGTACTTAACAAATAACTATAACTACTTAGTGGAGCCAATAAACTCAGCAAGTTCAGCATAGGACATAGCCAGATTTTATTTTCCTGCCGCTAGACGAGACTGCACCAATTCATGTATGTTCAAGGAATCAGGATGCTAGCACGTACTATTCTACTCTGCCTGGCAAAAATTACAACCATGAACAATAGAATTATTTTAACAAAAGAGTGGCGACCAGATAAGCAGAATCTTTCTGCAGGTTTTCACTGATGCATATGGCATCCTTCAGAAAGAAGACAAAAACTCCAGGAATCTTATCGAGTAGCAACTTTGAAAATTTCTACGGGATAAAACTAGAAAGACCTGATATATTTTGATATTCCAACTCCATATTTTGAACTGCTGGAAAATTCAATTCTGTTCATGAAGAAGTTTTTCTAGTTGTCGCAAGGGAAAAAATGAAAAGGTATGCAAACCTCTCAACACCAACAGTGCAAAACAATGATTTGATGCATATAAATAACCAAAGAAACATATCCGAAGGAACTCGACTTGCAATCCATATCTACTCTCATCAAATCACAAGCACAAGAAATAAGCTGTGCCAGAACAGCAGATAAAGATTCGAACAGGATGTAGGCTCCATGACGTGACCATGAGGTATTCGTTAGATTCTTCTCGGCGAAGAAGAAATAATTGCGACAAGAAACAAAAGCAGAGAAAAGACGTATTTTTCAATGAAGGATCAAGAAGCTCACGTCCTCCATGAGGGAGATGAGCCTGGTCTTCCTCCACTGTTGCTCGGCGCCGGAGACAGCGACCGCCTCAGCGGTAGCGCGGTCACCGCCGCCCATGCCATGCTCCATGCCGAGCATACCTTCGTCGGAGAGAGGGTCCAGGTGCGGGGGCCGTCCGCCGACGTCACAGATCTCTTCGAGCAGGTTCTGCGCGGGGCCCAGGAACCTGGACCGCCCGAGGACGGCCGCGTAGCCCGTGAACGGGCCGTACGGCCCCGTGGCTACCCCCGCGGCGAGCTGCCTCCGCGGCGCGGGCGGAGGGTTCGAGGGCGCCGAAGAGAGCGAGAGCGCGAAGTTCTGGCTCGGGATCTGGACCCCGGCGCCCGCAGGTAGCGCGTGTGCTACTACTAGCTGCGCGTGCGCCAGCGTGGGGCTATGCGGCGAGTAGTAGGACGACGTCGACGAGGAAGCGTAGGAGTAGAAGGGTGGGGGCGCCGGCCAGGCAGTGGGCGGGGGCGAGTCGGCCGCGTCGTCGGGTGGGAACCGCAGCTTCTCGCGGCGGCTGTGCTGCGGCACGTGGTAGAGCTGCCCCGCGCCCGCGGCCTGCCCCAGCAACAGGTGCTGATGCTCCGCGCCGCCGGCCCCGTATCCACCGCCCGCCGCCGAGGACATGTTGTCGCCCGCGCACGAGCGCCGCCGGGGCCCGTACGTACTGGCGGATCGTACACGACCTGGAGCGAGAGCGCGGAGAGAGAGAGAGAGAGCCCACGAGCGAAGAGGGCGGCTCCCGCACTTTGCGAGCGCCTGGCCGGGGGCTGGAACTGGGACTGAAAGGGTAGCTGCAGCAGCCGGCAGTACAGGCTGCCCGTTGCTTTCTCCCGCGTCCCGGCCGCGCGCTTTTGTGCGCTCGGTTCTGGTGGTGGTGGTGCTTTTGCTGCTGGTGGAGGTGTTCGGCTCCCGGGCTCGCTCGGCTGTCGGCTCTACCTCTACCTGTACTGTACCTCGGGGCGCCTTTCTTTGTGCAAAGGTGTGTGGCAGGGCAGATGGGGGGAGGGAGGCGAAAAACAGGCGCCCGCGACGGCGAGATGGCGAGGCAAGGACGCGAAATGGTGAGCAGTGAAAGCGAAAGACAGAAAGGAGTTGGTGACTGTCTGCTCGTGTGATTGTGGTGCGAGGAGAGGGCGCGAGGTAGGACGGGGGCGTGCGGTGGAGACCCTGGCCAGGGGTCAGGTACTGTATATCCCAAGCACAGCCCAGCCTCAGGCTAGCTCCAGCAAAGGACCCTAAATGGTTATGTACCCTAAATATAGAAGATTAAATGGTTCTCTACGTTCTCCAGCAACGTCCTCTAAACGGTCCTCTAAATTTAGAAGACGCTGCTGGATTCCCTATATATAGAGTTTCTCTAAACGGTTCTCTATCCATTTGAATACTTTAAATAACCGGTTTAACAAAACTAAAATATGTACAATACATTTGAGAGTATGACAAATACGTATGTACAAAAAATAAAAATAAAAAATGTCTCTAATATAGATATTTGAGTATAGAGGACGTGATTTAGAGGACGTTGTTGGAGAGGAAGGAGATATAGAGGATGGAATCTTTTAGAGAAGACTGTAAAGGACAGATATAGATGATAGATATAGAGGACGTTGCTGGAGACAGCCTCAGACCCTACAGTGCCAGGTATGGCCTGATGATAGTATCGTCGTGTGGACCACATATTCGCTTGGCATTTTCACTCCTCCAAAGCCGTCTCCGGCACTGTATTATATCCGTTCTTTAAAACCCTGTTCGTTTGTATAAGGATGGGAAAGAATTAAGGGGATTAAACCTCTTTATATTCAAAACTAAACAGAGAGATATTTAATCACTCTCAATCTATTTCTAATCGAATAAGTCCTAAAATTTTCCTTCTCTTTTATCTTCTTCATCTTCAGCAGTATTCTTTATATCCCAATCTCTATATATAAAAAATAACTATATTAGAGACATATTTTATTTTTAGTTTTTTGAACATATATATTTGTTATACTCACAAATATTTTGTACATAATTTAGTTTTGATAAATCTATTGTTTAAAGTATTAAAATGGATAGAAGAAAGGATATAGAATCTCTATATAGAGAGAACATATGAATATCATCTATATTTAGAGTATCGATTAGAGAACGCTGATGCAGTGATAAAAAAGGGGAATCTCCACTAAATATAGGGTACAAGATGTTGTACATATTTTTGTTGGAGAGAATCTAAACCTTAACTTTTTAGTGCCTCTCATCTTCTTTCTTCCTCACGCTCCACACAAACCATGTGACGGTAGGCTTACTATGCATATCTCATGGTCTATTTGTAAATATCCACATAGTATCATCACATCCATCCATCTATCCATATCATCTCATATCTAAACACACCACACTCTCACATCTCATCACTACACTCTCTAGTCAACAAAGACAGCTCCCTCTCGTCCTTATCTCAATACTCTCAGGTTTGATCCTTATCCAAACACGAGGAAGAGAAAAAGAACACAAAACTCTCTAGTCATGCTCAAGTGAGAAACATAGGAATTTTCATTAACCTTGGTCAGACCTATACTTATAGATCGATCAGCTCTATAGAGCATGTACACCTATAGCCACAACATTACCATCATCGACCGTGGCCTCTGTCTAGGTTGATATTAGGCTATCATCTAACCAGAATGATACCACCCTACAATTCATTACCAAGTCACCCTAGAGTACTACTGACATACTGAAACTGTGAAATGAAGTATTCCTAGTGGTCACTACATGGTTTAAGATGATTAGAGGATACACCCTTACATAGTTACATCCCTACACTATCACCTATATCTTATGTAGTGGTGCATCACCCCTAGCTAGAAGATCACATATGCCCCCCCCCCCTATTTCAAAGCGAGTGGTGTGTATGAAGGGTTCCTATGGACCAATTCTCTAGCTTAGTGCTTAAAAGAAACAGATACTAAATCTCATCAAGAGGGAAGCTCTACCTCTCGTTCCCTTGATGACATCACCTTCACGAGGACACATCCTAGTGAATCTCACCCTCTAGAACTACTCAACTCACATGTACCTACCATAGGTACCTCTTAGAGAGGCTTGGGTCATAATCCATTGATATGACTTGTTCAAGACTCATCATAACATCCTATCTGGTTGACTCGACCCTCACCACACACCCAAGACATATGCTAGAATCTCTCATCCGTGGTATGCACGAGATAGAAGTGACACTAGGTGCTAGTCCACACACAAACATGTACACACTACGCATCACATCATCATTTATCACACATAGTAGTACAAGTAAATAACAAGTGTATGTAAAGTGAGCATCTATCCAAATAGCAGGTATGCAGAAGTAGGGTTACAACACAACATATGCTCAAACATTTTCTACTATGCACCCTAACATAAGAATAAGTTTAGAAAGCAAAGCTCTATCAATATATTGCATACCTAATGGGATTCTAAGAGGGTGGGTGGGATGTGACAAATTTGATCAGGTTGTCTCTGAGTTCCTTGGTGTAGTCATAGTCCTCCTCATTAGGCTGGGATTCCTCTGGTGTTATTAAATGATACATATGGTCACGATAATGTTGGCACCAAATCTTCATTGAGCCTAAGATGCTGGTCTTGCCGAAGGAGGTCCACAAAGGGCAATTTTGGCCATTGGAAAAATAAACATGTAAATAGAAATATATTTTAAATAGCAGATTAGATGCATTAGGAAGTGCTTATCACTTCATCTTGCAACGCTATATATTGTATTAGATATGCTTATGAATAAAGGAGGCTATTCGTTCACCAAAAATAGTGGGTGCTACCATCCTTTTGGTGCATCACCACCCATTCCATAAGGGTTTTCCAAGGTAAGCGCCATGCATCCCTAATGTGGTCTCTGACCGTGTCAGGGCGACATGGTGTCACCACCTTACCCCGGTAGATCTTGTACTAAGTGTTATTGTTGGCAAGATTTGCTAGTTATGTGCACTTTCAATATATACATTTATCTTCATGCTTCATGCTATTAGATTGATTTTGCACCATCACATGCATATCTCTTTACTGGTTGCTACATTCCACGACATGCTAATCACACATGTGCACACGATAACTCTAGAATATGATATGCATGTGGTACTTTGCATTACATGGTTAATCTCGTTGTTTACTCTTGTTGGACTTCTTTGGAGGTCCTGATCCATATTCACATGTGTGATTAGAAGTTCTTAGCGGTGGATGTTCCTAGGTTTATCAGTATGATACATGTAGTGGATCGTATCTAGGATGGTTCTATATATGGTTTGTTGTCTATTTGGCCCTAGATTTGGTTAACGAAGTGGGTAATAACAGTGCTCCTCTGACTCGCTACTCCCTCCTTGGCCATGCATGTATCCTGCAACGCTCTAGAGTAAGTAGCCAACTCAAGCATGCTTTAGGCAGGCTCTACTTCCGTCATCGGTCAGTTTTAGTGCATGATCATATTTATTGTTACATTAATAGGCGACTCAGAAAAGAAAGTATCATCGACACAAGGAACCGATTGAGGCAAACGACATAGGACGATTCTTGAGATTCGTATGGAATTTAACGTTTTACAGGTTATTGCGCATATGTAGAGCCATACATCGACATTGACACCCCTTCCCAGTTGCAAGTCCATATAGGTGGCACTCCCTAAACCCCCATACCCGAAGCCATGGTTAAGAAGGATGGCTGTAGCAGCAAGCACACCTCTCGGCTCCTCTGATATGTCGGATGCTAAGGCAACCCCTTGCACAAGCATATAAATTCAAAACATCTAAACGTACCCAAGCACAAGCCTATGACATAAAGCTCACTTTTAGAAACATTTGGATATTGATTTCATATTTTTGAGGCCATATAAACTTTTTTAACTTAATATATTTTTAAAAAGGAAAAAGAGAGAAAAACTTAGGGGCTTACATGTGACGCATCCTGATTTGCTAACGACTCATTAGTCATTGATAGGTGGAGCTACGGATCAATGATCATTGATAGGTTTGTCCCTTGTCAACTATCAACTTTGATAAACCAATAGTCAGCATGGATTAGGCCTAGTGGACAAGGTCATGGGTCAGATATGGGTCTTTGCCATGTAGTAAGCTCAAGGTGCCTCTAGGTTATGCCTATGGGATATGTTCACGATGAACTAGGGCACTGTCACACGTGGATGCATGACTCAGTGCATAGTGGACTAGGTCGATGTAGTTATTATCTTTCTCCTAGTTCATGCTACACTTGGTGCCAGAGAACCAAAAATAGGAGAGGTGCACACATGCTCTCCTCCGCCAGGTGCTTGACATGGGTCGTAGAGGGCTCACTGATGAGGAGGTCACACAATAGGGCTACGATGGGGCTCCTATGGCCCCTAGGTCTTATAGGGCCTCCTTAGTTTCACCAGCTCCATAGCTATAGTGGCATGACCCTTGAGATGTGTGTTGGAGTCTTTGTGAGGCCAATAATGTCGATTGCAACAAAATTTGGTGTGGATGCTTTGCCAACTATGTTGTGGGCCTCTTATAATGTGGGTATATGACTATGTAGGTCTAAAAGGGTTCAATACCAGTGGTGTTGGCATCATAAGCACAAAATAGAGTCTGCTCTATGGTTAAGGATTGAGTATGGAAACTCATGACATTAGTGGCCATGGCAGTGCAACAAGTTGTGCAACAAAGTTGTTAGGGCTCCTCCTATCTCAGTGATGGTCTAGATAGGTCCAAGCGGCCTAAGGCAAATGACTTTTATGTAGGGTGGAAGGACCCTAAGAATAACTTCTTGGGAAGAGGGTTTAGAGCCTAGTGGGCGCTTTAGTGGGTGTATAGTCATGTGTGCAAGGGCCCTAGGGTGACCATAGATCAACCTTGGGGCTCCTCAATCGACACCAAGCAGGTATCCATGGATGTGTCCACTTTGGTGAAATTGTGGAAGGTGCATGGGGCTAATGAGTATGCGGTTGTGTTCACTATGGTACAATGACCATCGTTGGTCCCTCCTCGACGAGCAAGGCAGCTAGTGCCGGTGAGAGCTATCTTGGCATAAAAGTGGCATGTCGCGCGATGGTGTGAAGGTTGTAGGTTTGGGCAGCCTAAGAACCCTCTTAGCTACAGGCAGGTCCTAGTAACGTTCCATGGAGAGATATAGGGCATGTTTGATTCAACTTTTTTCTGACCAGCTTTTCCGAGAATCTAGCTGTGGAGAGAATCTGGCTGTGTAGAGAATCTGAGTATCATTAGGATTACGTTCGGAGGAAGATAAAGTTGTCCATGAGGCTCAGGATCTATAAAGTGACGGATTACTACTATTGCGACGACTCAACTAATTATATGTTTATGTTGATTTTGAATGGTTTTTACCCAAACGAATTTTATAGAAGCTGACTGAAAAGCTGAGTGTTTGCCAGTTCGCAGCAGCTTTTGGTGGCCAGAAGCTGCGAAAAGCCGAAACAAACAGGGGCATAGCCTACCATGGTAATTTAGAGGCCTCCTCCAACCTAACTTAGCTAGAACATGGATCATTGTGGCCATGTTCTGGCCAAGGTGGCATGCATGCACATGTGCGAGCATCATTCTAGGGTGCTAGGGACCCTTATGGGAGATGCTAGCATTAGTTTTATGATGTGTGAGTGTGTTATACCCAGTGCTCACTAAGGCGAGGCATTGGATCCCCTCAAGTTGAGAGAACATAGTGTCTAGCATGGTAGAATCTCACTATAGGCTTGATGGGGGTAAGATAGTGGTGCGATGATGAGATGGATCCATGGAAAATAGATGTAGGTCCATGCTGGGCAGTTACATCAAAGTATCGTTTCAAGGCATTGTCCTCTGTACCAATGAGCTCTAAGAGGCTCCAATGGTGGTGTTCCCCTCCTTTCATCCTAAGCTTCTTCTGAGGTGTGGATGTGGTGCATGGATGTGCCACTAGTGGCGTCAGAGCAAGGTTAGGGCTTGCAAGTGAGCATAGCTAATCTTTATAGCTATGACCATCAATGGCACGATGGTGGATGATCCTAGGTGCTTGTGGGGCATGTGTAGGGATAATATGGTATTAAGGCTAGGAGTTTCAGTCTCTTAGTGGCCTATGCACACCCTAATCCTTGATTTGGAGCAACAATCAGTCGAATGATGCATGGACTGGGTGATTGCAGTGTCATCAGCATGGTGAGGCTGTGTGCGAACACAAGGTTGACTTGTCCTTTATGGTTTAGGTTGATGATGAGTGATTGTCAATATGTGTAGTACTTTGGTGTAGTTGGTGGAATAACCAAGTATGATATTATGTGTTGTGCAACCATGTCTATCGACTTATGCTGTGTAGGTGTGGAACATAGAGATGGTGGTCAGCGATGAAGGTGAAGGTCATGTGGGTTCGTGTAATACCCGCTTTGTAATTTGTTAGAAATAATATCAATAGAGAAACAATTTCTCCTTATGTGAGTTTAACCTTTATGCATCACCACATGTGAACACCATATTAAAAAAACAAATAATTAATAAAAGAATATATGCCATTAAATTATGCATCATGCTGGATATTATTTTTGTGTGTGCATATTATGACAAAATAAAATAAAAATGTGTCAAGAAAAATATTAAAGTCCAAAGTGGAATTTAAAATTAAAAGGAATTGTAGAATTTAGAAAGGAAAAGCAAAACAAATAGTATTTAAATAAAATAAGAAAATAAAAATATATTTGTACATTAAGGTTTGAATTTGTATAAATGGTTCAAAGGAGGAACTCATATTCAAATTCAAATTTGATTCAAAATAATTAGGAATAAAATAAACAGAAATTGGGAAAAAAAGAAAGAAGACTAACCTGTGTTGTGGGCCGAAAACTGGCCCAGCTAACTCCCTGCGCCCGTGTCAGCTTCTCCCACGCGCGCAGTCGCCCTGACGGGTTGGGCCCGCACGACAGAGACTCATGCCTCACGTTGCTAACGCCACCGCTGCCTGTGGGCCCTCGTTTACCGGTCGTCGTCTCCACGGATATGGCGGATCTCGCCGCGGATGGCGCCTGTGAGTTCGCCATGACCGTTCCCCTCTCGGCACGGACTCGATCCCCAATTTAATCGTGTGAGCCTCGGTCCGCAGGCGTTCCCCAGACTATATTGGGTCGTGCACTAGGTCCTGGGTGCCCTTCCCACCTTGCCGCATCGCGTAGCCACCATGGCCATGAGTGAGGAGAAGCTCCGCTGAGCACCCGAGCCCAGCCCCGCAACTACCTTGACCCTCCAAATAATGTTGGGTTGTCTCCTCGTGGTCGGTGTGGGGAATCGGTGCTCAACTGTGGTGGTGCTCGTGGCAGGGCCGCCATTGCCGCTGGGCATAGAAATTGGACCTCGCCACCGCACAATCGCCAGTGAATCCTGCATTGCTGCGTTCGCCATGGCCTCGGCATCGTATTGCGTCAACTAATTTCGGGGAATCGGGCTCCAGGGAGTCGAATCCTGGATTCCGACGATGGCACCACCGTGGGCAGCTCCATGCGCCTCCGCCTCGGCTGGGGGAGGGAGAATACATGTGTGCCATCGGATCAGGGAAGACGGTCGAGATTTGGCCTGGATACCCCCCTTCACGACTCATGCGGGTGATCGGAACTTTGTCGTCCGATTTCGGTGCTCGCGACCGAGCCGCCGCGCCTGGGTGAACGAGCTTCTACATGGTCTAACCACCGGTATGTACCCGCCCCTATCCTCGGTGCTCACTCAGCTTCGCGTAGCACCAGCTGGGATTAAAGAAGACGCACTAGAATCCTAGATCACTGGTCGCCGGTGTGAGCGCCACCGCGTTCACGTGCGCGCTGCCCTGGGTGGCGGCGTAAGGTTGAAGAAACGCGCTGCGCCGTTAGATCTAGATGAGTGGCTGATAATAGATGATGGTTGTCGGCCGTTGGATGAGAAATAGGTGACCCAGGTTAGGAGTCGGGGTTCGGTTCAACGTGAGCCGTGGATCCGAGAACGAATGGATGCGATTGGATGAAGTATATCCCTTCACGCTATTAGATAGGAGCCGTGGATCGATCATCCGACGGCTATAATGTGGTACCGGTTCGCATAATACGCTGATCTAATCCTGTCCCTTGAAAACAGATCCGACGGCCAGAAATGGCCGATACCTCTTCGCAGGGCGCCTTTTCCTTATAAGTCCCTGATATTTATTAGAATCAACCCGCCGTCCAATTGAGGGGCGCCCTGTGTCTCAAGAATATTTATACCAGACCCCCTGTGTTTTGATTTAATTGAAGCTCGATCCAGATAACTCATAAAATAGGTAAATGAATACAGAAATTGATTTTTAATATGAAAACAATTCCATAAACTCATTTTATTCATAGAAAATTCATACTTGGTCCAAATTGACCCATTCCAGTTTCTATAATTTTGTAATAATGTTGTTTATCACTTAATGCCTCTGTTTTGACATGAAAACCATATTAAAATGTATCTCTTAATCAATCTTGTATCAAATACATAAAACCTTTAGAAATTCATAACTTAAAATCCATTACTCCAAATTGATTCATTCCAGTGGAATTAATTTTGTTTAAGTATTGTTTATCACCTAGTACCTTTATCTAACCATGAAACTTGATTTAAAATTATTCACATGAATTACTCTATTCTAGGTACTTAATAACTACATAAAATCATAACTCGGTGACCGTAACTCCGATTTTAGTGGTTTTTGAACCCGCGATCCCGTAGCTACGCGTAGAACATTATTATTCAGTTTGTACTTATGTTTGGTGTGATGTTAATTTTGTCTATATCATGTCTGTCTGTATTGCTACGACTAGCGCGAGGACACGTGTTATCTGAAAAGCAAGTTGGTACCTGGAATCTCAAGTGCCAGGCAAGTTGTGCCCTTGATCACCTAATTTTCCCAGCCATGTTCTTATTAATTTTAATGATCTGCATAGGTTAATTTTGATGGGATCCTTTATGTTACCCCAGTTTTGATTACCTCTATACCTTGTTCACCCCTGAAATATTTTTGGGTAGTACTTGCTATTGCTTTATGTGGATTGGGTATGGAGATACACTACTCATGATTATCCTGTTATTATCTTGTTATTATTACTGTTCATGTTAAGATCATTAAATTAATGGGAACATGGAGCGACCACCCGGGAAAACAGTGCTACCACAAAGGTTTAATGGGACGCCCTTGGCTGATTAACTAGGAAAGCTAGTGGAGGTCTTCCTTACCCAAAAGGGGCAAAGGCAGTAGGGGAGTGGTCAGTGTAGGGAGGTCCTTGTTTGATTTTGCTGCGATGGCGGTCAGGCAAGAACCCTGCACTGGAGCTTCCTATAAACTATAGCGAGATTTCTGAAGCTAGTGGAACTTTGTAAAGGCCTCGTAGTGTTACCCTGCCTCGCCTCCTCGGTAGAGGTGTATGGGATTGGCCGTCTCTTGGCAGATGGGTAACATGACTTGTGGGTAAAGATGCGCAACCTCTGCAGAGTGTAAAACTAGTATACTAGCCGTGCTCACGGTCATGAGCGGCTCGGACCCTCACATGATTAATTTATGGAACTTAAATTTAATTTGACATTTGCATCACATTTGGGATTATTTTACTATTACTGTTCTTTATTATTATTAAGGTTTGGTATTTACTTACACTTAGTAATTGCTAATAAAATTTTGACCAACTTATAAAAGCAATGCTCAGCCTCAACCTTTATTTTATTGATCAGCCTTACACTTCATGAACTCCCACCTTTGGTGAGTTCATGCCACATTATTCCCCACGACTTGTTGAGCTATGAACGTATGTGAGCTCACTCTTGCTGTCTCACACCCCCCCACAGGAGAAGAACAGGTGGTCGAAGAGGAGCCGCCTAACACTGAGGCATTCGACTTGATCTAGGTGGCGTTTCTCAGTCGACATTGGCGCCGACGATCCTTAGTTCGTTTTATATTTATTCTTTTACTTTGTAATAAGTCTTCCGCTATGTAATAAATACTCTGATGTTTTATGACATTTATCTCTATACACTCTGTTATTATATATGTTGTCTTCTTGGCGCATGTATGAGATGCACCCAGTTTTGTCCTTTAAAACCGGGTGTTACAGAAGTGGTATCAGAGGAAATGTTGACTGTAGGACGAAACCTAGATAGAAATGGACAAACCTTTCCTACTTACCTTACTCTGACTCATTCTATACTCATCTCATCTTGATCTTGTCTCACCTTTTGCTACTCTACTCTGGTTAATCTTATCTTTTCTACTGTAAGACAAGATGGATTTCACACCTTGGAATCCTACCACTAAGATCTTTGTAAGAGATACGGGACCTAAGACAAAAATTAAAAACTATTTTCTTTAAAAATGTTGTTTGATTGTTCTGATGAAAAATGCTTGATTTGCTTCTTTGATTGATTGAATAGATGGACATCTTAGTATGTACCACCATAAGGTATTAAATTAGCTATGGTAGGTGACACACTAATCCACTTAGCTCATAAATCCCCCGCGGTAACAATCATCGTAATTACTCGCCTTGTCTACAATTCTTCCTTTCTTACCCTGTAATTCTAACCCAGATGGGCTACCCCTATAGTGTTAGAAGAGAGCACTATAGACGTGATCCTTGGTATGTCATGGTTAAGAAAGACAAAGGCAGTTTATACACTATGCTAAGGGAACCGTAGCACTCACCAGTTCTAAAGGACAAAGATTTGAAGTTGAAGTTGCAGTAACTACCCCCATCAGACTAGCGGCATTCTTAGTAGATAAGAAGTTGGTGGGTGACAACATCCGTGCAGTTAGGGATTTTCCGGATGTCTTTCTAGAGGAGTTATTAGGGATGCCACCAGATATGGAAGTTGAGTTGGTCATTGATCTCTTACCTGGGACTGCTCCTATGTCTAAACGGTCATACAAGATGTCCGTAGAAGTACTAAAGGAACTTAAGAAGCAATTAACGGAATTACAAGAGGATGGATACATTCGTCCGAATTCTTCACCTTGTGGAGCGTCGGTTTTATTTATACAAAAGAAAGAAGGATCACAAGGGATGTACGTGGATTATAGGTCCCTTAACGATGTCACTATGAAGGACAATTGTCCATTACCCTGCATTGAGGATTTATTCAGATGAGAGGTGTCGAAGATTGATCTCCGACCGAGTTATCACCAAATAAATATTAGGCCATCGGATATTCCCAAGACGGATTTCTCGACCCGATATGGTTTATATGAGTTCACTGTTATGTCGTTTGGATTAACCAATGCACCAGCTTATTTTATGAACTTGATGAATAAGGTGTTTATGGAGTATCTGGACAGATTCGTCGTGGTTCTCATTGACGATATTCTTATCTATTCCAAGAGTGATAGTGATCATGAGAAATATCTGAGATTGGTGCTACAGAAGCAATGAGATAATCAACTCTACGCCAAGTACAGTAAATGCGAGTTTTGGATTGACGAGGTTTCATTTCTTGGACATATCATTTCTAATGGAGGAATATCAGTGGACCCTGCTAAAGTCAAGGAAATAGTGGCGTGGAGCATACCCACTATAGTTACAGAGATTCAGAGTAACTTGGGACTTGCAGGATATTATCGGATATTTATTGAAGGATTTTCTAAGATCGCAAAGCCTATGACCTCGCTTCTGGAGAAGGGAAGAGAGTTCAAGTGGGTTGAGAAATGTCAAGATAGCTTTGACCAATCAAAGAAAAGATTGATGTCACCTCCAATATTGATTATGCCAGATCTGCAGAAGGGATTCGACATTTACTGTGATGCATGTGGCCAAGGACTTGGATGTGTGCTTATGCAAGATGGTCATGTGATTGCCTATGCATCTCGTCAGTTGCGGAAACATGAATTGAACTACCCCACCCATGACTTGGAGCTGGCAGCAGTTGTGCATGCACTTAAGATTTGGAGACACTACATTATGGGAATTAAGTGCCAAGTGTATACGGATCATAAGTATTTAAAGTATATATTCACTCAGAAGGATCTCAACCTTAGGCAACGCCGTTGGTTGGAGCTCATTAAGGATTATGATTTGGAGATTCATTATCACCCAGGCAAGGCAAATTTGGTTGCAGACGCCTTGAGTCGGAAGGAGCATGTTCACTCCGCTTTCGTTGTCCAGCTACCTGATGAATTAGCAAAAGATTTTGAAAGGCTCAACCTGGGAATTGTTACACATATGGAAGGAATTACCATTGAATTGGAACCTACCTTGGAGCAAGAAATTCGTAAAGGACAGATTGGTGATGCCAAAATCCAGGAGATCAAGGATCTGATAACAGAAGGTAGAGGCCCAGAGTTTACAGAAGATGAGCAAGGCACGATATGGTTCAAGAATCGGATCTGTGTTCCCGATATTGATAGTCTTCGGGAGACCACATTGAAGGAGGCACATGACTCAGTTTATTCTATTCACCCTGGGAGTACTAAGATGTATCAGGATTTGAAGCAAAAGTATTGGTGATATGGACTGAAAAGAGATGTTGCTGCCCTTGTGGCTAAGTGTGATGTGTGTCAAAGAGTCAAGGCTGAACATCAGAGGCCAGCTGGACTATTGCACCCACTGAAGATACCCGAGTGGAAGTGGGAAGAGATTGGTATGGATTTTATTACTGGATTGCCTCGCACCCAGAAAGGATATGATGCTATATGGGTGATTGTGGATAGATTGACTAAAGTGGCTCACTTTATTCCTGTGGAGACTACTTATAAAGGTTCTCAGCTAGCAGAGTTATATATGCCTCGGATTGTGTGTTTACATGGTGTACCAAAGAAGATCGTGTCTGATCGAGGTTCACAGTTTACCTCAAGATTTTGGAGAAGCTTTCATGAGAATATGAGTACAAAGTTGAATTTTAGTACAGCTTATCACCCTCAGACTGATGGACAGACTGAAAGGACTAATCAAGTATTGGAAGATATGTTGAGAGCTTGAGCCCTTCAACACGGAGGAAGTTGGGATAAAAGTCTACCGTATGCTGAGTTCTCACATAATAATAGTTATCAGGCCAGTCTGAAGATGTCACCTTTTGAAGCTTTATATGGGAGGAAGTGCAGGACTCCTTTATATTGGGATCAGATTGGAGAAAGACAGTTCTTTGGGCCTGAACTGATTCAAGAAGCAGAAGAACAAGTCCGTATAATTCGAGAGAATTTGAGGGTGGCTCAAACCAGGCAAAAGAGTTATGCTGATAATAGAAGGAGGCCACTGGAATTTGAAGAAGGAGATTATGTGTACCTCAAGGTGTCACCACTTCGTGGAATGAGGAGATTCAAAGTTAAGGGCAAATTGTCCCCTCGCTACATTGGACCATTCTTGATCTTTAGGCGAGTTGGGGAGATGGCATACCAACTCGAGTTACCTGCAAGTCTATCGGATGTGCATAATGTGTTCCACGTGTCACAACTTAAGAAGTGTCTTCGTGTCCCTGAGGAACAGTTACAAATAGAAGAGCTCAGTGTTCAGGGCGATTTGACTTACACGGAGCATCCTATCAAGATTCCTGACACTTTGACTCGAGACTACGAGAAAATAAGGTTATAAATATGTGCAATGTACAATGGAGTCACCATGGAGAAGATGGAGCTACTTGGGAGAGAGGAGAAGAGCTTCGCATAGATTTTCCCCATCTTTTCCCTCGTTCCTCCTAAATCTCGAGGACGAGATTCTTTTTAAGGGGGGTAGGATTTGTAATACCCGCTTTGTAATTTGTTAGAAATAATATCAATAGAGAAACAATTTCTCCTTATGTGAGTTTAACCTTTATGCATCACCACATGTGAACACCATATTAAAAAACAAATAATTAATAAAAGAATATATGCCATTAAATTATGCATCATGCTGGATATTATTTTTGTGTGTGCATATTATGACAAAATAAAATAAAAATGTGTCAAGAAAAATATTAAAGTCCAAAGTGGAATTTAAAATTAAAAGGAATTGTAGAATTTAGAAAGGAAAAGCAAAACAAATAGTATTTAAATAAAATAAGAAAATAAAAATATATTTGTACATTAAGGTTTGAATTTGTATAAATGGTTCAAAGGAGGAACTCATATTCAAATTCAAATTTGATTCAAAATAATTAGGAATAAAATAAACAGAAATTGGGAAAAAAAGAAAGAAGACTAACCTGTGTTGTGGGCCGAAAACTGGCCCAGCTAACTCCCTGCGCCCGTGTCAGCTTCTCCCACGCGCGCAGTCGCCCTGACGGGTTGGGCCCGCACGACAGAGACTCATGCCTCATGTTGCTAACACCACCGCTGCCTGTGGGCCCTCGTTTACCGGTCGTCGTCTCCACGGATATGGCGGATCTCGCCGCGGATGGCGCCTGTGAGTTCGCCATGACCGTTCCCCTCTCGGCACGGACTCGATCCCCAATTTAATCGTGTGAGCCTCGGTCCGCAGGCGTTCCCCAGACTATATTGGGTCGTGCACTAGGTCCTGGGTGCCCTTCCCACCTTGCCGCATCGCGTAGCCACCATGGCCATGAGTGAGGAGAAGCTCCGCTGAGCACCCGAGCCCAGCCCCGCAACTACCTTGACCCTCCAAATAATGTTGGGTTGTCTCCTCGTGGTCGGTGTGGGGAATCGGTGCTCAACTGTGGTGGTGCTCGTGGCAGGGCCGCCATTGCCGCTGGGCATAGAAATTGGACCTCGCCACCACACAATCGCCAGTGAATCCTGCATTGCTGCGTTCGCCATGGCCTCGGCATCGTATTGCGTCAACCAATTTCGGGGAATCGGGCTCCAGGGAGTCGAATCCTGGATTCCGACGATGGCGCCACCGTGGGCAGCTCCATGCGCCTCCGCCTCGGCTGGGGGAGGGAGAATACATGTGTGCCATCGGATCAGGGAAGACGGTCGAGATTTGGCCTGGATACCCCCCTTCACGACTCATGCGGGTGATCGGAACTTTGTCGTCCGATTTCGGTGCTCGCGACCGAGCCGCCGCGCCTGGGTGAACGAGCTTCTACATGGTCTAACCACCGGTATGTACCCGCCCCTATCCTCGGTGCTCACTCAGCTTCGCGTAGCACCAGCTGGGATTAAAGAAGACGCACTAGAATCCTAGATCACTGGTCGCCGGTGTGAGCGCCACCGCGTTCACGTGCGCGCTGCCCTGGGTGGCGGCGTAAGGTTGAAGAAACGCGCTGCGCCGTTAGATCTAGATGAGTGGCTGATAATAGATGATGGTTGTCGGCCGTTGGATGAGAAATAGGTGACCCAGGTTAGGAGTCGGGGTTCGGTTCAACGTGAGCCGTGGATCCGAGAACGAATGGATGCGATCGGATGAAGTATATCCCTTCGCGCTATTAGATAGGAGCCGTGGATCGATCATCCGACGGCTATAATGTGGTACCGGTTCGCATAATACGCCGATCTAATCCTGTCCCTTGAAAACAGATCCAACGGCCAGAAATGGCCGATACCTCTTCGCAGGGCGCCTTTTCCTTATAAGTCCCTGATATTTATTAGAATCAACCCGCCGTCCAATTGAGGGGCGCCCTGTGTCTCAAGAATATTTATACCAGACCCCCTGTGTTTTGATTTAATTGAAGCTCGATCCAGATAACTCATAAAATAGGTAAATGAATACAGAAATTGATTTTTAATATGAAAACAATTCCATAAACTCATTTTATTCATAGAAAATTCATACTTGGTCCAAATTGAACCATTCCAGTTTCTATAATTTTGTAATAATGTTGTTTATCACTTAATGCCTCTGTTTTGACATGAAAACCATATTAAAATGTATCTCTTAATCAATCTTGTATCAAATACATAAAACCTTTAGAAATTCATAACTTAAAATCCATTACTCCAAATTGATTCATTCCAGTGGAATTAATTTTGTTTAAGTATTGTTTATCACCTAGTACCTTTATCTAACCATGAAACTTGATTTAAAATTATTCACATGAATTACTCTATTCTAGGTACTTAATAACTACATAAAATCATAACTCGGTGACCGTAACTCCGATTTTAGTGGTTTTTGAACCCGCGATCCCGTAGCTACGCGTAGAACATTATTATTCAGTTTGTACTTATGTTTGGTGTGATGTTAATTTTGTCTATATCATGTCTGTCTGTATTGCTACGACTAGCGCGAGGACACGTGTTATCTGAAAAGCAAGTTGGTACCTGGAATCTCAAGTGCCAGGCAAGTTGTGCCCTTGATCACCTAATTTTCCCAGCCATGTTCTTATTAATTTTAATGATCTGCATAGGTTAATTTTGATGGGATCCTTTATGTTACCCCAGTTTTGATTACCTCTATACCTTGTTCACCCCTGAAATATTTTTGGGTAGTACTTGCTATTGCTTTATGTGGATTGGGTATGGAGATACACTACTCATGATTATCCTGTTATTATCTTGTTATTATTACTGTTCATGTTAAGATCATTAAATTAATGGGAACATGGAGTGACCACCCGGGAAAACAGTGCTACCACAAGGGTTTAATGGGACGCCCTTGGCTGATTAACTAGGAAAGCTAGTGGAGGTCTTCCTTACCCGAAAGGGGCAAGGGCAGTAGGGGAGTGGTCAGTGTAGGGAGGTCCTTGTTTGATTTTGCTGCGATGGCGGTCAGGCAAGAACCCTGCACTGGAGCTTCCTATAAACTGTAGCGGGATTTCTGAAGCTAGTGGAACTTTGTAAAGGCCTCGTAGTGTTACCCTGCCTCGCCTCCTCGGTAGAGGTGTATGGGATTGGCCGTCTCTTGGCAGATGGGTAACATGACTTGTGGGTAAAGATGCGCAACCTCTGCAGAGTGTAAAACTAGTATACTAGCCGTGCTCACGGTCATGAGCGGCTCGGACCCTCACATGATTAATTTATGGAACTTAAATTTAATTTGACATTTGCATCGCATTTGGGATTATTTTACTATTACTGTTCTTTATTATTATTAAGGTTTGGTATTTACTTACACTTAGTAATTGCTAATAAAATTTTGACCAACTTATAAAAGCAATGCTCAGCCTCAACCTTTATTTCATTGATCAGCCTTACACTTCATGAACTCCCACCTTTAGTGAGTTCATGCCACATTATTCCCCACGACTTGTTGAGCTATGAACGTATGTGAGCTCACTCTTGCTATCTCACACCCCCCACAGGAGAAGAACAGGTGGTCGAAGAGGAGCCGCCTAACACTGAGGCATTCGACTTGATCTAGGTGGCGTTTCTCAGTCGACATTGGCGCCGACGATCCTTAGTTCGTTTTATATTTATTCTTTTACTTTGTAATAAGTCTTCCTCTATGTAATAAATACTCTGATGTTTTATGACATTTATCTCTATACACTCTGTTATTATATATGTTGTCTTCTTGGCGCATGTATGAGATGCACCCAGTTTTGTCCTTTAAAACCGGGTGTTACAGTTCGTGCCGATGGACTAGAAGTGGTGAAGGACGAGCGCTGGGACTTTATTGAGGGACTAGAGAAGGCGAGTGACTAGTCATGGTGGCTGACACCTAGGACAAGCACCGATGTGAAGACGTGCAGAGCGGATCGTGTCATCGGCACAATCGCGGATTAGTGGGACACGTGTCCAGGACATGGGGGACACATATGTGGTACGCGACTCACGGTGGTTTGGTGGTTGAGCCTCAAAACCACCTAGCGCTATGGATGGCAGGTTTTGCTGAGTTTGGGCCTCAAAATTAGAGATCCCAATGGGGACCCGATATTCGCTAACCCATGGGAAATTTCCCTATTAGGGTTAACGTGTGTGACAAAATTTGTCCCCATGGGTATAAATGTGGGACAAAATCCTCATCCATTTGGTAAGCGGGTATGGGTTTAGAAAGCAATCATCTGAACCCGGTTACCCATGGGTAATATTCATCCAATAAAATTAGGTCTGCAATCTAATAGGCAATAAGCACAACAACTAACCTCACCTCTTCCAACTCTTTTAAGCACCCATCCACCTAACCTAGGCGACCAACAACCATCCACCCTACCCACCAGTCAGTGTGTCTCTTTGTGTTTTGCTATTTTGTATGGTTAAACAATGTTTTTTCTTGTTACATGTAAGATTTATTAGTGTTTTATTGATGTCGTGTGGCTATTAATGTCATACAAAATATAATGTGACAATGATTTTCTTGTCAGAGATGGGGACCCATTGGGACTTGATACCCAAATGGAGATGAGGACATGATGAATCTTATACCCATGATGGGTATGGGTATAGGTATGGGGATGGGGGTGAGTATAGTTCATGGAGATAGGCGTCGAGTGTCCAAACCTAGTGGGGAGTTCCCCATTGACACCTCTATTCAAAACTCGGCGATGTAGTTCCAGCAGGAAATAGAGGTGGCATGTACCGTCTTCGCGAAGGGGGCATCAAGGCGAAGCAACTTCGTGTGGAGTGAGTGGTCATTAGGTGCATATTCTAGGAGTTGGCCCATTATGCCCCCGATTAAGTGGATGAGCTCTATGTATCTTGGGGTAGTTTAGACTAGTGAAATAACTCTCTATAAATAGGTGGAAGGGTTGTTGTGTGCAGCCATCTCTATCGGCTACATCTCTTTGGCTAGCACATTTGGCTTTGTTTAGAAAACTCTAGTTTTCAATTTCCTAATTTTAGCCAGAGATCCACATGTGTTTTGTTCTCATCTGTGTATTTGTAATAATCAACTCATCATTCAAAGGAAGGGTGGCCAATCCATCCATAGAGTTGGTTCAAATAATGTGCTCAGTTTTGTGTGCGTCGCAGTTTATTGTTTGATTTTGCCTTCGCTTCTTCCATTTTCTTCTCTCTTTGGATTTGTGGAAGAACCATCGAGTTCTTGAGTTGTATTTGTTGTTGGAGATTCTTGAGGGGTGAGATATACTATTTGGGTCACTGCATATAACCTGTTTCAGCAGTTTTTAATTATGATCCCAGTTAATCTCATTTGAGAAAACCCCAACAAAACCTCATCCTTCTCAGGATTTTTGATCTGCGTATGGATTTTTGATTTATCACATTCATACTCCACAAAACAACTCCTTTTTGTCAGGACCTGCTTCCTATATAGTTTGAAGAGATCCTAAGCAAATTTGCCTGTGCGACACTGTCGCTCCCCTATGCGACACTTCCGCTTGCCTCTTTCTACGTTTCTGCTTCTGGTTTTCTACAAACAGTTGAACAGTTCCTTCTCTAGTATTTTGGTATAGTCAACTAACACTTGATTGATCTATACAATACTATGTTGTTTTGTGTCTATTTTGGGGTTCGTGTGGAAGATTGGGATCAAGTCACGGTGCTCACAAGGTTAGGAGTTTTTAGTGGCTCCCATTCACCCCCCTTCGGTCGCCTCATTGGTCCTTCAATTAGTATCAGAGTCAGTTATGGATCAATCCACCCTAATTGGTTCTTGATCCATTGAATAACCATTGATAGTTAGCACTGATCATTGTAGGGGAATCACACTAACCATTGTAGATCTAATGGCATCCATGGGCTTCGCACAAGGAGAGAAAACCATCTTCGGAAACCTCAAGTTTGTTGGTGATGTGCATGTGCATCTCAAGATAGTACCTAACACCTAGGCGATATCAAAAAAACTTCTTTGGCACCATCTAGTTCATAAGCAACACACTTGGGCATCTCAAACTAGTACATGACGCCCTAGCGACATCGACATTGGGAGTGCATGATCAAACTGATCTAATCGGCACTTCTACTCGGTTTCCATCACAACATCTATTGGGACTCGCACTTTGTATCGATTTGGATAGCAGTTGTGGCTCAAACTTGAATTCTTATTGCTTAGAAGATCGATTCGTCTTCATACCAGATTCTAGAGAATATATGATTGAACCCTAAGATCATGAAGGTGACAGTGACAACCAGACAACCAGAAGATGCAAAACTTAGGAAGAACTACATCAACATGGTTGAGACATGCATGACCAGATCTAGATTGTTGACTTTCAAGGCCAGCATGTCTATACCACACTAACCTAGAAAATCAAGATGATAAAACTCCTATTGAATAGGGTCACCCCACTGCTATCATATAACAATGTAGATGTGAAAGGGAAATGTGCCCTTGGACCATTTCTATATTGTTTTGGTGATTAGATGCACAACACATTATATTTGAACTAACATGTTGTTGAAGCAAAAGTGTTTGAGGCAAAATGAGCTTGGAAGAGGACTTAATGCAAAGCTATATGGATCAAGCTAAAAGGTATGTTCTAGACGCTGAGTCAATTGATTTGGGTGCTAATCATATTTGTCTAAGTGCGAGGGACTCAACTAAGTCAAGTCCAAAAGAAACAAAAGAAGACAAAGGAAGAAACAGGGAAAAGCTGCTGGACTGCGTAGCACTGGACAGTCTGGTGCCACCACTGGACAATCTAGTGTGCATGGATAGTCCGGCTCACGGTCTAGCCCAAACTCGCTGCTCTTGGGTTTTTTAGTCTATGTCGGCTATAATTTACTGGACGGTCCGCGCGAGGCGCCGGACAGTCCGGTGTACCAGTCGCGCAACGGCTAGTGGCCACATCAGCTGTTGGGGGCCTTCGTCCTCCGAAGGTCCTCAAAAACATGATTTGACAATGTTTTCCAAGTGGATTATATGAACAGGTATTTTCGGATTCAGAATTATGGATATGGAGCACGACCAGGACGAAGCCTGAACCAGACGAAGGTCGAGGGCGGCCGAAGCTGTGCGCAGGGAAGCTTCGGCGCGTTGGCATACGAGAGAACCGACTTAAAGATGAAAAGACTTCGGAGGCCTCGACAGATTTCCATAAACTGTTAACAAATGTAATGGACATGAATGTAATTTTACGTGGGCTGCGTCCCGCGTCTATAAATAGATGAACAGTACTCCCGTACTGTTCACGCTGACTTGGCATTCTGCTTTTGCATCACGCTTGTATTCTATACCTTCTTTCAGAACCGAAGGTACATTTGTAATTTGAAATCATTTCTATTTTTCCATGTTAATAAAATAGAAATGATTTTGTGTTGTTTATATTATATTTCGTGCTTTATATGAGTCCTTCGTCGTTACTCGCTGTAGTTACGAAGGTATGTCCCTTATGACCTTCGTCCGAAATTCATTATTTCCCGAAGGGACATAATGGTTCGAAGGACGAAGGACTTTAACATTTAACACTTTTTATGTTGCCTTGTTCTTAACCCTTAGCATTTGAGAACAAGTCCCCAACATTGGCGCCCACCTCCGGTGAACTCACTTCCACTTCGAGCTTTTTTGAACACCTTCGGAAGCTATGGCGCCGAAGAAAGCTTCAGCGACTGGGGCTTCAGCACTGCAACCGCTGGACCACAACCAGGAGACCGTCTCTCTTCGGGAGGCCCGAAGCCAGAAGAGAAAGGCTGTCAGCCCAACACTTCAGGAAGAAGAGCTAGACCAAGAAATCAGGGATATGGAGATGCTACACCAACAAGTACAAAGGAAGAAGGAGAAGATGGCCCGCCTAGCTGAGTTGCAAAGGCAGATAGACGAAGCCTCTGAGGAAGTCCGCCATCTTACTCACGATGAGCAGAACAGAAGGCCTCATCAGAGAGACCTTCATCAGGAGGGCTTCGTCAACGAAGATGACTGGTATGATAATTTCCATCAGGGAAATTTTGTTTTTGATGATGCTTCTCCTCTGTCTGCTGAGCTGCAGGCTACACCTTGGCCTTCATCCTATAAGCCACCCCAGCTTCCCATGTTTGATGGTCACTCCGACCCGAAGCAATTCTTGATGAGCTACGAAGCAACGGTGTCTTCGTACGGGGGCAATGCTGCAGTCATGGCGAAGTCTTTCGTCATGGCCGTCAGGAATGTTGCTCAGACCTGGTATTCCTCCCTTCGGCCAGGAACAATAACTTCATGGCAGAAGCTGAAGGATATGTTATTGACCAGCTTTCAAGGATTTCAGACGAAGCCGGTCACAGCTCAAGCCCTGTTCCAGTGTATTCAGGATCACGAAGAGTACCTTCAGGCGTATGTCCGAAGGTTTTTACGATTGAGGGCGCAGGCACCAACGGTGCCCAATGAAATTGTTATCGAAGCCATGATCAAGGGGCTTCGTCCTGGGCCTGCAGCTCAATACTTTGCTAGAAAGCCTCCTCAGACCTTGGAGAAATTGCTCCAAAAGATGGATGAGTACATTCGTGCTGACAATGACTTTCGTCAAAGAAGGGAGGAGGCCTTCAGATTTTCTGAAATGACCAGGGGCTTCGGAGGAAGATACTACCCAAGACATGTCCGTTCTATCCACAACACTCAGAATGATGATAAGGGGAGTCAGAACAGACCGCAATGCTCATCACAGGCTTCGGGGCAACAACAAACTTCCTTCCGGCCACCAGCTCCAAGAGGCAGAGGCGCCAGGGGCTTCGGCGGAAGATTCGGAGATCAGCCAAGGAGACTGTTTTGCTTGTTCTGTGGAGAAGGCAAGGGCCATACCACTAGGTCGTGCCATATTACAATCCAGAAGCAAAAGGAAATTGCCGAAGCTGCATCTCAGCAAGCTCAGCCGAAGCAGGTCATGCATACTGCTTCGTATCATCCGCCTTATGTCCCACAATACATAGACAACCACCCTGCAGCTTCTGTAGCTTCGGCAAGTCAACCTCAAGCTTCCTGGCAACAGCTTCCGCCCCCACCTCCATTGCAGCAAGGCCAACAGCCAGAAGGGAGTCAATACACTCCACATCAGAGGGACTTCAGAGAGCAGTCCGAAGCTCGCACAGTTAACAGCACTGTGCCAGAGTCGAAGCACATATATTGACACATATCCTACCTTTGATAGCACTCTTTCCTATTCAGTTTTATTTTCTGTGAAGCAAAAAACATTGGTAGTTTTCATGTAATAATTTCGTTGTTTTCCGCGAGGAAGATCTATCTGATCCACAAGCTTAAGTTGCTGAAGCTTAAAATTTTTTCCGTTACCAAGGAGGACCTTCGAATTAAAAATCCTTCGGAGTAACAGAAAGTCGTTCTAAGGAACGCAGCGTAAGTTTGCGAAGTCACAAAAAGTCGTTCCAAAGGGAGCGCAGTGTAAGTTTTCTGCTCAGAAGTCGTTCCTAAAGGAATGCAGAGCCTACAGCGAAAAGTCAACGCTGATACCGCCTAAGTAAAAGGCGAAGAAGCTCCTAAGGGAGGCTTACAGCGAAAAGTCAACGCTGATACCGCCTAAGTAAAGGGCGAAGAAGCTCCTAAGGGAGGCTTACAGCGAAAAGTCAACGCTGAGGTCGTCTAAGTAAAAGACGAAGAAGCTCCGAAGACGTTCCTAAGGGAATGCAGAGCTTACGAATATATTTTATGAGTATCTTCGGAACAGATGTCACATGCATAGCATAACATCATCACATCATTTTGCACAACATAAGCATCATACATCATGTTGCATTTGGCAAAAGAAAGTGACACTCTCAACCTTCGAAAGGATGCTCTGAGAAAGTGATATCGAAATTGTATAGCTTCGGATTACAGCTTCGGAGAATATTTTTATGAAACATGGGTGAGCTTTTTCAGATAAATATTGAGATTGCATAACCTCGGAGTATAGCTTCGGATAATGATTTCACGAAGCATGGGTGTCATTCATCAGAATAATTTTAACAAAGAATGTCTTCTTCACGAAGCATGAAAAGAAGGGAAGGTGTTTTTTCGCCGAAGGCTCAAAAAGGTATGTATATAGAGTTTCATGCATCGTGAAGAATTGAATAATGAAAAAAAAAACTTGTATATTACATCCAAATGTACAAAATATTACACAGACCACAATTTAAATGTTTTTCTAATAGCATCTAGTCCTCTCTTAATACTGCTTCGGCGACTTCATTTAAAAGTTGGTCAACAACTTTGTCCATGATAGCTTCGGCCATTTGTTTGATTTCTTCATCTCCTTTTGTGTGGGGGTCGGCAGTCAACCCAGCAGCTTCTGAGGGAAGAGAACATTTCTTCATCACTATTACAAACTAAGTGCAGAGTTTGAAAAAAAGAAATTACAACACAATAAGAACAACTAATTAATACCTAATTGCCTTTCGGGCTCCGTACTTTTTTCAGTAGTTTCCGCCACTTTTCTAGCATCATGGATGCCTTTTTCACTCCTTTGGATAATCTCTTGCGCCATTCCTCGGCCGCCGTCGTTCCAGATATCCGTAAAAAATTTGCCGCCAACCACGCTTGCTTCGGCCGAGGGGTCCTTAATGTCTTCGGAAGATAAGGCAGCTTCGGACTGAGCAAGAAATTTTACATGATCGCAACCTTTCTTCTCTAAGACAGAGGCAATTCCTCTGGCGCCCGAAAAAGCGCAGATATCGCCACGGCTGCTCAGGATCTCCTCGAAGGCCTCTGCTTCGTGACTAATCCATTCCAGTGGACCTTCGGGATTGCCTCGAGAGAAATTCTCTTCGCTGGAGAAGGCGCCCACGCTGGCAAAGCTGGCTTTAATTTTATTCACACATTCTATAGATTTGACATAACATTTACCCTGAGATGTACGAAGCTCTTTAACTCTTAACTCCAATTTGTTGACCATATGATCGCTGAGTTCTCGCTTTGTCTCCTCAAGAACGCGCTCCTCTCTAGCTCTAGTCAGCTGTTTCTGAAGATCTTTAATTTCGCGCTTGTGGGCTTCGGCCTGGGTTTTTGAAGTAGCTTCATCCTTTTTTACTTTGTCTATCAGCGTAAGAAGAATTTTATCCTTTTCCAGAGCTTCGTTCCTCAATTTGATAACTTCGGAGCGCAAGTTGTTGAAAGCAATCTCATAACTTTCATCTTCGGCGCTCTTTTGCGCTCTCAGCGCGTTGCTTAGGATCAGGCCCTATACGAAAAAGAATTCATATAAGAAAAAACGAATGTGTCGTGTAAAAAATATAATAATAATACAAGAGGGTTTTCTTTTCAAGCGTTAAATCCCCATACCTTCAGGCTGTTGTACGCAAGACTGTCTGCGAGATCTTCTTTTGTCATGGCGCTTAACCCAGATTCGAGCTTCGGAAAACCAATACTCCTGGCCATTTCTCGGCAGACAGAGAGCTCTTTGTTGTCAGGCAGGCAGTATAAAAAATCATCTTCATTTGTCCCATTGAATATTACTGCCCCCTTTGGATATTTTAGCTCCTTTGCATAATGGTTAGCTTCATGAGTTTCTTCTTCAGATAATTTTTTCCCCGAAGCATGTCGTATGATGTAATCACACATGCTGGCAGGCGCTTCGGGGATGGCAGTGTCAGTCTCTTCAATTAAAATTGGTTCTGGTATTTTTATTGCTTCGGCTTCCAAAGTTTGTTCCCTGAAGGGCTCTGAAGGCCCAGCTTCAGCTTCAGCTTGTTGCGTCGGAGCTTCAGAGGAAGCTTCAGCGATTTCAACACTTTTTTTTGGAGTTGTGCTTGAAGACTTAATTGTCTCCAAGACATCTAGTACATTTACCATTCTCTTCCTTTTTGGGGTCGCCATTGGACCCTTTTGGATTTTTGCTGCTTCGACATTTACAACAGGACTTAAAATTTCCGATGCTTTTTCCTTAGTCAGATTTTTCGCTTCTTCCATTTTTCCTGTCGATGGTGCTTTGGCCACCTCTGCAATTTCTGGCAGCAAGGTTGGCTGTTCAGCTTCAGCGGCCGAAGAAGTTTCTCCAGTGAACTCAGGCACCGAAGCTGGTTCAATATGGCGTGGTCGGTGTGTGAGGACCTTCAACCTTTTTCCTTTTTGTTCTGGCTCGCTAGGAGCGGTTCCAGCTTCTTCTTTTTCAGAGGTTATGTTTTTCCTTTTTTGCTTTCGGATGGGATAACAATAATCAGGATAGAAGAACCCGACTGCATCAAACACTCGGTTCAGTCTCTTCTTTTTTCGGCCTCCGAAGGCTGCGGATAGTGCAGTATTTTCAGCCTTCGAATATGCCCCAAGTAATTCATCACTTAATGTTTCAATGCTTTTCAGCCAGTCGTCATCAGGTTCAATAAATTTATCTGCATATTTGAATGTGTACTTTAATCTGACTAGTCCGCCTTCGTCGGACTCTTTGATGGTTTCCTTCGGCATTTCCCACTTTTCTGCAAGTGGCCATACCCTGAAGGCAATGTGTTCCTGGACCAAATCCCTTGTCCCAATAAACGAGCAGACTACCCCGAAGGCTCTTTGGCATTCTTCGGAGGCTTCGTCCATTTCGACCTTCGGCCTTCGAAGACCGAAGCGTTGCCAGATTGGGTGCATAATAATACTCTTCACATTCTCTTGAGCTGTTAGATCATTCTTTACATAAAACCATTCAGTCATCCAGGCTCCGGGCCACCTCTTCCGAAAGGTCGGCACAGGGCAGCTTGACCCGGAGCGGGCGCCGAAGCTGTAGCACCCAAAGTTGTTGTGGTATTGCTCTTTTCCCCAGGGCTTCGTCTCGTATAATAACTCATGAATGTTGCAGAAGCTTTTAGCGTCCGGTTCCAAACCTTGGCTTCTTGCAGCCCAGACAAAAATCCCCATTCTTATAATAGCTTCGGGAGTGAGTTGATGAAGGTAGACTTGGAATGTTTTTAGTACCTCAACAACAAAATTGCTCAGGGGGAATCGAAGCCCAGCCCTGAGAAAGCTTCGGAAAATTACAACTTCATCCTCTTCGGGGGTGGGAGAAGTCTTCTCCCCGGCATCAGCTCTCACAATAGATATGTCTCGGAAATATCGCCCCCTCATATTATCAATGTGACTCTGCTTGATGGTCGTTTTCCCAAAAACTGTGTGACTTGGTCGCCACGGTCGATCTTCGGCTTCTTCCCCACCACTTTCCACATCATAGCTGTCGCTGTCATCAGAATCTTCAGATAAACCTTCGAGAATTTCCTTCGTAATTTTCTCTGTATTAGTCTCTGCCATTGCTATCAGGAACCCTAGATTCTTCTCCTCCTCGAGACTCAGCTTCGTCTCAGCAGGGATCTTCAGCTTCGTTTCAGCAGGGGTCTTCTTGCCTTCAGACATCTTCGGGAATGCTCAAAAATTCTTTCCGAGGCCGAAGCTTTGAAATCAAAAAGAACAGCAAATCTTAATGAACAAGTGCTAAAAATTTTAGTGGGCCGAAGCAAAAGGCAAGTGTGCGTATCAAATGAGTTCGCGATGTGATCTTATTTATACGCCTAGGGCGCTGAAAATTAAAAGGCCCCGCTTGTCAGTGAATGTTGCTATTCTAGCAAAGGGAAGGTGTTTTTTCGGACCTTCGGCTCAAGGCCTTCGTCCATATCGCAATCTGAATTTATTATTTACAAATTAATATTGCGAGGGGCTACTGTTGGGGGCCTTCGTCCTCCGAAGGTCCTCAAAAACATGATTTGACAATGTTTTCCAAGTGGATTATATGAACAGGTATTTTCGGATTCAGAATTATGGATATGGAGCACGACCAGGACGAAGCCTGAACCAGACGAAGGTCGAGGGCGGCCGAAGCTGTGCGCAGGGAAGCTTCGGCGCGTTGGCATACGAGAGAACCGACTTAAAGATGAAAAGACTTCGGAGGCCTCGACAGATTTCCATAAACTGTTAACAAATGTAATGGACATGAATGTAATTTTACGTGGGCTGCGTCCCGCGTCTATAAATAGATGAACAGTACTCCCGTACTGTTCACGCTGACTTGGCATTCTGCTTTTGCATCACGCTTGTATTCTATACCTTCTTTCAGAACCGAAGGTACATTTGTAATTTGAAATCATTTCTATTTTTCCATGTTAATAAAATAGAAATGATTTTGTGTTGTTTATATTATATTTCGTGCTTTATATGAGTCCTTCGTCGTTACTCGCTGTAGTTACGAAGGTATGTCCCTTATGACCTTCGTCCGAAATTCATTATTTCCCGAAGGGACATAATGGTTCGAAGGACGAAGGACTTTAACATTTAACACTTTTTATGTTGCCTTGTTCTTAACCCTTAGCATTTGAGAACAAGTCCCCAACATCAGCGCTGGCCAATAGTCAACAAGCACACCGGACAGTCCGATGCCCCCCAGAAGTGGAAAACAACTAGTCATGGGATTCTTTATCGTGTCCCGTGCGCGTACTATTAACTGTCCGGTGCGCCAGTGGACAGAAGGCAACAATGGCCTTCCAAATGGAGCTCCAACGGCTCCTAGCTGCCTTAGGGCTATGAAATGGGCCCCTAGGCACATGGAGAAGGACACCAAGCCTCCATTTAACATCCTACAACGCCTAGGCTCCGCAAGCACGCATTCAGTTCATTGTGATTGAGATTTGAGCTCTTATGTGTGTTTCTATTCCCTCCCTTACTCTTGTGGTTTAATTGGGATCAATCTTGTATGGGTGAGAGGCTCCAACTTGTGGAGATTCCTCACAAAGGGAAACACTTGATATAAGGAAGAAAATCGTGGTACTCAAGTTTGATTATTGGATCACTTGAGAGGGATTGAGTATAATCCTTGACCGAAGGAGGTCACAACAACGTGGAGTAGGCAATGGCCTAACCACGGGATAAAATCACTGTGTCACTTGCGCATCTTTCTTTGTGATTGTTTTCTTTCCTAGAGTTCTCATATATTCACTTGTGCTTTTGTTCCTAAGTTCAATACATATTCTAAAGGAACAATCAAGTGAAGAGTTCTCTCCTTATTCACATCACCTTAGTTTTGATTCCACTAACATTTATTGTAAACCAAGTTTGTGTTGTTTAGACTTGATTTTATAGGATCACCTATTCACCCCCCTCCTCTAGGTGCTCTCAATTGGTATCAGAGTTGTACTCTTCATTTAGGGACTAATCACCCGAGAGATGGATCTTAAAGGAAAGGGGATGGTGCTCAACGACAAGGAGAAGGATACTCTCTATGTTGATGAGCCAAAAGGTGACAAGCCCACTGACTCAGGCTCAAACAACAAGAGAAAGGAGGGGAAGAAGAAGAGACGCATTAAGAAGATCATCTACTACGACAGCGACGCCTCCTCTTCTTCACCAAGGGATGACTGAAAGCATCTAGGCCCCTGGTTGGTTTTAGTGATTAATGACAACGTAATATTATATGTGACTAACGTGTGTTTTGCAGAGACAAATGGTAAGTTAGGTCGCATGACAGGTAGAAGTACTACAACGGTGAAAACAATCCCGGAGATAAGAACTCGAAGCGACGGCTAAAACGACGAAACAAAAGGTGAAGGTCTACGGAGTCCGAGTGTCAAGGAGATGTGGACACTCGCATTTTAGTTAGGTCTTTTATTCTCTTTTAGCCGTACTATAAAGAGGGGTTGTCGATGAGTAGTTTGACCAAGAGAGTTCTAGTGTAGTGTTGGTGCACAATCACACTCATACACAGTGCTAGGTGTCACTCTAGAACTCACACTCAAGTTAGAACGAAAACCGATTTGAAAATCAGCTGAAAAACAAGAGTTAGTGTTTCTGGCTTTGGGGCACCGGACTGTCCGGTGCACCCTCTGCCAGGTGGGGCCAGGCTGGTCCGCGGCAGAGGCTTTGCCTCCGCAGAAACCCGAGAGCGCAGCTTTCAGAGTTGAATTTTAGTGGCACACCGGACACCGCACCGGACTGTCCGGTGTGCACCGGACAGTGAACTGTTCACTGTCCGGTGCGCCATGAGTCCAACGGCTACCTGTCAGAACTAGCCGTTGGAAACGACCGTTGGCGCACCGGTGGCGCACCGTTGGCGCACCAGTGGCGCACCGGACTGTCCGGTGCGCCATCGCGCAGTGAAATGCCTGTAACGGCTAGTTGGTGGGTAAGGGCTATTTATACCCCCTCCACCCACCATATTCAATGACTTGCACTCCACATTTATTCCAGCACATTGCTAGAGCTTTGCAAGCACCAAAAGCCTAGTGAGGAGATTAGAGAATCATAATCCGCGTTTGTTCCTCATTAGCGCTAGTGAGAGCCACCTAGAGCACACACCACTTGCATTAGGCTTCTGTTGGTCAAGCGAAAGTCTACGGCTTGTTACTCTTGGTGATCGGCATCACCTAGACGGCTTGGTGGCGTTGGGAGCTCGGTGATCACCGTGAAGATCTTGTTGGTGACCCGACTCAAGTTTGTAAGCGGTCTCGAGGGATCCACCGCGCCGGAGTGGCAAAGGATCATCTCGTAGTGAGCACTTGGTTCTTGCGAGGACCAAGGGGGAGCGATACCCTTGCGCGGGTGCTCCAACGAGGACTAGTGGAGAGTGCCGACTCTTCGATATCTCGGAAAAAAATTTGGAGGAGTCTTCTAAACTTTGCTTTACATTCCGCACTTAATTCAAGCACTTTACATTGTGTATTTGTTTAGCAAGTATTTGAAGTATTATCTTAGCTTTGTTGCATTTCTAGTATTATATTCTTAGTGCTAGTTGTTGGGGTGAAGTTGGGCTCTTGCTTATCTCTTGCTTAGGTTTTAATTAGTGTTGATTTTTAGAAAAGCCCAATTCACCCCCCCTCTTGGGCATCGTGATCCTTTCAATTGGTATCAAAGCCTTGTTGCTCATAGATTAGCTTAACCGCTAGAGTTACGATGTCCGGTGGGGATGGACCTCCTCCCGTTTTTGATGGTGACGATTTTCCTTATTGGAAAATTCGTATGGAAGCATACTTAGAGGCTATAGACATTGGTGTCTATAAAGCCGCCACACAAGGGTTCCCCGAACCTAGAGATCCCACAAATCTTGTAGGTGATGAGTTCAATTATGAGAAATGGAATGCTAAGGCCAAAAACACCCTTTTTAGAGGCCTCTGCAAAGATGTGTTCAATAGAGTAAGAAATCATAAAAATGCTCATGATTTGTGGATGGACATTTGTGCTCTACACGAAGGAACTAGAAGTGAACGTGAGGAAAGATATCACATAGCCATGCGAAAGTTAAATTCTTTTGAAATGCTTACTAATGAAAATGCAAATGCTATGTACTCACGACTTAATATTCTTGTAGAGGAAGTTAATGGATTGGGGCTTACTCAAATCTCACAACCGGATGTTGTGAGGAAGATTCTCAGTGTCCTCCCAATAGACAAATATGGACACATTGTCACTGTGCTACATCAAATGGATCTTTCAGTTACCACACCTACACAAATTTTGGGAAAGATCAATGCCCATGAAATGTACATGCACATCAACGACAAAGAAGAATCATCTTCCAAAAAAAAGGATTTGGCTCTCAAAGCAAATCATGAAAGAAAAGGAAAAGCAAAAATACAAGTTGAGGAAGAATCCTCAAGTGATGATGACCTTGATGCAAACATTGCCTTGATGGTAAGGAAGACCACCAAGATGTTGAAAAAGCTAAATGGAGAAGGCATCAAATTTGATTCAAGGAAGAAGAAGTTCTTTTCCAACAAAAGAAAGCCCATTTCTGAGATGGACTGCTACAACTGTGGTGAGCTTGGTCATCTTGCTCATCAATGCAACAAGCCCAAGAAGAACAAGTTCAAGGGCAAGAAAGAAGATGATAGCGATGATGAAAAGAAGGAAAAGAAATTTTTCAAGAGAAAGGATGGGAAGCAAAAGAGGTTCCACAAGAAGAAGAATGGAAAGGCATATATTGTTGGTGACTGGCTCACCGACATCGAATCATCAAGTGGGTCTTCTTCAAGTGAAGAAGAGAATGATGAAAAAATTGCCGCCATCGCCGGGGACTTCTCTTCACCACCACCATCGCCATCATCCACTTCTCACCTATGCCTCATGGCTAGGGGTGAACGGAAGGTACAAAATGATATTGCTGATGATAGTGATAGTGATAGTGATGAGGAATTTGCTTCACCTTCATATGATGAGTTAGCTGACTTACTTAAAGAATATACTCAAATCATTAGAAAGTCAAAAGCTAAATGTGATAGGCTGAAAAATGAAAATGAATCTTTAAATGCCAAGTATGACATAGTTATAAAGGCTAGTGATGAAATAAAAGAAGAAAATAAAACTATGTCATCAACTGTAAATGAGCTCACAAACTCCCTAAAAGATGCTAAGGAAAAATATGACAAATTAAATGAAGCTAATAGGGAGTTGCAAAATAGACTAGTAAAGATCGAGGAAGACTATACTCAAATTAAATTTGATCATGACAATCTTCTTGTTGAAAATGAACTTTTATCTTGCAAAACACATGAGGCTATTAACCCTGTTGTTAAGCTTGATGTAGCAACCTCATGTGATGATTTGATTCAAGAAGAGCAAACTAGTCTACATGCTGAATTGACTGAAAAGTTGAAGTCCTGACTTTAGACAACCAAAAATTGAAGAATTACTTGACTGATGCAACTACTAGAGGAAAAGTTGCTATTGAGAACAATGATTTCAACAATGAGTTGGCAGTGGATAATCAAAGGCTTAAGAATGAGGTCAAGAAACTAAAAAGTGAAAATGAACATCTTGCAACAAGTGTGCAAAAGTTCAACAAGGGTCAATACCTCCAAAATGAGCTGCTTATGAACACTGTTATGAAAAATAACAAGAGTGGTATTGGATACAATGCTTTTGTGCAAAAGAAAGCTACCACTCAATACAAGCCAAAGCAGACTCACAAGCCTATCAAATGCTTTGAGTGTGGAAATGAAGGTCACTTTGCCCACAACTGCAAAGCCAAACCACCAACTCCCTTGCCTAAGCACTCAAGACCATTTGCTTTCAATGCTCACTATGTTCTAAGAAAGGTTGCAAATGGAAAGGTTAAGGTTACATTCCTAGGTCCACCAAACAAGAATAGACCTAGACAAATCTGGGTGGCAAAATCCTTAATTGAGAGAGTCACTGGTCCTATGCAATATAGGGCCCTCAAAACTCAAGCTTGAATTGTCTGTGAATGTAGGTGAACTACAAGACCGGTGGGAGCCATTGGGTTATTGACAGTGGATGCACACAACATATGACAGGCAACCCACGGATGTTCACCTCACTAGATGAGAATGTTGATGGTCAAGATAAAATCACATTTGGAGACAATTCAAAAAGAAAAGTGCAAGGACTTGGCAAGGTGGCAATCTCAAATGATTTATCAATATCAAATGTTCTCTTGGTTGCACCTTTGAGCTTCAATTTATTATCAGTGGGTCAACTCTGTGATCTTGGACTTCAATGCTTATTCACTCCATCAGAGGTTATTGTAACAAAAATGGATGATGAATCAATGGTATTCAAGGGATTTAGATACAACAACCTCTACTTAGTGGATTTCACTTCAGAAGATGCAGACTTAAGAACTTGCCTCTTCACCAAAGCTTCTCTTGGATGGCTTTGGCATAGGAGGCTTGCACATGTTGGGATGAGCACACTCAAGAAGGTATTAAAGAAAGATATGGTTCGAGGATTAAAGGATGTGGTGTTTGAAAAAGACAAGCCATGCAGTGCATGTCAAGCTGGAAAGCAAGTTGCTAATACACATCCCACTAAAGCTTTCATGTCAACATCAAGGCCACTGGAACTACTTCATATGGATTTATTTGGACCTACAAATTATGTCAGTGCCGGTGGCAACCTCTACTGTCTAGTGATTGTTGATGACTTCTCAAGATACACTTGGGTGTTCTTTCTCCATGACAAATCTGAAGTTGCATCTATATTCAAGAAGTTTGCCAAGAAAGCACAAAATGAGTTTGATTGCAAGATTAAGAAGATTAGAAGTGACAATGACAAAGAATTTGACAACACCAACATTCATGAGTACTGTGATGAAATTGGGATCAAGCATGAAGTACCTGCCACATATACACCTCAACAAAATGGAGTTGTTGAAAGGAAAAATAGGACCTTGATCACCCTTGCAAGAACAATGATTGATGAGTATAACACACCGGAGAGGTTTTGGGCCGAAGCTGTCAACACTGCTTGTTATGCATCAAACAGGCTATTTCCTCACCGGCTACTTGCGAAGACTCCTTATGAACTGCTAAATGGGAAAAAGCCAGACGTCTCCTTCTTCCGGGTATTTGGGTGCAAATGCTACATCTACAAGAAACGCCATCACCTAGGGAAGTTTCAAAGACGTTGTGATATTGGTTTTCTTTTGGGTTATTCATTAAAGTCCAAAGCATATCGAGTATTCAACCATGCCACTGGCGTGGTAGAAGAAACATATGATGTGGAATTTGATGAGACTAATGGCTCCCAAGGAGCACTTGAAAATCTTGATGATGTAGGTGATGAGCCACTTAGGGAAGCAATGAAGAACATGCCTATTGGAGCTATCAAACCGAAAGAAGATGAAGAAGAGGTGCAAATCATCGACATGCCTTCTTCATCAAATGTACCACAAGATGATGAAAAAGATGAGAGGCATGCAAATGAAGATACATTTGTCTCTCATGAACAAGCAAGGGTACAAGCCGAAGATGTTGATGCTCCAGGATCTTCTTCCCAAGTGGTTGTCAGGAGAAACTCATCACTACTTCAAGCTCATCCTCAAAATCAAATCATCGGGAGTCCTTCACAAGGGATTATTACTCGATCACATAGACATGCTACCTTTGTTGAACATCACTCTTTTGTTTCTTGTGTTGAGCCTACTTGTATAGATGAGGCGCTACAGGATCCGGACTGGGTGAATGCCATGCATGAAGAACTTAACAACTTCACCCGCAACGAAGTTTGGACCCTAGAGAAGCCCCCACAAGATGCAAGAATCATTGGAACAAAGTGGGTGTTCAGAAACAAACAAGATGATCAAGGTGTGATTGTAAGAAACAAGGCAAGACTTGTCGCAAAGGGATTTTCTCAAGTTGAAGGCTTAGATTTTGGAGAGACCTTTGCACCGGTTGCTCGACTGGAAGCCATCCGTATCCTACTTGCATATGCATCATGCTATGATATAAAACTTTATCAAATGGATGTAAAAAGTGCATTTTTAAATGGCTTCATAAATGAACTTGTATATGTTGAGCAACCGCCTGGATTTGAAGACCCTAGATATCCTAACCATGCTTACAGGTTGTCCAAGGCGCTTTATGGGCTAAAGCAAGCTCCAAGGGCTTGGTATGAGCGTCTTCGCGACTTCCTCATCGAAAAGGGCTTCAAGATCGGGACCGTCGACACAACTCTCTTCACAAAGAAACATAACGGTGATATTTTCATTTGTCAAGTATATGTTGATGATATAATCTTTGGCTCGACAAATGACTATCATTGCAAGGAATTTGGTGAGTTGATGTCGAAGGAGTTTGAGATGTCAATGATTGGTGAGCTAACGTACTTCCTCGACTTTCAAGTCAAGCAAATGAAAGATGGTAACTTTCTCTCACAAGAGAAGTATACCAAAGACTTGTTGAAAAGGTTCAACATGGAGAAGTGCAAACCAATCAAGACCCCCATGCCTACAAATGGACATCTCGACTTAGATGAGGGAGGTAACCCGGTTAATCAAACTCTCTACCGTTCTATGATTGGTAGTTTATTATACCTTACCGCATCTAGGCCCAATATTATGTTTAGTGTCTACATGTGTGCTAGATTTCAATCTAATCCTAAGAAAGCTCATCTTCGCGCTGTTAAGAGAATTCTTAGGTATCTCAGGCACACCACAAGCGTTTGTCTGTGGTATCCCAAAGGAGCTACTTTTGATTTAATTGGCTATTCCGATTCGGATTATGCCGGTTGCAAAATTGATAGGAAAAGTACTTTTGGGGGATGCCATCTGCTTGGCAGATCACTAGTTTCATGGACATCCAAAAAGCAAAACAGTGTTGCCTTGTCAACTGCCGAAGCGGAATACATTGCCGCTGGTGCTTGTTGCACACGGATTTTATATATGAAACAAACCCTTCTAGACTATGGCGTAGTTCTAGAAAAGGTACCTTTGTTGTGTGACAATGAGAGTGCTGTTAAAATTGCTAATAATCCTGTTCAACACTCTCGCACTAAGCATATTGATATCCGTCATCACTTCCTTAGAGATCATGTTGCTAAAGGAGATATCATTTTAGAAGGAGTGAGGTCGGAAGATCAATTAGCGGATATTTTCACTAAGCCACTTGATAAGACCCGCTTTTGCATGTTGAGGAATGAACTAAATATTCTTGATCTCAGAAATTTTATGTAAAATATCAAATGGTTTTGTCAAGCCTGCATTGCATGTTTAAATTCCTTGTATTGCATCTAGGGCTTGTCTAACCTAGTTAAGATAACCGCCAACAAAGCGAGTGAAAAAGCTTAACTCGGGTCAAACTTGACAAGTCTTAGTTTTTAAGCTTTTAGCACTTGAATTCTTACTTCTTATGCAATTATTGGTTCTTGAAATATGCATGAGGTACTGCACTTAGGGGGAGTATTCAAAACTCAAATCACTTATAAAAACCCCTTAGTGTAAACCAAAATGCAAACTTCACCATTTGCCTATTTTCTCTAAAAATTATCTAGCCTATGGCGAAATATTTTGAAAAGTATATGAGGGTGCCAATACCTGTTCCAACAAGTGTTATTTTGTGTGATTATAAGTTGGGATTTGGTTTGGTTGGGAGTTAGATAGAAAAATTCAAATCTTTCCAAACTCTCCTCTGTCTGGGCTCACTGGACAGTCCGGTGTGCACCGGACACTGCACTGTGCAATGTCCGGTGCACCGGCAGCCGCGCGCTAAATCAGATTTCCTGTGCGCTGTCCGGTGGTTCACCGGACAGCTACTGTGTGCTGTCCGGTGTGCACCGGACAGGCACTGTAGACTGTCCAGTGCGCCCATATCGCGTTTTAAAAAAAAGGCCTCCAGCCCGACCGAGCCAGAGGCTCTCCGTTCCCACCGCTCTCTGTCTCTGTCTGGCGTCTCCCTCTCCCCCACCGGCGACCCTCCGGCGACCACTGTGCTCCGGCGACCGTGGAGACCTGGGCTCGTTCTCTCCCTCTCGGTGAGCAGGCTCCCCTCTTCCTCCCCTGTCTCCACTCCCTCTCTGTGCTCTGTCTGAGGCAGTTAAGCTCCTCCTTTTCCACCCCTTGTGCATCATTTCAAATTCTTGTGAAATCTTGTGAATCCAGTTGGTGGAATGTGTTCTATTATCCCTATTGTGTATCCCTGCAGATTCTTGGCTCCTTCTGGAGGGTTTTCCCACCTCAAATAGCCGTTTCACTGAAACCCTAATTCCCCGCACGCCACTTGTTCGGTAAAATGCCCAAACCAGCCAAAAATGCTCCAATTGAACCCAAATTTTTCAGGCACCTTCACAACACTTCCAGTAACCTACTTGCCAAATTTCACGCCAATCCGAGATTCCAGGCTTAAATTTCACTCAATTCCCCATTTCGAGCGATCGTTTCCGAGCCGAGTGCCCTAATCCCTTTTTCTTCGCCTAAATTCAAACCAAGCACACACTTCACTCATATTCACCTATATAAACCTATTCGTGAAGTATCGGCTCAATTCCATATCGTTTTGTGCCTCAATTCGAATTCCAAACATCCTATGACACTATTTATCCTTCAAACGTCGTTTTCACGTCGTTTGACTTCTCGATCGTCTCGTCTCGTGTTTTCTGTGTCATATCTCTCGGTGTATGTATTTATTCACATTTCATATGCTTATGACTATGTGACTAATACGTGCTCACCTCTTCTGTCATTTCAGTGAACTTGTTTGACCGTGTGCCGTCTCCCGTCCTGCCTGGATCGTCACCTCTCGTGTGAGCTTTCCAGGTAGTCATCTCATTCTTTGCTCAATCTATCGGTGATTTTTGCTCTGTGCTTAGTCTCTCTATCTCATTTGCAGACATTAGTTCAGGATGCCGCGCACGAAGAATGTGTCGGCGCCAGGGGGAGGCGATGATGAGGATCCTCGTCGCCCCTTCAGGCAGGTCAAGGGCAAGACTGTTTACTTGGAGCAGCGGGAAGGCCGCAAGAAGCGGCGTACGGACAGAGCAGCCCGTGCAGCGGCAGCAGCCGCTGCGCAGGCCGAGCTTGGAGATCAGCCGCAGACTCCGTCAGATCAGATCGCATATCGTGTTCGTCGTCTCGCCTCCCGGCGCTCCTCCACTCACACCACCTCTGCTTCCACTCCGCCACCCACTCTGCCTGCTCCCGTCACTCCTGTTGCGCCATCCACCACCATAGCCATACCCACTACCTCCACCACGCCAGCTTCCACTGCTCCTCCTCCTCCCGCTCCCGCTTCAGCTCCTCCTGTCCCTCCACCTCGATTCCGGGAGCGCGATGAGACTGAGGTACAACCACTTGCTGCGGATCCTCGACTGTTTGACCTTCAGCGTGCTACAGTGGCACGGGTACGTAGGTTCAGATACGTACCCGTGGAGTCTTGGCTACCAGCTCAGAGAGACCCTGCAGCAGGTGACCTTTTCAGCACACGTACTCAGGAGTCGTTTTTCAGAGCTCAGATGTCTGCTCAGATAGCTCTGCGAGTGCACCGGCTTTTGGATCTTCCAGCCTTTCTGCTTGCAGCCGGTGCTGACTCTGAGGCGCACCTCACCTATCTGCCTGGCCTTCAGACCCTTTTGACTACCAGCGGCAGGTATGTTGAGGAGTGGGTACAAGTCTTCTACGCCTTTGTTTGGATTGACCCGGATCATCACTGGATGAGGTTTCGCTTTGAGCGCGAGGATGTCACTATTACTGCCAGTCAGATCCGCCAGCTTTTTGGATTTCCCGAGTCGACGACTCGCCTTCACAGCCTTTGCTACGGCACTTCTGACCCTCCTCGTCGCCCTCACGGCGGTGTGGCTCCGGGTACAGCTCACATCGCGGCTCTGTTCCGCCCGCCCTTCACAGATGGGTCGCGACGTTCACCGGCAGATTTTACTACCGCAGCAAAGTACTTATATGAGCTTATCAGACGGACTCTTCTGCCGAGGATGGGATACAGGGAGGCTACCACTCATATTCAGCTTTGGCTCCTTGGTGCCCTGGTCTCCCACTCTGAGTTTGACGTTGTGGACTTCCTGATTTGTGAGATTGAGGACACCGTTTTGGATGGGATTCGTGCTCGTCGGCAGTTGCCCTATGCTCACTACTTGTGCCACATCTTTGTGCAGCTGATTCAGCCCCCTCGATTTCAGAGCACCCTTGAGGCCTCTCGCCTCGTTTTTGGATCCTACCGTCCTGCGCCTGAGATTCCAGTGCCAGCTTCTGCTAATGTTTTTGACTCTCAGGCCGAGGATGCAGCTCTTCAACAGTTTGACACTCAGGGTACAGCAGCAGCAGCTGATGATGATGATGATGATGATGATGATTTTGGGGTTCCTCCTCCGCCTCCGCCTCCTATGCCTCCACGCTCACATGATCATGAGGCTGGGAGTTCTAGTGCTGCCCCTGCTACTCCTCAGGCTATGGACCCTGCTCTTGCTTCGATTCTCCAGACTCTCACTCAGCAGCAGGCTCACCTGGCAGCCGAGCAGGCCCGGTTATCCGAGAGGATGCTCTCGATGTTTCAGAACATGCAGGACAGGCAGGATGCGCTTCAGCAGCAGCTTCTTCAGGATCGGGCTGAGAGTAGGGCATTCATGGCTCTCATACTACAGCAGTCTGGTGTCTCAGTTCCTCCGGTTCTGTCTGCTCCACCTCCTCCGCTTCACGCTCCTGTGGTGCCATCGATTTTGTCAGGACCCCCTGTTGGTACCTCTTCGCTCCGGCCGGTCACTTTGGCGTTCACCTCTCCGGCTCTCAGCTTTGTCTGCCCGCAGCCGCCAGTGCCACCAGCATCTGCTGTTACCACTACCGCTGTGGCAGTATCTGTCTCCGCTTCTGTTCCGGTAGCTCCTGCAGCGCGGCCTCAGTCCGAGTCAGTACCAGCTCCAGCTTCTACCACAGATCCTGGATCCGAGACTGACTCTGACCCTCCACCAGCGTTCGCTCTGCTGCCTCGACCGCGACCGGATGCGCCCCTGCCGCCTCCTCCTGCTTCAGATGTTTAGGTTCAGGACCCTTTTGGTGTTTGACGCCAAAGGGGGAGAGATATGAGTTGTGAGAGTTAGGGGGAGTTAGAGAGTTAGTAGAGAGTCATGTTGATGTAATATATGTGCTTGCTACTCTCTGTACTAGCTTGATGTTTTTGGCTCACAAACTCGTCATATACTCTCTGTACTAGCTTTCACTTGCGCATCTTTCTTTGTGCTTGTTTTCTTTCCTAGAGTTCTCATATATTCACTTGTGCTTTTGTTCCTAAGTTCAATACATATTCTAAAGGAACAATCAAGTGAAGAGTTCTCTCCTTATTCACATCACCTTAGTTTTGATTCCACTAACATTTATTGTAAACCAAGTTTGTGTTGTTTAGACTTGATTTTATAGGATCACCTATTCACCCCCCTCCTCTAGGTGCTCTCAATTGGTATCAGAGTTGTACTCTTCATTTAGGGACTAATCACCCGAGAGATGGATCTTAAAGGAAAGGGGATGGTGATCAACGACAAGGAGAATGATACTCTCTATGTTGATGAGCCAAAAGGTGACAAGCCCACTGACTCAGGCTCAAACAACAAGAGAAAGGAGGGGAAGAAGAAGAGACGCATTAAGAAGATCATCTACTACGACAGCGACGCCTCCTCTTCTTCACCAAGGGATGACGACGACGAAGACTCTTCGTCGAAAAAGAAAATGGTTAATCAAAACTACTCTTTTGATTATTCTCGCATCCCTTATAATTCGAATGCTCATTTATTGTTATTCCTCTCGGTAAACCCCATCACTTTGATGGAGAAAACTATTCTTTTTGGAGCCACAAAATGCATAGTCATTTATTTTCTCTCCATCCTAGTATTTGGGAAATTGTGGAAAATGGAATGCAATTTGACAGTAGTGACAATCCTGTATTAATTAATGAAAACATTCATAAAAATGCCCAAGCTACTACTGTTTTGCTAGCACCTCTATGCAGGGATGAATACAAAAAAGTCAGCGGCTTGGACAATGCCAAACAAATTTGGGACACCCTCAAGATCTCTCATGAGGGAAACGATGTCACTATGATTACCAAAATGGAGTTGGTAGAAGGTGAGCTTGGGAGATTCACCATGAAAAGGGGAGAGGAGCCAACCGAAACATACAACAGGCTCAAGACCCTGGTGAACAAGATCCGGAGTTACGGGAGCACAATATGGACAGATCGTGACGTCGTTCGATATGCTAAGGTCATTTACTATTATTGATCCTCATCTTGTAAATCTTATCCATGAGAATCCTAGGTACACCAAGATGACGCTCGAGGAAATTCTCAGAAAATTTGTAAGTGGGCGTATGATGGTTAAGAAGCAAGGTATGTGGATGATATTGCAAATGGTTCGCTTCCACTCTACGAACCGCAGCCCGTTGCCCTCAAGGCAACAAGCAGCAAGGAGGCGCTACCTAACAAGGTGGCACAAGTTGAGGCTGTCGGGCTCAATGAAGAGGAAATGACACTTGTAATCAAGCGCTTCAAGACCGCTTTGAAAGGACGCAAGGAGTATCCCAACAAGAACAAATCAAAGGAAAATTGCTCCTGCTTCAAAAGTGGTAAGTTCGGTCATTTTATTGCACAATGTCCCGGTAATGAAAATGACCAGGGACAAGAAAAGAAATGGAAGAAGAAGAAAAAGAAGAACTATAGGAAGGCGAAGGGCGAGGCACACATTGGCAAGGAATGGGACTCCGACTGTTCTTTATCCGACTCCGATGATGAAGGACTAGCTGCCTCCGCCTTCGACAAGTCCTCCCTCTTCCCCAACGAACATCACACGAGCCTCATGGCTAAGGAGAAGAAGGTATGTACATGAGATACCCCAAAGTATACTTCTTCTAGTTATAAGGAATCTGATGATGATGTAGACTATAGTGATCTCTTTAAGGGTTTAGATAGATCTAAAGTAGATAAAATCAATGAACTAATTGATGCCCTTAATGAGAAAGATAGGTTGTTAGAAAAATAAGAAGATATTCTTTATGAGGAATATGATAAATTTATTAGTGTTCAAAAATCTCTTGCTCTAGAAACTAAGAAAAATGAATTATTATGTTCTGAGCTATCTACTTGCCATGATTCTATTTCTAGTCTTAAGAGTTTAAATACTAATTTAAATGCTAAGCTAGAAAAAGTAAATGTGGCTAGTTCTTCTATGGAGCATGTGTCTATTTGTAATAGGTGTAACTTTTGATATTGATGCTTGCAATACACATCCTTCCACTATTCTTAAGTTGAATAATGATGTTACTAATCTTAATGGTCAACTTAAAATTTGCAAGAGTGATTATGAAAAGCTAAAAGTTGCTAGGGATGCCTACATCATTGGTAGACACCCCTCCATTAAGGATGGACTTGGTTTCCAAAAGGAAACCAAGAACTTAACAACCCAAAGGACCTCCAATCTCAACGAGAAAGGGAAGGTTCCTATGGCTAGTAGCTCTCATTCTTCACATGACAAAAAGAACCATGCCTATCCTTATGCTCATGTTAAGAATGTTTCTAGTGTTGCTCATCATGATAGGTGTTATAATCATGTTGTTTTACCTGTACGTCATGATGCTTTTGATTCTCATGCCATGTTTGCATCATCTAGCTCTTCTTATGCTCATGGTAGGAATAGACCTAGTTTCCATGTTCATCATGTTGCTTCTCATGCTCCTAGGAATGGACCAAACATGCTTTATCAAACATATGATGCTTCATTTGTTCTTATGTGCAAAAATGATAAAGTAGTTGCTAGAAATTTGGGGCCTAAGTGCAAGAGAGACAAAACTTGCATCTAGGTTCCAAAGTCTTATGTGACTAACCTTGTAGGACCCAACAAGAGTTGGGTACCTAAAACCCAAGCTTAAATTACCTTACAGGTTTATGCATCTGGGGACACAAGCTGGATTATTGATAGCGGATGCACAAACCACATGATGGGGGAGAAGAAAATGTTCACCTCCTACGTCAAGAACAAGGATTCCCAAGACAAGATCATCTTTGGAGATGGGAATCATGGCAAGGTCAAAGGTTTGGACAAAATAGCCATCACTATCGAGCATTCAATTTCTAATGTGTTCCTAGTAGAATCGCTCGGTTACCATTTGCTTTCTGTAAGTCAATTATGTCATATAGGTTATAATTGTTTATTTACAAATATTGATGTATCTATCTTTAGAAGAAGAGATGGTTCATTAGCTTTTAAAGGTGTATTAGATGTCAAGCTCTACTTAGTTGATTTTTCTAAAGAAAATGCCGATCTAGATGCATGTTTAATTGCTAAGAATAATATGGGCTGGCTCTAGCACTGCTGCATAGCACATGTTGGAATGAAGAATCTTCATAAGCTTCTAAAGGGAGAACATGTGTTAGGACTAACCGATGTCTGTTTTGAGAAAGACAGACCTTATGCAGCGTGCCAGGCAGGAAAGCGGGTGGGAACTACTCATCAAAGCAAGAACGTAATGACAACGTCAAGACCACTGGAACTCCTCCACATGGGTATTCTTTTTGCAGGATAAATCAGAAACCCAAGGTACTTTAAAGTGCTTCCTAAAGAAAGCTCAAAATGAGTTTGAGCTCAAGGTGAAGAAGATAAGGAGCGATAATGGATCTGAGTTCAAGAATCTTCAATTGGAAGAATATCTTGAGGAGGAAGGCATCAAGCATGAGTTCTTCGCTCCCTATACACCACAACAAAATGGTGTAGTAGAGAGGAAAAATAGGACGCTAATCGACATGGCGAGGACAATGCTTGGAGAATATAAGACGCCTGAGCGGTTTTGGTCGGAAGCTGTAAATACAGCTTGCCATGCCATAAACCGGCTCTATCTTCATCGCCTCCTCAAGAAGACATCGTATGAACTCCTAACTGGTAACAAACCTAATGTTTCATACTTTTGTGTATTTGGGAGCAAATGCTACATCTTGGTAAAGAAAGGTAGATATTCAAAATTTGCTCCCAAAGCTGTAGAAGGGTTTTACTTGGTTATGATTCAAATACAAAGGCATATAGGGTCTTCAACAAATCATCGGGTTTAGTTGAAGTCTCTAGTGACGTTGTATTTGATGAGACTAATGGATCTCCAATAGATCAAGTTGATCTTGATGATGTAGATGAGGATGAAATTCCAACGGCCGCAATGCGAACTATGGCAATAGGTGATGTGCGACCATAGGAACAACAAAATCAAGATCAACCATCTTCCTCAACATTGGTGCATTCCTCAACTCAAGATGAGGAATAAGTACCTCAAGATGAAGGCATAAATCTAGGGGGAGCACATGAAGAAAAGGATAAGGAGGAAGAAGCACAACAAGCACCTCCAACTCAAGTCTGGGCAACCATTTAAAGAAACCACTCGGTGGATCAAATTCTGGGTGACATCAGCAAGGGAGTAACTACTCGCTAACGTTTAGCTAACTTTTGTGAGCATTACTCGTCGGTTTCTTCTATTGAGCCTTTCAGGGTAGAAGAAGCCTTACAGGATCCAGACTAGGTGTTGGCCATGCAGGAAGAGCTCAATAACTTCAAGAAAAATGAAGTATGGAGCCTAGTGCCACGTCCAAGGCAAAATGTTGTGCGAACCAAGTGTGTGTTCCGCAACAAGCAAGATGAACACGAGGTGGTGACAAGGAACAAAGCTCTACTTGTGGAAAAAGGTTATGCTCAAGTCACATGTTTGGATTTTGAGGAGACTTTTGCTCCTGTAGCTAGGCTCGAATCAATACGTATATTATTGGCCTTTGCTGCTCACCACTCTTTTAAGTTGTTTCAAATGGACGTGAAGAGCACCTTCCTTAATGAACCAATCAAGGAGGAAGTGTATGTGGAACAACCCCTGGCTTCGAGGATGACAGGTATCCCAACCATGTCTACAGGCTCTCTAAGGCACTCTATGGACTTAAGCAAGCCCCAAGAGCATGGTATGAATGCCTTATAGATTTTCTTATTTCTAATGCTTTCAAGATTGGGGAAGTTGATCCTACTCTCTTTACTAAGACTTGTAATGGTGATTTGTTTGTATGCCAAATATATGTCGATGACATAATATTTGGTTCTACTAATCAGAAGTCTTGTGAGGAGTTTAGTAGGGTGATGATGCAGAAATTTGAGATATCTATGATGGGCGAGTTGAACTACTTCCTTGGATTCCATGTGAAGCAACTCAAGGAAGGCACCTTCATCTCCCAAACAAAGTACACTCAAGACTTACTCAAGAGGTTTGGGATGAAAGATGCAACTCCCGCTAAGATACCGATGGGAACAGATGGACACTTGGACCTCGACAAAGGAGGTGAGTCCGTTGATGAAAAGGCATACCGGTCTATGATAGGTTCTTTACTTTATCTTTGTGCTAGTAGACCGGATATTATGCTTAGCATATGCATGTGTGCTAGATTTCAATCTGACCCCAAGGAATGTCATCTTGTGGCCGTGAAGCGGATTCTTAGATATTTAGTTTCTACCCTTTGCTTTGGGATATGGTATCCAAAGGGGTCTACCTTTGACTTAATCGAATATTCAGATTCCGACTATGCCGGATGCAAGGTTGATAGGAAGAGCACATCAGGGACTTGTCAGTTTCTGGGAAGGTCCTTGGTGTCCTGGAGATCTAAGAAATAAACATCTGTTGCCCTATCCACCACTGAGGTCGAGTATGTTGCCGTAGGCCAGTGTTGCGCGCAACTACTTTGGATGAGGCAAACCCTCCGGGACTTTGGCTACAATCTGAGCAAAGTCCCACTCCTATGTGATAATGAGAGTGCAATCTGCTTGGCGGATAATCCTATTAAACACAGCCACACTAAGCACATAAACATCCGGCATCACTTTCTAAGAGACCATCAGCAAAGGGGAGATATCGATATTTATCATATTTGCACCGAGAACCAGCTAGCCGATATCTTCACCAAGCCTTTAGATGAGAAAAGGTTTTACAGGTTGCATAGTGAGCTAAATGTCTTAGATTCATGGAACTTGGATTGATCTATAACATACATGTGTTTTATGCCATGGATCATGTTACTTTAAGCATTACTGTCTTTATTTGCTTATTTTTGGTGCTCAAGTTGTACAAGTCATCCCTGGACCTCACAAGTCCCTATGCACATGATGCACATGTTTAGGGGGAGGATTATACTACAACTTGATCCTTTTGAGACTAATGTATTTGCTTGAGTAATACTGATCTAGTCTCAAAGATGGCATTAAAAGGGAAAAGGTGAACTTGGACAAAGAAGGGGCTTCCACTGCATTCCGGTATCAATGTATCTTGTCCCAAGTTTTTATCTATGTTTTCTCATTGCCTTGATTTTATTTGCAATTTTTGTGAGGCAATGGGGTTAAAAGGGCCTAATAGTTCTTCTATTTTGGTGCTTAATGCCAAAGGGGGAGAAATTAAGGCCAAAGCAACTGGATCAGCCAACCACTTGTGAATTTCAAAATTTTAGTGTTAGATTCTTGGTGTTTGATCAAAACTTACTTATTGCAAAAACAATTATCTTATGGGGGAGAAATTCAATTATGGGAAAATGGGGAGTTTTTGGTATTCGAGCAAAACGACTCTTGAAAGATCTTTTGATTTGCCAAAACAAGTGTCTTTGACATAGAGATAGGAAAATGATTTTGTTTTGCGAAAATAATCCAAGTGGTGGCAAAAGTGATCCAAATATGCCAAATCCTTTGATGATTTTATTTGTCTTCAATTTGACATCAATGCTCTTCTTAGCTCTTTTGAGTATGTTAGTTCATTTTGGGTTGCCTTTTGATGTGAGGCATAAATCACCAAAAAGGGGGAGATTGAAAGGGAAATGTGCTCTTGGGCTATTTATATATTATTTTGGTGATTAGATGCACAACACATTATATTTGAACTAACATGATGTTGAAGGAAAAGTGTTTGAAGCAAAATGAGCTTGCAAGAGGACTTAGCGCAAAGCTATATGGATCAAGCTAAAAGGTATGTTCTGGACACTGAGTCATTTGATTTGGGTGCTAATCATATTTGCCTAAGTGCTAGGGACTCAGCTAAGTCAAGTCCAAAAGAAACAAAAGAAGACAAAGGAAGAAACGAGGAAAAGCTGCTGGACTGCGTAGCACCGGACGGTCCGATGCCACCCACCGGACAGTCCGGTGTGCACCAAACAGTCTCGAATTTTTCAGTCTACGTCGACTATAATTCACCAGACGGTCCGCGCGAGGCACCGGACAGTTCAGTGTACCAGCCGCGCAACGGTAATGGCCACGTCAACGTTGGCCAACGGTCAACAGGCGCACCGGACAGTCTAGTGCCCCCAGAAGCGGAAACCAGCCAATTAGGGGATTCTTTGTTGCGCCCTATGCACGTATTGTTCACTATCCAGTGTGCATCAGACATTCCGGTGCGCCAGCGGACAGAAGGCAACAATGGCCTTCCAAATGGAGCTCCAATGGCTCCTAGCTGCCTTAGGGCTATAAAAGGGATCCCAAGGCACATGGAGCAGGACACCAAGCCTCCATTTAACATCCTACAACGCTTAGACTCCGTAAGCACGCATTCGATTCATTATGATTGAGATTTGAGCACGTGTTTAAGCTGTGACTTCGCTGCGTTGTTTCCTGTGTGCGTTTCTTGACTTGTGTGCTGTGACACTATGAAAATCATTAAGTAAAACTAATACCTTTAGTTAATAATGGTATTTATGATAATAAATTTTCCATTTAAGTGTTTGTTATTTATTTCATTCGGAATGATTTTTAATTTCTCATAAGTAATTTTTAATATTGAATATCATTTCTTCTTAAATTAAAATTCACATAAATAATATAATAAATATTAGTCTAAAAAATAATATTTTATTTATAAATGATTTTGGTTGAATAGTATGAATTTTTATGGTTATTTGAATAGGTATTTCGAAATAAAAAAAAGAAAAAAAACAAACCCAAACTAATCGGCCCATTAGACCCATGTAAGGGCCGGCCGCCACTCTCTCCCTGGCTACCCTAATCCTAGCCGCCACCAGGAGCTTCAGCGCCGCCCCTGCTCCCTGTCTCCAAGCCGCCGCCATTCCCTGGCCCTCTCTCTCCCTCCTCCCTGCCCCTCTCCTCCTTTCCTATCTCTCTTGTGCGCACAAGAGGACCTGCCTGCGCCCCAGCCCGATGCCGCCGAGCCAGCCCTGCTCAGGCCATGCAGCCTGACCGGCCAAGCGCCCGCCTCGCGATCCCGCTCGACGCCTGCACGACCCGAGCCACGCGCCTAGGTCACCAAGCGAGCCGCCCCGACACGCCACACGACCTCGCTGCCTTGTCCCGACGCAACCCAGGCGCCGACCGAGCCCCTGCACCGCGCAGCGAGCGCCCAACCCGACCGCGCGACGACCGCGAGCACAACAGAAGCCGAGCAGCCCCGACCGTTTCCTCTGCGTTCAAGAAACTTCAATGGAGCCGTTACTCCTCTCCCATTAATCCCTTCGTTGATGAATGCGTGCTTGATGATGCCGGCCGTTTCTTCCCTCTCCCTGGCTCTCTCTCTCCCCTTTCTCTATAAATTGGAAGCTGAGCCTTCTCCCTCTCCCTGCCCGATCTCCCTCTCTCACTCTCTCCTCGTTCTCTCCCTCGCCACCGGAGCTCACTGCCGTCGCCGGAACCTCGCCGGAGTTCGTTCACACTGTTCGCCATCTGTGGAACCTCACCGGAATTCGTGCCCGCCATCCGAACGCATCACCGGAGTTACGTCGTCCGTCGTCGACGCGATCGCGCAGCACACCAACCGGACCATCCACGCCTCGCCTCACCGTGATCAAATCCATCCATTCACCACAAGGTTGAAAACAACCCAAATATTTTTATTAACTCCAAAATCACAGTTTGAATTAATTCATGAATTTGGTAATTATTTGTTGTGTTTTGGAATATTATGATTTTGAATTCATGTATGCGAGCGATTGATTTTTAGTATTCGCGATGAATTAGTATATTAACATCATTCATGTTATTTGTTTCCAATTGTTTTAGAATTTAGGATTTAAAAGAAGTATGACAAAATTTGGTAGACACATGTGTTTTAGATAAATAATATCTTAGTTAATTTTGTTTATGACGAATTTGTCTAAAAGTTTATATTCATAAGTTCATTTAAAATCACTAAATAGATAATAAAAACTGTTCTTAACACATAATTAGTAAGTGGTATAAAATTTATAACAATACAAATACTATAGTATAAACAGTGGTTTAATGTATTATTAGATGTTTTGTTTATTAATGACATTTTTCTTTTAGAAAGAAAAGATAAAACTAAAAGGAGATCACTATTCATAGTATAAATAATTAGGTAATAATTAGTTTATTTTTACGAATTGGTTAAGTCATTACACCGAGGCCACGTATGTTAGTCAGATAAAAATATATTTAGTATTCATGATAAATGAATTCATAAGTATAGCACTTAATTAGTTAGAATAGTAAAATGCTCATTTATGTCATAATAACCATGAATAGGTTATTAAAAGTCCCATTTAGTAATTTATAATTAATTCTTAGTATATTAATGTTAGAGGAATTAAATAAACAATTTTTAGTTACACGTATAAATTCTATTTAGAAAAGAAAAGGAGAAAAACCGAAATAGTAGAATTTATAATAATGTTAAAATGACTTAATTAGGTGCTCATACTTTTCTAATAAAGAAATTGATAGTTATGTTAGTAAACGTAGGTTTCTTACTAAAGAATTAGATAACCTGTTTCTAGTTTAAAATGACCTTTTTAATAGATATTATATGTAACAAGGTTCGTTATAGATGTTTAAGTACAGCCGTGTTAAATAGAAACTTAAAAGAATATGTAGACCATATGTTTCTTAATAAAAATAGAAGATAAATATATATCCAATTAATAGATTATTTTCTTAATTAAAAGATAACGAAGGCCAGTGCTTTTATAAATTAAAATGTTAGTTTATACATAACTTCCTTTCTAATGAATTAGATCTTTTGTTCCTACAATAGAATTAAAGGTAATTTATAGATTAATTATCCTTTATCATAATTTATTAATCAAACCTATAGTCAATTGGTTCATAACTAAACTTATGACATGATTAATGATTTCATAGAATTTAGTGCACATTATATACGAATCACTTAGCTTTTTCTAAAGAATAAAATAAAGTAATAAGAATTTAAGTTCCTTTATAACTTAAAATGTTATTTAATATTGACTTCAAATATAATAATATAGGCTATGTGTTTTCTAATGAAAATAAAAGATAGTTATTTGTTTATTATCTTTTGCATGAAAATCCACTTAAGATCCATAACCTAACTCGTCTTAAATAGGTGATTAATATTACAATTATGATCTTTTCACATAAAAAGTTGTTTAATCTATTTATAAGCTTTTTATAAAAGTAATGTCTAATAATGTGTTTCATAACTCATTAACCTTAGATATATAACCTATATCTTTTCTAGAAGGTTAAAAATGTTTAATATTGTTATTACATGTTTTATCGTCTTATAAACCGTTAATCTTAGACATATCACATATGACGATTTATAAAAGATTAAATTGGTGAACTTAATATTTATAGATTTTAATTAATATACTTTTAAGCTCATGTCTTGTTTTATAAAGTATAAATCACCCATTTTAGAAAAATGAATACCTTTTTATTATAACCCTTGCGTGTAATGTTTTTGAAAAGCGAACGCTCTTTTCGTTAGGCTTTCTTTTAGCTTTACGTATGGTGAATGTTGTATGTTATTGAGTGGTGTTTGTTCTTCTTGTTTGTTTGTGTGATATTCAGTGGTTGACCTAGTAGTTAAGAATCAAGATCTATTCCTATCCGTGGAAGGACCTCAAGTTTTCAATAAGCAAGGCAAGTGGACTTCTCCCTCTGCATACTCTATTTGATCCCAAACAATACATTTAATAAAGTTTATTCTTTGATATATATGCATAATTTGATGGGTTACCTATTCAGATACACCTAACCTTTCCAACCTTATTCCTTGTTAACCTGGGTTTATGATTTAATATAGTAGCTATGCTATTGCTACAACTTTAACTTTATGATGTTACTCCAACTGATGATATCAATGTTCCAAATGGTAAGTTACATTATTGTTGTTAATCCGACGATTAAACAAGATTATTGCATCTTAATTGGAACATGGAGTGACCACCCGGGATAACAGTGCAACCACGAGTGCTATCATGGCTCTGGCTTTGGTAATTAGCCTTATATGCTTAGTGCTTGGCAACCTTACCTGAAATATGGGCAAGAGGCGGAGCGGTAGGTGTTGGCAGCCCACGTTAACATGGGGACATATTCTTGGCTAAGGTACCTCACCCAGGGGGCCACCACCATCGTCTTTAGAAACCTTAGCGGGTTGCTTCGTATTAAGTGTATTTGTCAAAGCCTCATAGTGGATCCCTAGCCACTCACCTCGGAAGTGTTTACGGATTTTGGTCGACCCAGGCTAGAGGGGATACACGGCTTATGGGTAAAGTTGTACCACCTCTGCAGAGTGTAAAACTGATATATCAGCCATGCTCACGATTATGAGCAGCCTGGACTCCTCACATGATAATTGAACTTGAAGATGGAAATAAATCGAGATCCGATGATCTGCCAATGATTTGCTTAAGTGGTTTCACTTAAGTGTTTTTGATATACTCTTATACCTTTGTCTAATGAGAATACTTGGGATTCACACTTATTAGTAAGACAGGTGTTGTTAATAAAATGTTGACCAACTAAAATGCTTACTGCTCAACCTTAGCCTCACCTTGTTAAACCTGCATTAGCTTTTCCCCCATTTGCTGAGCCCCGACCATAAGTGAGCTCACCCTTGCTTAATTTTGATCAAAAGTTTGCAGATGAAGTTATGATGCTGAGCTCCATGGATGCTAGTCTAGTGATACCCCCGGTCATCTTCCTGTGGATGGATGTCCATGTCTCGCTGTACTTTGATGAATAAAGGTTAAGACATTATGTCTGTTCGAAGTGTAATATGTTAATATAATCGTTATTTACGCTTTTATGCATTGTTCTTTTGATATATTACACTTGTGACGTCAACATATGTGTGGAAATAGATCCTGGCACACATATGCTATGCGCTCGGTTCTACCCCCTGGAACCGGGTGTGACATGTGCGTGCCGTTGCTTTGACTCTAGCTCTTGTGTGTGTTTCTATTCCCTCCCTTACTCTTGTGGTTTAATTGGGATCAATCTTGTAAGGGTGAGAGGCTCCAACTTGTGGAGATTCCTCACAAAGGGAAACACTTGATATAAGGAAGAAAACTGTGGTACTCAAGTTTGATCATTGGATCACTTGAGAGGGATTGATTGCAATCCTTGACCGAAGGAGGTCACCACAACGTGGAGTAGGCATTGGCCGAACCACAGGATAAAATCATAGTGTCACTTGTGCATCTTTTTTGTGATTGTTTTCTTTCCTAGAGTTCTCATATATTCACTTGTGCTATTGTTCCTAAGTTCAATACATATTCTAAAGGAACAATCAAGTGAAGAGTTCTCTCCTTCTTATTCACATCACCTTGGTTTTGATTCCACTAACATTTATTATAAACCAAGTTTGTGTTGTTTAGACTTGATTTTTACAGGATCACCTATTCACCCCCTCTAGGTGCTCTCAATATGCCCACGACGACCTATGGAAGATTCACAACATGATGGTGTATGTGGTGGTTTGTGCAAATGCACCTATGGCTCCGGATGACATCGAGTCATCCGACGATTTGACATAGAAGGATAGATCCAAGGATATCTCTCCTCGCCCCACCGAGAGGGAACTCAATACATTGTTCCTCATCCCTGCCAAGATGGGACATAGGACATCTCCCCTTGACCCTATCAATATTGAACTCGGCAACCATCTCTGTCCGATAGGACTCGGTAACCCACTCGTGGCTGGGACCGTCGCACCGAGTTAGACCAACCTCGACCACACCAACTCCAAGAAGTCTGTAGATGCTCGGATCATGTCAGCTTTAGGACGTAGAAGGACAACTCTTGCTACAAAGCCCCTCCTAGGGGGCAATCGGGTCAATGATGTGAGTCACCTTTTCGATTCTATTGTCAAGGTTTTCATGGGTACGCCGAGCCATGTTAGCTGGCCCAAGAACTTCAAAGCATCTATTGAAGCATACGATGGCTGCATGAACCCCTTCGATTGGCTTGGATTGTATCAACTATTCATCATTATAGGTGGGAGAGATTCTTTGGTCATGGCAAACTATCTACCCATGTGCACTAGAAACAACATGTCGCACCCAGATTTAAGGGACAATGCCGGGTGCATCTCATATGTGCGCTAAGAAAGAACAACACATATAAGAACAGAGTGTATAGAGATAAATGTTATAAATATCATAAATGTACTTATTACATAGCGGAAGTCTTACAAAATAAATGATAAATAAAAAATGAACTAAATCTTATTTCCTTGGCACCACAAAGCTGACTAGGAGACGCCACCTAGATTAAGTCAAACTCCTCGTTAGGCGGCTCCTCTTGAACCACCTGTTCTTCTCCTGTGGGGGGTGTGAGACAGCAAGGGTGAGCTCACATACGTTCATAGCTCAACAAGTTGTGGGGAATAATGTGCATGAACTCACCAAAGGTGGGAGTTCATGTGAAGTGTAAGGCTCATCAACAAAATAAAGGTTGAAGATGAGTATTGCTTTTATAAGTTGGTCAAAATTTTATTAGCAGTTACTAAGTGTAAGTAAATACCAAACCATAGTAATAATAAAATAATCCCAATACGATGCAAATGAAAAATTGAATTTAATTCCATAAATTAATCATGTGAGGGTCCGAGCTGCTCATGACCGTGAGCACGGCTAGCATACCAGTTTTACACTCTGCATAGGTTGCACATCTTTACCCACAAGTCATGTCACCCATCTGCCAAGAGAAGGCCAATCCCATACACCTCTACCGAGGAGGCGAGGTAGGGTAACACTATGAGGCATTTACAAAGTTCCACTAGCTTCAGAAAACCCACTACAGTTTATAGGAAGCTCCAATGCAGGGATCCCTCGCGTGACCGCCATCGCAGCAAAATCAACCCAAGGACCTCCCTACACTAACCACTCCCCTATTGCCCTTGCCCCTTTCGGGTAAAATAGTCATCCACAAGCTTTCCTAATTAATCAGCCAAGGGCATCGCATACCACCCTTGTGGTAGCACTGTTTTCCTGGATGGTCGCTCCAAGTTCCCATTAACATAATGATCTTAACATAAACAGTAATAATAAACTGATAATAAAAGTGTAATCATTAATAATGTATCTCCATACCCAAAACCACATAAAGCAATAGCAAGTACTACCAAAAAGTTCAGTGGTAATCAAGGCATAAAGATAGTCAAACTGGGGTAACCTATTGGGTCCCATCAAAATTAACCTATACAGATCATTATGATTAATAAGAACATGACTGGGTAAAAAGAAGTGATCAAGGGCACAACTTGCCTTCAATGAGCTCCTGCTCAGCAGTCTCCTCCTGCTGAACCCTCGGCTCCTTAGTAGCTTGCTCGTCTACTAGCATCATTACAAACATATATAGTATAGCAAAAATTAACATCACACCAAACAACAGATCAAAATGCATAATAATATTCTATGCTGCGTAACGAGATCATAGGACCAAGAACCACTAAATTTGGTGTTATATTTATTTAGTTATGAATTTCTGAATCTATCAAGTACTTGGAATAGCATAACTCATGTCAATAATTTTAGTTCAAGTTTCATGGCTAAACAAAGTTACTAAGTGATAAACAATATTAAAAGAAAATTAATGCCACTGTAATCGGTCAATTTGGAGTTAAAATGAATTTAATATGAATTATACAAGTTTCTAGAATTATTTTTGGTACTAAAAATCTATTTCCCTAATTATTTCTCTATTTTTATTTCCCTCTGGACTGCGCGTCAAATTCCAGAAAGCCCAGGGGCTTTCTTGCAAAAACCCCACAGACTCAGATCTAACGCGCTGATGGACGACGGTTTGATTGGCCAGAAATAGAGGGGCTCAGTTGCAAATTTATCAGCCGAAGAGGTATCGACCATCTCTGGCCGTCCGATCAGAATCAGACGTGCCAGATCATAACGTGAACTGGTACGAGCCGGCGAGCGCAAGATCCCGATCCAACGATCTACAAGCATGGTTTCCTTTCGCCCGCACATTCGATGATCACTGGCCGAGATCGACACGGCCGAATCGGTACGCTGGCTCACATCATGGACGTTGATAATGAATCTAACAGTTGCACATCAATCTGGCTGAGTGGCTACGATCATTCGATCCCCACCGTACAACACAGGATTAACGGTCGTCGGCCTTCTTCTACCTCACTGGTTCTCTCTCTCTCTTGTTTTTTCTTTCTCCAACTAATCCTCCGCGGCCGAGCACCATAGACGCGGCAACGAACTGTTCCGAGCTCACCATTTGAGCCCTATCTATCGCCTGGACGCCTCTGCTCCTACCCTACACAGCCATGCATTCATCTTCTTCCCTACCCCCACGACTAAACTTGACGGCGATGCCCACTCCTCCGGTGATGGGCTCACCAGCGCTACCCGACACACTTGTTGATAGACCAAAGCCCGAGCCTAAGAACTACTACCGACACAGAAATATAAAGCGGAGACGGCAAGAGTGGTGATTCTCACTAGAATTCTCGGTGCCCAGCTCGATTTGGCGATGAAGGCCCGGTCCGGTGAGATGCTGACCGCGCTCATCCACGGTTTGTCCACCTAGCGTGCGCTGTGAAATCCCCACCACGGTACAATTAAGCCGACACCCTCGCTTCCAGGTTGCCGTGCGGCAATGCTTCGCGCGGACTCCCCAGCGACCTCGCCCTTGATGTTAATGGCGGCAGCCGAAGCTGGTCGCACCCAAATCCAAGCGACGATGGCACCCAGGACTTACGTGCGAGACACAGTGGGGAAGGTGTGAGAGCCGTAGATGTGCGAGTATTTATCTCAGAGCCGTCGGTCATGGAGAAATAGAACCCGACCAGAATTCTCGCCGCGGCGGTGATTTCGCGTGGTGGTTTTCGGTTGAGGAGAGAACGCTGACAAGGGGGCCCGCTCGTCAGTGAGTTCCGGAGGCCGAGAAGTGGAATGGCGTAGTGTGAGACAGCCCTGTGGACCCTGCCTAGTAGCGATCCCAGGCCAATGACAACAATGGCCCACCAGTCGGTGCCCCACTACTCGTATGGGCCGCGCAGGCTTAAGGGCCATATTGGGCCAAGCAGCTAATTCAGCCCAGGTGCAGGTTTTATACCTTTTCTTTTTATTCCCCTATTTGTTTTCTCTTTTTCATTTCCAAATCTAGGATTCGAATTCAAATTTTGTAGCATAATTTGTACTCAAATTAATTACTCCTATTGAACATACTAGTGTGGGAGTTATTTATTCATGAATTTATTTTGTATTTTATAATATTTCTTTCTCCTTTTCCATTTTAAATTCCAAATTCAAATTTATGTTTTAATCCAAATCTTCGACCCACTATTATATTTTTATCCATGTTATTAATTTATTAAATGCACAAACAAAACTCCAATATGATGCATGGCTTTTCTTTTTTTGTGTTTTAGTAAAGAATTATTCTCTTTTAATTGTGTTTAGTCACATGTCTCAAGAAGTAGATGACAAATCACCTAAGGAGATTAACTCTTTTATAAGCTTTATAATTTGGGTATTACAAATCCTACCCCCATACAAAGAATCTCGTCCTCGAGATTTAGGAAGGACTGGGAAAGAGGTGGGGAAAGTCAACTCGCAGTTCTTCTTCTCTCTCCCCCAAGTAGCTTCATCTTCTCCATGGTGACTCCATTGCAGTATGCACATCTTTATCACTTTACTCCTTGTAACATGAGTCAAAGTATCAATAATCTTGATAGGATATTCAGTATAAGTCAGATCATCTTGAACACTAAGATCCTCCATAAGTAACTGTTCTTCTGGTACCCTGAGACACTTCTTTAGTTGAGACACGTGGAAGACATCATGTACATCCGCAAGATGATCGGGTAGTTCCAGTTGATATGCAACTTCTCCCACTCGTTTCAGGATCAAGAAAGGTCCAATAAAGCGAGGGGACAACTTCCCTTTAACTTTGAATCTTCTCATACCCCGGATTGGTGACACCTTCAAATATACGTGATCACCCTCCTTGAACTCTAGTAGTCTTCTCCGGGTATCCGCATAACTTTTCTGCCTTGACTGTGCAGTTCTCAAATTCTCCCTTATTTGTCGGACTTGTTCCTCTACCTCTTGTATAATTTCAGGTCCAAAGAATTGCCTTTCACTAGTTTGATCCCAATACAGTGGAGTCCTGCACTTCCTGCCATACAAAGCCTCAAACGGGGACATCTTCAAACTGGCCTGGTAACAGTTATTGTAAGAGAACTCCGCATAGGGCAAACTCTTATCCCAACTTCCACCATGTTTGAGAGCACAAGCTCTTAATATATCTTTGGTCCTCTCGGTCTGCCCGTCAGTTTGAGGATGGTTGGCCGAACTAAAATTCAATCTTGTATCCAAGCACTCGTGCAACTTCTGCCAATACCAAGAAGTAAACTGTGATCCCCGGTCTGACACAATCTTCTTAGGCACACCATGTAAGCACACAATCCGTGCCATGTACAACTCTGCTAGCTTGGCTCCTAAATACATGGTCTTCACTGGAATAAAGTGGGCTACTTTAGTTAGCCTGAACACAATCACCCATATAGAGTCATACCCAGCAGATGTGCGAGGTAGACCCACAATGAAGTTCCTGCCAATCTCTTCCCATTTCCACTCAGGTATCTTAAGCGGGTGCAGTAAACCAGCAGGTATTTGATGTTTTGCTTTCACCCTCTGGCAAACATCACATAGTTTTACATGTGAAGCAACATCCTTCTTTAGTCCATACCACTAATACCTCTGCTTCAAGTCCTGGTACATCTTAGTACTACCAGGGTTGAGTAAACTAAGTCATGTGCCTCGTTCAATATGGTTTCACGAAGACTATCGACATCAGGAACACAAATCTGGTTCTTGAACCATATCGTGCCCTGCTCATCCTCCATGAAATCTGGGCCTCTACCTTCAGTTATCAGATCATTAATCTCCTGAATTTTGGCATCACCGATCTGACCCTTTCGTATTTCTTGCTCTAAGGTAGGTTCCACTTCTATGGTAATTCCTTCAGTATGAGCAACTATTCCCAGATTGAGCCTCTCAAAATCTTCTACTAACTCATCGGGTAACTGGGTGACAGTAGCTACATGGACATGCTCCTTCCGACTCAAGGCATCCGCAACTAGATTAGCCTTGCCAGGATGATAGTGAATTTCCAAGTCATAATCCTTGATGAGCTCCAACCATCGGCGTTGCCTAAGGTTGAGATCCTTCTGAGTGAAGATGTATTTTAAGCTCTTGTGATTGGTGTATGTCGGTACCCTGAAACTAGGGTACCCCCTACTACTGTATAAAGACGCAGCACCCGCGCGGCTATCTCTTAGTCGTGTGGTAGAAGAGCTGTATGTGGGACCAGACCATGACTCGCCCCAGCCTTGGGCGACTACTCTAGGACCACAACAGTGTCTGACCCCACCACAGGGGTGGGTCTAGAGATGCCACGTGTCTAGAGAAGGTGATATACTCCAAGGCATCAACAGTAAGTCCGAACCCCCATGGAAGAGCGTTGGACCCCTGGATATGCAGTCCGGACCTCCAAGGTTGGTCCAGGACCGCCACGTGTGCAAGCCGGACCCCTAGAATGGGATTGGGACCCCCCCGTATGGGGTCCGGGCCACCCACAATGGGGTCCCAAGGTCCTAGGACAGAACATACACGGGCCTTGAACAGGACCCAGGTGGGGATCTGGTACCGACACGTGCCCAGACCAAGTCTGGTGTGGACCTATCCGCATACACTTCTGCTCCCCGCTCAGGCAGAGACCCGATGCGGCCACGTGGACTACTGCAAGTGACATAAGCCAACGGATGGAGCCTGGCGTAAAGCCTCTGGGCTACACCGCCCCTGCATTTATTGCAGATAAGACGAACGCCTGTCCATTCCAGTGGCAGGCGGCGTGCTCATCATTACTCACACATTACCAAGGAAACGGTCGCAGCTTATCAATACTGCGTGGACTGCGGCCATCATGGCGCCCAGTGATTACTCAGGGGTTATTAGTATTAATTATCCACATAATGTGTTCCATCCATTATGCTCCTGGGCCCACATGTCGTGGCTCAGCACCCTTGTATGTGCCTCCCTTAAACTATAAAAGGGAAGGCATACAACGTTACAGGGACAAGTTCTCTAAGCTCTCTAGACTCAGGCTTACACACTCTATACAACATACACAGTGGAGGTAGGGTTTTACGCTCTAGCGGCCTGAACCACTCTAATCCCTCGTGTGCTCTCGTGTTCATCCACCTTCCAATAGATAGGGAAACTGCTAAGGCCCCCTCCTCATCTTAGGCTTAGGGCGGGTGCATTCCACCACCCGGCCGGAGAATTTTCTCTCCGACATTTGGCGCGCCAGGTAGGGGGTCTTTGGCTTTAGGTTTTTCCCTGTTTCCTTGCTCGGCACGATGGTTCAGATCGTCGAGCATCGCGACTTGACTCCTGAGGACTTCCTGATGGAGGAAGAAGCTACGTCATCCATGCCACGGGCCTCCAACTGCCTTACGCCTGGTGCTACTGCTGTGCACGCTGCGCGACAGCACACTCTCACACAGTCGTCCCGGGCTCCGTCAAGGGCTGCTCTCGATGCGCTGTCTACAGCTAGGGAGTTGTTGCGCCACCCTCCGAGCTCCACGGCCTCGCCAGGGGCCATGAAGCAGTGGCGTGACGATGTCGACCGTCTGCTCAGCATGGCGCATTCTGGCTCGGCCAGACCCAGGCCTCAGTCATTCCGGCGTCAACGTGAGGTGTCGGCGTCAGTGCGCTCACCCTCGGTGAAGGCTGCACCGACTGAGAACCTGCGGGCGGAGCTCAACCGCCGGCGTGCGGGCAAGGATGCCCCAATTTCTCTAGAGAGACCTGAAGACCTGCAGACAAAGCTCAACCGTAGGCGTGTGGACGAAGACGCACGAGTCTCTCTGGAGAGGGCGCGTGAGCGCCAGCTAAACTTCGAGGGTCGCAACCTCGACCAGGACTTCGCTCCGCTTTCGCCACAAACTCCAAGGGGTACCCGAACCCACACGGGTGTCCCATTGGTTGGCGTAGGCTGTGCCACGCTGGCAGACAACCTCCGCGCGGCGACTTGGCCGCCTAAGTTTCGGCCACACCTGCTAGAGAAGTACGACGGTACGTCAAACTCGACGGAATTTTTGTAGGTTTATGTCACCGCCATTACGGCAGCTGGTGGAAACACCGCTGTGATGGCAAGTTATTTCCATGTAGCCTTGACCGGGCCGGCCCGGACCTGGCTCATGAACATGACCCCAGGATCCGTCTACTCCTGGGAGGAGCTCTGTGCATGGTTCACAGCGAACTTTGCTAGTGCTTATCAACAGCATGGTTTGGAGGCCCACCTCCATGCCGTAAGGCAAGAACCTGGAGAGACTCTCCGGGCCTTCACCGCCCGCTTCACCAAGGTATGCGGGACCATACCTCGCGTCTCAGATGCTTCTATCATCACTGCTTTCCGACAGGGGGTCCGTGATGAGAAGATGTTGGAGAAGCTGGCGACACATGACGTGGAAACCGTTACCATGCTTTTCGCTCTGGCTGACAAGTGTGCCAGAGATGTCGAGGGCCGTGCTTGGCACTCAGCACCATAGACTAGAGTTACCCAGACGGGTGGCTTGGGTCCCGCTACCCAGGGTGGTAGCAAGAAGAAGAAGAAAAATCACGGCCATGAGAGGCTGTAGTCTGCTGCTACGGTCACCGCAGCCATGACTAGGGGCCGGAACGAGCGCAACAAGTGCCCACGACCACAGGGAGGCAACGGTGGCTCATGCCCTATGCACCCCAACAGTTGCCACAGCGCCTCGGAGTGCTGTGAGATCATCAAGCTCGCGAAGCGCGTCAGTGAGCGACGCGAGCAGGCCTCCAGGGATGGATCGCCACCTCGTCGCCGACCTGGCAAGGAGAAGGCCGAAGAAGGTGACGCGGCTACGGGAGAACGGGACCTCGGGTATCAGTCACCTGAGGGGGTCCTAAAGGATGTTTTCACTGGAGACTCCGACTCTGGTGGCGACAACGACCGCTGCAAAAAGCTGTACGTAATGTACGGCGGGAGCTGGGAGCTCACCTCCCGCAGGAACGTCAAGTCCCTGCGCCGAGAGGTCCTTTCGGTGGTCCCAGGGGTCCTGAAGGCTGCTCCACATCAGCGGTGGAGGAGCACCACTATCTCCTTCGGGGCATCCGACTGCCCTGACAACATGGCAGGGGCCGGTATACTACCGCTCATCACCGCCCCTGTTGTCGCCAACATGCGGCTGCACCATGTGTTGATTGATGGTGGGGCTGGGCTCAACGTCATCAGCCATGCTGCATTCAAGCAGCTGCAGATCCTGGGGTCCCGACTGGGACCCTCTCGTCCATTCTCAGGAGTGGGCCCATAGCCGGTGTATCCCCTTGGGAGCATCGCACTCCCGGTAACATTCAGGACCGAGGACAACTTCCGCACAGAGAACGTCCAGTTCGATGTCGCTGAGGTTAACCTCCCCTTCAATGCCATCATTGGCAGGCTGGCATGTACCGGTTCATGGCCATTGCCCATTATGGGTATTTGGTCCTCAAGATGCCGTCCCCAGCTGGGGTCCTCACCGTGCGGGGCGACCACGCCGCTGCGGTGGCGGCTGTCGAGTAGCTACATGCCCTGGTGGCAGAAATTGCTCGCCCGGATGACGGAGGGAGGGACCACTCGACCTCGGGTACCAAGGCGCCTACCAAGGTGCCAAAGGTGCAGCCATCCAAAGCGGACGGCGGTCCCATCAAGACCATCCAGGTCGGCGTGGATTCTTCCCAGACCACCCGCATCGCGGGCAATCTGGGAGAGAAATAGGAACTCGCGCTCGTCGCCTTCCTCCGGGCAAATGTCGACGTTTTCGCATGGGAACCGTCACAAATGCCTGGGATCCCCAGGGAGGTGATTGAGCACCATCTGAAGATACACCCTGACGCCAAACCGGTGAGTCAGAAGCCTCGGAGACAGTCTGTTGAGCGGCAGGACTTCATCCGTCGGGAGGTCCGGAAGCTGCTAGACGCTGGCTTCATCGAAGAGGTTCATCACCCCGTATGGCTGGCTAACCTAGTCATCGTTCCAAAGGCGAACGGAAAGCTTCGGATGTGCATCGACTACACCAGTCTTAATAAGGCTTGTCCCAAGGACCCGTATCCACTTCCATGCATAAATCAAATCATGGATTCTACCTCCAGGTGTGACCTCTTGTCCTTTCTAGATGCCTACTCTAGTTTCCATCAGATCCAGATGGCTAAGGAAGATAGGAAGCATACCGCTTTTGTAACAGTGGATGGGCTTTATTGCTATGTCGTAATGCCCTATGGTCTGAGAAACGCCTTGCCGACATTTGTACGGGCGATGAGTAAGACCTTCGGGGACCTGATTAGGGACAGGATAGAGATATATGTCGATGACATCGTGGTCAAGACTAAGAGGGGGTCGACTCTGGTGGAAGACCTGACCCTGGTCTTTGACAAGCTGCGGGCAACACGCACGAAGCTGAACCCGGACAAGTGTGTCTTTGGTGTATCCACTGGAAAGTTGCTAGGATTCCTGGTTTCGCACCAGGGCATTGAAGCAAAGCCAGAGAAGATTAGGGCAATTGAGGCGATGAGGCCTCCGGCCCGGATCAAGGACGTCCAGAAGCTTACGGGGTCCCTGACCGCCCTTAGCCGCTTCATCTCAAGGCTGGCTGAGGGGGCGCTACCCTTCTTCAAGCTCTTACGAAAGTCCGGACCATTCTCTTGGACCGAGGAGGCAGAGCGAGCCTTCCAAGAGTTGAAGCAGCACCTTGTGTCACTACCAATACTGGTAGCTCTAGAGCCAGGGGAGCCGCTGTACTTGTACATTGCAGCGGTTGCGGAGGTAGTGAGCATGGTGCTGGTCGTTGAAAGGACGGCGCAACATCCCCAGGGGAGTCAGGAAGTTCCCCTAGGATAAGGTGGTGGTCCGACCACCATGGACCTTGAGGTCCCGGGACCAACCGTAGGGGTCTGGACCATACAGAAGCCGGTCTACTACGTCAGCGAGGTCCTCCATGAGGCAAAGGCCAGGTACCTCTAGACGCACAAGCTTCTCTATGCCGTGCTTGTCGCGTCCTGGAAGCTACGCCACTATTTCCAGGCACACAGGGTTGTGGTGGTGACCTCCTTTCTGTTAAGGGCCATCCTCCACAACTCTAATGCCACAGGCAACATCGCCAAGTAGGCCGTGGAACTTGCAGAGTTCCAGCTCGACTTCCAGCCTCGCCATGCTGTCAAGAGCAAGGTCCTGGCTGACTTCATCGTGGAGGACCCCTCCCCCGAGTGCTCCTAGGGGTCTGGATCCCGATTCGGATCCCACACCTGCGGAGCCTAGGGTCCCGGTCTTCACCGAGCCCCGCTGGACACTCTTCTTCGACGGGTCCGCTCGCCAGCAAGGTGGTGGTGCTGGGGTGGTCCTCGTCGACCCAACCGGAGATCAAGTCATGTACATGGTGCACCTCGAGTTCAAGGCCACCAACAACATGGCAGAATACGAGGCGCTGATCTTCGGCTTGTCTACGGCCCTATCCCTAGGGATCTGCCAGCTCCTCATGAAGGGGGACTCCCAGCTGATCATCAAACAAGTCCACGGGGAATGTAGCTACAACGAGCCCAGGCTCGCAGCTTACCTCCACATAAGGAAGCTGGAAAAGGACTTCATGGCCCTGGAACTGTAACATGTTCCTCGGGCTGACAACTCAGCGGCAGATGAACTCTCCACGAGGGCATCAACTTGGGACCTATGCCCGAGGGCGTCTTCGAAAGACGGCTGCTGAGACCTACCACCCAGCCTGCCGAACTGGGCGAAAGGGGTGAGACTAGCACCACGAAGCTAGTGGTCCCAATGGCGTACTATCAGCAGAACCCACCAAGGTTTGTGTGTGCTGCAGGGGGTCCTGCCAACCTCTTAGCACCACAAGCCAGCATCTCAGAGTGGTCCCGATACATGGATCTCCGAGATCTGGGACTACCTGAAGGAAAATATCCTTCCTGAAGATCATGTGTCCGCAGAGCGCATAGTGTGGTTGGCTAAGTGGTACGCCGTGGTGGAAGGGGATCTCTACCGCCGTGGTGCCAACAGCATTCTCGTGTGGTGCATTACCCAGGAGGAGGGTCGTGAGTTACTCACGGAGATCCATGGAGGTGAGTGCGGAAGTCATTCCTCATCCCGCACGCTGGTCGGTAAGGCCTTCCGGCATGGCTTCTACTGGCCAACCGCCCTCTAGGATGCAGCTGAGATGGTAAAGTCTTGCAAGGCGTGCCAGTTCCATGCAAAGCAAATACACACACCAGCTCAGGCTCTACAGATGATTCCACCCTCCTGGCCATTCGCTGTATGGGGGTGGATATCCTGGGACCATTCCCCAGGGCCGTCAGCGGGTACCGGTTCCTCTTCGTTGCCATCAACAAGTTCACAAAGTGGCCAGAGGCCACCCCTATGGTCAATATCACCCAGGGTGCTGCTGTTGCTTTCCTCAGGTTGATTGTCTGTAGATTTGGGGTCCCCAGCCGTATCATTATGGACAACGGGATCTAGTTTACAAGTCGGCTCTTCCAGGAGTATTGCGAGGGCATCGGCACCCAGCTCTGCTTTGCGTCTGTGGCTCATCCCAGGAGCAACGACCAGGCAGAGAGGGCAAACGTAGAAATCCTCAGGGGACTGAAGACACGCACCTATGATCGCTTGAAAAAGCATGGTGCAAATTGGGTCAGCGAGCTTCCGTTCGTGCTATGGGGGAACCGGACCACACCTAGCCGAGCTACCTGAGAGACCCCGTTCTTCCTGGTCTACGGGGCCGAAGCCTGCCTTCCCATGGAAATCATTATGGGCTCCCCATGGGTCCAAGCTTTCAATGAGTCTATGCAGGAACAGCTACAGTGTGAGGACGTGGACTTCATCGACGAGCGCAGATGGCGAGCGGTGATCTGAAATGCACGGTACAACCAGGCACTCAGGCGCTATCACCAGCGGTTCATGCATAGTAGGGAGCTCAGGGTCGGGGACCTGGTCCTAAGGCGAGTACTGAACTGAGAAGGGCTCCACAAACCCTCCCCCAGCTGGGAGGGACCCTTCAAGGTGACGAAAATATGTCGACCCGGGTGTGTCCGCCTTGCCACAGCTGAAGGAGTGCCTCTTCGCAATCCCTGGAATATAGAGAATCTCCGTAAGTTTTACCCACAAAAGAAAAATTGGGGAATTCAGTTTTCTTCCTTTGTAACTAGGTTCCGCATATATGTACGTCAACCCGGTGAGGTCCGCCCTCATAAACCTGGTCTGTTGGCCTACACTCATGTATATCAAGTTATAAGGAAAAGATTCACCCCCCAGATTTGCTTTTGTGATGGTTTTATTCTGCTTCAGTTTACAGCTATTATTTTTTATCTAACCGACCCATATATTTTCCCACCCTTGCTGGTATGATGACATCCGAATTGAGTAGCCAGGCTTGCAGTTTAGGACCCCTCTACAGGGGTCCGACGGCCTGGGGGCCAGTTCTAGAGAATGGGCACTCATCCCCTGGGGTGGTCCGGAGCTGTGTTGCCGCTTAGCTTGGTTCCATACCCTAAGCCTGCACGCTCCACCACTCTGTGACGGGTATCCTAGTATTTGGAACTATAGTCCTGTGGGTCCGACAACCTAGGCTCCGGTTATGGAGAATGGACACTCGTCTCCTAGGGTGGTCCGGAGCTGTGTAGCCGCTTAGCCTGGTTCCGTACCCTAAGCCTGCACGCTCCACCACTCTGCGATGGGTGTCCTAGTATTTGGAGCTGTGATCTAGGGGGTTCGGGCATACGGCTTGGCTTCCCAGGCAAAATCCTGCAGGTCCTGTTGCATGAATCAAAGGATAAAATATACCAGTTGGTGGGTCCTATGGGTGTGCTACTAAAACTTCCTAGCCGAAGCTGTGTGCAGGTCTAGGTCCCAGTCGAGACTACCTCCTGGGGGCCGGGTCACCAATTCTTTCTTAGGTATACTGGTATCCAGCCTCGACATGTCGAGCCTACATCCCAGGGGGGCCAAGTACCAGGGAGAAGTTGGTAACGCTACACACAGCAAGGACAAATAGCATACAGATAAGTGTTGTTTAATTAATAGTGCTCAAGAGTATCTTACAAAACCAAAAGTTATTACATCCGCCTTCAAGCGGAACCCTACCCTCATTTCTGTAGGTATGAACTACTCGGCATCGGCAGGGTTGCGCTGGAAGCGCGCGGCCACCGTCTCCCCGGCGTCTTGGACGCTCTCCCGGGCGGCGTCTTCTATGGCGGCCACCGGGCCATCAAGCACCGGCACCAAGGTCATGGCTCCGGAAGCACGTCAACATGTCATCCACCACCGCCCGGCAGAGCCTGCTGCCCTCTGCCTCTAGGCGGGCGCCGAGGATCTGGTTTAGGCGACGAAGGCCTTCGGCGGTGGAGTCCAGCACCGGGCAGTGCGTCAGAGATCAACGTTGGCGGCCCCGACACTAGGATGGGACTTATCCCTAGTGGCACCAGCGCCGTGCTTGCCTCGCCGGCCCACTCAGCTATCCGCTGGACCCCAGCGTGGTGTTCCGCCTGGAGATCTTCCAGGGCCTTCTTGGCGGCCTCCGCCACCTGGGGACCCAGCGCCGACTGCGCCGCTTCGAACTGGTGAAAGGGAAATGTGCCCTTGGCCCATTTCTAAGTATTTTGGTGATTTAGTGTCCAACACAAGTGCTTAAGTGTTAAACTATGCCAAATGGTGGACAAAGTGCAAATCAGTACAAAGGTATGATTCTAGACTTAGTACATTGGTTTTTGTGTACTAACATATTTGTCTAAGTGCTAGAATCAGAGAAAATACAATTGGATAAGTCTTGGCTCGAGCAGCCAAGACTCTGCTCGGTCTGGGTGCACCGGACTGTCCGGTGGTGCACCGGACAGTGTCCGGTGCGCCGGGCTGGCTCTGGTGAAATGGCTGCTCTCGAGACTTCGACGATGGTGTACGGCTATAAATCACCGGAGTCCGGTGAGCCAACGGTCGGTCCGGGCCAATGGTCGGCCGCGTAATCCGCGCGTGATGCGCGGCCAGGCCAACGGTCTGAAGGGGGCACCGGACTGTCCGGTGTGCACCGGACAGTGTCTGGTGCGCCAACGGCTCCAAATCGCCAACGGTCGGCTGCGCCAGAATAGGAAAGAAATCCGCACCGGACAGTGTCCGGTGGTGCACCGGACTGTCCTGGTGCGCCAGTCGACAGAAGGCAAGAATTGCCTTCCTGGATTGCTCTCAACGGCTTCTAGCTACCTTGGGGCTATAAAAGGGACCCCTAGGCGCATGGAGGACCACACCAAGCATTCTCTAAGCATTCCTAAGCACCAAGACTCAAATTCCGCGCATTCGATTCTTTGTGATAGCAACTAGAGCTCCATTTCAGTAGATAACTTGTCGAGTTGTGTTGAGAGCTCGAGTTGTGACTTGTGTGCATGTTGTTGCTCTAATTTTGTGTCTTGTGTGCGTTGCTCATCCCATCCTTACTTTTGTGCTTCTTTGAGATAATCAAATTGTAAGGGCGAGAGGCTCCAAATTGTGGAGATTCCTCGCAAGCGGGATATAGTAAAGTGAAAGCAAAACATCATGGTATTCAAATGGGTCTTTGGACCGCTTGAGAGGGGTTGAGTGCAACCCTCGTCCGTTGGGATGCCACAACGTGGAGTAGGCAAGTGTTGGACTTGGCCGAACCACGGGATAAACCACTGTGTCTATCTGTGTTGATCATCTTGTGGTTATTGTGTTTTGCAAGAACTCCTCTCTAGCCACTTGGCATTATTGTGCTAACTCCTAATCAAGTTTTGTGGCATTAAGTTTCAAGTTTTTACAGGATCACCTATTCACCCCCCTCTCTAGGTGCTCTCAATTGGTATCAGAGCCGTCCTCTTCACGAAGGGACTAATCGCCCGAAGAGATGGATCCTAAGGGCAAGGGGATGGTGGTCAATGATAAGGAGAAGGAGTCCTTCGTCAACGAGCCAAAAGATGACAAGCCTACTGACTCGGGCTCGGGCCACAAAAGAAAAGACGGGAAGAAGAAGAAAACAAGGCGCATCAAGGAGATAGTCTACTACGACAACGACAAATATTCTTCTTCCCAAAAGGACGACAACGACTATGAGAAAAAGAAGACGGTTAATTCAAACTTCTCTTTTGATTATTCTTGTATTCCGCATAGTTCAAATGCACATTTGCTTTCCATTCCTCTTGGCAAACCTCCACACTTTGATGGGGAGGACTACGGATTTTGGAGTCACAAAATGCGTAGTCACTTGTTCTCTCTCCATCCAAGTATATGGGAGATAGTAGAAAATGGAATGCAATTTGATAGCATGGATAGTCCTTTGTTTATCAATGAACAGATTCATAAAAATGCACAAGCTACTACTGTGTTGTTAGCCTCATTGTGCAGGGATGAGTACCATAAGGTGAGCGGCTTGGATAACACCAAGCAGATATGGGACACCCTTAGGATCTCTCATGAGGGAAATGATGTCACCATGCTCACAAAGATGGAGTTGGTGGAAGGTGAACTTGGGAGATTCGCAATGATCAGGGGGGAGGAGCCAACCCAAACATACAACAGGCTCAAGACCCTCGTCAACAAAATAAGGAGCTATGGAAGCACGCGATGGACGGACCACGACGTTGTCCGCCTAATGCTAAGGTCTTTCACTATCCTTGATCCACATCTTGTAAACAATATTCGTGAGAATCCTAGGTACACCAAGATGTCGCCCGAAGAAATACTTGGAAAGTTTCGTAAGCGGGCGGATGATGATCAAGGAGGCAAGATACGTCGATGAGGCGTTGAATGGTCCAATTCATGAGCCTCAAGCCATTGCTCTCAAGGCAACGAGTAGCAAGGAGGCGCTACCTAGCAAGGTGGCGCAAGTTGAGGCGGCGGGGCTAAATGAGGAAGAGATGGCCCTCATCATCAAGCGCTTCAAGACGGCGCTAAAGGGCCGCAAGGAGCATCCCAAAAAAAACAAGACGAAGGGAAAGCGCTCCTGCTTCAAGTGCGGTAAGATTGGTCATTTTATCGCTAATTGTCCCGATAATGATAGTGATCAGGAACAAGATAAGAAGAGGGAAAAGAAGAAGGGCTTACAAGAAGGCTAAGGGCGAGGCACACCTTGGCAATGAGTGGGACTCGGATTGCTCGTCGTCCGACTCCGACAACGAAGGACTCGCCGCATCAGCCTTCAACAAATCATCCCTCTTCCCCAACGAGCGTCACACATGCCTCATGGCGAAGGAGAAGAAGGTATGTACTCGAAAGTCTACTTATGCTTCTTCTAGTGATGATGAATCTAGCGATGATGAAATAGATTAGCTCTAGTTTGTTCAAGGGCTTAGAGAGAACTAAAATTGATAAGATTAATGAATTGATTGATGCTTTGAATGATAAGAATAGATTGTTAGAAAAGCAAGAGGATCTTTTGTATGAAGAACATGATAAATTTGTAGAGGCACAAAAATCTATTGCTTTAGAGGTTAAAAGGAATGAAATGCTTTCTTGTGAACTATCTACTTGCCATGAGACAATTTCTAGTTTAAAAAGTGTTAATGATGATTTAAATGCTAAACTAGAAGTAGCAAATATATCTAACTCTTGTGTAGAACATGTTGTGATTTGCAATAGGTGTAAAGATTTTAATGTTGATGCTTGTAGTGAACACCTAGTTTCTATTGCAAAGTTAAATGATGAAGTGGCTAGTCTTAATGCCCAACTTAAGACTAGCAAGAGTGAATTTGACAAACTAAAATTTGCAAGGGATGCCTACACTATTGGTAGACACCCCTCAATTAAGGATGGGCTTGGCTTTAAGAAGGGAGCCAAGAACTTAACAAGTCATAAGGCTCCCATCTCCACCAAGGAGAAAGGGAAGGCCCCTATGGCTAATAGTGCTCAAAAGAATCATGCATTTATTTATGATAGGAAATTTTCTAGAAATGTTCATCATGATAGGAGTTGTAATGCTTATGATTCAAATGCAATGTTTGCTTCAAGTTCTTCCTATGTGCATGGTAGAAATATGCCTAGGAGAAATGTCATTCATCATATGCCTAGGAGAAATGTTGCTCATGTTCCTAGGAAAATTAATGGACCTTCTACAATTTATCATGCTTGCAATGCTTCTTTTGAAATTTGTAGAAAGGATAAGGTGATTGCTAGGAAATTAGGAACAAAATGCAAGGGAGACAAAACTTGCATTTGGGTCCCTAAGACCATTGTTACTAACCTTGTAGGACCCAACAAGAGTTGGGTACCTAAGACCCAAGCCTAATTTGCCTTGCAGGTTTATGCATCCGGGGATCAAGCTGGATTATCGACAGCGGATGCACAAACCACATGACGAGGGAGAAGAAGATGTTCACCTCCTACGTCAAGAACAAAGATTCCCAAGACTCAATCTTATTCGGTGACGGGAATCAAGGCAAGGTCAAAGGACTAGGGAATATTGCTATTTCATCCGAGCACTCTATTTCTAATGTGTTCTTAGTTGAGTCGCTTGGATATAACTTGTTGTCTGTGAGTCAGCTTTGTAATATGGGATATAATTGCTTATTCACAAATGTAGATGTGTCTATCTTTAGAAGAAGTGATGGTTCATTAGCTTTTAAGGGTGTACTAGACGACAAACTTTATTTAGTTGATTTTGCAAAAGAGGAGGCCGGTCTAGATGCATGCTTAATTGCTAAGACTAGCATGGGCTAGCTGTGGCACCGCCGTTTAGCACATGTTGGGATGAAGAACCTTCACAAACTTCTAAAGGGAGAACACGTGTTAGGTCTAACAAATGTGCATTTCGAAAAAGATAGACCTTGTGCAGCTTGTCAAGCAGGTAAACAAGTGGGGAGTGCTCATCATATCAAGAATGTGATGACCACAACAAGACCTTTGGAGTTACTTCACATGGACCTCTTCGGACCCGTCGCCTATCTAAGCATAGGAGGAAGTAAGTATGGTCTGGTTATTGTTGATGATTTTTCCCGCTTCACTTGGGTATTCTTTTTGCAGGATAAATCTGAAACCCAAGGGACCCTCAAGCCCTTCCTAAGGAGAGCTCAAAATGAGTTTGAGCTCAAGGTGAAGAAGATAAGGAGAGACAACGGGTCCGAGTTCAAGAACCTTCAAGTGGAGGAGTACCTTGAGGAGGAAGGAATCAAGCACGAGTTCTCCGCTCCCTACACACCATAGCAAAATGGTGTGGTAGAGAGGAAGAACAAGACGCTTATAGACATGGCGAGGACAATGCTTGGAGAGTTCAAGACGCCCGAGCGGTTTTGGTCGGAAGCCGTGAACACGGCTTGCCACGCCATCAACCGAGTCTACCTTCATCGCCTCCTCAAGAAGACGTAGTACGAACTCCTAACTAGGTAACAAACCCAATGTGTCATACTTTCGTGTATTTGGGAGCAAATGTTATATTCTAGTGAAGAAAGGTAGAAGTTCTAAGTTTGCTCCCAAAGCTGTAGAAGGGTTTTTGTTAGGTTATGACTCAAATACAAAGGCGTATAGGGTCTTCAACAAATCATCGAGTTTGGTTGAAGTCTCTAGCGATGTTGTATTTGATGAGACTAATGGCTCTTCAAGAGAGCAAGTTGTTGATCTTGATGATGTAGATGAAGAAGACGTTCCAACGGCCGCAATACGCACCATGGCGATTGGAGAAGTGAGGCCACAGGAACAAAAGGAGCAAGATCAACCTTCCTCCTCAACAATGGTGCATTCCCCCAACTCAAGACGATGAACAGGTTCATCAAGAAGAGGCGTGTGATCAAGGGGGAGCACAAGATGATCAAGTTATGGAGGAAGAAGCACCACAAGCACCTCCAATTCAAGTACGAGCGACGATTCAAAGGAATCATCCCTGTCAACCAGATTTTGGGTGACATTAGCAAGGGAGTAACCACTCGCTCTAGATTAGCTAATTTCTGTGAGCATTACTCTTTTGTCTCTTCTATTGAGCCTTTCAGGGTAGAAGAGGCCTTGCTAGATCTGGACTGGGTGTTGGCCAAGCAGGAAGAGCTCAATAACTTCAAAAGAAATGAAGTTTGGACACTGGTGCCTCGTCCCAAGCAAAACGTTGTGGGAACCAAGTGGGTGTTTCGCAACAAACAAGACGAGCACGGAGTGGTGACAAGGAACAAGGCTCGACTTGTGGCAAAAGGTTATGCCCAAGTCGCAGGTTTGGACTTTGAGGAGACTTTCGCTCCTGTGGCTAGGCTAGAGTCTATTCGTATTTTGCTAGCATATGCCGCTTACCATTCTTTCAGGTTGTTCCAAATGGATGTGAAGAGCGCTTTCCTCAACGGGCCAATCAAGGAGGAGGTGTACGTGGAGCAACCCCCTAGGCTTTGAGGATGAACGGTACCCCGACCACGTGTGTAAGCTCTCTAAGGCGCTCTATGGACTTAAGCAAGCCCCAAGAGCCTGGTATGAATGCCTTAGAGACTTTTTAATAGCTAATGCTTTCAAGGTTGGGATAGCCGATCCAACTATTTTCACTAAGACATGTGATGGTGACTTATTTGTGTGCCAAATTTATGTCGATGACATAATATTTGGTTCTACTAACCAAAAGTCTTATGAAGAGTTTAGCAGGGTGATGACGCAGAAATTCGAGATGTCAATGATGGGCGAGTTGAACTACTTCCTTGGGTTCCAAGTGAAGCAACTCAAGGATGGCACTTTCATCTCCCAAACAAAGTATACGCAAGACTTGCTCAAGCGGTTTGGGATGAAGGACGCCAAGCCCGCAAAGACTCCAATGGGAACTGATGGACACGTCGACCTCAACAAAGGAGGTAAGTCCGTTGATCAAAAAGCATACCGGTTCCATGATAGGTTCTTTGCTTTATTTATGTGCTAGTAGACCGGATATTATGCTTAGTGTATGCATGTGTGCTAGATTTCAATCCGATCCAAGGGAGTGTCACTTAGTGGCCGTGAAGCGAATTCTTAGATATTTAGTCGCTACGCCTTGCTTCAGGGATCTGGTATCCAAAGGGGTCAACCTTTGACTTAATAGGATACTCAGACTCCGATTATGCTGGATGTAAGGTCGATAGGAAGAGTACATCAGGGACGTGCCAATTTCTAGGAAGGTCCCTGGTGTCGTGGAGTTCTAAGAAACAAACCTCCGTTGCCCTATCCACCACTGAGGCCGAGTATGTTGCCGCAGGACAGTGTTGCGCGCAACTACTTTGGATGAGGCAAACCCTCCGGGACTTTGGCTACAATCTGAGCAAAGTCCCACTCCTATGTGACAATGAGAGTGCTATCCGCATGGCGGACAATCCTGTTGAGCACAGCCGCACAAAGCACATTGACATCCTGACATCACTTTTTGAGAGGACCACCAGCAAAAGGGAGATATCGAAGTGTTTTATATTAGCACCGAGAACCAGCTAGCCGATATCTTTACCAAGCCTTTAGATGAGAAGACCTTTTGCAGGCTGCGTAGTGAGCTAAATGTCTTAGATTCGCTGGAACTTGGATTGATTTATAGCATACATGTGTTCATGCCTTTGATCATGTTCCTTATGCATTTTGTTGTTTATTTATGGTGCTCAAGTTGTACAAACACTCCCCGGACCTCAAAAGTCCATGTGTGAGTGATGCACATATTTAGGGGGAGATGTGCTACAACTTGACCCTTTGAGACTAACCGTGTGCTTGAGTTTGCTTGATTTAGTCTCAAAGGTGGATTGAAAGGGAAAGGTGGACTTGGACCATGCAAGACTTCCACTGCACTCCGATGAGAGGGTAACTTACTCCAAGTTCATCTCAATATCCTTATTGCCTTTGTACTCTTATTTGAAGATTTTGGTGAGGCAATGGGGTTTAGGGGCCAAGATTGATCCCGTTTTGGTGCTTGATGCCAAAGGGGGAGAAAATAGGGCCAAAGCAAGAAATGGATCAGCTACCACTTGAGAATTTTGAAAATAGTAGAGTTAGAGCCTTTGTTTTGTCAAAATACTCTTGTTATCTCTTATTATCAAAAGTTGGTCTCTTGTGGGGAGATTGTTTGATTATGGGAAAAAGGGGGAGTTTTTGAATCTTTGATCAATTTTTCTTGGAATACCTCTCTTTATGTCTCTACAAGTGAATTTGACTTAGAGATAGGAATTTGAGTTCGATTTGCAAAAACAAACCAAGTGGTGGCAAAGAATGATCCAAATATGCCAAATTTGAATCGAAATCATTTCTTGTTCAAAATTGCACTTCTTTTAGTGGCTTTATGTTGTGTTGGCATAAATCACCAAAAAGGGGGAGATTGAAAGGGAAATGTGCCCTTGGCCCATTTCTAAGTATTTTGGTGATTTAGTGTCCAACACAAGTGCTTAAGTGTTGAACTATGCCAAATGGTGGACAAAGTGCAAATCAATACAAAGGTATGATTCTAGACTTAGTACATTGGTTTTTGTGTACTAACATATTTGTCTAAGTGCTAGAATCAGAGAAAATACAATTGGATAAGTCTTGGCTCGAGTAGCCAAGACTCTGCTCGGTCTGGGTGCACCGGACAGTGTCCGGTGCGCCGGGCTGGCTCTAGTGAAATGGCTGCTTTCGGGACTTCGACGGCAGTGTACGACTATAAATCACCGGACTGTCCGGTGGTGCACCAGACTGTCCGGTGAGCCATTCACACGCGAAGTCGTCGCTCTCAGGAAGCGATCAACGGCGTACGACTATAAATCACCGGACTGTCCGGTGGTGCACCGGACTGTCCGGTGAGCCAACGGTCGGCCGGGCCAACGGTCGACCGCGTAAACCGCGCGTGATGCGTGGCCGGGCCAACGGTCTGAAGGGGGCACCGGACTGTTCGATGTGCACCGGACAGTGTCCGGTGCGCTAACGGCTCCAAATCGCCAACGGTCGGCTGCGCCAGAATAGGAAAGAAATCCGCACCGGACAGTGTCCGGTGGTGCACTAGACTGTCCGGTGCGCCAGTCGACAGAAGGCAAGAATTGCCTTCCTGGATTGCTCTCAATGGCTCCTAGCTGCCTTGGGGCTATAAAAGGGACCCCTATGCGCATGGAGGACCAGACCAAGCATTCTCTAAGCATTCCTAAGCACCAAGACTCAAATTCCGCGCATTCGATTCTTTGTGATAGCAACTAGAGCTCCATTTCAGTAGATAACTTGTCGAGTTGTGTTGAGAGCTCGAGTTGTGACTTGTGTGCGTGTTGTTGCTCTGATTTTGTGTCTTGTGTGCGTTGCTCATCCCATCCTTACTTCTGTGCTTCTTTGAGATAATCAAATTGTAAGGGCGAGAGGCTCCAAATTGTGGAGATTCCTCGCAAGCGGGATATAGTAAAGTGAAAGCAAAACACCGTGGTATTCAAGTGGGTCTTTGGACCGCTTGAGAGGGGTTGAGTGCAACCCTCGTCCGTTGGGACACCACAACGTGGAGTAGGCAAGTGTTGGACTTGGCCGAACCACGGGATAAACCACTGTGTCTGTCTGTGTTGATCATCTTGTGGTTATTGTGTTTTGCAAGAACTCCTCTCTAGCCACTTGGCATTATTGTGCTAACTCCTAATCAAGTTTTGTGGCATTAAGTTTCAAGTTTTTACAGGATCACCTATTCACCCCCCTCTCGGTGCTCTCAACTGGTAGACCCGCTCCTGCAGCTTTCGCTCCTTCTCCTCCGCCTCGAGCTTATGCTCGGCTAGCAAAATCCCCCGGCTTTCAAGCATTTCCTCCCTGAAGGCGAGATCCTTCTCCCGTCTGGCGAGGTCCGTCTCCCGCCTATTCAGGGACGTATCCTACTCCTTGAGGTTCTCCTCGGCAAGGGCAATGTTGCTGGCCTTGTCCTCCAGCTCCAGCTGTGATTTTTTCATCCTTTCTATGGCCTCCATTTGCTAGACTCGCTGGGCCTCCAGGGTCTGGTCCAGGGCCTTCAGCTTGGCCTAGAGCTCTGTTGTGAGGGCCTCCCTCTCGCTTAGAGCCTCCTCCTTCTTGGCCAGCCTCTTCTCCTGTCGCGACGCATCCAGCTCCCTGGCAAACACCTTTTGGAGGTCCCTTTTGTAATCCTTGCAGTCCCGCGCAAGTTAGGACCGCTCAGAGGCGAACTGGCTTGATGCCGCCTTGGTGCGCTCCTCCTAGCTGGGTTTGCCAGTCACTGAGGCGCTGGTGCTCAGACTCCAACGCCTCCCATTCTCGCCGGATGGCTGCCTCGGTTTCATTGAGGGCTTGGTGGGCGTGAGACAGCACCCAGGGAAGGGGGATTGGCACCACGTCCGGCTTGGCACCTAACCGGAGCCGCCGCCCAAAAATCACCTCCACCTCCTCCGGAGCAGTTGGGGGGACGGAGCTGGACATGCCTCCTAGGTCACCCCCGGTGTCGGGAGCGGGTGCAGGTCCCCCAGCTGGGACCTCTTCCGCCGTCGTGGCGCCGCCTGACGCTAGCGCCGCCGCAGCCGGACCTCTAGCTGGGATGTGGGGGGCTTGTGGTGCTGTCTCGGCGGCAGCTGGATGTGCACCGCCGACACCACTCTCAGCAGATTTCTGCTGCTGAGAGTCAGACCCACCGGCGGGCCTGGTAACTAGCGAAGGAGGCGCGACCTTGGGAGCAGAGGGGGAGGAAGCCCTGGCAAACAAAGGATGGGTTAAGACCCTTCGGCATGATAACTAGACTCGTGAAAAAAGGGCTATACTTACTTGGGGCCCTAGACTTTCTAGCGACCCTGGAAGCGGGACGACCGCCGCTCTTGCTACTGTGGCTGTGCTGGCGGCGGTTGCTGCTGCTGCTGTTGTTGTGGTGGTGGTGGTGGCGGCAGCACCGGAGGAATGGCGCACCTCTGCACGCCGTGGGCCTGGGAGCTGGCCTCCCTGGCCCCGCCAGCATTCCTCTGGCATTTCTGGCGGGGTCCGAGACAAGTGACCCGTCGGCGCGACGCAACTGGTGTCGCCTCTCTTCTTCTGACCCCCTAGAACCAACTGGGGCGGAGGTGCTGCTTGTAGCCTCCTTACCCTTGTCCAAGGGGCTAGGGGCCACGGCAGGGGCGCTGGGGGCCGCACCGGCGGGCTAGGGACCCCCAGTCGGTACACCGGGGATCTGGATCCCTCGGAGGGGGTCCCGACCGCCGGTCTGATGAACTGCCACGCCGCTCTCAGTCGAGGGTCGGCAGCGTGGCCAAAACCGCCGTTCGCAGCCCTGAATCATCACAAAGCGCTGGGATGTCCTGAGGGAGTATCAATGATTCAGGGACAAAGGACTCACCAGTAATCCCCTTCACCAGGAGTTCTAGCTCCTCCTAGGACAGATCGGTGCCCGGCCCACGCTGGATCCGGTCGATATCACTCTGGCTAGTGAACCAGCAGCACAGACGAGGCCGCCTCTACAGCGGCATGACCCGGCGCTTCAGGAAGTCGCTGACCACATGCATGGAGGTCAGACCACCGATTGCCAAGGTCTTGATCCTGTCCAGTACGGGCAGGAGCTCTGGCGATAGTGATGGCTTGGTCCTCCAATGCTTGTGGTCGAGGGATGGCCCATTGCTCGGCAAGGCGAGGTGGTCGTTGGCCTCGGCGCTGGCAATCACCCAATCGCCGCGCCAGTTTTCCCACCTCGCGCCGCCGAAGGTGGAGATGTAGGCTACGCCTGAATCCGGCCTTGTCTAAAACTAGTAGTCACCAAGATGGTCCTTGGCCTTCCTAGACTTGACCAGCACGAAAAAATGGTGGAAGAGAGAAGTACAAGGGGCCACCCCTATGAACATCTCGCAGAGGTGGATGAGGATGGCCGCTTGGAGGATGGAATGGGGCGTAAGGTGCTGAAGCTGGAGCCCGAACTCCTCCAACAGCAGTAGGAAGAAAGGCGAGATCGGCAGCGCCAACCCGCAGGAGATGTAGGAGACGAATAACACGAACTCCCCGACGGCAAGGTCGCCGAGGGGAGCCGTGCCGGTGCGAATCCTTCCGGCGAGCCCTGGCGCACTCCACCCGAGCAGGTCGCACACCAGGTTGAGCGTCGCCTCAGTCTGGAAACGGTCGGGATGAGCTAGCGAATCCATTGCAACTACGGTGGCGCGAGCATGGAACTGAGGAGCGCAAAGGCAAAAGGGCACAGCCGGCGGCACGAGCATGGAACGAAGAAGCACAAAGGCAAAGGGGGCACAAGCGATTGGGAGAGAATGTGAAAGTGCGAAAGAGTAACTGCTGCACGAGGAGGGGAACCCTTTTTCAAGGGAGCCATAGTCCTCACTCAAGGAAACCCTTCCGTGCGCCACTCAATCGCCGCAGGAGATCTCGCCCGATGAGCACCAAGGACCAAGACAACCCAGTCTATGACACGGGGGCCCGGACCCACAAGTCATACGGATTGTGTGCCAGACTTCGAGTGCGAAAAGAGCGAACCACCATGCGGGGAGCGAACCGCCGCACACGATCGTGCACCGCCTCGGGGCCGCTGCGGAAGGATATTTTTAACCAAGGCGGCGGCAATGAGGCGCCCCATGCATGGCCCGATGAAACCGCCAGACGTGGGGGCTGTGGGTCAGTCGGCCACGGGGACAGATATGGCAGTTGATGTGACCGAAGGCAGATTGACAGCGCGTGCGTCGACAGATGCGCTGAATTAATGTGGCGCGTCAGCAGGCATGCTAAGATGGCGCCCCAATCACCGGTCGGGCCATGTTGAGGCGAAGTACAAGCTTTGGCCCCACCTGTAGGCTCGCATCCTCCTCTGGGGTGAGCCTAGGGGGCCACTGTCGATACCCTGAAACTAGGGTACCCCCTCCTACTGTATAAAGACGCAGCACCCACGTGGCTATCTCTCAGTCGCGTGGTAGAAGAGCTGTATGTGGGACCAGACCATGACTCGCCCCAGCCTTGGGCGACTACTCTGGGACCACAACAGTGCCTGACCCCACCACAGGGGCGGGTCCAAAGACGCCACGTGTCTAGAGAAATTGATATACTCCAAGGCATCAACAGTAAGTCCGGACCCCCATGGGAGAGCGTCGGACCCCTGGATATGCAGTCTGGACCTCCGAGGATGGTCCAGGACAGCCACATGTGCAAGCCGGACCCCTGGAATGGGATCCGGACCCCCCGTATGGGTTCCAAGCCGCCCACAATGGGGTCCCAAGGTCCCAGGACAGAACATACATAGGCCTTGAGCAGGACCCAGGCGGGGTCCGGTACCGACACGTGCCCAGACCTAGTCTGGTGCGGACCTGTCCGCATACACTTCTGCTCCCAGCTCAGGCGGAGACCCGATGCGGCCATGTGGACTACTGCACGTGACGTAAGCCAACAGATGGAGCCTGGCGTAAAGCCTCTAGGCTACACCGCCCCTGCATTTATTGAGGATAAGATGAGCGCCTGTCCATTCCAGTGGCAGGCGGTGTGCTCATCATTACTCGCACGTTACCAAGGAAACGGTCGCCGCTTATCAATACTGCGTGGACTGCGACCATCATGGCGCCCGGTGATTACTCAGGCATTATTAGTATTAATTATCCACATAATGTGTTCCATCCATTATGCTCTTGGGCCCACATATCGAAGCTCAGCACCCTTGTATGTGCCTCCCTTAAACTATAAAAGGTGAGGCACACAATGTTACAGGGACAAGTTCTCTAAGCTCTCAAGCTCTCTAAACTCAGGCTTACACACTCAATACAACATACACAGTGGAGGTAGGGTTTTACGCTCTGATGGCCTAGACCACTCTAATCCCTCGTGTGCTCTCGTGTTCATCCACCTTCCAATAGACAGGGAAACCACTAAGGCCCCCTCCTCATTTTAGGATTAGGGCGGGTGCATTCCACCACCCGGCCGAAGAATTTTCTCTCCGATAGTGTAGACTCGGCACTTGGTTCCCATAATATAGTGTCTCCAAATCTTGACAGCATGCACAACGGCTGCCAGTTCTAAGTCATGAGTGGGGTAATTCAACTCATGTTTCTGCAACTAGCGAGACGCGCAGGCGATGACCTGTCTTTCTTGCATAAGCACACTTCCCAGGCCCTGGCGACTTGCATCACAATATATATCAAAATTCTTCTGTAGATCTGGCATAATCAGCTCTGGGGCTGCCATCAATTTAGACCTCAATTGTTTGAAACTCTCTTGGCATTACTTAGTCCACTTAAACTCCTTGCCCTTCTCTAACAATGAGGTCATAGGCTTCGCAATCTTGGAGAACCCTTCAATGAATCGCTGGTAATAGCATGCGAGTCCCAGGAAACTCCGGATCTCCGAGACTGTACTTGGTATCTTCCAATCAACTATCGCTGCTACTTTAGCCGGATCCATAGAAATTCCTCCTTTGGAGATGATATGCCCGAGAAAATGTACTTCATCAAGCCATAAATCACACTTGGTAAATTTGGCATAAAGTTGATTATCTCGTAACTTCTGTAGCACCATCTGCAAATGCTCTTCATGCTCACTATCATTCTTGGAATAAATAAGAATGTCATCAATGAATACCATGACAAATTTATCGAGATACTCCATGAACACCTTATTCATCAAATTCATGAAGTAAGTTGGTGTATTTGTTAAGCCAAACGACATGACTGTGAATTCATATAAACCATATCGGGTTGAGAAAGCCATCTTAGGAATATTAGATGGCCTAATCTTCATTTGATGGTAACCCGACCTGAGGTCAATCTTAGAAAACACCCTAGCACCTCTCATCTGATCAAATAAGTCATCAATACGAGGTAATGGGTACTTGTTCTTAATGGTGACATCATTAAGTGATCTATAGTCCACACACATCTGTTGCGAACCATCCTTCTTCTGTACAAACAGTATCGGTGCTTCCTAAGGTGAGGAACTCGGACGAATGTACCCTTCCTCTTGCAACTCGGTTAACTGCTTCTTAAGTTCTTGTAACTCTTCTACGGACATCCTGTATGGGCGCTTAGAAATAGGAGCAGTCCTAGGTAAGAGATCAATGACAAACTCAACTTCCCTTTCTAGTGGCATCCCTGGTAACTCCTCCGGAAAGACATCTGGAAAATCCCTAACCACACGGATGTTGTCACCAACAAACTTCCCATCTAATAAGAACACCGCACGTCGGGTAGAGGTAGTTACTGTAATTTCAACTTCAAATCTTTCTCCTTTAGGGCTGGTGAGTTACAGTTCCCCTACCACATTGTATAACGGCCTTTGCCTTTCTTAACCATGACATACCAAGGATCAGATCTATACTGCTTTCTTCTAATATTATAGAGGTAGCCCAGAATTCTCTTCCCATGATTGTCAATGTCAATCTATGTGTCATGTAATTTGCCTCAACAAGCCCTTTAGGTGTAATTACTAACATTGATGTTTTCATATTTTTTTAGTGGTAGCTCATTTGTGTTGGCATATCGAGCAGACATAAATGAATGTGTAGCACCACAATCAAATAATATTGTTGTAGGAATTGCATTAATATAAAACATACCAAGTGTGATGTCAGCTCCTTCAGTAGTAGCATCAGCGCTGACTTGATTAACCCTGGCAATAGAGAATCCCTTGCCAGGAGTCTGTTGCTTGTTCTGAGCTGGTGCACTGGAATTCCCCACCGGACAAGCATTAGCATAGTGCCCAATCTGACTGCACTTGAAGCATGCAGGGCCGGTCTTCTACCCTGTAGGCCTCGCCGGCGTGCCAGTGGGGGCAACCTGACGAGTGTGGGGTGTTTGTGGAGTCCCCTGTGGAGCGTACGGAGTTGGACATGGTCCTCCTCCTGGACGAGCTGGTGTACCCTAGGGCGGCACATAGCGAGGACGAATATTGCTGCTACCCTGCCCCTAGGCAATGGCCTTCCTCTTCAAGTCTCCTAGTTTAACACGCTTGTGTTCAATAGCTAGAGCTTTATCAAGCAACCTCTGAAATGATGGAAACATGTGAGCAACCAGTGCGTGCTGCAGTGGCCCATTGAGTCCTTATGTGAAGTGCTCTTGCTTCCTTTCATCATCAGCCACTTCATCAGGAGCATATCTTGATAGCTGGATGAATTTATCATGATACTCGCTGACAGACATGTTGCCTTGCTTCAATGATAGAAACTCCTTTTTAATCTTCATCAGTCTAGCAGGAATGTGGTAGTTTCTGAATTGAGTTGTAAATTCCGCTCAAGTGATAGTATCAGCAGCATCATGGGCAACAACATAAGAATCCCACTAGTCAGCAGCAGGACCAGTCAGATAACCAGAAGCATAGAGAACCTTCTCCTGATCGAAGCATTGGACCTTCTCCCGGGTTTAAGGGACAAAGTCGGGTGCATCTCATATGTGCGCCAAGGAAGAACAACACATATAATAATAGAGTGCATAGAGATAAATGTCATAAATATCATAAATATACTTATTACATAACGGAAGTCTTACAAAATAAATGATAAATGTAAAACGAACTAAATCTTATTTCCTTGGCGCCACAAAGCTGACTGGGAGACACCACCTAAATTAAGTCAAACTCCTCGTTGGGCGGCACCTCTTGAACCACCTGTTCTTCTCCTGTGGGGGTGTGAGACAGCAAGGGTGAGCTCACATACATTCATAGCTCAACAAGCTGTGGGGAATAATGTGCATGAACTCACCAAAGGTGGGAGTTCATGTGAAGTGTAAGGCTGATCAACAAAATAAAGGTTGAAGCTAAGCATTGGTTTTATAAGTTGGTCAAAATTTTATTAGTAGTTACTAAGTGTAAGTAAATACCAAACCATAGTAATAATAAATAAAAGTAATAATAAAATAATCCCAAAGCGATGCAAATGACAAATTGAATTTAATTCCATAAATTAATCATGTGAGGGTCCGAGCTGCTCATGACCATGAACACGGCTAGTATACCAGTTTTACACTCTGTAGAGGTTGCGCATCTTTACTCACAAGTCATGTTACCCATCTACTAAGAGAAGGCCAATCCCATACACCTCTACCGAGGAGGCGAGGTAGGGTAACACTACAAGGCCTTTACAAAGTTCCACTAGCTTCAGAAAACCCGCTACAGTTTATAGGAAGCTCCAATGCAGGGATCCCTCGCCTGACCACCATCGCAGCAAAATCAACCCAAGGACCTCCCTACACTGACCTCTCCCCTACTTCCCTTGCCCCTTTTGGGTAAGGTAGTCATCCACTAGCTTTCATATTAATCAGCCAAGGGCGTCCCATACCACCCTTGTGGTAGCACTGTTTTCATGGGTGGTCACTCCATGTTCCCATTAACATAATGATCTTAACATGAACAGTAATAATAAACTGATAATAAAAGTGTAATCATGAATAATGTATCTCCATACCCAAAACCACATAAAGCAATAGCAAGTACTACCCAAAAAGTTCAGTGGTAATCAAGGCATAACGATAGTCAAACTGGGGTAACCTATTGGGTCCCATCAAAATTAACCTATGTAGATCATTATGATTAATAAGAACATGACTGGGTAAAAAGAAGTGATCAAGGGCACAACTTGCCTTCAACGAGCTCCTGCTCAGCAGTCTCCTGCTGCTGAACCCCCGGTTCCTCAGTAGCTTGCTCGTCTACTCGCATCATTACAAACATACATAGTATAACAAAAATTAACATCACACCAAACAACAGATCAAAATGCATAATAATATTATACGCTGCGTAACGAGATCATAGGAACAAGAACCACTAAATTTGGAGTTATATTTATTTAGTTATGAATTTCTGAAGCTATCAAGTACTTGGAATAGCATAACTCATGTGAATAATTTTAGTTTAAGTTTCATGGCTAAACAAAGTTACTAAGTGATAAACAATATTAAAAGAAAATTAATGCCACTGTAATGGGTCAATTTGGAGTTAAAATAAATTTAATATGAATTATACAAGTTTATGGAATTATTTTTGGTACTAAAAATCAATTTCCCTAATTATTTCTCTATTTTTATTTCCTTCTAGACTGCGCGTCAAATTCCAGAAAGGCCAGGGGCTTTCTCACAAAAACCCCACAGACTTAGATCTAACGTGTTGATGGACGACGGGTTGATTGGCCAGAAACTGAGGGGCTCGGTTGCAAATTTATGAGACGAAGAGGTATCGGCCATCTTTGGCCATCCGATCAGAATCAGACGCGCTAGATCATAACGCGAACCGGTACGAGCCGCAAGCGCATGATTCCGATCCAACGGTCTACAAGCATGGTTTCCTTTTGCCCGCACATCCGATGATCACAGGCCGAGATCGACACGGCCGAATCGGTACGCTCACTCACATCGTGGACATTGATAATGAATCTATGTCACACCCGTGTTTTAGGGGTCCAAAACTCAGGCGCGAAATAAACACCAGGTGTGCTGGGACCAAGTCTCACACATATGATGAATAGTGATACAGAAACAAATGTCACATCTTTACTATATAATAGGGGTTCTATACAAAATAAATAAAGAATTACATCATATGAAGACACGATCCAGCAACCCAAAGTTGACTGGAAGACGACGACCTAGACCTCTCACGAAATCATCACAGCATCCTCCATGAGCCTCATCCTGCGGTACCTGTTCTTGACCTGTGGGGGGTGAGACAGCAAGAGTGAGTTCACATACGTTCATCGCTCAACAAGTTGTGGGGAATAATGTGCATAAACTCGCCAAAGGTGGGAGCTCATGTGAAGTGTAAGGCTTACCAAAGAGAATGGTTGAAGAGCATTGCTTTTAAAGTTGGTCAAAATTTTATTAGCAATTACTAAGTATAAGTAAATACTAACCCAATTAAGTAGTAGAACAAAAGTTATAACAACACCCGCAATGCAATGCATATGACAAATTGAATTTAGTTCTATAGATTAATCATGTGAGTGTCCGAGCTGCTCATGACCATGAGCATGGCTGATATACCAGTTTTACACTCTGCAGAGGTTGCGCATCTTTACCTATAAGTCATGTTACCCATCTGCCGAGAGACGACCAATCCCATACACCTCTACCGAGGAGGCGAGGCAGGGTAACACTATGAGGCCTTTATAAAGTTCCACTAGCTTCAGAAAACCCACTACAGTTTCTAGGAACCTCCAATGCAGGGACCCCTCGCCTGACCGCCATCGCAGCAAAATCAACACAAGGGCCTCCCTACACTGACCAATCCCCTACTGCCTTCCTCCACGGGACAGAACTTCTCTCGACAACCTGATCCCTCTCTCTCTCTTGCTCTCATGGCGATGGTGGCTCAGTTGATGGGAGGGCCTGGGTTTTATGATGCGAGTGCAATCCAGATTTGACCTGATCTCTAGAATCACGCGCGCAGAGATCGATTGATTTGATTGGAGTCCGCCTCGATCGGGAGCTGGGAGGAGAATCTATCCGTGGGCCCACGTGCTAGGGAAATCGCGGTACGGCTGGTTAGGCTGACGACCTAGCCCTAGTTGTCAACGTGTGGCTGAGGTAGAATGGGCTAAGCGAGTGGAGAGGCAGAAGGATGGGCCGGGGTGTGGGGGTTTCGGCCCACCAACAATCACTGCTATTCTCTTTTCTTTTTTTTCTTTTTTCTAATTCTTTTCAATTTCCCAATTTAAAGATTCAAACTGAATTTTAAATTCCTGTTTTAAATTTTAGATTTTCAAATATTTAAATACCATTCAATTGTGAGTATATCCTCTACTGTCTTCATTATTTTTATTTATTATTTTCCTTGTCCTCTATTTATGGGAGCAATAAATGGTTTCATAAGCATTTTCTACTTTATATTTTTATTTAGAATTGGAGGTCAAGTCTATGTTTTCTATAAAATACATCACCACAAATTCATCATTTAGAGATCGACCCTTTTATCAATTTATTAGTTACTTAACTAATTTAATATTATTGAATGTGAGGAGGGAGAATCCTAATAGATTAAAGGTCTTCAAAATAAATTCTCACCACACTATTATATATATTTTTATCTCTCTATCTTATTATTTCATGATATATTATTATTATTATTATTATTATATTTTTTATACCAAATTTTGGGCTTTACAAATTCTACCCCCTTAACAATAATCTCGTCCTCGAGATTTGTAAGAAAAAGGATGTAGAAGAAATTGTTTGTAGTGTATGGGTTAGTTTCTAATTGATTTTAATACCAAAACTCTTCTTTTTTCTATATCGCAAATTATCAGGTGATTAGGAAAGCTGGGTATATATGGGTATAACCACTTTATTATGCAAGATAAAAGATATCTTTAAAGCATTTATAGGTTTGGGGTAAGAAAGAGTAGGGTAAGAAAAGACTCCATCCAAGATTGTGGCTCTTGATTCTTTTGAAGATCTGGCTTGAATCTTATCCTTCCTTGATTTGATGAGGTCGATCATCTTCGATCTTCGTTCTTGAAGTTGTTATCCGAATCAGGGACATGTAGTTAAGATAAAGTAGTAGGTGGAGCAGCTAGTTTAGTAGGTGGCTATGAGTGAAATGAGATTAGTCAGAATCTGGTTGGGTTGTTTTGCTTCTAAATGGTTTGGATAGGTTATGTAACCTATTATGTAGGTCAAGTTGTTGGGTATGGCCGAGTTAATCCCAGTCACCCATCTAATCTTAAATGAATTAGGAGTACGGTCTTATCCTTTGTACCAGCATTAAGTAACTCATACTAGATTAGAACATATTAGATTAGATATGATCTAGACTAGTTTAGATTAGATAGATCTACCAGGGTAGGATATATATTATTAGGATATGCTAGAATCTTTTGAGATAAGATGGATCTATTAAGATAAGAGAGAACCTTTCAAGATAAGATGGATATATTTGATATATTCTAGTGGGGTACTCTTAGTTGGTCTAGTTTATCTTATAAACAATTTATGAGGATATTTTTTTAACATAAGATAAACCTATCAGGATAAGCTGGAATGCTTTAAGTTAAGAGGGATCTATTTGTCGGCGTTTCGGACCCGGGGGGTCCCTGGACCGACGAGTGAAATTGTCGTTGTGTGCCCCTGCCTAGATGGGTTGGCGCGGGATGGAACACAAGAGGTGGGGCAAGCCTTGTATTATCCTGCACCAGGGGTGCCGCTCGTAGTAGGGGTTGCAAGCACGTCGCGAGAGGGAGAGAGAGAGAGAGAGGGAGCCTGTTCGTTCGCTCCTTCCCCGCGCGAACCTCCCTCCAGGATGGCCTTGGACCTCCCTTTTATAGACGCAAGGAGAGGGTCCAGTCGTACAATGGGGGTGTAGCTATGTGCTAACGTGTCCGGCAGAGGAATGCCTAAGCCCTGTGTACATGCCAACGTGGTTGTCGGGGGAGAGCTTGAGCCCTGTACACGTGATAGTGTGGCCGTCGGAGAAGTGCCTGAGCCCTGTAGGAGCACAGCTGGCAGTACGGCAAGGATCCTGCTGACGTCTCCTTGCTGCTGTAAGGGGCTGAGAGCCACCGGCGTCATGGTTGCATGCGGGGCACCATCATTACCCGTCGCCGGGGTAAGCCAGATGGGACGCCGGTCTTGTTCCTTGTAGCCTGAGCTGGCTAGGGATAGGGTAATGATGTATCCCCTATTGGCGCGGTCGGTCCAAGCCCAAGGTCGGGCGAGGCGGAGACTTCTCTTGAGGCCGAGGTCGGGATCAGGAGAGGACGTGATTCCTCCCAAGACCGAGGTCGAGGCCGAGTCCGGGGGTCGGGCGAGGCGGAGACCTCCTCTTGAGGCCGGAGCCTGAGGTCCAGCGAGGCGGAGCTTCCTGTTGCGCCCGAGGCTGAACTCGGTGGTTGATCATGACTTGTTGTCAGTCTTCGCCTGGGTGGTTGGCACGGCAGTCGAAGCGGGGCGAGCGACGCTGTTTTCCCGTCATATCGGACAGTAAAAGGGAGGGGCGAAGTGACTGCGGTCACTTCGGCCTGGCCGACTGAGGCACGTGTGTCAGGATATGGCGTTAGGTGTCCCCTGCATTGAATGCGCCTGCGAAGCGATCGGTTGGTGAGGCGGTCTGGCCAAGGTTGCTTCACAACGAATCCTGCCTGAGCCGAGCTTCGGGAGGGCCGAGGGGGCGCCCGCTGCCTGAGGAGGCCCTTGGGCGAGGCGTGAACTTGTCTGGGACTACTGCTCCAGCCCGAGGCTGCGCTCGGGCGAGGTCGCATCCCTTGGGTAGACGAAGCCTTGACTTGAACCGCGCCCATTAGTTGGTCTGAGGGTGTTTACCCATCGTGATTAGGAGTGTTGGGGGTACCCCTAATTATGGTACCCAACAGTAGCCTCCGAGCCTCGAAGGGAGTGTTGGTACTCGCTTGGAAGCTTTTGCCGCATTTTTGGTGAGGGGACCGGCCTTTCTCGGTTTTGCTTTGTTCTGGTGGGTGCGCGCGAGCACACCCGCCGGGTGTAGCCCCCGAGGCCTCGGAGGAGTGGTTTGACTCCTCTGAGGTCTTAATGCTTTTCGTGGTGTCTCGGCCGGTCTGATCGTTCCCTCATGCGGCCTGGCCGTAGCCCGGGTGCATGGTCAGGTTCCAAGTTATCAAGCTGGTTTGTTGACGCTGTCAACAGTTTGGCTGTAGCTGGGTGCGAGAGCAGCCCCCGAGCCTCTGCACGGAGCGAGAGGATGATCAAGGACTTTCCCGACTTTTATCATACGCCCCTGCGTCGCCTTTCTTCAAGGAGGAGGGGGGGAAAGTGCCATGTTGCCCTTGGAGGGCGCCGAACATGGTGTTTCCAGTGAGCTGCTAATGGGTGATCCGAGTGGACGCCCGTGCCCAGTTCGTTAGGGGTCGGCTGGTGGCCTAGAGGCGCGCTCCAAAAGTACCTGCGGGTGATTCGCCGGACTCGGACCCCTTCGACAGGGTCCGAGGGCTCGATGCCTCCCTCCGGTGGGATTCCATTACAAATCGTTCCCGCTGGTCCCGGAAATGTCCTAGGGTACCTCGGGAGTGTAGCCCGAGCCTCGGCCATGTATCAGACGTACCCAGAGTCATCCCTCACTCTGCGTGCTCTGGGCGGCTGTCGAACCCTTCCGAGGGGCCAGCCTTCGAACCCCTGATCAGTAATGGGCGCGGAGCCCGGGTGCTCTGGGGCGGCTGTCGATCCCTTCCGAGGGGCCAGCCTTCGAACCCCTGATCAGTAATGGGCTTGAAGCCCGAGTGCTCTAGGGCGGCTGTCGAAACCTTTCCGAGGGGCCAGCCTTTGAACCCCTGATCAGTAGGAGGGCTCAGGGCCCGCTTCCTTCGTCGAGAAGGATCCTTTCCGAAACATCCCCTTTCCCGGTCCTTGTAGCGAGAGCGAGAGAGAGAGAGAGAGAGAGATAGGAGGAGGGGAAGGATATGTATTTAAATAAGGTGGCACACCTTTTCTGACGCGGTCATCATGGCGGAGGTGAAACGATGCCCACCTCGCCTGCCAGAGGTGCCGCTTGCTCTGCCAGGGAGTTAATGCGACGGGACGGGCGATTCGCGTGGCGCCCGTTGCGCGTGCGAGCCATTCGAGGAACAGAACATGGGTGCGTCGTCTTCACGCTGTGGGAGAGGGCTCTCCCGTCGCTTCAGGAGGGGACGCGAGCCTGCAGGCGATTTGACCGCTGCTTCCGCTCGTCTACCGCTGCAATTACTGCCGGCCCACTTCTGGTCATGCCAACCGTCGTGCCTACCCCGCGGCTGGCTGACCCGTGGCCGTCGCCTTTAATTGGCACTATTGGGTCATGCGCAGGGCTGCCTCGAGTCGCGGTACTTGTTCCGCAGTTGAGGAGGTGCGGCATTCGGCGCAAGTGGCGGTGCGGCTCTTTGCACGTTGTAACCGGCGTGCCAGTTACATGACATGCGGGCCCGCTTCCTTTGCGCTAGTCCACCAGATGTGGTCGAAGCCGAAAGGGCGAACAGTTGCGGTGCGGTTGGATGCTTGTCGCGTGGCAGTCCACCCTTTCGACCATCGGTTTCTGCGAAGATGGCAGAGCATTTGTAACTGCGGGGTGGTTACATGCCTTGCGTGCGGCGGTTCGCCTTCTTCGCGCTTCGGATCAGCTCGTATGACATGTGGGACCCAGCCCCCGTGTCATAGGGGGAGAACCCTGGAGTATGTCAGTGGAGACTTTGCCCGTGACGCTATGGGGTGCAAGTGAGGAGGTCTGCCTATAAAAGGGGATCGATCCCCCGGGCAGTGGCCATGCCTTCATTCTCCCCTCAGGCATTGCGCCCTTCCATCTTTTGAGCCCCCGGATGGGGTGCACCAGTGTCGCCTTGCTCTTGCTGTCGTTGGAGGAGCGCGGCCTCGTGGAGATTGGCGTTCTTCAGCCACCGCTCGGCTTCAAGGATTTTCGTCGTGCAGCCCGGCTGCATTCCCTCACCAATGGTCAGTTTGGTGGGGAGAAGCAAGCCGGGCTACGGCCTCCGCCCCGCCCACAGCTTCAAGGATCTTCGTCATCCTTGCTGCGGCGGAGGGCGAGCTGAGCCCGGGTTCTACCTCCCACATGGGCCAGCAGGTCGTCTCTTCCTTCAGCATTCAGGGGAGAGAGCGCTCACCGGCTTTGCGGAGGGGGCGGACTTCAGCAACGCGGGACCGATCGGCCGCAAGCGTCGTCAGCTCCAGCGTGCCTCTGGGCCAGACCCCCGGCTCTTTGGCTTTGATGGCTTGTCCTCGCCCCTCGAGTGGAGACGTGGGTGAGGGCCACATCACAGCAGCGTCTGCCCTGAGGTCATCGCTGCTGCTGTTTAGCCGCCCAAAGCGAGGGTCGTTGTCGCTGCTGGTGTGGTGGTCGGTGGCAAGCCATCTGGAGTTTATTGCCCCGCAGGCCCTCTGGTTTGGAGGTTGTTCATACCCGCGGCAGCGGAACTGGAGTCCCGTTTGTAAGGGGATATACTAGGTTTTTGCCGAAGCAAAATGTAACCGCTTCAAGGACTTAGACATTTGTCGTAGGTCGGGAGAACCGCTGAGGGTTCTGCCGACGTCTAAGTCTGTGTAGCATAGTTACCCCAAGTATATGTGTTTGTTCTTTGTGGCTGTTGAGGCCTGAACATTTGGGTATTCGAGTATAAAGCTGTGTTTCTTCCTCATTCCGAGCACTGGGACTTGCCTATTGGCTAGCCGAACCACTTAACCGAGCGTGAGTTGCCTTTCGCGGAAGGTGACGAGTGAGGTATCCGTATCCCAGAGGCGTAGGAGTCCCTCGGCTCGGTCGGCCTTGCTGCTCTAGGCCTCTCTTGCTCAGTTCTTAGAACCCTTGGCTGCTCTGCGATGAGCCAGAGCCGGAGGCAGTGGTGTTGGCGCGGACAGAGGCGGAGTCGGCTTGAAAAGAGAATTCGTCGGCCCGGGAGCTGGCGGCTTCCCAGGCCGAGGAAGATGTGGTAGCAGCAGCTGGAGCTTGGCCAAGACATCCGCTGGCGCGGTGCTGGCGTCCTCCCTTGGGTGGAGGTCCTTTCGCCCGGGTCGCCGTCCGAGGCCGAGCCAGGTTCCGCTGAGGGTGGAAACAACGCCGAGGGTGCTGCTGCTCCCCCTGCCGGTGCCTGAACCTGCAGGAACAGTTTGTCTGTAGCATGCGCATGTTTTTCACGGCTGCTGAGGCCTAAACACTTTATCGTCGTGCTAAAGAGCTGCGTTTTCTTTCCTCTCGTTTTAAGCATCACGACTTGTCTGTCAATAGCAGAATCGTTTATCCAAGCGAGAGTTACTTTTCGCGGAAGGTGATGAGTGAGGTATCCATATCCCGGAGGCGTAGGAGTTCCCTGGCTCGGTCGGCCTTGCCGCTTACGTGCACTCTCATTTGGTCGTAGGATTCCGTTATCGATACAGTCGAGAAGGCACGAAAGTCGTTTTCTACCCGAGTGTTTGGACTTGTTCGATTGCAGGATCGCTTATCTGAGCGTGAGTTACTTCTCGCGGAAGGTGATGAGTGAGGTATCCATATCCCGGAGGCGTAGGAGTTCCTCGGCTCGGTCGACCTTGCCGCTTACGTGTACTCTTGTCGTTTTCAGGATCCCGCTATCGATACAGAAGTCGAAAGCACGAAGGTCGTTTTGGTAGAAAAAAATTTTTCGAGGAAAATTTTGACGCAGAGGGGGTTCCCCCCTTCTAGCCCCCGAGGGAGGGTCGGGCTTTGCTGAGGCAAGGCCGACCCTTCCTTGACGGTTAGACTTTGTGTATGTAAAGAAAACGAGGTACACGAACGACTTAAAACATCTTAAGGGTAGAAGCGATGTAGCTGTTGGATGTTCCAAGCATTGTTGTAGACCTCGCCTTGGTCGTTGGCCAGCTTGTATGTTCCGGGCTTCAAAATCTTGGCGATGATGAAGGGTCCTTCCCAGGGAGGAGTGAGCTTGTGGTGCCCTGGGGCGTCCTGTCGCAGACGAAGCACCAAGTCTCCCACTTGGAAGCCTCAGGGCCGAACGCTTCGGGCGTGGTAGCGTCGCAGCGACTGCTGGTACCGCGCCAAATGTAGTAAGGCAATGTCCCGAGCCTCTTCGAGCTAGTCCAACGAGTCCTCTCGGCTGGTCTGGTTGCTTCGGTCGTCGTACGCGCTGGTCCTCGGGGAGCCGTATTCTAAGTCCGTGGGGAGGACGGCCTCGGCCCCATAGACTAGAAAAAACGGCGAGAAACCCGTGGCTCGGCTCGGCGTCGTCCTCAGACTCCAGACTACCGAGGGTAGCTCTTTCATCCACCGCTTGCCGAACTTGTTGAGTTTGTTGTAGATCCTCGGTTTAATTCCCTGTAAAATCATACCGTTGGCACGCTCCACCTGCCCATTCGTCATGGGGTGAGCTACGGCGGCCCAGTCCACACGGATGTGGTGGTCGTCGCAGAAGTCCAGGAACTTTTTTCTGGTGAACTGCGTGCCATTGTCGGTGATGATGGAGTTTGGGACCCCGGATCGATGGATGATGTTGGTGAAGAACGCCACCGCCTGCTCGGACTTGATGGTGGTCAAGGGTCAGACCTCGATCCACTTGGAGAATTTGTCGATGGCGACCAGCAGGTGCGAGTAGCCTCCGGGTGCCTTTTGCAAGGGACCGACAAGGTCTAGACCCCACACAGCAAATGGCTAGGTGATGGGTATCGTCTGCAGGGCCTGAGCGGGCAGGCGTGTCTGCTTCGCGTAGAATCGACACCCCTGGCAGGAGCGTACAATCCTAGTGGCGTCGGCCACCGCGGTTGGCCAGTAGAAACCTTGTCGGAAGGCATTCCCCACGAGGGCTCGAGGTGCGGCATGGTGGCCGCAAGCCCCCGAGTGTATTTCTTGCAACAGCACTTGTCCTTGGGTGATGGATATGCATCATTGGAGGATGCCCAAGGGGCTGCGGTGATAGAGCTCCTTTTCATCACCTAGTAAGACAAACGACTTGGCGTGCCGAGCCAGTCGCCGAGGTTTGGCCTTGTCGAGGGGAAGCTCTCCTCGGAGGAGATATTCCAGGTACGGGGTCTGCCAGTTCGGATCTGGTGTGACCCCATTCTGTTCCCCCTCGACGGGCAAGGCCTCCTCCTCGATGGCAGAGAGTACCTCGGGCTCGACCGAGGCCTCCTCGGGCTCGACTGAGGGTACCTCGGGCTGGGCCGAGGCTTCCTCGGGCTCCTGGCGTGTCATCGATCTTGACGGATGGTTGATGTAGGTCTCTAGAGAAGACGTCCGGGGGAACCGTCGTCCACCCCGAGGCTATCTTCGCCAGCTCATTCACAGTCTCGTTGTACCGTCGGGCGATGTGGTTGAGCTCCAGCCTATAGAACTTGTCTTCTAGGTGCCGGACTTCATCGCAGTAGGCTTCCATCCTCCAGTCGCAACAGTGGGAGTTCTTCATGACTTTGTCGATGACAAGCTGTGAGTCGCCACGAGCGTCGAGGCGCCAGACCCCTAGCTCGATGGCGATGCGCAGCCCGTTAACCAGAGCCTCGTACTCGGCCACGTTGTTTGATGCCGGAAAATGGAGGCGTATGACTTAGCGAAGATGCTTTCCGAGGGGTGAAACAAAGAGCAAGCCAGCGCCTGCTCCTGTTTTCATGAGTGACCCATCGAAGTACATGGTCCAAAGCTCGGGTTGGATTGGAGTTGTTGGTAACTGGGTGTCAGTCCACTCAGCCAGGAAGTCTGCCAAGACCCAGGATTTTATGGCCTCCCAAGGGGCGAATGATAGCGTTTCGCCCATGAGCTCCACCGCCCACTTTGCTATTCTACCCGAGGCCTCACGGCACTGGATGATCTCCACCAGGGGGAAAGATGACACCACAGTCACCGGATGAGACTCGAAGTAGTGTCGCAACTTTCGCCGTGTCAGAATCACCACGTAGAGCAGCTTCTGGATCTGCGGGTAGCGGACTTTGGTCTCAGAAAGCACTTCGCTGATGAAGTAGACTGGCCTCTGGACGAGCAGTGCATGCCCTTCTTCCCGTCTCTCGACTATGATCGCGGCGCTGACCACCTGAGTGGTCGTGGCTACGTAGATCAAGAGGGCTTCTCCTGCAGCGGGGGGCACCAGGATGGGTGTGTTTGTAAGGAGCGCCTTAAGGTTTCTGAGGGCTTCCTCGGCCTCGGGGGTCCAAGTGAAGCGCTCGGCCTTCCTTAAGAGGCGGTACAGAGGCAAGCCTTTCTCGCCAAGGCATGAGATGAAGCGGCTCAGAGCCGCAAGGCATCCCATGACCCTCTGTACTCCTTTCAAATCTTTGATCGGTCCCATGTTGGTGATGGTCGTGATTTTCTCTGGATTGGCCTCGATGCCCCGCTCGGAGACGATGAATCCCAGGAGCATGCCTCGGGGCACTCCGAAGACACACTTCTCGGGATTGAGTTTCACGCCTTTCGCTTTCAGACACTTGAATGTCGTTTCAAGGTCAGAGCGAAGGTCGGAGGCTTTCTTCATCTTGACAACGATGTCATCGACGTAAGCCTCGACCGTTCTGCCGATGTGTTCTCCGAACACGTGGTTCATGCACCTCTGGTAGGTGGCGCCTGCATTCCTCAAACCAAATGGCATTGTAGTGTAACAGTACATGCCAAAAGGTGTGATAAAAGAAGTCACGAGCTGGTCAGACTCTTTCATCTTGATTTGGTGATAACCTGAGTAGGCATCGAGGAATGATAGGGTTCCGCACCCAGCAGTGGAGTCCACAATTTGATCGATGCGAGGTAGAGGGTAGGGAACCTTCGGACATGCTTTGTTTAAACTGGTGTAGTCTACGCACATCCTCCATTTCCCATCCTTCTTCCTTACAAGAACAGGGTTAGCTAACCATTTAGGATGGAATACCTCTTTGATGAACGCTGCCGCGAGTAGCTTGTGGATCTCCTCGCCTATGGCCCTGCGCTTTTCTTCGTCAAAACGGCGTAGGGTTTGCTTCACGGGTCGGGCTCCAGCTCTGATGTCCAGTGAGTGCTCGGCGACATCCCTTGGTATGCCGGGCATGTCTGAGGGACTCCACGCAAAGACTTCGGCGTTTGTGCGGAGAAAGTCGACGAGCACTGCTTCCTATTTGGGGTCGAGCTCGGAGCCGATTCGGACTTTCTTGCTGGCGTCGTTGCTGGGGTCGAGAGAGACGGACTTGACCACCTCAACTGGTTCAAAGTTGCCAGCGTGCCGCTTCGCGTCAGGCACCTCCTTGGAGAGGCGTTCCAGGTCGGCGATGAGGGCCTCGGACTCGGCGAGGGCCTCAGCGTACTCCACACACTCCACGTCGCATTCGTACGCGTGGCGGTACGTGGATCCGACGGTGATGATCCCGTTCGGGCCCGACATGGTGATGAACATGGCGTAGCATGGTCTTCCCAACACCGCGTGGCGGGTTCCTCGGAACCCGATCACCTCGAAGGTGAGGGTTTCCTTTCGGAAGTTGGAGGGAGTCCCGAAGCATACGGGTAAGTCGATCCGTCCGAGGGGCAGGATTCGCTTTCCGGGCGCGATCCCATGGAAGGGGGCCACGTCGGCCTGGACCTCGGACCTATCAACCCCCAAGAGTTCTAGGGTCTCAACGTAGATGATGTTAAGGCTGCTGCCTCCGTCCATAAGGACTTTAGAGAGCCTAACGTTGCCGATGATCGGATCGACGACGAGCGGGTACCTCCCTGGGCTTGGCACGAAGTCGGGGTGGTCGCCTCGGTCGAAGGTGATAGGCTTGTCGGACCAGTCTAGGTAGACTGGCGCTGCCACCTTCACCAAGCAGACCTCCCGGCGCTCCTGCTTGCGGTGCCAAGCCGAGGCATTCGCCGCCTGCCCGCCGTAGATCATGAAGCAGTTGCGGACCTCTGGGAACTCTTCTTCCTTGCCGCCCTCCTTGTTGTTGTCATGGCCCTTGCCATCTTCCGCCGGGGGCTCGGTCTTATGGATGTAGCGCCGGAGCATGACACAGTCTTCAAGGGTGTGCTTGACGGGACCCTGGTGATAGGGGCACGGCTCCTTGAGCATCTTGTCGAACGCGTCGGCCCCTCCAGGAGGTTTTCGAGGGTTCCTATGCTCGGCCGCAGCGACGAGATTCGCGTCAGCGGTGTCGCGCTTCGCTTGCGAATTGTTCTTGGCCTTCTTCTTTGTGCCCCGCTGGGCGGACGCCTCGGGGGCGTCTTTCTTCGGCTCTCCCTGAGGCTGGTTGTCCTTTCAGAAGATGGCTTTGATCGCCTTTGACCCGAGGCGAACTTGGTGGCGACGTCCATTAGTTCGCTCGCACGGGTGGGAGTCTTGCGCCCCAGTTTGCTCACCAGGTCTCGGCAAGTGGTGCCGGCAAGGAAAGCCCCGATGACATCCACGTCGGTAACGTTGGGCAGCTCGGTGCGCTGCTTCGAAAACCGCCGGATGTACTCTCAGAGGGACTCCCCTGGCTGCTGGCGGCAGCTTCGGAGATCCCACGAGTTCCTAGGGCGCACGTACATGCCTTGGAAGTTTCCCGCGAAAGCCTTGACCAGATCGTCCCAGTCAGAGATCTGTGTAGGAGGCAGATGCTCCAGCCAGGCTCGGGCGGCGTCGGAGAGGAAAAGGGGTAGATTACGGATGATGAGGTTGTCATCATCCGCCCCTCCCAACTGGCATGCCAGTCGTAGTCCGCGAGCCACAACTCCGACCTCGTCTCCCCCGAGTACTTGGCGATGGTAGTCGGGGCTCGGAAACGGGTAGGGAACATCGCACGTCGTATGGCCCGGCTGAAGACTCGTGGACCGGGTGGTTCGGGCGAGGGGCTGTGATCCTCCTCGCGGTCGCAGCGTCCCCCACGCCTGAGATGGTAGCCTCGGCGCACGTTCTCGTCGAGGCGGGCTCGTCGGTCGAGATGGTGGTGCTCGTTGCCAAGGCGATCTCGGGCGGCAGGTGCCTCATCTCGCATGCGCTCGGGATGGACCGAGGCTTCCCGCATGCGTCAGGAGGACACCACGTGATGCTCCGAGGGGTTAGCTTGCCTCCGGGAGGCAGAGCTCTCGGCTCGTCGAACTACGGCGCCTTCCAGGAGATCATTGAGTTCGCCCTGGATACGCCGTCCCTCGGTGGTGGATGGCTTCGGCATGGCTCGAAATAGCATTGCCGCTGTAGCTAGGTCCTGGCCGGACCTGTTGACGGCCGGGGGCAGCGCTGCCCTGGCGTTGTCGATGATGCGGCGATGGACGTCTTGGGCCCGATGACAGGCTCCTCCGACGAGTGTCCGGCCTGCCCACTCCTGTTTGATGTTCTGTCGAAGCTGCATAAGCCGGCCTGCTTCCCCGTCGACCCGGGCCCACATCTCATGGATTTGCTCGAGCTGTGTGTCCCGACCCCCCGCAGGGACTGGGACCACAGCTAGCTCCCACGGGATGTCAACGCGAGGTGCGGGCCCAGGGGGATCGTCAACCTCCGGCATACCGAGGTGGTTGCCTTCGTTGTGATCTCCGTGATCGACGTGGAAACATTCGCGACTTGGGCTGTAACCCTCATTGTCAAGGTCGTGGCCATCGTCAGAACAACCGAAGAGACAGTGGTCACATGCGGACATGAAGTCCCGCATGGCACTGGGGTCATTGAGGCTAGAGAATTCCCAACCGAAGTCGGGGTCGTCCTCTTCCTCGGAACCCGCCGGTCCGAAGGTTGAGGCGGCTGTCAGTCGGTCCTAGGTCGACCATATGTGGTACCCCGTAAGGTTTGGATATGCCTTTACGAAAGCGCTCACCATAGCGGGGTCGCTCGGTGGATCGAAGCTGAATCGAAAGGGTACGAGATGGAAAACGGACGGTACCTCTTGGTCGATGGACGGTGGTGAAGTCGCGTCGGGGGCGGAGCACACCGTCATCTCAGGTACGAGGGTAACGCCCAGCAGATCCTTTGCGAGGGTGATGGCGTCATGAGTCCGCTTGGGGTTGACACGTTGCGGGGAAGTGACACCCGCCGTCGTCTCAGGTGCGGGGACAATGCCTGACATGTCCCCCGGGGGAGTGTCGGCGTCGTCGACTCGCTCTGGTGCGACATCCGATAAGATGCCGCCTCCTGTGTGGCCATGGTTGCCCCGTCTCCGCCTCCTCCGGCGAGGAGGGTGGCGGGGACGACCGGAGTGCTCCTCTTCTGCCGTGGGGAGATGATGTCGCCGAGCTCGCCGCCGCCGGGCGAGTCGAAGACCGTCGTTGTCGTCGCGCCGCAAGGGGAGGAGTACCATGTCATAGCTGCCGTCGAGGGACATAAACTCGAGACTCCCGAAGCGGAGCACCGTCCCAGGCTGAAGAGGTTGCTGAAGACTCCCCATCTGGAACTCAATGGGAAGGCGTTCGTTAACACGCAGCAGGCCCCTACCTGGCGCTATAACTGTCGGTGTTTCGGACCCGGGGGGGTCCCTGGACCGACGAGTGAAATTGTCGCTGCATGCCCCTGCCCAGATGGGTTGGCGCGGGATGGAACACAAGAGGTGGGGCAAGTCTTGTATTATCCTGCACCAGGGGTGCCGCTCGTAGTAGGGGTTACAAGCACGTCGCGAGAGGGAGAGAGAGGGAGCCTGTTCGTTCGCTCCTTCCCCCACGCGAACCCCCCTCCAGGATGGCCCTGGACCTCCCTTTTATAGACGCAAGGAGAGGGTCCAGTCGTACAATGGGGGTGTAGCTATGTGCTAACGTGTCCGACAGAGGAATGCCTAAGCCCTGTGTACATGCCAACGTGGCTGTCGGGGGAGAGCTTGAGCCCTGTACACGTGATAGCGTGGCCGTCGGAGAAGCGCCTGAGCCCTGTAGGAGCACAGCTGGCAGTGCGGCAAGGATCCTGCTGACATCTCCTTGCTGCCGTAAGGGGCTGAGAGCCACCGGCGTCATGGTTGCATGCGGGGCACCATCATTACCCGTCGCCGGGGTAAGCCAGATGGGACGCCGGCCTTGTTCCTTGTAGCCTGAGCTGGCTAGGGATAGGGTAATGATGTATCCCCTATTGGCGCGGTCGGTCCGAGCCCAAGGTCGGGCGAGGCGGAGACTTCTCTTGAGGCCGAGGTCGGGGTCGGGCGAGGACGCGATTCCTCCCGAGACCGAGGTCGAGGCCGATTCCGAGGGTCGGGCGAGGCGGAGACCTCCTCCCGAGGCCGGAGCCTGAGGTCGGGCGAGGCGGAGCTTCCTGTTGCGCCTGAGGCCGAACTCGATGGCTGATCGTGACTTGTTGTCAGTCTTCGCCTGGGTGGTTGGCACGGCAGTCGGAGCAGGGCGAGCGGCGTTGTTTTCCCGTCATATCGGACAGTAAAAGGGAGGGGCGAAGTGACTGCGGTCACTTCGGCCTGGCCGACTGAGGCGCGTGTGTCAGGATACGACGTCAGGCGTCCCCTGCATTGAATGCGCCTGCGAAGCGGTCAGTTGTTGAGGCGGTCTGGCCAAGGTTGCTTCACAACGAAGCCTGCCCGAGCCGGGCTTCGGGAGGGCC